>JAPSGF010000002.1:10759398-10829913 GCA_035772895.1 Perdix hodgsoniae
CGGGTGAGGGGGGTGGGGGGGGAGGGAGCCATGCCGCGGGCCGGGCGCGCCCGGAGGGAGAGAGGCGGAGGGCAGAGCCGGAGCTCGGGCGGCCGTGACGGCGCAGCGCGGGCCCCGCCGTGACCTTTCGGCCGCGCGCCGCCGGCGCCGAGCGCTGCGGCTCGGGGCGGTGCGGGGCGGGCAGCTCCGCGGGGGTGAGGCGGGGGGCGGCCGGCGGGACTCGGGCCCGATTCTTTATTTTCTTTTCTTTTTTCCCCGCTCTTCCCTTCCCCGCCCGGCAGCGGCATTGTCCTTTAGGGGCCTATGGAAGGCAAAAGGCGGACGGAAAGCTCGGGCTGCCGCCGGCGGGGGGCGGGACTCGGCTGACGGCGGAGTGACGGCAGCCGCGTCCTATGGCCGCGCGGGGCGGGCCCGGCAGGGCCGCAGCCGCTGGCGGGCGGCGGGCGGCGGGCGGGGCGGGGGCCAAGGTTTGCCGAAGGTTACGGCTGGATGCGGCCGGAGCCCCGCGCCCGGCGGAGCGGAGCCGGCTTCCCGCGGGCCGCGCTGCCCGAAGCGGAGCCGGCGTCCGAAACTTTGCGAGAAGTGGGAGCGCGGCGCGCTCCGCCCGTTTGTCTTTGTTTTAATCGCGCCTTGCGGTACCCGGCGCTCGTCTGAAGGGTGAGGACGGTTTGTCCTCTCAAAATAAGGCGTTCCGATGTTCCCGTGCTTTCCGTGCTGTCGGGTCGTAGCGGGTGGCACTGGAGCTGAGGGCGCTGTGCTGCGCGCGGCAGGTTTTCTGCCGGCCCTTGGAGGTGCTGTGCGTTGCGTTACGTCCTCCTTTCGCACGCACGACTTCAGTGTCGCTGTGCTGAAGAGGAGATTGCAGCTCAAATCGGGTGTCCCGGCTGTCAAAAGTCACGTCAGAATTACCCACTGAGCTGCGTGAAGCAGACTATTTCGCCGCAGCAACCGAGCCCAAGCAGTGCAGGCTGTCTGTGTTCCCCACCCGTCTGAAATGGCCTTTTTCTAATTTGTTATTGAAGACAAAAGTATTCCTTAGAAAAGCAGATGACATGTAACTCGACTGTTACTTGACGTGTAACTCTGCAGATTTTATTTTGTGCTAATCCTCCATCTGCTGCTCCTTGTCAGTATGGATGTGCTAAAATGGTTGTGTACAACCCTTCCCTTGCAGTTAATAAAGCGTGCCGTGTACGTATCAAAATCCCCAATCTCCAGCATAGAGATGTAAGAGAGGAAGTAGGTAACGTGAACGAAGAGAAGCGGTACCTTGTGCATTTGTGATGTCCTTCAGGCTCCAAGAATTTTAGGGGAAATCCTGCTTTGAACTCTCAATGGAAAACCTCAGCAGTTGCTGTCCCTGCCACTCTGTGTGTAGCAGGTGTTCCCGTGCTGGCAGCAATGGAACTTAATCTCAGTTTGTCTGTTTTGTGCACCGTTGGAGGTAATGATTGTTCCAGACCACAGGTTCTGCAGATTGGCATTAGCTATGCGACCCTGCAGCCCTTCTGCTCATCGGCAGGTGAATCAGAAGGAAGAGGAGAACAGATTGATATGGGACCCCAGAGGAAAGATAGGAGGCCTTGAACATCTGTTACCTTAATATGCTGATTCCTTAGCCTGCACTCCCCACTGCTTTTCCTCTTGTTGCCATTCATTGCTCTTCCGAATAAGAGAAATTCCATAGGAGTAAAATGATGTCAGCATTTCCTTCGCTGCTTTGCTGTGCATCCTAGCAGGAAGAGGGGCAGAGTGGGATCTGGATACTGCTTATAACTTGGTGTCAGCTTCCCTACTTGTCCTTCCTGAGCACCTTGTTTCTAGGTGAATAGGGGCAGGGAAGGAAGCCAAGAGGTTGGTTTTGTAATGGGCGCTGGTGAATCTCCTGTGAAGTTTTACTGATTTTTAGGAATAATATCAGAGAGCCCCAATAGGATTCCTGGCTATTTAGTTCAAACTGAGCAAAATCATCTACCACTTCAGACCCTGCTTAAAGAAGCATACAGAAACATGTAATGATGGGTATTGAAAGTGGTATGTGTTAAGTGTCTCCTCTAAACCCATCTAAATGGTAAAGTATTCAAATATATATGTATAATTCCAGGGCTTTCTGTAGATGGTATGAGAAAAAGACCCCCTTTCTATTTATTTCTTTGTGGCTCCTTGCTTTTTTTCCTTCAGACATACATTGGTAGCACATCTTTCATACTTGTCTGATGGAATGCTAACGTGAAGCCCCTAAAATAATGCAGTGGTAATAATAACTAATGGCTGATAGCTGTAGGTAATAACTTACTAATACAGGGTGATGAGTAATAGTATATGGTGAAGCAGTGTGTGATGATGACAGCAACACTCAGAACTCCTATAGGCTGAGAGGTAGCAGGGACTGTTCTGGTCATCTGTACTGCTGGAGGAGCTTGGAACACGAATGGGATCCGGGGAGCTCTTTCATATGCTGTTTTTATTGGGATTGTGTCTTCTGTGTTGTGGGACAGAAACTGGAGTCGTACAGTTCAGCTCAAGAGCAGTGCCTGGCTCATTGGTCGTTTGAATATCGGTATAGAAATGAGTTGTCTTTGCTTTGTTTGTCTTGTGGTTGTTTTTCCAAGATATTTTCTCAGTCATTTCGTGATGCAAAGTAAACACATTCAAATGAATGTTTGAGTGTTCAGTTGCATTTAAGTATACAGGTAAAAAGAAAATTGGCTACTGTGGAGGAAATACGTGTTTTCTAATTTGGAGTTTGTTTATCTAACCTCTTGTTAGGCAGAAATACCAGGTAACTGTGGGACTTCTTGAGTGTTCGGTAGGAAGAGGTCTATACCAGCAGTGACCTCTTCTGTTACTGGAGAGGCTGTTGTAGTTTCCCAGCAGCTGGTTGGGCGCGTTTGGATGCAGAGTGTTGGAATGTGTGTTTTATCATTGGGCTGTTTTCAACATTCAGTAGCATTCAGTAAAAAGGTTCTCCTTTCACAGAGCTCTCACTAAAAGCTCCTTCTCTAGCTGCATTGTAAGCTACAAAATTGTAGTTTTTAATCTATTTCCTTGATAATTTCATATGCAGTTATCTGGATTTAATCACAGAAGTGTTGTTCTGCATGGATTCTGCTCCTAACTGAGCTGCTGCGTGACTGCTTTGGTATCTGTCTGTCTTTCCAGGAGTTTTACTTCTCACTCAATAGTGTGAAAATTTAAATTTGAATTCATTTTTTTTTAATTTTCTTTTTTGTCCCCACTGAATTTAAATGAATTTAAATTCATTTTACCTTTGTGATATTATATGTGGTAGGTTAATTAGGTCCCGTGATGTATGAGCACAGTCTGTATGCAGACTCACTGTAATAAATATAATTTTCAGTGTAATTTGAAAATGATTACATTGCTCATTTTAGTGATGTGCTGAGGTGAGGAAGTTTCAAATCTGCAATTGATGCCAACTTTGCTCATGTCTGTAACTTTTTGGGCCTTATTCTAGAAAGGATCGCAGGTGAAAATTTGTACTCTAAAGAAAAAATCCCCTCCTTACCTCGCAGGCATCTTATAAATTGTAACAGGGGTAAGATGTGAATGTTGTTTTATGTGAAAGGAGCAAAGGAAGGTGGTCCAGCAGCTGAAGCTGGGCTGAGACTGAAGAGACCCGCGCTGCTCTGTCAGCTGCGTCACGGCGTGGATGGAAGCACAGCGTTCCGTTTGGTTGTGCCTGTGTTTCACACGCCGTATGGAAAGGAGTGGTTATGCTATTCATCTATTATGAAACTGCGTGCGGGTTGTTTTGGTGGTTGTTTCTGAGATTTGGTTAGAGGAGCGAGCTTGCGGAAGAATTCTGAAGAGAACCGTAGTTACGCTGCAGGAAAGATTTTGTGTCCTGTTAAAGGAAGTCTGGAGATAAGAGTGAGAGATCAGGGGCTTGCTGAAAGCAGGGGAAATAAAGCACGCTTTCATAAAACTGTGTCGTTTTAGCATCAGAACAGCAGAGCTCAGCTGCAAGATACCCACTGCAAGGTTATTCCGGGTAATGTTAGCTCAGCCAAGATTTGGATTGAGATAATCTTTAACAGCAAAGTGGCGAAACGTACCAAAACATACACAGAGTGATTGAAGGCTTTTTTTTTTTTTTGGATGTGTCATATATGCTTTTTAAGAAAATAGTTTTGTTAGCCTAAAGGGAAAAGGCTGCTTGAAGCATCGCTAATGAAGAAATAGGTAATGCGTGTTGCTGCTCCTGGGTGAGTAATTAATTCTCACTAAATCCTTGTGACACCGTAATGAGTTACTACAGACTTGAAACAAATGTGAGGACTCGGCTGAGTGAGAGCACAAGGCTCGTGCCATGCGTCGAGCTGGGGGAGCTGGAGGATGTTGGCAGGAATGGGGCAGGCTTCCAGCGACTTGTCTGACTGATAGCTTTGCTTAGGAAGCTGAAGGAATGACTTGTGCTTTTTTATGGTATTTTCGTACAGCTGCTTGAAGATTTTGAGCTGGCAGCTGTTACTAATTAGCTAAAGGTTGCTGCTCAGAGACTTCCTATTTTCCTGCCTCTGTCTTGTGGGTTAGAAGTTCACTGCCGTGTAGTTGCGTTCAGCGGCGGAGCGAAGCTCCCTGTAGGAGTTCTGGGTTTTGTTTGGTCAGAGTTTTCATAACCGCTTTACTGGAGTCACGTTGAGTTGTGTGGGGTCACGCAGGAGTTGTTCTGTAAGTCTAGCTATTAGTTTATTATCCTTTCATATTTATGTAGTTCTGTTTCTTTTTACCAGCTTCTTTGAACAGCATATCTTACCAGCTGGAGAGAAACCTCAGAGTTCCAGTTTTCAGTAACTTGGTTCTTGTTGTGAGGGAAATAACTTGGCTAACAATCCCATAACTTCCAGGAGGAGAAGTAGCATAGTGCTGACCTGCTCTTTTTGTGACAGTTCTTCTGCAGTGATAGTTAAACACTTGGCATTTTAGTAGGTTAAATTTCCAGCTATCATTTGAAGTAGCAAATATTTGGTTTTTAAAAGTGATGTTAACCTGCCCTGCCTGCTCAGTTTGTACGCTTTTATTTTCAATAATAATTTTCTTTTAACAAATAGATACTGTGTGGTCATACAAGTCTGTTTGTCTTTTAAACCCTTCCTGGGGCTATTTTGAAGCTTTTCAAAAGGACAGTAACTGACCGTTTGAGTCACAGACCCACTATAGAAAACCTCAGCCAAATACAGAAAACTTCAATATGAAGCATTCAGGGAAGAGCCACAGACACGTTAATGGAAATAGAATGTATACTGTGGCCATTTACTGTGGAGGAATTTATATATAGCCAAACGATTAACTTTAAAAGTATAAATAGCTGGAGAAATGCTTTTACCTTTAAATGGACAGTAATTATTGCATGTCTGGAATACAGAATTAATTCTCCTTTCCACTCCCGAGCTGAAAGATGCAAAGTGTGCCCAAGAAGAAATTTTGTATTAGTTAAATTAAATGCTATACAGTTGCATGAATGTGCAATGAATGAACTGCGGGCTGCTTAATGCAGTGGTGCTCTGACTGATGGGAAGGGCAGCTCAGTGTTTTATCCTGGTGATCCCTTTGCTGCAGGAGGCAGGGAGCGCCTGTCCGTGTTGGTGCTGAGGCTGTGACACTGCAGGTCAGGCGGTGTCAGGGCAGGGTGCCATGGGAGCCATTACCCTGCTACTTGGAGGGGGGCAGCAGGCTGCCCACGGAGCGTGTGGAGTCTCCTTCTCTAGAGGTATTCAACACCCACCTGGATGCTTTCCCTGTTCTGTAGGGACCCTGCTTGTCTGGGGGATTGGACTAGATGAGCTCCAGAGGTTCCTTTCAACCCTTACAATGTGTCATTCTGTGGGTTGAGCTCTGACAAGGAGCTGTTGTAACAGAGAGCTCAAGCTGCTCCAGGAGTTGGACAAATGCAAGGCATCAGGAGGGCAGGAAGCGGAGTGATCCAACAGTAGGTCCTCTGTCTGATCTTCCCATTATTTGATCGTGTCCTCCCTGTCTGCATTGTAAATCTCTGCCTGTGTTTTAGGTGAGAGAAAAACTAGTAAATCTATTGGGATGCAAGTAGATTGAAGATATCATATGCCACAAGTCCTGAAAATAAATGTCTCGGTGAGCTTAGAGCATGTGTGTTCTTTGTGATCTTTGCTGTATTTGGTTTGTAATAACATTTTCTGTTTTCTTTTCCTAAGAAAGAGTTGCCGAAGAATGGTGATTGATGGTAATCAATGGCGTGCCGTCTGTTGCTTTTGTATGTGTATGTAGGAAAAGATACAGCCCCTGATAAATTGTGTCTGTAAGAAATTCTCATGGGACTGAATAAGAACGATGGATGAGGTCTCCTCCTCGAGGTTACAGCCAGAGGGTTCTCGCAGCTCCTCTCGGCCCCCTAGCGATCCATCCAAGTGTTCCATTTGTGTAATGGGTGTGAGAGGGCGAGATGTTCATCGCTGACTTCGCTCTGGTATGCTGATAGGATCTGCGACTTCAGATTGAAACGCTTAAATCATACTGACATCTTCATTGGCAGAAAGAAATGAAACAGAGCAGTCTGAAACCTGGTGGTGGTGTGATACCAAAATTATAGCAATGTCTGGGGAGTTACAGTGAAGTATGACTTGAGGCACTGTCTGCTTTTTGGGGGTGTTGCATATATACCTCCTGAATTAGCACCCAGTTTCTCTTGGATTTGCCATGCTAGGCTGATCCACAGTGTTCCAGGCTGGTAGCAGTGCAGCGCTTCCCCCTGTGTCACCACGACCTACAGCAAACTGGAATTTGTTATCTCCAGGCTGCTGTTGCTCTGATCTGCTTCTTTTAAAGCCAAGTGTGCTGAGTTACAATGTCATTTCCTCGCCTACACCTGTTGTGGTGTAGGAGACTTTGTAGCAACAAAAGTTGATGGCTTATTTGAGTTTGTTGAAGACTGACCCACCAAAACAACAACAAAAAAAAAGTCACCAGAAGTGACTTCAGTTCCATTTAGATCAAACTGATCCTTAAGTTCTCTTTTAATGTGGAAAATAGTTGAATTCCTTGCTGTTAGACACCGAGTTGTATTTCAAAGCTTATTAAAAGTTCTGATTTCTGAGTTAGGTGATGGGTGTACATTTTTCTTTTTTTATTTCAGTTAGGATTTAAAAAAATCTTGTAGTCTTGTTTAAACAAATACCAATGAGTTCAAGCGCCAGCTTTAAGCAAGCTTTAACTTTAGTGCCAAATTCAGTCCTGGACAGTAACAAATTAAGTGGGGGGGGGGGGGGGGGGGGGAAGGGGCATTGTCACAACGGTGTACCTCCATCACTGTTGTGAATAGAATCATTAGGATTGCATTGGTAGGTGGATAACCTTGTTTGGACAAATTCTTCCTGGATCAATGCAGATGTTTCTGTAGCTGATGTTTCTGTTGTTAATGACAGCTGGGCGCTTGGAATCAGTGAAGCGATGTTTTCAATCACGTAGGTTCAGACCATCTATAAATATCTTCTGGTTTGTTGAATCTGATCTTTGTGTGAACATGTTTTCAGAAGTTGTGAGGAGTACTGAAGTGTTGGAGATAGGACAGTTTGGGCAGCTTACAGGGCCGTGGTACCTAAGCTTGTCTGGTACAGCCACACAACCAAAGCGTGCTTCAGAAATTATTTTATTTGTTGAGTGTGTGAGTTCAGTCTGAATTGCTCTGGATTCTCCTAAGTTTGTGGAAATGAAAATAGTGGCTATGTGCTGCAAAGTGAAATGCCTGCTTTTGGATTTCTTGGATGCTTTTTGATCTTGATTTTCCTGAAACAGTTTCCTGAGCGATGCTATAAAATACTCCCATCTAGAAGATCAAATTTGCTCACTAAATAATTAGGACAACTGTTGAAACAAATTTTGCAAAACTTGTCAACTGATAGAGCTCCTGAAAGTCCTATTATATAAAGAACAACGTTCGATCTGTCCGCCATGTAGAGACACTTCTTGCAAGTCTGCTGTACTTAATAGGAACACTTCCAAAAGAGCCTTCTTGTGAAGCCACTTTCAGATCATCTTGTACCTCTGTAAAGTGATGGAGTTTTGATGTGTGATGGACACAGTGTGCTGTGACTGTTCTTCACAGTACTTGCAGGTTTTGCTGCTAGGTCATCCTTTTCTCTCTTGCTTTTTTCAAACTTACGCACCATAGGTTTTTCATCTTATGTTACACGTTTATTTTGAGGAAGCACAGAATATTCTGGTGAGTGAGAACACTGGGATCTTGGGTATGCAGCTGAACCTGGTGCAAGTGCATCGCCTGCTGCTTCTGCAGCCCATTAGTAATTGCTCCCTAGAGCTCCCTTTTTGCTTTGCTCTTTGGCAGGATTGGTGTTCTGACATCCTGTAACAAAGTCCATGTATGTTAATAAAGCACAGCTCTGTGAGCTGATCAGCTAATTGAACTCCTCCAGCTACTTTTTTTCCTGAGTGGTGTTCTTGTATTATGGTGAACATGAATGTTTTATGAGAACAACTGTACTGCTTCAGACAAAGGCTTTGTCAAATCCAGTACTTGCCTGTATCAGCATCTGTAAGTGAGCTGTTACAGAGGAACAGGGAAAGTACATGTGATACTTCTCCCAAATTGCCCTCAGCCCCTCACTATTTCCTGCCTAGGGGATCTTCTTAGCCTGGTGTGTTTTGCCTTGTTGGAAACTTTCAAAAGATCTCTCCCATTCAATTGCTTTTGAAGCACATCTGAGTGTGTGTGTGTGTGTGTGTGTATTCTGTGTTTTCAGTATCTTTTGACAAGGAATTCCTGATCCCTGTTTTATAAGGCTTTGTATGTAGCTCGTGTTAACCAAAAACAAGCACAAAACCAAACAACAGTGCATTGAGCAATCCCAGTCTGTGGAGAGGCATGTCTGTTTTGATATTACAGGAGCAAAGTTCTGTGCAGCTGTTGCAGATAACGCCAGTGGGCAGCTAACAGCACGCAGCCGCTCGCTCACTTTCCCCCAGCAGGGTGGGGAAGAGGATCAGAGTGGTAAAGCAAAAACTGCATGTGAAAGCAAAGCAAAATAAAGAATTTGCAACTTCCCACTGAAATTGTGCTTCTCTCTGCCGTCTTTCCCCCAGCTTTTACTGCTGGGAACAACATATGGTACGAGACATCCCTGCATCCCTGCATGCCACCCCAGCTGTGGCCAGCTGCTCTGGCTGTGTCCCCTCCCAGCCTTTTTGCAGTCCTGTTTTCCTTGCTGGCATGGCAGCCTGAGAAAGAGGGGGCCTTGACGTGGAGAGAGCACTGCTTGGTGAAAGCCTGGGCATCCCTGCGTTGTCAAAGCTGGTTTGGTTGCAAAGCCAGAGCAGAGCAGGACTCATTTTGCTCTGAATTCCCATACTTTACTCACACTACTCAACACGCTGTCATTAACCACCACCCCTCTTTCAGCCTTTTCATTTATACACAGATTTTCCCTTTGTCTGTGGACTGCCCCTGTACAATGTCCAGGAAGTGTTGGTGGAGTTCATGTAGCTCCTGGCTTGGCTTCTGCCTGTGTGTGACAGTTGCTCAGGGTAGGAGGGCAGTGTGCTGCATGGGTTTTGAGGTACTGAAGGCGGCTTGTGTCAGGGCACTGCTGCACTGGATGTTCGTCCTCCATCAGTTTGGGTGCTTCCTGCCTTGGAATCCCTGAAAGAAGCAGCTCAAATCATGCATTACATCAGTTAAAGGTATATCCGTTATGGCACTGTATATGTGCGCAGTGAAACAGATGACTTTGGTTTTGTACTGTGGTTCTGTCTTTTGACTGCTGCAAGGTTTAAACTTGCAGTTTCATGAAATTTCTAACATGCTTCTTAGGAGCTAGATCCTGGAATCAGCTCAGAACTCATTGTTTTATATGAGGAACTTAGTATTAATAGCACAAAATTACTGTTCCTGCTCTGTGTCGTTTCCAGTTTCTCTACACTGAATTTTGTTTGCCTTTTCATTGCTCAGTCACTGTGTTTCATAAGCATCTCCTGCATTTTTTCACTTACTCCGTTTGCTGTCCTTGCTGGCTTGCTGTAATTCGTTAGCTTCAGCACTGTGTCATGCGTCCCACCTTCCAGATCCCTTATGCGTTTGTTAAGCGATGCAGGTCCTACAGAACTGTGCTGATGACTTTCCCTGTGTTGTTTTGATTGTATCCATGCTCTTTTTTATTTGCTAAGAAGGAAGAATCATAAAATGGCCTGGGTTGATAAGGACCACAGTTTCAACCCCCCTGATATGTGCAGGGTCACCAACTACCAGACCAGGCTGCCCAGAGCAACATCCAGCCTGGCCTTGAATGTCTCCAGGAATGGGGCATCCACAACCTCCTTAGGCAACCTGTTCCAGTGTGTCACCACTCTCAGAGTGAAGAAAATTAGGCTTACAGAGTAATTCTTGAATTCTTTGAGTAATTCCGTTAAGCTTTGATGCAGGATTAGCAGCTTCAGGTTTTCCTCTGGATAAGCATTATGAAAATAAGCAAGCAGATTTTTCAAGAGAAGCATCCTGCAGTGACATCCCCAGGCTGTGTTCTGTCCCAGGTGGGTTCCCACTCGGCTGCGTTACTGCAGAACCAGAGCAGAACGGTGGCCTGGGTAGATATCAGACAACTGTAAAATATCTATCTGTTGGAAACAGGCTTGTACTGCCCTTGCACATCTGATACAACTTCTTAAAAAGAGAAAACCTGTGTCTATCAGGAAGTCGATTCACGGAGCTGCTTGTATGCTTCTTCCTTAATGTGCTCCTTGCTTTGAATCCTGACAGATGCTTTAATCTGTGTTTGCTGTAATGCAGCAGCGTTTCTGGAGCTCTGTGGCAGGTTTGGACTGAAATGGAATGGAGGCAGAGGTTTGTTTGCCATGCAGACATTATCAATATTTTCTGTTTTACTGCATTCAGTGCCTTAGTCATGAGTCAAATCTCTGCTTTGCTGTTTGTTGTACAACAACACCAAACATCACCAACACATGAAAAGATTGTTCCTGTTCTGAGAATTATAGAGCCAAATTTCTTTGGTCGTCAAGGAATGTGATTAAAAAACAACAACTTCTTCTGAATTCACATGTCTTTTAAGTGCCATGTGAAATTTATTAAAGACACAGATGCCATTGTTTGCTGCAGTCTAAATAGGCTTTGTTTCAGGGCTGTGACAGTGCCCTCCCCAGTGTGTGGCCCATTGGTTTGCGTATTAAGGATTTGTTGAGGCTTTTCACTGAGAGAAGCAAAACAAATAGTGGTAAAATTGCTGATTTTTCCATAATGCATATGAGAAATTTTGAACTTTTATTGCCATCTGTGAGTGTGCTTTTGATACTTAGTTTTCTGGAGAGGGCTGAAAGATACTAACGTGAATACTTATTTTTACGTTATTGACCACACAATAACATTTTCACTTCTGATTTATAATAAATAGGATTTGCTGGTTTTTGCTACATGCAGTTGCCATGGAGAGGAAAGATTTCTTGTTTGTTTTTAATAAAACCACTCTGCAGAAAAGCACTACTTCTAAAAGGTGTCCTGGTCAAAAATCTCTGGACTTCTATATCCACATTCATAAGAAGTAAGAATGCTGTGATTGCTTCTTCATGCACTGAGAAATTGTTGAAAGTTGTCAAAGATTGTAGCAAAAAGACTCACACCTTTAGAAAATGAGAGATTTTAATTGTAAACTATGTAATATACTGGCATATTTTACAGAATATTAGTGGAAATGTATGAAACAGCTCTAAAGACAACTGCTGTGTGACAGTGTGTTTGTTCTAGACATTAGTGTACGGTGTTGGGCATTGGAGGCACAGATGTAGTGGTTGTCCCTTCTGGGAATGGAAGGAGTGGAAAAGCTGACCTGTAGCTTTATTGAGGAATGTGCTTCTCTGCAGTAGTTGTACAGTAGTGTGTAAAGAACAACTTGGCTTGGGAACCTTTATTTGCAGATCATGC
Source organism: Perdix hodgsoniae (assembly GCA_035772895.1). Taxonomy (NCBI): domain Eukaryota; kingdom Metazoa; phylum Chordata; class Aves; order Galliformes; family Phasianidae; genus Perdix; species Perdix hodgsoniae. The sequence continues at coordinate 10,771,340 of JAPSGF010000002.1, forward strand.
AAAGAAATAATTATTAGTTTCCAATTTCCTTCAATGTATAGGTCCTCTAATTTTTGTTCCTTTGGATTGTAGACTCCTATGCTGTGGATTTAAGCCTGCAGACAGCTTGATTGCTTTTTGAATTACTTTTTGATAGTGTACGAGGAGCGGTCCATTGTGCTTTACTTTACCTTCAAGGACAGTAATGAAGGATGTGGTTGGTTTGCTCTCTCTGCTGGTAGTCTGGTGAGAGCGCTTACACATATTGGTGCTTTCTGGGTAGGTTTGTATCAGTTTAAATGAGGAGTGATTTAATTACACCTTCCTTTTACTGTCCTCTTGGCATGCCTGTACTCTGTAAGCCTGCAGTCATAACTGTCACAAAAAGGCATTTGTGTGGTCCAAGACGTACAGAATTATTACTATGAATTAGTTGTGATCATAACTGTATTCCATTACACTTACAGGGAAGACTAAGGTTGTTTAGCCTTCAGAAAAGATTTGCCATGCAGCAACAGTGAGATAGGGAACTGGCATGAAGTGTTCCAGCTTCAGTTTCCAGACCATTGGGCTTCCTTCCTATTTTTCACCATAGAACACTTAAAACTGCTTTCCTGTAACTACATTTGACCATACTAATACTTGGTTGTTGTCTTTTGCTATTTTGGGTGAAAAGGATGTCCAGTGATTTTGAGGAGAAGTACCTGTTCTCAAATAGCCTCAGTGGTAAAGTCGGTGTGTTTATTTACATACTGTTGTATCCTCTTTCCTTTGTGGGACACTTTGTAATTTGGCTGTAGTGCTTCGGAAAGGTCACTGATTAGTAGTGCAAAATCTGAAGGTTACTAGGAAGTGTACTTGGGTGTGGAGTAAGCAGCAGTTGTGTTGTAGGAATTTCATCTCATGTTTTTGACTTTGGGATTTGTGATGAATACAGATTTCGCAAACTAGTGAGAGAGATGTGTGATTTCTTATGTGGAAATTCTTGTAGGCACTGACTGCCTACCATGTTTTATGGCTCGAAATGGGGAGCTCTTTCTAGCTTGGTAGTTAAAGTAACTAACCTTGCTCTAATTTCTAAAGCTATATAGCAGTCTCCTTGTTAAGATTGGCTGTGACTATTGCGAGGACAGAGGTTTTTTTTTTTAACAAGACAGTGAGAAAAAGATAATAGGAGGAGTTGAAAACTGATTTGTCAAAGACTGTTGTCATACAAGTCGGGCTTCGCATCTTGCAGAGCGGCTTTTCTTTGAATGACTTGTATAAATTTGGTGTCTAAAACTTCTGCATAGTGCTGGGATAGGAAAATATTTCTGTTTGTATGGGATTTTGTTCTCAAACATAATGGAAATACGTGCTTAGTGCTTCTGGTAAGGCAGAGTACTGGAGGCTGTTGTAAAATGGGATCTCAAAGATTTTGAGAGTTCTGTTCCGATTTCCAGTTTTTGTGTTGTTTATATATTTCAAAGATACAGTGAAATAACATCAAAAAGGGGAACTTTGTATGATAATAAAGGTTTGACTAAAAGTCTTGGAGCATCATTGACACTTTGTCTTGTTTCTTAACTCCTGACTTTAACAACAACAACAAAAAAGTGTAAGTGAAATTTAGTTTTCAGCTGTTAGGAGGATATGCTGAAGAGTTTGGACTTGTGACTTTTCATTCGGGATTCATCAGTCACTGTATGCAACTTTGCATAATTTCATGATGAAACAGCCTTTACAAAGTGTTTCTATGTACTTTTCCTTCTGCTATCACATGAGAGACCAGGCGATACGAACGTGCTACTGACAGAGCTTGAATACTGGTGTGTTATTTGCATGCTTAAGTGAAGACTGCCATTGGAGTAAGACAGTAAGGCAGCTTTAACTGCAGGGTAGGGCTTTATCGACTCAGATTATCATGCTTTGGGTTCTTTTCCTGATGATGTTGCAATTAATTCATTAAAATTCTTGAGTATGCAGCTGTATCTGAAAAGTAATGCAAAGAAAGCTCCGAAAAGCTGCCGTCTTAAGTCATATAGACATATGTCAATAGCAGAAGCACTGTTCATTTTGTTTGGCTACAAAACATGCACTGCCCACACAGCATTGCTCAGAGTTACAGTAAGGAATGGCTGTTTCAGTGAGTCTGTCCCCTGCACCTTGCAGTAGGGTTGGAGTGAACCAGTAGATATTGCTAGGTGCTTTCTTTGGTGCTTCCCTTCAGTAAAAGTATATTTCTGGGTTGGATTTGAGCTCTGTTTTCTGCTGTCAAGCTGGAGAGGAGAAAACTTGCACAGATACCAGATTACTGTTTGGCTGATTGGCAGGCTGGTCCAAATGGCCTTTTTTGGACCCGACTTGCTCTGGATTAGAGGACAGAAGGACTGCATACTTGGGGCTTGCTTGTTCTGCGCCTCGCTTATGCATGATTGGTTTGGCATTGCAGGTGTTCTAAGTCTTAGGATGATTTGTCTATTTTAAGATATGGTTTAGAGTGTAAGCTCACTGAGTTAAGACTTGTGTAGTCATCTATGTGAAGAAGGCTAAATGTTGATTCTTGCATGAGTAGATGATGTTCTGCTCAGATTCTTATGTGGACAGATTTTAGATGATAAAATGCTGTGTTGGTCTGAGGCGAGGCAAAAAGTGAAATGAAAACAAAAAACCACCAACAAAAACGACCAAACCTAACAATAGCAACTGTTCAACAATAGGATATAGGAAGTAGTTTTTGGGTCTGGTGAAACTGCTGGCCAGATTCATTTTGTAAATAAACAGGACATTTTTTTCTGCTTGTGGATGGAAGTCACAGCAGAACAGTAGGATTGTGTTGTCTTCTAGTGATGCAAAATATGCAATTAGTCTTAATGTGAGTGAATGTCAATTTTTTTGATCAAAAGGTCTCTATTTAGCTGATAGTAAATAAAATCTCAACCTTCTATTAAAGTTAGGTCTGCTGTACATTTCAAGGAAGGGCTGGTTGTGAACTGTTTGAAAGAGTCTCTCCCTGCATGAAAAAGTGATTTTTCTCTAAGTCATCTTTAAACTTGGAATAATGGCTGTTACTCTTCATAGTGACACTGAACAGATGTGCTGTACAAGTGAAGTAAGCAGTATGTAAATGACTGCTTTCTATGTTTATTTTACACTGTTTGATGTTGTTTCTGTGTGGATACATAATATCACAACTTATCCTTTTTTCCTCTTTATAGGTCCTGCTGGGGACTTGCATCTGGCCTCAATGTGAAATTAAGGTAGAAAAACACATCTACATATGTGTTTGCTATTAGGATTTAGTTTATTCACTGGTCATGCCTGAAGAGTGATGTTCGTCTCTAGACGGCTAACTGCCAGGAAATATAAATGATTGTCCTAGAAGTCAAGCCTCTCTCCTATTTACTGGAGTGAAAATCACCTCCAGATATCGACGGGATATCAACTACAGAAAATGCTTCACGTTATAAGGATGCCAACCACCTAGATTCATGCGCCCTATCTGTACAGTTGTTGTGGATGGTTTGCCATCAGAAAGCTCCTCAAGCTCTTATCCAGGCCCTGTATCTGTTTCTGAAATGTCTCTGCTACATGCTTTGGGTCCAGTGCAGACCTGGCTGGGACAAGAGCTAGAGAAGTGTGGCATTGATGCCATGATTTATACTCGGTATGTCCTCAGTCTTCTGCTGCATGATAGCTATGACTACGACCTGCAGGAACAGGTATTTACATATTTTAGATGTTGTCCAGTGAAAGTGAGTTTTGTATCAGTTATGTTTTGTGTATTATACTTGGGGATGGCTCAGGGGGTGGGAGGTGGTTGTCTTTCAGTGTGTGGGTGGAAGGGGGGTATGTACTGCACTGGGATCAAATTCAGGTTGATGTCGTTGGTTTTCTTTATCAGCAATTGCATTAACATTTTAGTATTACTGCAGTCTCCATTAGAATTATTAGCACTGTCATGTTTCATGAACTTAAAACTTCTGGTACTCCTGACTGTAAGATTTATTTAATGTTGGAACATTATAGTAAACTTAGGTGAGTTCTGTAAGCTGTGTGTGAAATTGGGCTGCTTCGCAGTAGCCTGTAGACTCCCTGTCACTCCCTCTTACTAATTTCATCTCATGCTGTTTTCAGTAAAGAATAAAAATACTTTTTTAATATCCAAGTATCTAAAATACTTTATTGCACGAATATTGTTCATCTCTTAAAGGAGTGTTAACGCTGAATCTCAATGACAGGTGTGCAGAAGAGTTGTTGAGCAATGAGTTGTGATGCATGGCTGTAATTCAGAAAGGGCAGAGGAAGAAAAATGAGGCCACGTAGCACAGGCAACTGGACTGCCACTCCCACATGGCATTCTTGCTAAAGATTTTCTGTGTTTCAAGAGCAGTGATCCTTATGGACCCCTTCCAACTCAGGATATTGTATGAGCATATCCTTTGCTCCTAATTTCACCTCCTTTTTATACATTTCTCTGCATCTTTTGGTGTACACCAGAATACTTTTAATAGAGGATTTTTTAAATATAAAATTCAGAGAAGCTCTGGCATTTTCAAAGGGAGCAAGGGTACTGTTATCATGGACTTGCATAAGATGTTTGTGATCAATGTGAAAAAACAGAAGGAAGAAAGCATTGCCTTTTTTGGTGCCCTGATAATTCATTTCTTGTTGATGTTTCTTTGATAATGCTTCATGTATTGCAACTGAAGTGCTTCAGAATTCTTTTTTTTGAGTTCCTCTTTTCACAAATCCATCAAGAATAGGGCAGGGGTTGGATACTGCCAATTTCAGAACTCTTAGCAGCCATCACTGTGCATGCACTTCCATCGTGTAAAACAAAAAAATCAACGAAACAACAAAAAATTTTGTTGTGCAAAAGCATTTTTTGTGCAAAAGTTCCACCCACAATGATGGAAATCACCAGCAAGAACCTAATGATTTGTAATAATAATTAAAAACAGTCACAAAAAGAAAACCACTGTAAGATATTTTAAGAACATACCTTAGCAGTGAGCTTACTTAGGTCTTGGTCAGACACGAATGGCTATATTTTAGAAGACAGACAGAATGAAGTTCCACAGCCCATTGAAGTAGAAGGGTAGGGCAGATAGGTAGGGCAGATAAAAAGAAGCCAGTGATATCCCACCAGAATTTGAGAAGCTTGAATATAGGCTTGTGACCATGGAGAAAAATGAAGACTTGTTTCTTTCTAGTCTGATTTGGAGCATAGTCATAACTGTACTCTACTGTGATCATTTAAAAGTGACTGAAGTGCCAAAATTACTTTTCATCAAGCATTACAAGAAGCATGGTAACTGTATTATGAAAACCTCAATCATTTGATTTCATTTTGATACCTTAACCGGATCCTTATGAGTTGATTGAGCTTCAAGGAAAGTCCCTGTTCTTTTCTGAGTTGATTATATGAACCTAATGAGCCAAAGAGAAAATAATAGCACATGCTGACAGGGTAGCCAGGATGTGTGCCAACTGTACAGGATGTCTTCTCAACAGCATCTAGATACGGAGCAACTTGGAAGTTTCTTTCCTGCCTCCCTGCTTTTCACATACAGTTATTGTCCTCGTTCACTTCATTTTGAAGTAACCATTCTCTCATTGTTGAGGTCTTGTGTCTGGTTTTCTGATGATTCTCTGTAGTAATGATTGGATGAATACATTGTGAAACACACTGCTACCTAATTCCTTTCTTGAATGGCTTAATCTTTAAAACCTGAAAATGTTTTTGTTTTTTTTTTTTTACATGAAGAATTGAGGACATTTGTATCACGTGTGCTTGCTCTACTGTATTTTATTTTCTTTATTGTGTGTGGCTGCATTTAAAAAAGATTGGCTTAAGCTGCTCAGAAACAAGAGATTGTATTCTGAACAGTAAAACTACATTTAAGCAGTTTCAGTCCAATTTTGCTGATATGTACAACGTGAAGACAAACAAAAGAAATACAAATAACCAGCGCTGCTTACAGGTAGGGAAGAGTGCAACAATTCAAATACAGAAATATCTTTTATATATTTAAGAGTAAAATATTGAGAGATGCTGAACTCCTCTAATTATGATCTGCTCCTGGGGAAAAATTGGTTCTCAGCATCTCAGGAATTTTTTTTCCTCATGTGATTCCTTTGATTCTTGAGAAATGTGACAGAATTGTTAGGGGAGAAAATGCTTTCAGCAACGAATGTATTCTCATGATTTCTCTTTATTGTAGGAGTCTTTCTGTGGGGCATGATAAGCCATTGCTTCTTTCCAAAAACACAGCAGCGAGGTCTGTTTTGAACTGTTCAGAGGGAAGGTATGGGCCTGAAACAGAATGAAGTGGCAGACGTGGCAGGGGGCTGGAACTTGATAATCCTTGAGGTCCCTTCCAACCCAAACCATTCGGTGATTCTCTGTGACTGGAATTTGTTCTTGTAGTGGGGGTGTGTGCATGCTGAAGGATACAAACTATTTAGGATACTAAAATTAAAGATACTTTATAATCATCCTTATTAGAAATGTTGTAAACTGAAGTTTAGGTAGTTATTAGAATCTTTTAATCTCAAGATGTTGATGGCATTTTTGGCAGTTCTGAATGCATTTGGAAGCTTCTTTCCATGCTTCCTTTGTAGTGTTTTTGTGTCATCAACTGTAGCAGAGAAATGGATGTATGAACTCCCGAACTGAGCTTTTATCAGGAATGTACAGAAAGATTTGAGGGTTTTGGTTTTTTTTTCTTTTTAAACAAAAGCAAAAATTATTGCTAACCTTACTGAGCAACCCCAGCTATTTGGGTGCCGTGGTTACTGTGTTAGTGCTTGCTTGTGCTTATGTTGACAAGTATTTCAAAGTAATATAGCAGTATTCATCGACTAGGTCTTCAGGATTCAGTTTTGAGTTTAAGCAGGATGTTCCCTTTTGTTCTCTTGCTAATACAAGGTATGTGGTCCTCTCCTTGATTACTCTGCTGACTTCTATGCCTTCTGTGACTTGATGGCTTTTCCTCCAGTGTTACCCAGTTCTGCATGGTGGGGTCGTTTGATATCTGGATAGGACCCCAGGGTTTGAGATGTGTGGTGGTTTGTTTTTGGTTGGTTGGTTGCTTGCTTTTTGGTTTTGTTTTTTTAAATTCATATTTGTTTATTTTACTTTTGTTTTCATGATCACTACCAATTCCGTGGCTTGCCCAATTAGAGTGGTTTCTCTTGGGTATGGTTATATGTACACAGATCTAATATTGCTGAATGACACGTTGTTTAGATTCTTGATACTAGGTTTTTCAAGACTTAAGTTTCCTATGCAGAAATTATAGATGAAAGTAAAACTGTAACACACTGCAATCCATTTTTACTGGAATATTTGCATTTTTTGTTCTGACTCATTGGCTTGAATATAAAAATATTCAGAAAATGCATAAGCAGGTGTGTTTTTCTTGACTGTTTTGGAATCCTGTTTATGAGGAATTGCACAGGGATTCCTTGATCCTCCAGAGCTGCTGTGGTTATTCGTACAGCCAGCTACTGTTACACACGTGTTATATGTATAAGCACTGCTGTAACACCTTATAAATATGCCCATTCTAAATGCTGTAAAAACTAAAAAACCTCTGCTGTAGTTCATTATCATTGACGTTTGTAGCACATTTCTCATTCAAGCCAGTTGCATGTGTGGATACCTGCTACTTCTGGAAATGAGCCAAAGAGCTTAAGATTTGAATGTTCTTAGGCAGTCCTTAATTCTTAATGGTTTGGGTCTTTCACTTTTCCTGTGAGGAAACAGAAATTGGTATGGATTTAAAGAATAGAATGTGATAGAAACTTAAATGTTCAGCATTTAAATGCGTAGGCTTTCATCATTTGCATTTTATTGATGTTTGTTTTCTTGTTTAGGAGTAAGGAACAAATAAACTACAAAACTCATTACATTGCTGAGCAACCTTTACCTCTGGCAAACCCACAGAAATGCTCTTGGGGACAATGTGAAAATTCTGAGACAGCTTTCTGACTTCAGATTAGACTGACTTTTAGTCAGAGTGCCTTGCACCCTGTGTTTCCTGATGATAAATCAACTTCTGATTGTAGTTTGAATGCCAATTTAAAGTATATTTGCAGATACCTGTTCTCAAACCAGTTTGTGATACAGCACACACTGCATTACGATGGCGTAGTCTGTTGGAAGCTTACTGCTACTCACTGCATTGCCTTGGGATACATTGTGTAAAACAGTATTGCATTGATCTTTATTTGTGCAGTATTAGAGTCAGTGTTCTGTGATTTATACACCATTTGTAAGCATAGCTGTTTCTGAATATAACAGGTTCATCTGTTTTTTGCCTGCGGATTTTTCTTCCTTTTGAAGCAAGCAAACAAACCAGCCAGCCAAAACCCCAACATGCCAGCAAAAGAACCCCCACCAGCTCGGCATTGCGCGGGGTAAAGGCTTTGTTTGTAAGCCTTTGGTCATGCAGCAGAAAGGTCTGAACACATTTGTTATGTGTACTGGCTGTACCCATTGCTGGCTGCTGCTGGTGATTTACTTCTTTTCACTCATTTTCAGGGGAAGTTGAATTTTTTTCTGACCCCTACAAGTAGAAATCCTAGAGAAGTTTTTTAAAAAAATAATTCCAAGATTTAGGAAAATATTAAGTAGCTGTTCTATTACAAACTGTGCTCTTCTTTGACTAGCCTAGGGTGATCTGTTTTGAAACCTATGGCCATATCCTGGAAGACTTACTATTTACACCCTGATTTGAAATGCTCTTCAAAGTAATAGCTGCACTTCCTGTGACTGATCACAGTTTTTATTCTTGCTTTTTCATCATCACATACCTAAAGTCCCAAAATGTGATTATTTTTTTTTTTTCTCCTTTATATAAAAGGAAGAACAGAGTAGAAAAAAAGGCACCTTGGCCGCATGTGATAAATGTTACCTGCCTGCACATTGGCTGTATATCCATTACATGTTCTTGGCCTTGTGTTCTGAAATGAGCTGGTGCTGTCACTGCCTGCACACAGGTGTGTTGCAGTACTTGGGGCACTGCTGGGCTGCAGTATGTGAAGTGTCAGTCTGGTTAGTATGCCTGTTCAGCAAAACACAACAATTTGTGTTCTAGTACAATGGCTCTTGGATCATCCCTAAGAAATAACTGTGCTGCTGTTACAGCAGGGCAGTGCTGTGTGACTGTTGCACACAGGTGTAAAGCTTCCAAGTTTACCAGCAACTTGAATGCAAACCGTTTTCCCTTTGGTTTGTGTTTGTTTCTGTTTATTATGCTGTACATTTCTGTAGGAACCTTTTTTATTTTTTTTTAATTTTCTGACCATAATATTGAAGTATGTAAAATTCAAGCCATAGAAATTTGTCTATGCAGGAAAAGAATAGGTAGGAAAGGAACTATGAGCTCAAGACTTCTAACTGTACTTTTCTCATATGCTTAATTGGAAGTCTTTAGAGTAATATAATATATATGTTTGCAAGATTAGGACTAAAGAAACTTTTTTTTTCATACATAAATATGTAAACTGAAGAAAGAACAGACTGATCATGATTAGCATACATTTCTATATCCTCAAGTTAACTTGCCTGTACAGATTATTTATTCATAGCAAATCATTTCAGTTTTATAAAAGTTCAGATGAGGACATTTCAAAGTTTGTGGGGAAAACAGCTGTGCATTCCCTCCCTCATTTAGAAGTGATTAGATGAGGACTCTTTAAATTGCAGTTGTATTAACCTTTTGAAAATAAGTCTTTTATATACAGTTAACTTGGTGAGAACAACTGTGGTTTCATCCTGAGCACATAATGCCTCTGAGCAGCCTTAAAGCAGCCTTACAGTTCCCCAACTCTATCAGTTGAGATCAGTCTGTGGAGGACTGCTGTCCATCGGCTGTTTGTTGGTGCTGAAATCATTGCAGCTGTGTTCCTTTTACAGTCACTGTCAGTATGGGAGCATCCAGCAGGAGCTCCTGGAGTAGGTCTGGCCAGTATAAGGCAGGTTCTACTGGTGCAGTACCTCTAAAGGACATATTCTTTTTTTCCCTCCCCATTTCCTCATTATTTCTCTTGTTAATTATGAAGTGATTGCTTTGTTCTGTATTTCTGTCTTGCTGACTTCTTGACAAGGGTTACAGTTGATGTACCCTGGACTGTGCACTTGCATTCTTGATTGTGTTTTAAGGATAGGAACTGGAGCTCAGCAGTAGGCTTCTCACTCACTGAACAAACTGTGCAGGTCCCAGGCCAGCCTCCTTCAGCTGCATTAGCACAAATCCTGTTGGAAAACATTTCTTCCCAACAAGTGGAGTTATCAGAACATTTTCTTTCAGGCAGCGTTCTGACTTTGTGCTGGTGCCTGTGGTCATGTTTGTGAATTTAAACATGTCTGTTTCATGATGTGAAGTATCTTTTTCAAGACATCTGACTTAGCCAGGCTCTTTCATGCCTGTCTTTTGTGCTGTCCTGTTGAAATCGGCAATAGAGTTAGCAAGTTTTCTTAAGCCTCTCTTGTGATTCCAGACAGTCTTTGAAATATGTGCTACATTGCCTTTCTGTGGCTTTCTAAATATCATCTAACACTTACTTACAATGTGTATCCCAGTGCAGTCACCCAAGAAGTGCAATGGAATGACTTTGTTATCACTATTAATGTATTCTCACAAAGGTTTATGTAATGCAAAGCAGAGACAGAAAATCAAGCACTAGGCTGGTTCTTCTCCCTGAAAGTGGGGATTTGTTAGCAGCCATCTCTGTGCTGATGTAATTGTCCTGTTCCTAATTCTGAGGCTACTGAGAGTCCTCTTCACAATCAATGGTCTGCAGTGCAAAGCATGATGGTGCACTCACAGCATGTCCCCAAACGTAGGTGTGCACTGTACCATGTGAAGTCAGCTGACTGTGGTGCTGTGATCTTTGCCACAACTTAATTCCAAGGTTCAAAAGAGTGACCATAACGTGCTGTGAAATGATTTCCCCAGTCATAATATGTCCTTGTCACTCACGAGGACTCCGTAGTGACAGTTTCTGTTGAATTTTTGTCCTCCTTTTCTGACATGTAAGGCATGCAAGTAACGTGATTTTTCTGTAGCAGAGGCCTTGCTACACGTTCTTTTCTGCATTTACTTTAATGGGAATACTTTTAACTCAAAGCCTACTCAGCAAACCTAGGATTTCAACAGATGAAGCATTTGCATGTTCTCTAGCTCTTGGGAGTGGGTGTGATTAAATTTCTTTTGCTTGATTCCAACCTAGAGTTCTAACTTCTAATTAGCCAACAACACATAGAATGCTCTTTCAGGTTGGTGGGATTATAAGCAAGAGTATGTCATTGACAGAAGCTGAGTTTACACTATTTTATACCCAGACTGATTGGTTTTGATACGTGCAGTTCTTCCCTGTCTGCACATTGTGAGATCATCAGCTCAGCGTCTTGAAGACCTTGAAGTCACAGCAGCACATGCTGTGGTCTCATACACTGTCAGCTGTACTGCTGCAGTCCAACACATAGGATGATCGTGTTCTGCTTAGAGCAGCTGGGAAAGAGCTGACTGTATTGGCTAGCTACTTTACTGTACCAGCAGCTTATAATGTGGTTCTCTGCTTTCTCACGAAAGAAGTCCAAACTGAATTCTTCCACTGGTAAGAACTGCATTTGGAATTTTTCTAATTATAAAGAATGTTTTTAAGTCTCTTCTGTTCTGGGCCCAGCACAGCTTCTGGCCTGGAGAAAGCTTCTGCTCTTCTCAGAAAGCCTACTTATCTGCCCTTGCCTGCACAGCCTCTTGTTGCATGTCTGCTGGGGAATGTAAGCTGAGTTTTCATGTGTCTTCTGAATTTTTGCATATGTATTAATTCATCACAGTCAGGAATGCCTGAGCCAGTCCTGGTCTGTTTAGACTGTTATCTTTTATGCTAGTGAGATGCAGTCTCTCTCTCTCAAACTTTTCACAGATGTCATTGTGAATAGAAGTACATCTGCAGAGCTCTAAGCTACCTCTGAAAGTTTCTTTTTCAGACTCAGTTCACAGGAAATATTTTATTTTTTCCAAAAAGCAATGTTTTTTATACAGTCTACTTCTTGAGCAATTTTAAAGATGAAATAAATGTGTAATCTGTTGGAGCTTTCCCCTTATTTTCCCTTATGAGAACCTCTTAGGAGTAGTGAGGATCTGCTCCATTTTTTTCTCATCTACTGCTCTTTTTTTTTTTTTTTTTTTTTTTCCATTTCCCTACCGTCCAAATATCTTGGAGTTAATTTTGGAAATTATTTGAATAAGTTTCTGGAAGAGCTTTCTTGCAGTGCACAGTGGTTCATACCTGTCTACCTGGATATTATATTTAATTATTAATTGTTAAATTAATTTAATTTAATTTTTGCCAAGAGAAGCCAGAACTGCTGTACCACAGAGTTTTTCATTATGTCAGCTTACATGGCTCAGGCATTTTTTTTTTTCTTTTTAAATTCACAATAAGCCTTCACTTCTGAATTTTCCTTAAAATAAACTGATGATGGGCTTAGCAGAGAAATATTATGGACTGCGTGTTGATATTCAGAAAATATTCTAGGTATGTTTGTGGAGTGGGAGCATGAGTGCCTGTGGAGGTCACTGCTGGCATGAGATCAGACTACCTCATAGGTAAGGACTGGCAAATTCTGTAGTTTCTTTAATGAAAGGCTTTGGGGTTTGGAGTGTGTTCATTGCTTCAGTATCACGGTTAGTTTTGGTGATTTGTCTCCTGCTTTGGAACTTTCTAAGGAAATAAGGTTCCCATGGACAAAGAACAGTAAATGCATAAACATTTCTCAGCATGATTCCATTTCTCCCATTGACCTGCCCAGCAATTTGGTGACCTACTTTGTTTGCATTTTGACATCTTTGAAAGTTTTCTAAGGAGGTTTCTCCTACAGTTTGCTAGAGGCTAATGCCCCAGTTTGGAACAAGCAGTTAACGCTTGATCTTTATATATGGCAACTGACAGGAACTTGCCATCTATTCAGCAAACATGCAACTCCAAACCATTTGTAGTAAAAATACCTATCGGGTCTCCTGCTGAATCTTTGATGTTTGTTTCTTGTTTAAAAAGTTGATGCTTGCTTTTTTTAATTTTTTTTTTTCCCCATCCTTCCTGCGCAATCTCTCTTAAACTCTTGTCACAAGACTCCCCATACCTGAAACATTATGGAATTCTTTTTCACACTAGAAGATAAAGGGCTTGTTTTGATAGTTTTCTGAATTAGAATCTGGAAGGGAGAAACTGTCTATTTCTGTGGTGTTTCAGAAATTATGACATTGAATCCTTCCTAGTTTTTGTATGGACTTGTTTCTTGAGCTTGCCTGTTGAAGCAGCACTATTTTGTTGGCCAGCAATAATATTCAGGATAGCAAAAAATGCTAAGACGGTAATTTGCTTAAATCATGAGTGGTTTGTACTGAAATTAAAATGCTCAAAGAAAAGAGGCGTGCTTCAAAATTCCCCAATCCAGAATTTTTTAACTGTTTTCTTCTGCCCTCTGAGAGGATTGGATTTCTTGCCATGAGATCACTTATCATTCAAAATGGGATATTGACCAAGTAAATAATTATGGTTACTCAATTCATTATCTGAAAACTTGGTAAAATTTGTATATAGAATCATGGAATGGTTTGGGTTGGAAGGGACCTGTAAGATCATCTAGTTCCACCCCCCCCCCCCGCTAAAGGCAGGGACACCTCCCTCTAGACCAGGTTGCTCCAAGCCCCATCCATCCTGGCCTTGCATGCTTCCAGGGAGGGGGCATCCATAGCCTTGCTGCACAGCCTGTTTCAGTCTCTCATCACATTCACAGTAAAGAATTGATTCCTAAACTAGCCTAAATCTACCAGTTTAAAACCGTTTCCCCTCATCCTGTCTCTATATGCCCTTATAAAAAGTCCCTCCCCAACTTTCCTGTAGGCCCCATCAGGTACTGGAAAGCTGCTGTAAGGTCTCCTTGGAGCCTTCTCTTCTGTAGGCTGAAGAGCCCCAGCTCTCTCAGCGTGTCCTTGTAGGGGAGGTACTCCAGCTCTTTGATCATCTTTGTGGCCTTCCTCTGGATCTGCTCCAACAACTCCATGTTCTTCTTGTGCTGAGGACACCAGAACTGGACACTGTATTCCTGGTGGGGTCACACGAGAGCTGAGTAGAGGGGCAGAATCACCTCCCTCAACCTGTTGGTCACACTTCTCTTGATGCGACTCAGGATATGGTTGGCCTTCTGGGCTGCAAGTACTTATTGCTGGCTCATGTTGAATCTTTTAATTGACACTCCCGAATCCTTTTCCTCAGGGCTGCTTTCCAGGCATTCTCTGCCCAGCCTGTATATGTGCTTGGGATTGCCCCAGCCCAGATGCAGGACTTTGTGCTTGGCCTTGTTGAACTTCATGAGGTTGGCATGGGCCCAGCTCTCAAGCCTGTCCAGGTCCCTCTGGATAGCATCCCTTTCCTCTAGTATGTCAACTGCAGCACTCTGCTTGGTGTAATCTGCAAGCCTGGGAAGGATGCAGTTGATTCAACTGTCCGTGTCACCTACAAAGATGTTAAATAACACCGATCCCTGAGGAACACCACTCATCACCAGCTTGATCATCGTTTTACTGTACCTAATTTAATCTGTGTGCAAAAATAATCTTAGGGAATCTGTTTCTCTGAGTTTACTTGAAGAAAAAAAAAACATGATTTCTTAAGCATGCTTTTTTGCTGATTTGGTTTCCCCATTTTTTTGGAAGTATGTTTATCATCTTACTTTTCTGCATGTTTGATTGGTAATGCAAAATTTAAGCTGATTTGCTTACCTTAGCATGAACTGGGACCTCGAGTCTTGTTTCTGCACCACTGAACTTGATACCAGCTTTTATGAAACAAGTAGTTTCATCTGGAGATGAGATTTAACACTGATTTTTGCTATTATATAGGCCACAAATTTCAAAACAACTTTTGCGTAGACTTGTTGCGAGGTGTTGCAGTTGTTTTCTTTCTGGCAGTAGGTATTTCTTCAGTGTCTTTATAACAAATGAAATTCAGAAGAATCTCTACTGCAGTTGCTTTTCTTTTGCTTGCTGAAATTCTTGGGAACTGTGAAGAGAAGTGTGGGAATTGCTGTTTTTGTGTAGTTGAGCAGCAGAGGCAAGTTAGAAATCTAGGTCTAAAACTTGCATCTCTGTATGAAGCTAGTATTCGATTATGTGCTCCAAACACTGGCAGCATAATGAGATTTTGTGCTTTGTCACTTTAGGAATCAAAATCTCCACTAAGAATTTACCTAGTTAGGTAGTAGTTAGTAAAGCAGGACGACAGAATGGATGTTCAAATAGCAGGTTTGATGTTTTTCCAGTATCCAGATGGCTTCTGCTTCCAACTGATGTTTGTATATGTCTATTTTATGTTCAAAATTCGAGTAGTAATAGTCTCTTCAGTGTTAGAATTTTATAAGCCAAGTTTCTTTTTTTTTTTTTTCTTGCAGATGTTTAGATGTTTATATAGACTTCCTAAACCTGCAGGATTGGAGAGATGTTGCTTCTATGTTCAGTGACCACTGAACAGGATTGTGAAAATTCAAAGTTATACTACAGCATTAAAGTAGCATTAAAACAAACCTTACGATATGGTCTCTAGTTCTGTTAGGAAGCAAAGGTAAATGAACACAGCTAATAGCTGAAGAGAATAGAAGTCCTTAGTGATTCTTTCCATGTGAAGTAAGAGGTTTATTCTGTTTCAGGCGCACAGAATGTTTTGTTGAACTGCTTTCTTTCCTGTTTGTCACGAGCTCAATATTTTCCAGCTTAAGGAATAAACTTCGTAATGGGCTTCTCACCACTGGGGGAAAAGAAAAAAAAAAAAGGTGCAAGAGATTAATTTAAAACATACAAAACACCTGGATTGTCTTACCAATTTAGTCATCATAAAAGCAGAAAGCTGCTCAGTTTGTGTCATCCCCTGTCATAACTTTCTAGAACTTTAAGGTGTACGTGACATTTTCTTGTTCCTGCCCATTTTACTTGAATTCCTACTCCTTTCTTTCTTTGTTTCTGTAAATTGACTCAGGCAGGTTCTGATGCACTGCAACAAAAGGATTTTATGTAAGGAATTTATTTTATTTGCTGCTTTATGGGTGTGGTATTTGAATTATTTGCGGAAAGTACAAAGTACCTGAAAAATGTGTGGATAAGTATTGTAATTTATGTGAGGATTATAAGTTTCAGAATTTTACTTGGAATAACTGTAATTCATAATACTAATTTTGTAAAATGCAAGGTGAAAATATCAACAAGAAAAAAAATTGAAAACTCAGTTTTCCAGTACTTTTTCCTATAAAAATTAAAATGCTAGTGTGATGCAGTGGCAGCCATGTGTTACTGAAAACCCAGACAGTGTTCAGAAACAAGTTTTCTGTGTACTGTCTGGAGACATAGAAAGAAGATGCTACCAGAGTTCTGTCCTCTGTTGCTGCATCCTACAGGATGAGTCACTTTGTTCCCAGAGTGCACGAACAAAGTGTTTGCTCTGAAAGGAAGGACAAGATGGTGCTGGATGTTTAAGTGAATATTCCATGTAGACTCACTTCCTCCTTTAATAATGAATATTTTTATTGCAAAGAGTAAATATTTAAAAGTGGAAAAAAAAAAAAAAGACGGTAGCCAGATATCTTTTGAATTACGTGTGTAGAGAACTGACTGAAATGTTCTGTGTCCTCAGTGCTCTGCTGACACACACCACTGGCGTATGCAGTATGTAGAACTGTCCTTGCTGAGGACAGCTGCAATGTGCTTGTGCAAAACTGAGCAGCAGTGTAGCAAAGTATGCTGGTTTATAGCGTTGTGGTAACATTTTCATAGTTTAGCTATTGCCTTAATCAATTTTCTACTCAGAGTAGAATACATGAAGTCAACTCAGTACACATTTCACAGAATCGGTGGTGTTGGAAGGGACACTTTAACATCATGTAGTCCACCTGCCTGCTAAAGTAAATTCCCTGCAGTAGGTCACCCGGGAAGGCATCCAGATGGGTTTTGAACATCTCAGGGGAAGTGAGACTCCACAACCTCTTTGGGCAGCCTGTTCTGATGCTTTGTAACTCTCTCAGTAAAGTTCTTACGTTTGTATGGAACTTTCTGTATTCCAGTTTGTGCCCATTGCCCCTTGTCCTGCTGCTGGGCACCACTGGGCACCATTGCTCCATCTACTTGACTCCTGCCCTTTAGATTTTGTAAGCATTAATAAGATTTATAACCATTAATAAAATTGCCCCCTTGATTCTCCCCCCTTCTCCAGGTTGAATATTCCCAGGTCTCTCAGTCTTTCCTTGTATGAGAGATATTCCAGGCTCTTCACTGTTCTTGCAGTCCTCCACTGGACTTTCTCCAGTAGTTCTCTGTCTTTCTTGAACTGAGTGGCCCAGAACTGGACACAGAACAGGACACTCCATATGTGGCCTTACCAGGGCAGAGTAGAGGAGGATCACCTCCCTCAACCTGATGGCCACGCTCTTTTTATTGGATACTGAGGATATTGTTGGCCTTCTTGGCCACAAGGGCACACTGCTGGCTCATGTCCACCAGGACACCCAGGTCCTTCTCTTTAGAGCTCCTTTCCAGCAGATTAACCCCTAACCTGTACTGATGCATGCATTCCTCCCCAGGCATAGGACTCCACATTTACTGTTGTTGAACCTCGTAAGGTTCTTCTCTGCCCAACTCTGTATTCTGTCCAGGGCCCTCAGCACAGCCTGCTGTGTGTCAGGCACTCCTCCCCACTTCATACCATTGGCAAACTTGCTGAGGGTGAATTCTCTCTCTTCATCTAGGCCATGGATAAAAATGTTGAACAAGGCTGGACCCAGTGTTGACCCCTGGGGAGTACCATTAGCTAAAGACCTCCAGCTAGGCTCTGTACTGCTGATAACAGTCCTCTCGGCTGTACCAGTCAGCCAGTTCTCAATCCACCTCACTCTCTACTCATCTATCCCACACTCCCTAAGCTTACCTTAAGGCAGGCAGTGCCAGACACCTTCCTGAAGCTAAGGTAAAGACAACATCCACTGCTCTTCCCTTGTCTACCCAGCCAGTCATGAAATTTTCCCGTGTGCTTACATTTTAATTTGAATAACCTTTTCTTAGTGAATGTGTATTTTTTTTCTTTGTAATTTTGCCTGTATGTGGATGAGCAGGACAGGCTTTGGCAGCTGCTGGGGTAGGTGGATCTTAACAGTCTGCGTGCTTCATGTCAACATTGGAAAGAGCTACTGAGCTCTGCAGCCTCCTTGTACTTGATGGACAAGCATAAAATTCTGGGAAAAAAATATATATTTTTAAATGAAGTGTAGATGTGTGTAGTTTATTGCACTTATTTTTGATAATTTTACTTTTTTTTTCCCAATTTTTGTAAACATTTTTCTGTTACTGTAGTAAAGGCATGGTAGGCCAATTAGATTTGTTATTTTAAATGAGCCACTGGAATCTTGCACAAATATGAGAAAGCATAGAGAGACCAGTAGCTTTTTATTCTTCAGAAGCAAATACCTTTCTCCAGATCTCGTGATTTAGTAAGATTAAAAAAAATAAGAATAAAAATCAGTGAATTGCTCTTTGCAATTGAGGGACTCAATTGGATAATGAGTCCATGGCTGCTGTTTAAAGGCAGCTGTTAAAATTCTTCCTTCCAAAGGCACGTGGTCATTTTCCTCCTTCCCACACGTTTTCTGTCTGACTTCTAAAGTGCACAGAGATGATCAATCTCAACTGACAACTTGTTTTTACTTCATTTTGAAGCTACAGGGAGTTTGGAGTTGTTTTAAATGAGGTTAGGCCTTAGCTTGAATTTCATTAGGAGCAGGTGAGAGGTATGTTGAAAAACAGCAGTTCCATGAATCTCTCTGAAGATGATGTTTTAGACCAGCATACATTAAATAGGTTAATTTTCCTGATAGTCAGAATATTTCATTGATTAGATGAACACAAGAAATCGTATAGACATGAATGGACAGTAAGGAATAATAAGCAAATGTTATAATATATTTCAAGGTAGAGATGAGTATTTACCTGAGTGTGGATGTATGAGTAGGGGAGACAGGCGACTGCAGAATTGTTGGAAGTGCTCTGTGGTTGCTGTTGGTGTGATCTGACTTTTTCAGAAGTGACACAGAACAGATGCTATGTATCTTCAGATGATTATGTATGGTACAGTAGCTGCCTTCTTTGATTTTCGTTTTTCCTAACGGGGACTCTTCCTATTCACAACTATGTGACTTTCTTAAAAATCATTTTGAGTTCACTGAAAAACAGACACTGCTATCTGTAGTCGTAATGGTGCTCATTGTAAGAGCTAGTGGAAGATTTGGGGATCTAACATGATTTTTATTCTTTTGGCCTATTTTATATAAGCTTGATCCAAACTCTGAACTTCTTGCTCTATATCCTTGTTATTTCAGAGATCACTGAAACTAATAAGTTTTGTAAAAATTGTAGGGATGTACTCAACTGTTAAGTTGGCCCTAAAATAATCCTAACGGATGTGCCTTGCAACTGGAAAATATTGCATTCAAGTGTGAGGGGCCTCCATGTCCAGAGACAAATACATGTATTTTTCTGAAGAGTAAGTGCAACCATCTCCTGTAGCCATTGGTTTTAATCCAACTGAATTTTAATTTGGCAAGCAGTAGTTTTTAATAGATGGAATGAGTTTGTTATTATTCTAAACAATATGTTGTTTGTGGTCTTATGTTGCTATAGTACTGAATTATTTATGTGTCTTAATACAATTTTGTTTATTTTTGATTTTAGGAGAATGACATCTTCCTGGGCTGGGAAAAAGGAGCTTACAAAAAATGGGGAAAGAGTAAGAAAAAGTGTTCTGATCTAACACTAGAGGAAATGAAAAAACAGGCTGCTGTCCAGTGTCTTCGCTCTGCTTCTGATGAAGTAAGTTCAGGTTATGTAATAGATTCCTAAGACTTGACACCTTTCTTTGAGCTAGCCATCACAAGCTAAGGATATCTAGTCATCTACTCCGTGCCTTCTTGAAATGCAGGATCCCCAGGAGTTCTGAGTGTTCTTGTTTTTCTTTCGGAAATTATGAAACCTTTGTTTGGTAGCAGGATTTCACAAAAGATTCTGTACTATTTGTAGTGTTACGTTTCCTTTCCTTTCTGCAAGCCCTTACCTATTATTCTTAAGGGCAGTTGCAATGCACCTGTTTGTGCTGAAATTGCCCCAGAGTTTTGCATAAGGTTGTTACAATTCTAAGTTTACTTTGTGGTGGAGTCTATGTGAGCAGCAAGGAGCAGAATGTTTGAGCAGAAGGTCATCTTTGTGTCTGGTGCAATTTCTTCAACCCAGAATTGCTAAATGAGTAGCAAACACTCATTTTCAAGATCACATCGTTAAGTGGAAGCGGAGTTGAAGCCTGATGACTGGAGAAAGTGAGGAGAGGTGAAGGCAACACAGTTGAAGGAGGGATACCCAAGACAGTAGATACTGTGTTGCTCGGTAGGAAAGTGGATAAAGGGAGATGGCATAGAACAAAATATTAACATAAAAATTCTGTAGCATAGATCAATGGAAGCTCTCAAGAGAGATTTTTCAGACAACAGAGATCAGAGAGTCTAATTGCAGAACTACAGATGCTTATATTTCTCTGAACAGTAAAGGAAATTATCCCCCTGCCTCTGTGGCCTGGTTATGTTATTGCTCCTAGTCACAGTTTGTAATTGCCCAAGTATTTGTGTGGTTGTGTGGAGAGTATGATCAGGAAAGTGAATTGCTATTCTGAGTTGACCTTAGTTGGGGTGGAAGAAGTGTAAACCTAGAGCTGTCTGGTCAGATTCATATGGAGACTTTCCCCAGCAAGAGTGGGGAACGTATGTGGCTAAAAATAATGAAGAAAATGGAATTGATTTGTGTGATTATTGCCTCTGTCTTCAGCAGCTTTTTTGTCATTTACTGACTTTTTGTATACAAAGTCGCTTGAGCATTTGTCTAATTACCAAAGTGTTCATTGACTAACTGGGAATTTTTGTGAACTCGCATTTTCCCACTACTTACAGTCTGAACAAAGAGATGCAAAGTATAATTTTGATGGTAATTTGCTGTGGTCTCATAGTTACAGAACACTGAAGTCAGCAATCTGACTACTGTAAGCATTAATGTAAATAGGAAGTATGAAGAAATAATTTCAAGAAATATTGCCTTTCTGGTGGTATGGCAATCTTTATGTGCTCATGAGCAGCAAAAGCTAATCATCTGCCTGTACTGCAGGAATACCCACGATTGAGTTTTAGTGTTAAGAATGATTCTCTTTACGCATCATCACAAATGAAAATGAAGGAGCATCACTTAGCTAAATCTATACTGAGAAAATGAGTTGAAAAGAGAAAGGAGTGAGATAAATGTCTTACTAATCCTTGGCCTGCCTTCACCTGAAAGTTTGTATCATCTAAAACAGATTAAGATGAGAAGAAGCCCTTTAACTAGAGTTTTAAAGGAATGAAAAGATGTGTGGTCTGAAAGACTGAACAAGTAACTTCCTTTGAATCCTGCCACCTTGTAAGATTTTTCGTTCAGAGGAGGGCTACGAAGCTGGTGAGGGGCCTGGAGCACAGGCCTTATGAGGAGCGGCTGAAGGAGCTGGGATTGTTCAGCCTGGAGAAGAGGAGGCTCAGGGGAGACCTTATAGCACTCTATAACTTCCTGAAGGGAGGTTGTGGTGAGCTAGGGGTTGGCCTTTTCTCTCGTGTAGACAGTGACAGAACTAGAGGCAATGGTTTCAAACTGCACCAGGGGAGATTCAGGCTGGACATTAGGAAATATTACTTCTCGGAAAGGGTGGTCAGGCATTGGAATGCACTGCCCAAGGAGGTGGTGGAATCACCGAACATGGATGTGTTCAAGAGACGTTTGGATGTTGTGTTGAGGGAGAGGATTTAGCTGGGGAGTATTGGTGATGGTTGGACTGGATGATCTTTTAGGTCTTTTCCAACCTTGATGATTCTGTGATTCTGTGATTTTACTGCTCAACAAGAAGCTGTAATCTATAAATTGTAGTCTGTGTTTTGGCTGGGCTATTTTGACTTCTCTTGCTTACCTAGGCAGTTAAGCTTGCTCATTTATTGTCTTTAACAAAACTGCAGGATATGTTATTTTTTCTCATATTTTTATACAGGATGGGAACCTTCCAACCTTTCTCAAGGTTTGAACCCCATTGCTTAACGCTGTTTTGTAGATGGTGCAGATAGATTAGCATTGTACAAGAGAGAAACGTTACTTTTGAGCACAAGAGTTGGAGGAAGGAGATGATCCTGCTTAGATATGAGTACAATTAAAAAAAACAAAAGCAAACAAACAAACAAAAACTTGCTTGAAAAGCAGAAACATTTTCTGCCTTGGCTGGTGCCTATGTGTATCTCTATGTGCTAACTGAGAGAAGACTTAGTATTACGACATTATGTTTCAGTGTACAAGAAATATCATTTCTCTTGAGTCATTGTGGCTGCACTATGCAATGTTTGTGATTTCTTCTCTACAAGAAGATGAAAATACTTATTAGTGTGTGTAAGAAGTCTCAAGCTATGTAAGGAAGTAACTAACATTATAATTGTGTTCTATCTGTCACCCTGGGGTGGATTTGGGGATTTTGTGTGCATTGAAATTGAGATAATTTGTCTGTTAGATTTCAGGTTGACTCACAATGCTTATTTTGTGTGACCAACTTTAGGAACAAAACTTCAGGTGCCTTAGCTTTGATCTTCATGTTGGATTATTTAAACTAGTAACGTGTTGAGAAGTTGCTGCTGATCTATCTCTTTCCTAAATGAATAATCAAAGACCTGTGATTTGAGCAACTGTTTAAAGAAGATGCTGTGTGGTGCTTAATGAGAAGAGGAAATCATAAAATAAATGAGATGAAATTTGGATTGGTAAAAGTAAACTCTTGTTTCATGGTTGAAATAACATTTTTTGAGAACTTGTCTTTCAAGGGCTTGCATTTTCATGGTATTCATTCTCTGGAAGTGTTTAGCTTGGAGCTTAGCTTTATGACTGTTAGAATTCAGTATTGTCTCATTAAAAACAAAACTAATAAAAACCTGATGTTGAGAAACATTAGCCTGAGACAGAAATCCAGGATTCTGGTTATAATCTGTTGGTGCAGAAAACAAGCGTTTGAGATGTAGAAGTCTGCAGTGTGGTGTTTCTTTCTGAAGTGCTTTTCAAGTTACACAGCGTGTGACAAGTCAGGGAGGCTGACAGTGGCGTCGCTGTGTCTCTCAGTGGCCAGTCGTGTTGTGGACTAAATACTTTCATTTGTGGGAGATCTGACAGAAAGATGCAAACAGTTTCCACGTGTGTGTGCTGAGGGTGGTATTTGCTGTGTGACAGACATTTTGATGCCTCAAGTTATCAATATTTGTTTGAGTCTTTGCTTGCAGACACCTCTGATGCAATCAGAGGCAGTTAAGTACATCACAGCTCACCACAGAATGAAGACAGAAGGATGGTGAGAAGGAATAAGACAAGTATTTCAGTGTAGTAATCAATTGTTACTCTCACTATAGTTCTGAAGCTTATTTTTTCCAGAATGCTTGAATGGAGTTTAAAAAATGGGTCAAAAAGAAGTGGTTAAGGATTGTTCAAATTCTAAAAAGCTCATTAGTTACTGATCTTGCATAGAGCTTTTGTTTTCTTACTCTGCTGAAATGTAGGAGTAGTTTTGAAGTGTTGGTTTTCAGTCAGCTGGCAAAGTAAGGGTGCCTGTTCTCATTAAACATTGGGTTGAGGAAAAAACAAACAAACAAAAAGCAACACCAAGAAACTGTTAGGACTAGAGAATATTTATGAAAAATTCCATATTTTTAGCAAAGGCATCTCAAAAATACTGCCTTTAAATGTTAAGTAAAAACAGCAGTTTCTGACATTTTTGAATGACTTTTTATTCTGTGTGGTATACCTAAAAAGGTCAGCTTGTTCAGGTATAGGTCCTGAGTTACTTCAGTGCTTTTGGATCTCCTAATTCTGAAAGTTGGTAAATCATTCTGGATTTGATAAATGAGACTTAGCAGTAACAGGACAGAACGCACTATCTTTGATTTCCCAAAGTTCAAGAGAACAAGATAAATGTAAGAGTGCAAAAATCCATCCATGTTGAATTTTTGCAAGGTGGGAACTGTCTTAGTAGGAATGGAAATCAAGGTTACTTTTTGAAAATTGATGTGTATGACTTTTCAGTAGGTACATTTCATACTGATAATATTGATACCACTTCTGTTGCATGGCTGTTCAATATAAATTCAAGCCAATTACCTTTTAACTGACTAGTTTTCTGCCAAAGGCTGATTTGCTCAGTAGAACGAGCAGGTTTCAGATGTGTTCGCATATCGTACAGCTCTCTCATTGAATGCTTGTGGTGTTGCATGTGAAATTCTGCCCCAAGATGGTGCTAGAGTTTTAATTCACGTAATAGATGGCTCTGTTCTTCTAAACTATTTGAGGACACTTTAAGGTGAGGGCATGACGCTGTTTGGAGCATTGGATTTGCTTGCTCTGAATTATGAGAGAGAAATATGACCTTTCTGATATCTGTATTATCAGCACATAGAAGACCAAGTCAC
Source organism: Perdix hodgsoniae (assembly GCA_035772895.1). Lineage (NCBI taxonomy): Eukaryota > Metazoa > Chordata > Aves > Galliformes > Phasianidae > Perdix > Perdix hodgsoniae. The sequence goes on from JAPSGF010000002.1 coordinate 10,795,905, forward strand.
TTGCTAGATGAAGTTATATGTAAAATATATGTAAAAATACCTGGTTGGTATTTTTCTCTGTTGTTTTCCCCCCTTGTTTGTGTTTAACTCTGAATTTTCTTTCATTTTAAATGCTGACGTGCAGTATGTTTATTGTTCTTCCTGATGTGTCTTAGCTAGCTCAGTAGTAAGCACTTCTCTGTGTCTGAGAAAAATGGTTCTTGGGTGTTTTTCCTCAAAACCCAGAATACTTCTCAACATCAGAGAAAATAATCTTTCTTTTGGGTAAAGTTGTTGGCCTTCTGGAAGGGCTTATAATGTCTATCTTTAGAACACATGGTATTATTTATGAAAGGGTTTGCAAATCAGTCAAGATGTTAAGAGGAATTCTAGAGTAAATGTTTTTTAAAAATGAAACTGATCTTCTTCTGTGAGAAAGCACCACAGAACTTTCTATTATGAAGAATAGAATTTTATTATAACAGAATATTTATTTATTAATAAAGTTCAACCAGTCATTGTTTTTCTGGGATAATTTAATTTGAATTGGTTTAAGAGAGTTTGTGTTGGTTCTGTATTACTAAATCCATTCACTTCAAAACATTACTTCTTTTCTTTTCTCCCTCCATTCATTATGCATTATGTTGGATTTGGCAAACTGTATTAATCCATATTTTATAGCTTCAGCTACCACATTAATACTTGAGGTATTGCTGAAGTAACTCTCAGAGCAAATTAATTACAATAAATCGATTTATTTTTCATCACAATTTTTGCAGACCAGGAGATATTATTGGTAGCATGCCATCAGCTTTGACAGATGTTAGGGCTGCTACCCCAAGTACAAAAGTTACTCACGTGGAAGTTGATAGAAGTTTCAATTATTGAAACTCATGCCAATTTTCTTGATACAGAAAAAATGTATGTTGGACAAGAAGTTCTTCATGGAAGCTTTGTCTGTACAGAACTTACTTCATAACATTTGTTTGGGCATGAAAACTTTCTCACTTTGTTGAATCAATGAAAGGATACAAGTGCTTACCTTGTGTTTCTTGTTTGAATCTCTCACATAGTATTTGTTGTGAAGGCTTGTTTGGTGTGTTTGAAAGTGATTTCAACTGGCGTGTGCTGCCAGCAGTGATGGGAGTAGAATGGGGCATCAAAGCTCTTTCACCAGCAGCGTCTCTGTAAGTATGTGACAGGAAGAAGTTAGCACAGGTCTGGAGGAAAAAAGAGTATGCTTTTCCAGGTACTCTCTGGATAACAACTTCTCTCTCATCGCAGCATGAAGTTAGTAGGTTATTATTTTCCATTATGTAGAAGGAACACACACACACACACCACACACACAACTGGAGTCTGTTGTGAATTTTATCTTAAGCACAAGCAGACTTCAGTGGACACTGCAGAGTCCCTGTCTACTGCAAGTGTCCCTTCTGCTTTTTGCTCTGTGCAGAAGGTCACTTTTGCATGACTGAAGGAAATGTACTTTTAAAAATTTCTGCTATTTCATTGATGATACAGATAATAATATTTCAGCATCTGAAAGCTGATGTACTGTTAATTAAATTCCCTCAGCAGCTCTGCTTACAAGAACACCAAATCTATCGTGGCTTTGAAGTCAGTGTGTTTGTTTATTAGCAATTAATAATAATCAAGAAGAATATTTTTAGAGGCAAATTATTCTTTCTCAGGGGGATAAAATTTATCTCAATGTACCCCACTTTAGAGTTAAGAATCTATACTAGCTAGAATGTAGCCACTAAATAATTAAGTAAAATAATAGAGGTAAGGGATTATGTGTTAATTTTTACTTAGTTTGAGTTGATAGTTGAATTCTTATCTGTAATGACTAAATAATACATGCTGTGATTTCTGTTTCAGAATATGGTATGTGAAGTGATGAATAATAGTTCTGAATCTTAAGCCTGATTCTAGATAAGTGATTTACTTTTCTTATTGCTGTCACAGTGCAAAAGACAAGATAAAGAGAGTTGCAAGAAAGCGTTTTGTTTCCTTGTTGGAGAACTATTGCTCTTGTAGTGCTTGAAATGTCATTTTATTTATTTAGTTAGTTATCTACTTATTTGCCTGCTAAATTAAGTCAGCTATTCCAAGGTAGCACATCTATTGAAGATTATTCAAATTAAGTATTCATGAGCCCCAAAAGAAAAGTTTATTTGGTGTTTTTGTTTGTTTGTTTGTTTGTTTTTTGACTGGTCCAACACCCTTGTTGTAAAGATGTTTGGTATTCAAATGTTATTTGTGCTCGTGCAAGGCAGCACTAAATTGGCCACATTCATTGCGTCTTTCTGTTCTTCTCCTTACAGATACTTTTTGCTTGTTTTTCACTTGTTTTGATTTTAATCTTTGCAGGACTGTTCTCTATGCTGTGTAGTGCTCAGCTGATTTAGGGTAGCCATATTTACAGGACTGTCCTGCTTCCCCACAACAGTGTGTTGTTGTGAAGAATGATTAAATCAGATGCAGGACATTAAGCACAAATGGAAGGAACGCGTGTCTGAATTCACCCATGACTTTTTTCTGAAGTAACAGCCATACAGACACAGTGGAGATAAATGGAACATTCCTAGTGTAGACGAATAGCAGATCCAAGAATATTGAGTTTAAGTAGCAGTTCCTCCATGCAAATAGCAAGGGAAGCAGTAAGTTATTCCTCATGTATATTTAATAAAATTAACCTCAGAAAAACATAAACTATATCAGTAAATAGAGGAATTTCTGGTGGAAATGTCAGGAATTGTGGAGGCAGTGGAGGTATTCAGTTTTGGTTCCCACTTCTTGTGCAGAGCACCTTTGACCATAGATAGGCAAGTAAGCCTGCTCTCATCCTGCAGGCGGTCTGAGGTGCTTCTTACAGTTCCTTTGCATTTGAGAAAATGGAAACCTAGACATTACCTCGTTCTTTTCATTCTACAAAATAGAGAAATAGATGTGTGATTGCAGTGAATCACATTTTGTGCCTTTCTCAGTTCACGTGGCTTACCAGCTGATTCATATGGAATAGCTGCCTAATCCTTCACTTGGTGACAGGCTGCGTGCCAAGAAAACAGTCCTGGTGCACCGGGATCAAAGGACAGTGTCTGTCTGTGGAGAGGCTGATGGCCTGTCACAAGAATGATTTGAGACTACGAATCTATTGATTAACCTTAATTTCAAGATTGATTGAACTTGTATTCTGTGAGAGAAGTGTCAGTGTTCTGCTGAGGGGGTCTGGGCAGGTGACCTCCATGGGTCCTTTCCAACCCTGTGCAATTCTGTGGAGCTGAAATATGGAAATGTGGAAGTAAAGCGAGGGCTTGTTTCAGAAGTGTAAGCTAGAGAGCTCTCCAGACACCTAGGAGAAAATTAGTGATTGGTTTGGTCGCTGAGGTAAACTGAAATAGAAAGCTTCAGTCTTTTGAAAAAGCCTCAAGATGAACAAGCAACTGTCCTCATACCTTGCAGGCCTCGAGTAGCGCGCCATGCTCAGTGCATTCGGCGCATGCACCGCAGAGCTTCTGGAGGAAAGTATTAACTTACTAGTCCAGAAGGGAGGGGAGAGAAATGGTAACATTGCAGTCTTTGCCCTTTGAGTTTTACAATCGGTTTTTCTATTTCTGCAGTTGTATTAGAGTACATCTGGTTTAGAAAGCTCATTCTAAATATTGGATACTACAGCTCTTTTTTTTCCCTGGTATGTTTTCTATTTCTCCGTCCAAAATTTTGGGGTATTGATTATGTACAGATTTACAGATCAGTGCACACATTTGCATGGCGTTCTTTGGACTGCGGTATGCAAGCCATACCTTGACATCATTACTGGAATATGGAAAGGGCTGCAGAACCAGTGAAAAAGCTTTTGGTTAGCCTGTGCTGTCCTCGATTCCATAGAAGAAATGACATGAAATCGTGACCAGTTGTGCTCAAATCCAGGGAAAAAATAACCACTAAATCTTCTGTATGGTGCTTGTTTGCAGTGCTCAGAAGTCCACTAGCAGAGATAAAGGTCAGCCAGAATTAAAGTGACAGGGCCTGATGTTTGACTGCTTCTTCCTTAAAGCTCTCAGAATGTAATAGCTGGTGTCCACTGTTATGTAGACAACAGTTTTTAGCAGAGTTGAATTTTGTATACATCATATTATTTTCTTTCCGTAGTTGCAATTAAACTGAATATCTTAAATGCATAAAAGTATTTCTGAAGTAATTAAGTGTATAGATTTAGTCTCTTTTGGGAACGTTTTCTGCAGCTATACAGGACTGTGAACCTGCAAAAGCAGTGGAGTTGCTGTAAGCTGATGTCATAATTTGCCATCTCCTGGATTGCTCCATTTGAAAAGGAGAGCATGTAAAATGATGTTGAAGCTTTGTCATTATTTAAATATATTTGTATGAATGTGTGTGTATACATGCATGTATACAACATATGCAATATATGTTAATACACCTGTATTTACATATAAAATGTGTGTGAGGTTTGCTCTTTTCCTTTTTTTAATTGCTCTCATTCCATGCTATGCAGAACTGCACTTATTTGGCTTTGAATGGAGTCATTTTGGTCTGTAAGGCTAGCTAGTAGTGAAAGTCCTCTTAACTCAAGCAGACAGATTGACTGTACCTTTTCATGCTGGGTGAGTTCAGAAGCTTAATTTATCTATTAGCACAGTCATTCCTGTGCCAGTAATATAACACCTCTCCTTTATGTAATCCTTCCCTAGCTTCAGCCAGCTGATGAAAAGCCAAAAAGCACAACTTTTGATGGAACTGGCTGTAAGTTCAAGCAGAGGAAAGAATTTGAAGGATATTGGAAACAGTAGAACAGAATAAAATGTGTTTGGTGTGGAAGAAGATTTGATATGTGAGATGGAATTGTGAATTAAAAAAATGATACCCTATCTTCTGTCATTCGAATGAGAGAAATGGGTTAGTAGAAATCTGGGTCAGTAGTTTAAATAATCTTAGAGATGATCATAAGATTTAAGTCCTTCATGTTGGAATTACAAAAGCAATCCTAATTAAGTGCTAAGACCTTCATATTGGAAAGTACTTATAAAGGTACTCTGATATTTACACTATCTGGGGACTGCCTTTACATTTGAACCTGATCAAAGCACTTGAGGCAGCTCACCCAATATTCTGGAATATCCTGCTTTCTGGCAGTGGGATTGCTGCAGCTGCTGTGCATTGACCTAAACAATGAAAAATTTCAGTAAATAAATCATATATTCAGATAAGAACACAGTCAGATAGAAGATAGTTGCTGAGGCATTCATTACATTGCCTGCAGCCTGTTTTTACATACTGCAGTAAGAGGTTGGGTAAGTGGTCTCTGGAGACTTGGCATTCTGCACAGTTGTTGGTGGTTTTTTTTTTTTCCTTTAAACCTAGCACTAGCTACATGGGAGTGCTATGCAGGAAAGCATGCAGCATGTCAGCTGACTTGAGTATTAGTTTCATGGTACAGGAGGAAATGAAGTGTTTGATTCCAAAAGTTTTCCCTTCTTCGGTGCAATGGTGAGCATTTTGTTGCTGTTTTGGGTTGACTTTTTGTTTTTGTTTTGCCGTGATTGTACTGATTCACTTCCTTATGTTGCTTAGATTTTGAGTATTTGCTACAGGTGCAGATTCATTCGGACAGTTCTGAGAGCTAGGCAAAAACAAGGCCAGCTCCTCCTCTGTTGCCCTTTTGCGGGGAGGATGGGGGGGGTCAAAAGAGGTAAAGGTATAAATTGACAATTCTTACAGCTATGTAGGTTTGCCCCTTTTACTGTGCTGCTTGGTTTTTTCTAAATAATGTAATTTATGTTAGTAAATTTACTGATGTAGGAGATACCTTCTAATGTTTAATACTGCTAAGTCATCCTCAGTTAAGTACGTGGCATAAAGTTTCATATTTAGTACTTCAGTGCAGCAGTGCCGACAGGAACAGAAAATTGCTTTCTCACTTGACTGCAAATAATTAAAATTTAGAGGTTAGTGTGTACGTCATTGCTTCAGTATATGATTTTTCAAGTACATGCTTCTGACACTGGTTTAAATAAGCTGGTTCGCTGTATAACTTAGTCTTTCCTTTTTCATGAAGTTTACTTGTGCTTTAATGTCATACGTTCACATTTCTCAGCAATTTCTAGCCAGTAGCCAGGAGAAAGGAGGAGCTCTTATATCATGGGAAAACAGAAATTCGCCACCATAGTGACACAGCAAATCTTAAACTTTGAATGCATTTCTTTACTGTGACATGGGATTCATGTTACCTTTGGAGAGCATGCATTTTCACTCAGTGTGAGTGCACCAGACATGTCAAACTCAGAAGGTGAGGTAATTCCCCAGGAGCTGTGTACAAGTCTCAGAATGTCCAAGCGGGTTGGGGACAAGATGGAGCTGTTATTAGGGAATCTGTGCATAGGGTAGAAGAAGCTGCCCAGTGCTCTGTATTTACCACTCACAGCTGTAGGGTAATGTGAAGGTGGCTTCCTACATCTTCCTCACGTGTTGGGCAGTGCTCCTTTTTGCTGTGGTTCCAACCTTCTGTTTGCAGTTATGAAAAGTGCAGTCTCCAAAGGTGGCTTTTGAGTACCAAAATACTCACCTCACCTGGCTTTTCTTCCATAAGAAATTGTCATTTCAGGCTGTAGGTTAGTGTTCAGTATTTCACTGACTGGCATCCAAGTTTTATTCTGTTAGAACAGCACTGTGTTTTCTCCTATGGGACGCTTGGCAGCATACTGTTCTGCTTTATGCATGTTTATATTCCAGCATTTTGCTGTTCTGGTACTGTTGTTTGATCTCGAGCTGCTCACAAGTCTAGGCAGATAGAAAAAGCAAAACAAACGCATGTGTAAATAATATTGAAATGGGATTTAAAAGGAAATTTGAGTGTAAAGAAGGCTTATGTGGGGGAATAAAGGAGCAAATAGAGGCTTATAAGGGAAGGTGAATAAGCTGCTTATTTTTCCCTCTGCTCTTCTAAGCAAACAACACAATGTTAAAAAAAAAAATAAAAAATTGGGCATTGCAAACTGACAAAACAATGGGATACGTGTTGCATGTGTCCTCCACACCACCTGTCCTTTTGTACTCTTCTACTTTTCACCTTCACCCGATTTTCTTCATCCTTTTCAGCAGTCCCTTTCTCACAGGTATAAATTGAGCAGCAAAAGGGCTCAGACTTAGCTTTCTGAAATGCATCTTAGTGATGGGCTGATTCTGGATTTTATCCTGAGACACTCAGCTAAATCAAGTGATACAGTGCAGTTAAGTGTGACAAAGCCTTGGCTATACAGTGATGCTTGTGACTTGAAACCTTAGTGTGAATTTCTCATTTTGTGGGTTTTACCTCTAATGAATTTATTTAGAGGAATGGATTTAAACCTGGGTAATAATTTAGTTACCATGGGAAAAGAAAATGGCTGCCAAGGCATGTTTACTGTATTTTGTTGTCTTTATGTAAAATGAATATCCTTTTTGCTGAGTTTTCTGTTTTTCTGTTTTTCCTCCTTTTTTTTACTTCTGTGGTGGTGTTTATTTTGCAGAGCTCTGGGATTGAAACTTTAGTGGAGGAGCTTTGCTCCAAACTGAAAGACCTTCAGAGTAAGCAAGGTAAGAAATAAACCCTCAAACTTCTCAGGTTATATGTGTTGTATTAACTGTACGTGTAATTTTTCATTTAGGCAACGCAATTTAAAAGTAAACATTAATAATTTCATTCAAAGAATTGCATACAGTTCCAACAATCGTACACTAGCATGCTTTGTCTACCTAAGAATGAGGCACTTGTGAATAGCATTTTCCTCAGGAAAATAACACTTCTTTTTTTTTAGTAAATACTCCATATTCGTTGTTTTCTTTTCTCATCAAAAGAAACGAAAATAAATCAGGCTTGATTCTACTCCTTTTGTATGTTGATATTTGTGAGGAATAGATTGGCCTCAAATTACTCTGTGCTAGCTGTTCTGTGAATATCATTCAAATAAGTGTAATGGAGGTGTGCTTGAAATTCCTGGCCTTTAGGGGAGTAGTAATGGGGGCTTTATGTTCGAAAGCATATGGCATGATATAAAATTGCTGTTACTCCAGTGTGAATTCTTTGCACGGAAATGTTTGTTCAAGCACACAGCAGCACCCTCTGACACCCTACAGTAAAATGAATAATAAAGAATAAGTATTTGTCTGCTTAAAGAATGATTTTAGCTGTTTCAGTTCATTTTTCTGCTTTTAAACACTAATCACTTGTCTCTCAGTATTGAATAGAACTGTGTTGTGACTCTTCCTTGCTGAGCCAAAAATAGTGCTGACCATTTATTCAGAAAAAAATAAGTAACATTTGTGTGCATTTCACAGCTTTTGTCTTTTTTTTTTAAATTTATATTTTACACATTTTAATATAAAGAATTAAAAATCAGAATTGCTTTTTGCCTAGAGAGTATGCATATACTCCCAAAACACAGCAACTACTGCAAGGATGCTTCCTTTTGGTGATGTGCAATTGTTCATAAAAATGTTCAGTTAAATTGTTGGGTTTTGGTTTGCTTGCTTTTTGTATGTAGTAATGTATGATGAGAATAGCATTTGAATACAAAAAAAAAAATCTCAATAGGAAATGTCCCAATGGGGGCATTGCTAACCACAGAATGACCTGCAACTGCTAGCAGTTTGGTGAAATTTGCCAGGCCAGCAAGACAATGGTGGAAATCTTGAATCTTTGGTAATAACTTCTGTCTTCTTTATGCCTAATGCTCAGACTATAAATTGCTCTGTTACTTTACAATATTTTATGAAAACTTACTGCTATTATAGATGTATGTTCTGGTGCTTTTTGTTTAGTACTGGTATAAAATGTATTGGCTTTTTGAACTTTTCTGTTAAGCATTTGGAATTTTCTTCCAAAACAGAGGAGAAGATTCACAAAAAGTTAGAAGGCTCATTGTCTCCTGAGGCTGATTTATCTCCCACAGCAAAGGATCAAGTAGAAATGTATGCATTTATTATTATTATTAACTTAATCATATTTTATAAATCTATCTTATAACCGCTCTCCTCTGCTTCTATATTTGTATTTTAAAACAATGAAGTTAACTTAGTGGTAAATCTGAAGCTTTGTGGATATTATGCAATCTTTGTTTTTTTCCTGCCATCTTCTTTTGTTCATCTTACATATTTGTATAAGCAAGTCCTGACTGCTTTATTTTTCCTTCTTTTGACTATAAGCTGCACTCAGGCCAATACTGTATTTTAGTCTCCTTGAAACCAAGTCAGCTAGAAGAATTAAAAGCCCTTAAAACAGCATGGATTGACAAACTGCAAGAAGAGAATGAGTTTTCTGTCTTCTGAACTTCTGTTGCAGAAATTTATAATCCTTAATCTCTTCATGACAAAAGTGACCTACTGGATACCAAGTACCTCAGTCTGGTGTTACTGAAGTATCCAGGAGCTTTGTGGTTGACTTTTCTTGGAGATACTGCTTTCTCCATCTTCTTAAGCATTGCTTGCAACAGTCTGGTGGAAGTATTGCTAAATGAACAATACTTCTTCAGGAATCTGATTCTGTTAACTCACATTTAACTTAACTGACTTTTGATGCTTTTGACGAGGTTTTCATTGGAACGTACATGAGAATCTGCATAAATTTACTGATTGTTAAACACAGGCTGCTTCAATCTTGTCCTTGTTGGACAGAGCTGTTACACATGTTATAACATTGTAAGGCAATACCTTCTTTTCTTTTTTTTTTTTTTTTGTGTGTGTGTGTTGCTAAGATTTTTTTTTTTTTAGAAGTTGGGACATGTTGGTTTCCTTTGCAAACCCGTGTTGATGTTTGATTTTATTTATTTATTTATTTTTGCAACATTTTTTATAAGTGGAAGAACAAACTATGTAGAAGCTAACATTCTGTGTTTTACAATGTAGAGTTAACAGTGGTCAACTAGAATTCAGAACTGAATGGACTGAAAATGAGGATTTCCTAATTTATATTTTTAACTTGCACACTTTTAAGATAGCTATTAAATAGCTTCAATATCTAATAAATTTGGGATCAGGCCTTCACTATTTTAAGCAGTCATAATTCCCATCTACAGTGAAGTTCAGTACTTTCTAAAAATGGGAGCTTTACTTTGTAGTATCTTTTAAAACATGCATGAGTATATAAATATAAGCTTATCTTAATCTCCTGTTTGTTATCATTCAGATAAACGGGGCAGTGAATGGTGTGTGTATAAATAGAACAAAGTAGGCTTTTTTGACAAATAGATAGGCAGTGTTTTGATGTGTTTTTAGTAATGCTTTCTAATTTTAATGCCTGTCTGAAGTTCTAAGATACAAATGTCACCTTTTTATATTACTTTTAGGTACTATGAAGCATTTCCTCCTCTTTCTGAAAAGCCAGTTTGCCTGCAGGAAATTATGACTGTATGGAATAAATCCAAAGTATGCTCTTACTCTAGCTCCTCATCTTCATCCACTGCTCCACCAACTAGCACAGATACATCTTCTCCTAAGGACTGCAATAGTGAAAGTGAAGTAACTAAAGACAGAAGTAATAAAGTACCTGCCGCTGTACACGAAAGAACCCAGCAGAAGAAAAGTAAAAATGAGAAAGAAAACAAGTTTAGTAACAACGCTGTTGAAGATAAGCCAGTTTTGTATAAAAAACAAATCCGACATAAGTCTGAGGGAAAGATGCGTCCTCGCTCCTGGTCATCTGGATCCAGTGAGGCTGGCTCAAGTTCTAGCGGTAATCAAGGCGAATACAAGGCATCAGTGAAATGCATTAAAGTAAGACACAAAACAAGAGAGGTGCGAAATAAAAAAGGGCGTAATGGGCAAAGCAGGCTTGCAGTGAAATCTGGTGAAAAGGCCGATAGAAAAGTCCACAGTGGAAGCAGTAGCAGCAGCAGCAGCGGGTCCATCAAACAGCTGTGCAAAAGAGGTAAAAGGCCATTAAAAGAAATTGGAAGAAAAGAAGCTGGCGGTAATGATGGAAAAGATTTGTACATAGACAGCAGAAATGAAAAGGAATATAAAGAAGAACCCTTGTGGTATACTGAGCCTATTACTGAGTACTTTGTTCCTCTTAGCAGAAAAAGCAAGCTGGAGACTACATACCGCAACAGAGAAGATATATGTGGCATAACATCAGAGGCTGTAGAAGAGTTGTCTGAATCAGTGCATGGTCTTTGTATTAGCAACAATAATGTTCATAAAACATACCTCGCAGCAGGTACTTTCATCGATGGTCACTTTGTAGAAATGCCTGCAGTTCTAAATGAGGATATTGACCTCGCTGGGACCTCAGTTTGTTCTCAACCAGAGGACGACAAATATTTAGATGATGTTCATCTGTCAGAACTAACACACTTCTATGAAGTGGATATTGATCAATCCATGTTGGATCCTGGTGCCTCAGATACGATGCAAGGGGAGAGTCGGATTTTAAATATGATTCGACAGAAGAGTAAAGAAAAAAATGATTTTGAGGCAGAATGTTGCATAGTGTTAGATGGAATGGAGTTGCAAGGGGAAAGTGCAATATGGACAGATTCAACCAGCTCTGTTGGTGCTGAAGGGTGGTTCTTGCAAGACCTTAGTAATTTAGCTCAATTTTGGGAGTGCTGTTCATCTTCTAGTTCTGGCGATGCAGATGGAGAAAGTTTTGGAGGAGATTCTCCTATCAGATTCTCCCCCATCTTAGACAGCACAATGCTTAATTCACATATGCTTGCTGGCAATCAAGAGCTCTTTTCAGATATTAATGAAGGGTCTGGTATAAACTCTTGTTTTTCAGTGTTTGAAGTGCAATGCAGTAACTCTGTTTTACCGTTTTCTTTTGAAACACTCAACTTGGGAAATGAAAATGCAGATTCTAGTAGCACTGCTAATATTCTTGGGAAAACACAGTCTAGGTTGCTAATATGGACCAAAAATAGTGCCTTCGATGAAAATGAACACTGTTCCAATCTTTCAACAAGAACTTGTAGTCCATGGTCACACTCAGAAGAAACACGTTCAGACAATGAGACTTTAAATATTCCATATGAAGAATCCACGCAATTTAATGCAGAAGATATTAATTATGTAGTTCCTAGAGTGTCTTCAGGTTATGTAGATGAAGAAATTCTAGACTTTTTGCCAGAAGAAACCTGCCAGCAACAAGCTAGAACTTTAGGAGAAATGCCCGCTTTGATTTTCAAAAAAAAATCTAAGCTAGAATCTGTCTGTGGTATTCAGCTAGAACAAAAAGCAGAAAGTAAAGACTTTGAAACTACACAGGGGTGTAGTGCAAGCAGTCCACATGGAGATGGCTACAGCTCAGGGGTTATTAAAGATATTTGGACAAATATGACAGACAGAAATTCTGCAGCAATGTTAGAAATAGAAGGAATAGAAGATGAATTGTTTTCAGCTGATGTAAATAACTATTGCTGCTGTTTGGATACAGAAGCAAAAGTTGAAACCCTCCAGGAGCCCAATAAAGCAGTGCAGAGATCAGAGTATCACCTTTGGGAAGGTCAAAAAGAGAATTTAGAGAAGAGAGCGTTTGTCTCAAATGATTTATCAAAAGTAGATGGTGGTGACTATACTACACCATCAAAACCTTGGGATGTTAACCAAGATAAAGAAAACTCATTTATACTTGGCGGTGTGTATGGGGAGCTGAAAACGTTTAACAGTGATGGAGAATGGGCAGTGGTGCCACCTAGTCACTCAAAAGGGAGCTTATTGCAGTGTGCAGCTTCTGATGTAGTGACAATTGCTGGTACAGATGTTTTTATGACTCCAGGTAATAGCTTTGCCCCCGGTCATAGGCAGTTATGGAGGCCATTTGTGTCATTTGAACAGAGCGATCAATCAAAGAGCGGAGATAATGGATTAAATAAGGGTTTTTCTTTTATCTTCCATGAAGACTTACTGGGAGCTTGTGGTAACTTTCAAGTTGAAGAACCAGGGCTTGAATACTCATTCTCTTCCTTTGACCTGAACAATCCATTTTCTCAAGTTCTTCATGTAGAGTGCTCATTTGAGCCAGAAGGAATTGCATCTTTCAGCCCTAGCTTTAAACCTAAGTCAATTCTGTGCTCTGATTCAGACAGTGAGGTTTTACATCCCAGGATATGTGGTGTTGATCGAACACAATACAGGGCTATAAGGATTTCTCCAAGGACTCACTTTCGCCCAATTTCTGCATCTGAACTTTCTCCAGGTGGTGGAAGTGAGTCAGAATTTGAGTCAGAAAAAGATGAGGGAAGTATTGCTGTCCCTTCTCAAGTAGATGTGTTTGAGGATCCACAAGCAGATCTCAAACCTCTGGAAGAAGATGCAGAAAAAGAAGGGCATTATTATGGAAAATCAGAGCTCGAATCTGGAAAATTTCTTCCCAGATTAAAAAAGTCTGGAATGGAGAAGAGTGCACAAACATCACTGGATTCCCAAGAAGAGTCTGCTGGGATGTTACCAGTAGGAAACCAAGATCCATGTTTAGAATGCAGTATGAAAGAATCCCTAGATGGGAGGGTAATGGAGAGCTCTAAAGTAAACTGCAGAATAGTGGAGCCGCGAGAGGAAACTAGCAGGTTTTGCAGTTGTAAAGCAGGATGCCATTTCCCCACTTATGAAGATAATCCTGTTTCTTCAGGAGAGCTTGAAGAGGTATGTGGATGTGTAAAATTATGGAATTTGCAGCTAACAGCTGGAAACCAGCAATTTGTCATGTGACAGTTCCATTTGAATGACTGTAGTTGTATAGCTCTCTAGAAAAATATATTCTATAGAAACACAAGAGGTTTTGCCTGAACATCAGGAAACTGTTTTTTGTTTTTTTTTACTGTGAGGGTGGCATAGCACTGGCACAGGTTGCCATAAAAGGTTGTGGAGTCTCCTCCCTTAGAGATACTTGGAAGCTATCTAGACACAGTCCTGGTCAATCTCCTCTTGGTGACCCTGCTTGAGCAAGGAGGTTGGACATGATGACTTCCAGAGGTCCTTTTGAACCTTAATTGTTATATGGTTCTGTGAAATATTATCCATTTTCAGGCATTTGTGTCATCTTGCATAGCTTTGGAAATATGTGCATGTGTATACTTATGTGTACACTTCAGAATCTGTTTACATTAAGCTTTTAGTTTAGGATTTACATATAATATGTTAAAGCATGCATACATTTCGAATAGTGAAATATTACTGGTTTTGATTCATGCCTATTTTAAAATACGAAGAGGAAAATCTGAAGTCAGTCTTCTCAGTATGAATGTCAGTATGAGTTTTACTATTTCCAAGTAGAACACTGTGGAGCTGAACTATCACATGTCAACTTAGGCACAGAAATGTTTCGGGAAAAGGGGTAATTGCCTGGAAGATAAAGTGTTCTCTTGTCAGTGTTAGGCTTAAAATGAAGTAAAACATGGATGCCAAATGTATGTTGCTACCGCAGCACTGTAAGTAAGCCTCAGTATGAGTTAAGCTCAGAGTTTTCACTGTTAATTGTAGCCAGAGGTTAAGTAAAGATTTAAAGCAAAATACCCTTCCAGCCATAAATAGCCAAGCTTTTCTTGCTGTTAGCTCCCTCTGCTCTTGGAAAAAATTCTTGATCTTCAGTATTTGAGCCAGAGAAATTGCATGGATACTTAGAAGGTGAATCTTAGATGGTCTCCTCTTCAGTCTCTTCCTCTTTGTACCTGGCAGTTGAGTACCTCCTTTAGGAAGGAATTCTTTGCTTTTAACTGAACAATTTTAATCAGCTTGTGTTGTGCTGATTATATACTCCTTAGTTACAGGTTTGAGATGCTAAATCATATATGGGGAGGCTAACCATTTTCTTGCTAAAACTGAAGCAAACTTTTGTGTTGGATGAAAATATTCCTTTTTTTTCTTCCTCATTTATTGCTCCTCTCATTCCCCTGTGAATTAATTACTATTGCTGCTTCTGTTCCCTTCAGTAAGTTGTTGTCTGCTGCTTGTGCAACAGAATCAAGTAATTGTGGTTTCCTGCTTCTCCAGAGTCTGGGGATTTTCTGTTTGTGCCAGGCCTTGTGATTAAAGTCACCAATAAAATGAATAAACTAAGGCTGTAAGTTAGATGAGATTCTGGAAATTACCTTTAACCAGGCATAACAGAGTTTGTCTATCTTTATCATAGGGTAGAACGTAATAAATGAATAAATGGTGATAGCAAGAGAGAGAATTTCTTTCCGGTCTCTTTACACATCTCCTTTCTTGAAGTTTAGAGCTCCATGAGGATGATTTGCTCTTTTCAATGACTTTCCCATACAAGAATAGTATGTGCCTGGTATAAATTTATAGTGGTTTCAAAGTTTATGATAGCTACAAGCCTTGAAAAAAGCACTGGTTATCAATTTCTGCTCAGAAATTTCTAATATTCTATTTTCCTTATATTCTCTGCCACAGGAGTAAAGCTAACTGCTTACCATTCTCAGGTCGTGTACTTTTGGCAGTCTAGACTCCAATTTGGTTTGAAATTAAGCTCTTCCTGGGGGACTTTAGAAGCCTGATTACAACTTAATCTCAGAAAGACTGGGTCTGCTAGCCTTCCCATATATAGTGTGTCTCAAGAGAATGTACATGCACTCTGGGCTTGTGTAAGAGCAGTTAATGAATATCTGATGGTAATTGGCTTTTTAACTTGAGAGCACATTTAAATTTATTGGAGTTAAGTCTATATGTAAAAGTTTTCAAGCAGTAAGACAACAGATGCTAATGTATTGGTTATGGAGCAAGCTTTAGTAAAGATGATGGTTATTTTGTTTACAAGGTGCAAGTGTCATACAGTTAGACTGTTTGAATTTGTTTCTTGTTAGGAGTAGCAGTACTTTCATCAGTGTTAAAATCAATATAAAAAATGCGTAACTAAAATCATCTAGAAGAGACATTCCTTCTTGACACCCCATATGCAGGGGAGTGTATGACTAGCAGCAATCAGTATTTCTAAAGGATTTTTTTAAATGAGACTTTATTGATTTATGATAAAATTCAAATGTGTTGTTTAACTTACTGTTATCTAACAATGTTTGAGTTGTGTTCTGAGATATGAGTATCTCCAGTGTTTTGCCTAAGGAATGAACTTGAAAATACTAATGTAGATCATGATGTAATGGTGGATGAATTGGTTTTGCATCACATAAACCTGTGTTATGTACATGTGCAAATGCATGTCTTTCAGTACCTCCTATTTACAAGAATGTAAAAGAGTCTGGCTGAGTTTCCTCCTTCTTACCTTATTTAGCACTCCATTCAGGATTATAGCATGTTTTACAGCAGAAATATGCCAATAGCTCACACAGTTTTTAAAAATTGAATTATATACCTAATCTTAAGATTTAATTAAAAAAAAAAAAAAAAAGACATTGAGGTACAGTCCATGTTCTTCCAAGTAAATGCTCTTACCATTTAGCTGTGGAGTTATGGGTAAGTATGCCCTGTTAATGGTGCCTGACTTTAATAATACTGAAACACGTATCAATACATGCTACATGGGCTCTGATTTAGTAGGTGAGCCCTAAGAATGCTTATCATACTCAATGAACTTGTGGGTTCTGTTGGTATTGTTACTATACTTCTGAGGTCTGAATGTGCTAACAAGTGCCCGTGGGGTGAGGGAATTTGATTAGCAAAATCACGTCAGTGCTCATGGATCTCGTGACTTAATTGGCCTCTGAGATGTGCTGAGGTACTTTTTGATTGGAGTAATGGTATATTGCTATTTGACTTCCTTAGGAAAGACTGGCAAAAGAGAAAAGGAGGAGGGGTGACTTACATTGGTTCTGAGGTTAATGGTGTATGGACAACCCGCAGTAAGCCTCAAGGTAGTTGTAAGAGAGAGACAGAATAGAGAGGGTCTGTTTTATGCCTTAAAACCAGGAGAATTAAGGCATAAATTAAGTGGGGGAAAAAATCATTTCAAGAACACACTGTCATCCATGTACAAAGCAAGGTATTTCATTTTAAACGGGTTAGTCATTGTGAGGCTATCTGAGAAATGGCTGGTCCTGGTAGTTCTTGATACGTGCTAATTGGGGCAGATGATGAGAACTCTAAGCTCTAAATTTCTAATTAATAAGACATAATTTTTTGAGATTTTGAAGGATGAAATTGTTTTGTAGTAGAGAGAAAAGGTGGAGCTGAAAATGTCTGTATAAAAGATTTGAGGTAAAAAAGACAAAGATAGAAAGCCAGCAGGGTAAAGACTTGCTCTACCTGAAAATTCTATGAGTAAATCAGAAACAGAAAAAATAACCGAAGAGGATTTTTCTGAGAGGCACTACGTATGAGTCCAGGAAACTATGAGAAGGTAATGTCAGAGAGGTCTTGTTTAGTGCATTTTATGTCATTTATGGTTTGAATTCTTGGTGAATTTACTAAGGGAAGGAAAAATACAGATAAATTGCATGGTTTCAGCTTGTCCTAGCCTGAATACTAAGAGGAGAAGCAGCTAATTTGAAGATAGTCTAGAAGGATACTTACCTGAGAACACACAGAAGGCAGAAAATACATGAAAGTCAAGCACATTTCCATCTTTTAAAGGCCTTCTGTTTCACTGAAGGTATTTCCATCCCAAGGGAGATTGTTAATTTTGTGGTCTGGGGTGTAGAAAATTACACTGAAAATCTCTGATGATATCAAACTAGAAGGGACTGCAGTTACACCAGAAGACAGAATTGGAATCAAAAGATTGTTGAATCAGAGAAATAAAATGCAATCCAGCACCAACAAATACAAACTTGTGAAGAAGAAATAATCTTCTTCACGAGCACCATGTGAAGAGTGACAGAGAAGGAAATTTTAGTAAACAGAAAAGCATCTTCAAGTAGATAGAAGCTGAGCATAAATTGGCAATGCCACACTTTGCAGAAGACAGCAGCATTTTATCTGTAAGTAGGAGTGTCCTTCTGTAGGAGGGGAAGTAATTGCTTCTCTGCAGCTGGAACTGCCAAGCTGGAGCACTGTGCCCCGGTGTTGGTCAACTTTCTTGAAAGAAGGTAACCTGAAAATTGCAGCACAGAGGTCACCATTTCTGTGAACAGAGTGGTGGAACTGAGAAGGTTTCATCTCAAAAAAGAGAAACTTGAAGGAGAATGCAGTGACAGAAGATAAGGAAAGAGTTGTGTTTGTTCTGTAAATTCTGCTGTACACAAAGGAAGTGGATGTGATAGCCTTACAGCAAGGGGGAGATTCTAACAAGTAAATGAGCTTTCTCTAAGGCTTAATTACTCTAGGGAAGCAATAGAAATACTGTCTTGAAAAGACTTGGAGTGTAGGCAAATATCTGTTAAGAGCAGTGCATTGTAGTTGATTCTGGCTCTGCAAAACTAGAGATGATGACCGCATGAGTTCCCTTACAGGTGTGTTTTCAGTGATGCTCCAAAGTGAGACAACTGACAGGCTTTAAGAATACACAGCTTAGACTTGGCTTCCTTTGACTACTACAGCCAGATGTATGTTCCCAGAGTAGCTGATGAAATATAATTTGAATCTCATCTTTTGGAATGGGACTCCATAGGTTCATTGCTGCTGTGACTTCTAAATTAGTTGTATTTGTCAGCTCACTTGTTTTGTGTTGTATATATTAATGTATATCAAAATGCCCTGTGTTTGAGACATTTTGTGAGCTTGGGCATCGTGGCTTGCAAGTCTTTATTGCCTAGAGATCTTGAAGAGACAGGCAGTGAATTGGATAAATTAAACTTGAGAGTCATGTTTTTGCACTGATAAATGCAAAAAAAAAAAAAAAAAGTTTACAGAAAGTAGATGGATAAAAGTGCTGGAAAGAATGCAAAAATACTGCTCAAAGGCATGCAGTGTTTGTGTTTATTTTTGTAACAGCAGGTTAAATTATATCCGTGTAATTTTCCAACTGTGTTCATAAAAAAAGGTAGTCAAAGAAGTCTTAGCTACCTGTATTTTTCCTTCTTTTGCAGTGGTCTTGCTATTAACAAGACCTATTAAAAAGAATTTCAGATAATTGCCAGTAATATTTCTGTACTTGAGCAAAACATTTTATTTACATGGAGCTGAACACTGTTAGATTTGTGGTTGGAATCACTGTTCTACTAACTTCAATTACAACCTTTAACCAGAAATATGGAAATAATTAACAAAACTAAATATACACAGTGCTTGGAAAGGTCAGAGTTTTAACAGACAAAAACCAAGTGTGTTCTCATCTTGGTCTCAGTCTTGCTGTTGATCTGGAAAGCTGCTATATATGCTGTTTCTCACATCTGTAAATAGAAGAGATGGAGAAAGCAACTTCATGTACAGAGTTGGCACTGTAGGAGAAAAATGTCTGTTGAGGTAAAGGAGAGAATTTTGAGAGTTGTTACGGTTGCATAAAACAAAGATAGAAGGGACTGCAAATGTTTCTTGCGTGTATAAGGGAAAAAGGATGGGGGGAAAGAAGGAGGCAATGTGATGGACGAAGTGATTAGCAAAGCTTTCTCTTTTAGAAAGCTCTGAGGTTTGAAGTACCATTGAAGAGTAACACAAGGCAGCTTGCTTTTGTTTCAAAGACTTGAGCTAGATGGCCCTTTGGACTGTAACCCCCAGCTCTGAGATGGTTGGTTTTTTGTTGGTTTTTTTTTGGGGGGGGGGGGGGGGGGGGGGGGGGGGGGGAGGGGGGGGGGGGAAGGGGGAAGGGGGTATCCAAAACAACTATTTTTGCCTTAGTGGTTGTCTTTTAAATTGTCAACGTGAACTTCCCTTTTATAACTTCTATATGCATAAGAGGGAGGAAGAAACCTATGCCACATTCCCCTGAGTCTCTCCTACATTTTGTTCCTTGGCTTTTCCATCTGCTTTTATAATTTATCATTTGTGTAACCAAACCTTGTATTGCAGATGTGACAGAAGCAGGTTTACTGCTGGACATCATTAATTACTCTCCATGGCAGTTGTGCAAGGAGAACAGCCATACAGTGAAGCTGTGTAGAACAGTAATCTTCCTTAGCTGCCTTATTTCAAATAGATATCTGAATGGAAGAGGTGAGGAAAACCTCATTTGCTGTAGGAAATAGCACTTGATGGGGCAGGAAACAGTCCTTCTACCATTTTCTCTTTGTCTCACTTGTGCCCTTAGCAAAACACTGGATTGCACTTGCATCATGATACTAGCTCTGCAGAGTGGCCATTACCTATTTGCATTCACAAAATCTTCCATGTTTGCTGCATCGGTTGAACTGCAGAGTTGTTTCACTGTAATTAGATCTTTGTAAAAGGAAAAAAAAAAGGAATATTTTTATTTCTATAGAAAGTATTTGTACTGATGTTCCAGAAACCAGAGGTTTCATTTGAAATTTTAGATGAAAGACTTACGTGGATAGCCCTGCTGCTGTGTGAGCTGCTGAGGAAGTTTTATTTGAGATAGATGTAAAATGATGTTGGAAGGAGCAGGTTGGCAATGAAGGGTATATAAATGCTAGTTAAAATTTTGGAGCAGTTTTATTTTTCTTTCACACTATTATGCAAACAATAGCAAACATTAACAGGATTTTATCCTGCTGTTGTATGGAGAAGTGAGTGAAGGACAGAAACAGATACACACAGAAAATAATTGAAGTTTTAGTTTTTATATGTAACTGCAATTCTGACCCTAATTACTGCAAATTAGTAGAAAGTCGTGATTGACTTGGCCAGGAGCTGGGGACAGGTGAACCTTGCATAACAGCAGTGTTGTAGTCATTCCGTGGATTCTGAAGTCCTCAAGTGATTTTACATACCTTTTGCCAGAGGCTCTAAGGAAAGCCCCAGTTTTCTAGCTGTAAAATGTAAGAAAGGAAACCATCGGTCTTCTCCCAGACCTGCAGCAAGGCTGGGAGTGAAGCAGTCATTGCACGTGGTTTTGCCTTGTTAGCTTTGAGCTCTGTTTAAGAGAAAAATAAAATAATATGAATGATTTTAGAGAGGAAATTGTCCCTTGCAATGTCTAATTCTAGTACAGTTTGAGAATAACAGCTGTTCAAATGAGTGACTGGAAAATTTAGAACAAGTTTTCATAAAACACTGGAAGAGTGTGTACAAGAAGGGGGAAGTATAAGCTGAAAATGCAGTTTTAAAAGACAGAATGCTAAATTGGTTTTTCATGTTTACTGACAAACTGCAATTGTATTAAACATCTAAACGATTAAAGGAAGAAATGTTTTTCTTCAGTGAAAGTATAGACAACAGCTCCTGCCCCCATCCTCTGATGAAGACCAACCCTGGCTGGATTTAGGATTGATAGCAGATCTTTCTACAAATATCCCTTAGTTTTAGACATCAGACCTTAAAGCTGGTTTAGAAGGAAGTCATCCCATGAGGATCATCGCAGGGCCAGGAGCACCAGGTCAGAGCTTAAGCTGTTGCCCTGCTGGGCTGCTTCTCTTCCCTGTTTCCTCTCGCACTTGTGATACTGGGGTAAGGCTGGCAGGATGAGGAGCAGAGCTGGCCAGCAGCAGTCACTGAGCTGTCTTCCTGAGGCAGACGTGTGGGCTCTGATGGTGGCTCAGCTCAGGAAGCAAGGAAGCCGTAGCTCATTAAACCCTCAAGCATCAGCCTCAAGCTGGCTTTGTTTGTAACCTGCTGTGCTTCACCCAGCTCATCACATGGAGATAGGAGTGCAGGTGTGACAGCAGCATGAGCAGCTCTGAAGTTAATACAGCGTAGTGCTGGTGGAGTTTAGATACCTCTGTCTGTAGTCAGCAGCAAAGTGATGATTTTATTTTTGTGATTCCATTTATTTCTACCTGTGTGTATTTCCTGTTAAATTGTTTCAAAAACCCTTGGGCCTTTTTGGCTTTTTTTTTTTTTTTTTTTTTGACTATGGCTTAATTTCCTCAGAAATCCTTTTTCTAGAGTTGGAGTTTTTTTGCTTTTGGAGGTTTATTCTGAAAGGGGAGTGTTGTGATAGGAAAAAGCACGATCATTTCAGTATCTGTTGCAGGAGGATTTCATGGGGAAAAGAGTTTCATCTGGAAGATGCTGTTGTTATGGCACTCCTGAGTTGGTTTGAGAAAGACTTCCATTTTTTCAGAAATAGCAATTTGTAAGTTCAGGTTTTATGGCTTCATAATTTTGCAGTAGATTAAAGAGAACAAAAAGTGGGGATATATTGGTGGTAGGTAGACAGTGGTCTTGGATCTCTTTTCCAACCTCAGTGATTCTGTGAAAAAGAGGCTCCATAATTTTCCATGCTTAAATGTTCTCAGGGTTACAGAGGAGAGAACTGGATAGCTATTCAGCATTGAAACTCAGTTGTTAGCACTTCATAGAAGCTGATAGCAATATTGCTACCATGTGTATGAATTCCACCTAATATCTACAGGGA
Source organism: Perdix hodgsoniae (assembly GCA_035772895.1). Classification (NCBI taxonomy): domain Eukaryota; kingdom Metazoa; phylum Chordata; class Aves; order Galliformes; family Phasianidae; genus Perdix; species Perdix hodgsoniae. The sequence goes on from JAPSGF010000002.1 coordinate 10,818,193, forward strand.
AACGAGATGGCATCTTTGTAAGGGGGAATGGAGTTACCAGAGATGAAGTCATAAGTCTAGGGAAGTTCCCATGTGCTAAGCCTTCAGTATTTCACAAACAAAAGGCCCTGGTAAACTTAGCACTGAAATATGTTGTGGGGGAGAGTAGTTATGCATTTTTTGTGAATATTTTTAGCACAAGCAGATTTATTAGTAACTCCTGTAACTAGTTTTTCCTCATGCTGACATTAATTCTCTTGTTAGTAATGATACTGCTTATTCACCCTTCCAGAATACAGGTCTTCAGTTTTGCTGGCTTTTATTTACTTTCTTCTGTTTTGTTTTACATTGAACGATTTATCATGTTGGCTAAGATTGTTTCATTTTTCATCTCCTGGATATCTGTGTGTTCTCACTGAGATTATAAAGGTGTGAAGCTGAAATTTGTGGTTTGGTTTTGGGTTTGTACAGCTCCAGATCTGTTACGTAGGAGCCTCTGAATGTAGTATCAGTAGTTCAGGTAATGGCTGTAGTTTGACAGTCCTTTCCCATTAGTGTTAGAAATTGAACAGTGTGACCTATGCGACCTAGCAAATTGACTGTCACATCACTTTCCTCCTTTTCATGTAAGTATGTTATTTATGGCATAATGAAGGGTGATTATTGTCTAAACAGTTTTCTGTATTGAATACTGATCTGCAGAGAATGAGTGGCAGCCAGGAAAAGCAGTGCTGGTGGGAAAAGGCGCTCTATTCTCCCCTTTTTCCTGTGTCACAGTGTGAAGGTAAGAAACCGTGCATGCTTGAATTAACTTACTGTTGCACCTGGGCTGGAATGAAGTGGTTTCTGTTAGAGATTTGGATTGTTGCAGATGACTTAGAACTACCACTTATATTTAAACAGAAGCAAACACACACACACACAAAAAAAAAGGAAGTACATTTTTATAATAAATTATCTGAGAGAGAGCTGGGATTCCTAAGTTAGATCTGCAGTTAACTCTCCAGCATGCTTCTAACTAGTTCTTAAGTGAAAGAGCTTTCAAAATAGTCTTACTATTTTGTGAATCACTTACTTCCAGAATTTGGCTTTACATAGAATGTGTTAACCTCTGACACTGAAAATACTTCATGACATTTTTTGAATGTTTCAATGTGTACAACGTGTAGGCAACTAATTTTCACCGAAATGTAAAAGCATAATTGCCTTTTATAGGTTTGCATAAACAACATGCTAGTTATTTGGTGAATGTGAGGAATTTTCTCAAGCTGGGAAGCAGAGGGATCTGCCTCCTGGCCACCCTTCACAGTGACAGTCTGGGGATTCTTTGGTCCCATGCTGAGCACTTGGGGTTTTTTTGGTCCCATGCTGAGCATTAAGCCCAGCCTTGGTGGCAGGCAGCTCACTGGCAAAAGCAGGTGTGCTTCCAGCTCTCTCTGTTGCCTCCCAAGTATTTGTAATATCTGACAGCTGGCCAAAGGCCAGGAATTCTGTCCACAGAATCTAGAGGTTTTTCTTTTTTGTTCCGGCTTTCGCTGCATGCCAGTTTATCTTTTCTGGGGAGAAGTCTAAATAATACTAGAAGTCTAAATAATAATACTAAACTGATGGATATCTGATGCTTTCAGAAACTCAGTGCAAGAAACTTTTTATCAGAGACCTTGTTCTTTAATAGTCTGGAATTATAGTAGCCAGTAATTATTACTGAATTATTTTTAGAGTGCACCTTAAAGTACAGCCAACTAAACCATGTTTAGTTTACCTTTAGAAACTTCTTTGCTTAATGAGCTCCCAGCTGTAGAGGTGTGTTTGTGCTGTGAAAGGGTTCATGCCTACAGGGTTTGTCTCCTGGGCTTATCAGACTGGAAAAATACTTGCTATTTAGAAAGTGAAGTTATTTAGTGTCCTCTTGTCAAGTTTTTTTTTTTTTCCATGGTGGTAATTGCAGAGATACTATCTGTCTAATAGCAAATGCAGTGACTCAGAACTGTGAATGCGTATTTTATGCAGAGTAATCCTCTAATTCCTGTGAGTGAATTGTCGTCTTATTGCTGACATCTGCTGGTGAACTCACAAATTGTCTCGGTGTTTCACTACCTTATTTCATCGGAGGAAAAGAGTGTTTAAATTAAAAAATAAAAATAAAAGTCCAGGAGCAGCTTAATACACTGCCAGAATTTATGTGAAGTTGAATAATTAAAGGAATTTGTCTTTTAGACTAAGCTTAAGAAAACCAGAGCGTTACACTCTACTGTTTCACGACTATGGAGTTTCCTGTATGGATAGTTATATATGCATGAACACTGATGCATGCAATCCATATATATTTATATATACTGTTCTTACATATAGAAAATTATGCTGGAAAACAGAAATTGCAGCCATTCTCTTGTAATTTTTGAGCTTCTGTCAGTATCAGACTACACTATATTTTGTGTGGGTGTAGAAATATAAATGACCTGAAACACTGTGCAGTATCAGAATTGAGAAATGTATGGAACCATTGATAATAAAGTAATTTTTCATCTTTGTGCTGTATTTTCTAGATGTTTTCATTAACTTAGCAGCAGTATTATTAACATCAGTTCAGTTATCCAGGAAAGATTTGATGATGCCTCAGTAAGCTATTACGTTGAGCTATTTATGGATGTCAAACTAGAATCCTCATGAGCACAGAGTTTAAGTGATTTAAGAGTGTGAATTTTAAAGCTACCGTTCAAGATGCTTTTATTTTGGCTCAGTGTAAATAATGGCGTTCCTCAATTTTTCTTCTTTTTTTTTGCCTTCCTTTTTCTTCTGAATGCTCCCCACCCACTCTAAGAGTGTTATACAAATGCCAAGGGAGAGAATGGTGTAGGAGAATTTGCAGATGTAAAGGAAATACCCAATGATGATGAACATCTTTTAGATTTTAACATGGTAAGTTTGCCACTGGATTGGGGAATGAGCTCCTTAGTTTTATAACTAGTGTGTGCCACTGTGTCATCCTGTTCTTCAGAGTTTTCAGTCCCACCTCAAATGAAGTCCCTACAAAAATCCTTGAAAGCTTTTCTTCTCTTTCTATGTTGTTTTTTTTTTTTTAATCTCTCTTCTGTATCTCAAGCATTCTCCTGGAAACTCCGCAGAGTGCAGAACACTGGACTTCGAGCAGCCAAGGAGATTTGGTTTCCTTTGGGAATACTTGTCTTTCATCTGTTTTGTGCGCTAAACATACACGCCTTTTTTCCTCAGCTTCTGATTTCACTAACCGTGGGGTGGGCTAATGTGCACAATGAAGCCAGAAAGGACTAATAATTAAAGGAGTAAATAGAACGTGTGCTCAGTTCTGTCCCTATTGCAAATAAAAAGCTGATGGACTGCACGGTAATTTTTGCTGCAGGGAAAATGTTTGTGTTGCATGCACTTATTGATGTTCTTTTGGAAGCACTTAAATTTAACTGTAACATGCTTGGTGTAGCTTTACTGATTCAGCTGAAAATGTATGGACTTTCCTCAAAATTCATCAGATCTGTGCTGTTTTCATTATACTTAACATTTGCTATCAGCATTTGGATACAGCTTTTACAGCAATATTATCTTAAACTACAAACAATGCAGTAATGACACGGAAGTTTACTTTTAATTCTCTTGCCGTTTTATGCAAGTCATAAGGGCCCTAAAGTTAATTAAAGCCCTAAGATAAAAAAAAAACAAAAAACAACACATTTTTTGCTGTTCTGTAGTTGTCAATACATCATGGCCTAAGACAGGAAAGAGGAGAATTTATCCTGAATTGTGACGTTTCTCCTGAATGTGTACAATGTTACATTATTTAGCCCAGAAAAAAAAGCAAATGTTTTTATTGTTCCCCATCAACATTGTCAGTTTAAATCCGTAGGTTTCTTCTGTTTATGAAGCAAGATGCGCAGATGATATAAACGCTGAGGCAAAACCAAATGGCTTCAGGAAGAAGATCTACTCCAGTGATAGCTCCAGCTCTGAAGACACAGCTTCAGAAGGTGGCAGTGAATGGGCAGATCCGTGTGAGGAGGAGCTTTTTTCTCGAACTCAACTATAAAAACTGCAGAGTAGGACGGATGATTTAAAAGTAACGTGAGGTGGAAAACTATCCTTGAGGGTCTGTAGCTCTAAAACAACAACTTGAGTTTCCTCTTCAGTTAATGGATTCAGATGTGTATTTATCTTTCTCTTCTTGCTTATTTTATAGATGAGGACACAGCTGTCCTGTTGAAGATTTTTTTCACCCCCCAAACTGTTAAATTCTTGGCTATTTGAACTAGACTAGATTGTGTTGTTAAATCAAGAATGGATGTGCATGTGCTTGTCTTAGTAGTACCACTGCTTTTTTGCATCTTAATTGCAGTTATTTTCATTCGTAACTGTAGCCCTACCACTACTGCTATCTTCTTAGCATCGCAGTGTCTACAAGTACTTCTGCTATTCAGAGACTTTAGCTTTTGGCACATTAGGCTTTGTTCTTTAAGAACCGGGAGATAAATACTTAACACTGTAATCTATCAGTGCCTTTCTGAATGCAGGAGAAAAGCATGAATGACTTGTCCAGTCTTCATTCAGTAAATCTCATAACTTTGAAGTAGGAACAACAGGGTTGTGCTTTAGAGACTTACAGAAACTGTGTTTTCTATCCTATGATTCCCTTTCTCACCCCCTCCCCCCCGCAAACCAACGCTGAGGTTACCATGGTTTGTATTTTTGCTAACTGGAGTAGCCAAGGATTTTTTGTAGGTATGGAGGCCATGTGGTTTTTCTTTTTTCTTTTTTTTTTTTTTGTCCTTTTTAGCAACTTGCCAACATAGGGCAGTTTAAAAAGAAGTAACACCAAAAATAATAAACCACTGGGGTGATGTGTGGATTGTTTTGAATTTTATAACAAGTAATGAGGATGTTGTCTTGTTGCAAATGATGGCATTCTTGTAACCTGCAAAAGCATTCAAGACTGAATTTGAGCCTGAATGATTGAAACTATTGAAAATGCTCAGTGTGTTCAGTGTTTTAAATGCAGAGGGTCAGTGCTTCACTTGAGAGAAATCCTGTGGCTGCTGCAGTTAGCTGCTGTTGTGGCTGTAATTTAGTAAATCTCGTAGTTCATTTTGTGTTTCTGAGAGAATGTGTGGGGCAAGTTACGTGTGTGGTGGGTGGGGGTAGGGAAAGTGATGATTTACAACATACATGTGTGATTGCAGTAGTGACTGTTGCTTTATGTGACTTGCTTTTCAATTTTATTTTGTTAACTTAGAAAGTCAATACATTGTCAAGTTGCATCTGTACAAAACTATCAACTCCTTGTGCTTTTAACACATTATGCAAAATGTATAAGCCAGGAGGAGCAATATTTGCAAAACTAAACATTCTTAGTTTTCACCAACTCGTAGTTAAAAACCAACAACGAAGAACTAATTATACAGTAGCAGCATGTCTATAACATCAGAAAGTGCAGAAAGTCCAATATTGACTTGAAAAGCTTAACCATTAATTTTGACAGGCAATAAACCTCATGAGAACTATAGCTGTTTGAAACGTGAGCTGAACTGGCTTTGAAATATGTTCTGTGCTAGAAAGGTTTTCTGAATAACTGGGTTTTGTTGCCTTTATTAAATTGATAGCGTATGAATTGAAACGCATGGTTAAAAAACCATGCCATGCTTTGTGCAACATTTTAGTTGAGTTCCTTACCTAAAATTGGCTCGGTTTGTCCTTACCCTGGGACTTTGTTTTGGTCCTCCTATTGAGCTATGTTTTAGGGTTTGTATTTATACAACAAATCTTTTGACACTTTACAGTTTCTTTTCTTAATTTATTTGCAGACTTTGGAGAGATTTTTATATATTTTACTTTCTTCTGGAGCTTCCTTGAGAGCTTGTTTAGCACCTGCACTGAGAACTAGTTAACTGTAACATGAAAGTAAACAAGAACTTTACACGTAAATTCTTCAAATCACTACAGTGAAGAATGGAATAGAACTTCATTCAAGAACAAGAAATGACCAAATGGACATATTTCAAACACAAACTTCAGCTCAGTTAATTTTGGCTAGAGCTGCTTCTTTGGTAAGAAAGGGCTCAAAAATCACAAAGGTGTTGCTTATAGTTACGTTGTGGTATGTAATAATTCCAGCACCTTTGGGGAAAATAAAATCGTATTTTGAGCTTGGGCAATAACAAATTGTCTTTACTTGTTTTCATAGTTTACTGGCTAAAGCTCTAAAGCTTTCAGTGAGAAGTGAAGTGTGGTTTTTAGTTTTTCTGTATGGATAGAAACACAAACAAAACAACAACAAAAAGCATTAAAGGTTGGCATACGCTGAACCGCACTGTGGTATGAAGCGCATTGCATATCCATAGCACTGAAGTATCAGTTTTCCATTCCTGGGCTGAAATTTGTTTCTACTTTTTGCTTCAAGTGGTTGTATTGTTCTGATTTCACGTACACCAGAGTAACTGATTTTGTTTTCTTGTGGAGTTACTTAACACCAAATAAAAATATAAAAGGACAGTTGGATGGTGTGTGTGTGCTCATTTTCTTTTGCTAATAGTATGTGACTTAGATAACTCATAGCAGTTAGAAATTAAACATCACAAGAGGAGTTAGTAATGATGTTTCTAAATTGGGAGTCCACATTGTTGTATTTCCTCGTGTTTTGTACTGAAAAGAAAGCATTAAAATTAACAAGCTATTACTTGTGTTCTTAAAAAACAGAACGAAATACAAGACAGCATGTTTAGTCCTCACTTCAGTTACTTATGTGCAAAATATCGTGGTGTCTGTCAAAACATTTAATGTGCAATGACATCTTCATGTTTAGAGAACACAAGACCTCTATTTTTATATGGTGTGAAATGCGAAATGTTTTCATCTTGTGCCCAGAGATCAGGCGGTCTGTACCTGACTTCTGCTTTTAGAGTAATTGTGACAAGAAAATGCACATAGGTATCATCTATACATACGTCTTACCTTTTTGGGAAATATGAAGAACAAAGGGAATTCCATAGGTCTGTGAATCCTGTTTCCCTACTGCAACAGCTTATGTGCAGAAGGACTTTTAGATTTATTTATAGTTTAAAGAGAGGGGAAAAAAAGAATAACTAGATTGCCCACAGAGCACAAAATCTTGTCAGTTTTTCCTTTGTTTCATGTCAATAGCTTATGCTTAAGAGAAGTACAGCTTGGAGTGGTTGAAGCCTGTCTTCCAAGGAGTAATTTGCTGCATAATTCAATTGTGTTACAGTGGGCTACCCTGATCCCTTCCAAGTACAGGACAGAAAATGTTACTGAATGTTTTCTTTATTGGTATTGCATGTTTCTTTTTTCTCCTACTGTTAATCAGGAGGATTGTACTCTTTTAAATATTTTTTCATTTCATAACTTCTCATTTTTGTGCTGACTTTTGGCTTTTAATTTCGTTCACTTGGAGGTGGATTTGAGTCCATGTTCTGTTGATTCTGGAACCCTTGTTTGTTTGACAGCAGTCCTGTTCCAGAAGACACAGGTCTCTTTCATGTTTTTTTTTAATACTTTCCTCCATTTTTTCCTATGATATTTTAAACAAATATTAAGTCATTTGAAGCTTTACAGATCAATAGGGAGATATTAATTTGATCTTTTGTCTGCCAAAATTGAATATTACCTGTTTTCATTCATCATCACTATTTCTGGACAACTTTTTAATTCAGTACTCCCTTGCTCTTTTTCTAGCCACGTCCAATAGAAAGTTACCACATGCTGGGTTCATTCCCTTTTGTACTGCAGAACTAATGTGTTTGCTTTAGAAACGTGGTTTAAATTGTGTTGAGATATCAGTAAGAGAAGCAGTATTTTTTGTTATGTGTAATCTTACTCCTCCGCACCTCTTTATTTCATAAACGGCTTGTAGACAGTGATAAAAATTAGCCCAGCTGCATGCCTTTAGTGACAGTAATATCAATTCAAATGTGCTGGGAAGTCTCATAGAATCTTCTACCTTTCCCTCCATGCAGCAAAGCTTTCAAACATAGAAGTCTATTTTTACCTAGTGGTTAACAGTAATGGTAGTTAGAGACCTGGTTTCACTTCCCTCATCTTTTTTTAATTTGCTCGCATTAAGATTGTATAGAAGGAAACATTTTTGGGGGCCAGTGAAATGTCAATTTCTCTAGCTGTTCTGATTCGCCTTAAACCTACTGAAATTGTTTAGTAGATGCAGTAGGAAAGGCAGTATAGATGGTGGCTGGGCTGGAAATGGACTGCTATCCATCACGGATTTGTACAAGACAGACAAATATATAGTTTTGCAAGAACAAAATTAATTTACAATTACAATTTTCTCTGTTCCTCAGCACCATGGATTCTAACGGGTTATCTGTCATTTGCTTATATTCAGCATACACGTACTCTTGCTTACTTGGGCTAACACAACTTTAAATGACAGTGATGGGAAATCCAGGCAGGAGCTGATCAGCTAATATACAGTGATGTCTGACTGGGATATTCACAGCATGCAAACCATTTGTTAACTGGAGAAAAAAATACTACATTGAAATTTCTACTGGTTTCTCACAGAGAACTGCTAAACTTGAGATCGATAGGGAACTGTGCAGCGGAATGAAATGAAGCTCTGTTTGGCTGTCTGGAACCAGCTTGCATCATACTCAGCACCTTGGCAACTGATAAATGAAAATTCAATACAGATATTTCCATTTAGTTGTTGAAACAAATATCTCAGTTGCAAAATAGTTGAAGCTTCAAAACAGGGAACACTTTCCCATATCTGTAGGCATAAGAAACATGAGAGGAGTTTATATTTCTATTTTTGTACTGTAGAATTCTGTCTTGTTTGAAAGGACTGTTACTTTGCATACTTCTTTTGTAGGCATGTATACTTGGGAAAAATCAGTGAGACTGAATAGAGCACACAAATCCCTTCATGTTTTCCTGAAGAATAATCATGAAACTGGTTTATTTAATTCTGGTTGCATGAATATGAGTTTGCATGACAGGACTTTTGACACAAATGCTTCCTAGAAACTAAATTCTCTAGCCCTGATCTGTTGTTAGACTGCTCACTCGTTTTTGGCCTCTTAGGTAAACAGCAGTTGCCAATTCCAGGCTGCTCTATGCAGTGCTTCATTTTACTCAGTGACTGCCGGCAAGACATGAACAAAACATCAGGATTTTGTCCCATGGATTTTTGCAAATGTAAGTATTTATTGTACAAGTTTACTTGATTCTAAATCAATAGGAGAACACTAATGCTAACCACCTTGGGTAGTTAGTGTAAATATTGGAGAATGGTTTTTTTTTTTGCCCATTGTGTTTTGCTATACTGCCTGATTACGGTGAAGGCTGAATGTTTTTATTAGGGTTTATTTTTCATGTAATGTTTCGCTGTTTCAAGGAGCATTCAGCAGGTTCCAAATAAGTCAGGAAGGATATACATACAGCCTCTTTAAAAAAAAAAAAAAAAGTGCTTTTTCTTCTTCCTGTAAATACCCTGAGGACATTATGCTACATACTAAGTTTTCTTCCTCAAACTAGTTAAATAGTCAAGCAGGTTTAAACATAAACACCACAAACAAGTATGTCACATGTTAGCAAAAACTATAGCCCTGAATTTGACTTTTTATTATGCTTCTGAGGATTTACTTATGGCCCAGCTATTCAAACAGGAACATTTCTCAGCCTGCCCTTCTGGCTGAAGTCATTTAAATGTCGCACACCTGAAAAACAAAGGATGTAAGGGACCCTTTTGCACTTAGTTACACATTCATTCTTCCTGAACCTGGCAATACCTGTTCATTTTCCTTTCAGTAATTAAGGCATTCCACACTTCCCCAGGACTAATGATGTGAAGCCGTATTTAGCTGCAAAGTTTTGGCCCTTCACCAACAGAGGAATAATAATGCACAACACTTAAATGCAGAAATTGTGCTAACTCTGACAGAGGCAGCGTTAGCATTAGTTCTGTTAAATCTTGCCGGAAAAGTCAGCAACTGAAAATGAACAACCACTCATTACAACAAATTATATGGTGATTCAGATGTAGGAAAGAGTACATATATTTTATACTAACCACGATATGATGTTCTGTAAACACTTTAATACTGACCTTGGTATTTTTACATTTCCTAGCATAGCAGGATCCTGGTTGTTCTTATGTATTTCTTCATTACTGTGAACAATACAAATTTTGTTGTGAGTAGTTATCAAAAAGCACACCAGTTGAAGAGTCCTCTGTGGGTAGGAAGTGGAAACATCCACTGCATCACTTTAGAATGGGACCTCAAAGGTGTTACCATAGTTAGGCACCATGCTGTTCTTAAGTATTTACTCAGAAAGCCTTTAAGTGCCTGACTCCCTTGGTTGATTTGAGACTTTTAACTGTAATCTAAGCTCAGCTATTGCTGAAAGAGATCTGTGGCAGATTTTTCTAATTGTTTCTTCATTCAAAATAAAATTACAAAGACAGAGGTGTAATTAGTTCCTTTGGAGATAACCCCGCAGACATAGAATCCATGGCTGTATATTTCCATTCGCTTATTTGCCCTGGGAACCTAACAACTTCGGCCTAAGATAAATGACACCATAGTGACAGTACAGCCTTTCAGTTGCGCCAACAGAGGATTCTTAAAAACAGAAGGGGAGTGGAGTGTTAATACTGAAAAAGGAATTAGTGGCAGCATATGTTTCAAAATACTCTCTTTTGCATATAAACAAGTGTTTCAAATCTGTTTTTTTTTTTTTAATTTGCCATTTTAACAGTAATACAGAAGGTGTCTTACAGAAGTTATTTATGAAGACATGGAGATCAGTGACATTTTAACTGTTCTGCATTCTTTCTGAAACCTCACAAATCCAGCAGAACATGTTGAATTCTCTCTCTCTCTAAATCAGACGTATCTGCAGAGGTATAATTTTTGGTTGATGATGATAAGTGCCTGCTTCTCATCTTGATAATGAGCTAATTCTCATCTCAGTAGCGTAGAACTGCTGTCAGTGGGGCTGTGGTGGCAAATACTTCAGTACGTGTTTACCTCAGACTGACAATTTACCCAAACGCAGCTCGCCCACATCAAAGCTGGAATAATCAGGGTTTGCTCTTCTCAATATCAAACCCTTTGCATCAGTGCAGGTTCTGATGTGCCTCATCTGCTGCACTCACGCTTCCAGCTTCGGGCAGACCTAGAGGCATCGCCGGGAGCCTGAGAGGTTGGTGTTTAGACTACCCTGAAGCCACTGGCAACTGTGTTTTGCTTCTGTAACATATTGCATAAACATCAGTTTGGGTGCTTGGTGCTACCCAGAACTTTTTTGCGGGGGGGGAGGGAAGGCAACTATGAGGACAATTAAAGAAAAAGGGACAATAAAAAAAGGAAACAGGATCTCTGGTCCTGAACTGCACGTTTCTGTGGCCTCTGGCTTCAGCCTGTGTGGGAGCAGAAGGGTACAGCAAGGTGTGCTGATGGCGCACTCAGCACAGAGAACACAAGCAGGTGCGGCTAAGGTCCAGCCTCATCTGATGCCCGTGCCCAGCACACTTCCGTAAAACATCACGTTTTTCCTCCACCACCGCCCGGTGCCGAGCGCGCAGCCCCGCGGGCGCGCTGAGGCGCTTCAAAATGGCGGCCGGCGCGCAGCCCCGCGGCCCAACGGCCGCCTCTCCCGCGAGCCACCCCTCCCCCCAGCGCGCAGGCGTTCGCTCCCCGGCGGGCGGCGCTCGGCCCCGCGGGCCGGGCAGGGGGGCGCGGC
>JAPSGF010000002.1:10830313-10956179 GCA_035772895.1 Perdix hodgsoniae
CGGGAGGAGCGCGGCACCTGTCCCACCGCCAGGTGCGCGGCGGGCAGAGCCGGGCCGCGCTCGCCGCGGGGGCGGGCGCCATGGGAGGCTCTGCGCTGCGCTGGGCGGGGGCCTCTGCTGAGCCGCCCGCGCCTCCTCGGGGACCGGAGAGCGACGCGGACCCCCCGCCGCAGCCGCGCGCAGCCTGCTAGTCCCGGCGGAGCGGAGGGGAGCGGAGCGGAGGGCCGGGCATGGCCCGGCGTGAGCGGAGCGACGGAGCGCGGCGCTGCCCCGGTGAGGCGTCAAAGTTTGCGCGCGGCTCTTCCTCGTTCCCGGGCGGCGGGGCCAGGCGAGGCGGGGAGGTGGCGGGGCCAAAGGGCACCGTCCTCGTGGGGGAAGGCGGGCTGGTGCCTCCGCTTTGCCGTTTGCCTGACTGCCAGGCGTTCGGCTGTGGGGAGGAAGCAACTTTCAGTTCTCACGGGCTCCGAAAGCGAAGTCTCTGAGGCGCTGCGGGCTGAATAGAGCCACTTAGGACGGCAGCTGAAGTTGTTACTGCGCCGCCGCCGGCGCAGCGATGGGTTCACGTTTCTGAGAGACGCTGGGGAGGGTTTATAAACCAAAACCAACTCCGCGAACCGCCTGTGGAACGGAAGCTTTAGCAGAACGCCGCGGCCCGTTGGCGCTGCCCGCACGATGTGGCCAGAAAGCGGCGGAGCCGTCAGCGCTTCGCCTGTGAGCGCCCCGCCGGCGCTGCGCGGGGAGCCGGGCGGCCGGGAGCCGGGCGGGCTGGGCGCGGCTGCGTGCGCGGCGGTGCTGAGAGCGGCGCGGCCTGAGGGGCGCTCCGCTGTTGGCAGCGCGGTGCGCGGCGGCTTGTGAGCGTCTGGTCCGAGGCGTGGTGTGATAAATAAAGTGGTTTTCGTGCTCCTGAGGGCACCCGTGCTCGGTGGCAGAGCGCACAGCCGTGTTTCGTGGTACGGTCGGTAGCGATGTTACATGAAGAGTTCACGCTTCTCATTTTTTTTTTTTTTTTTAAGTTTTTCTCTAAGGAGAGAAAAGCATTTGGAAATTTCAGTTATTGGGGGGGATCTTAAATGCAAAAATAGTCGTGAGCCGTGAAGAAGCAAGGAGATGATCGTGTCGATGTCAACCCTACGATAACTGAGCAGCATGCACAGAATCACCGCACGTCCCGAGTTGGAACCCGCAGGGATCCAGTCGTCGGCCCCTGGAATCTCCTGTGTCAGAGATGGTACACAGCTGCTGTTAGGCTGCTGTCATGCCTTCTGATCAAGTTCCTTGCCTGTGTTGCATTGCAAGTCAGTGCGAACGCAGAAGAACATCACTTTTTTCTGATCTTTGTTTTGTTCTAAGAGTTTGATTTTAACTTTTTTTTTTTCCTTCTACTTTCCCTATAAAGTGGCTAAAAAAGCCATTTTATTCTGCATTTTTTGGAAATTACATCAGGTTTGACTTTTTCCTTCAGCACGGTTGGATGGTGTGCAGAGTCAGAATGTACTTTAAAGCTCAGGTACTGTCAGAACACGCCTTCTGACTTGCCGTAACCAGAACTTCAGAATGCATGACCCTATGGACAGCTGTGCTGGGCCAGCCCCAAGCCCCACCCATCAGACAGAAGAATTTACTTGGGGAAAGCTTGCAGGCAGGGCTGATGGTTGTTGGTATTTCCCTGAAGTTCTGGTACTTGCAGTTTCTTGAGTTCCTTTGTGAATCTTTAGTGATTTATTTTTATTTTTTATATTTATTTATTTATTTATTTGTCTTCCTTGAACCTGCATGTAACCCTCTAGTGCCCATCAGTTGCTGTGTGAGGAGTTCTGCAGCTCAGTACCCACCTTATGCTACTTTCGAGCCTGGCTGCAACTCTGTCTTTATTTGGTGCCCCATTGCTCTTTTGTTGGCTAAGTTAATGAGTAAGTGATCCCTGCCTTCCTCCTGCTTGCTCCTTGTGACCTCTGTTGTTGTCTTCTGTCTCTCTTTCTCTTGTGATCTCTCTTCTGGGATATTAATGTTGATGAGATCACCATTCCTGTAAGGCGTGAGATTTTAAAGACTTTACAAATGTCAATTGTACGTAAATGTATTGCCAAATCATGGGGCTTACGGGTGTTGTGCAGACAAAAGTGCTTTTTCTTCTCCAGTAGTTTATTAAGCTAATGAGACTTTATTGCCACATTTATTATGGTAATAGTATTACATACATAAGTAATTTATGGAAAGAAGTTTGTATTGCAGAAATGACGCTGTGGATGTTTGACATCGGTTGTCAGTTTTTGCACGTAGTTGCAAAGCAGCTGAAATAAAGAATAGAAATATCTGTATATCCTTAGCGGGAATCCTCCATCAGCGTGGTGCAGAGGGAATTGAGGAGCCTTCATGTATGTATTTGACAACTGATCGTATCTGAGGTTCTCACTCAGAGCCCTTGATGGTGTACTTCAAAGCTCATCACAGTTTCGCTGAACTGTGTGAAACCTTTGTAGCTTGTTATTGCACAATTTGCTCCAGCGAGCTGTGGCTGTTACCTACTTCTGCATTTGCTGTTTGTCCCTTTTAAAGGATCTCTTCCTGTAAAATTTCCTCCTTAAAATCTTATCTACTCAAATCAATATAGCTTTGCTACCCTGCATGGAAATTCATTTTCCCTTCACTCTGAACTCTCTTTTACAGAATTGTTCTGCCTCTTGGGCTCTTCCCAAGGCTGCTGGAATGCTTGCTGTTTGTGAGCTCACTTGAGAAGAGCTATGCAGATAAGGCAGGAGCTATCTCCACTTAGGAGTCACTGAGCAGAAGTGAAGGCAGTGGGGGAATTGATTACGGAAACACCAGGGCTGATTGTATTTCTGAACCTTATTTTCTGGACCAATTAATACATATGAATTGCAGTAAAGCAAATATCTGCACCTTTGCTTTTAATGTTCCAAGTGATGGAACACTTCCCCTACAAGGACAGTCTGAGAGCTGGGGTTGCTCATCCTGGAAAAGAGATGGCTCTGGGGAGACCTGATAGCAGCCTTTCAGTATCTAAAGGAGGGGTATAAGAGGGAAAGGGACAGAGTCTTTAGCAGAGTCTGTGGTGATAGGACAAAGGGAAATGGTTTCAGACTAAAAGAGGGGAGGTTTAGATGGGATATAATGAAGATGGTTTTTACTGTCAGCATCAGGGCACTGGCACATCCTTCTGAGAGAGGTGGTGGATGCCTCATCCTTGGAGAAAGTCAGGGTCAGGCTGGAAAGGGCTCTGAGCACCTGATCTGGTTGGAGGTGTCCTTGTTCATGGCAGAGGAGCTGAGCCGGATCACCTTTAAGAGTCCCCTCCAACTTGAACAAATCTATCTAATGGAATCTAGGTCTGTATTCCATAGCTTGTGTATATGGCTTTGAGAAATGTTGGGACTGGATGAGCTCTTGATATCAAGAGCAACATAATGTGTAGGAAGGGGTGTGTGAGAATGGGGAAGAGAAAACAAACTTAATTTAGAAAAATAAGTGAAACCAAGCAAAAAGATCTAAGCAGGAGATTCAGATGTATGCAGTTATAATTATACCTAATACCTCAACTCACATTTGTGCACTTTGGCTATCACAGTTGATTTCAAGAGGTAGAATAGTTTGTCTGTGTTCAGGAAATGTTATTTAGTGTTTTTATTTTTGTTTGTTGCCCTTTGCAGTTTTAATTCAGAGGTTCATAACTATGCAATTTATATGCTAGCTATCTTAGGGCATGGCTTCTTAAAACTGGAGAGGATGTAAACTTTTCAAACCATGGTAATGAGGAGGAAAAAAAAAAATGTTGCTATAGCAACTCCATAAGAAAAGTGTACATCTTCACAAGCTTTTTGATCCCAATAGTAAATTTGAAATTTCACCTCTCCAAAGGATTCAGTAATTGGCGCATTGATTGCTTTGAATGGGTAATACAAAAGAAAGCTCTGGAAGTATCTAAGGAATGGGATAACTGGAGAAGTTCTTACACTTGACATTTTCCTATGTGTGGAATTAGATTGGAATGATGGATCAAACAGCAAATAGCGTTTTTGTAGTTGAACTAAGGAGTTGGTATAACCTATGAATTATATTTGGATTCATGAACTATTCACATGTCTAAAAGATTGTGGGGAAAAAAAAATCTTTACAGTTAGTGGAAATTGAATATGTTTGAAATGTTTTCTATCACTTACTGCCTGCCTGTATCTCAATCCCAAAGGAAATGGATAAGCTCAGGTCACACATCAAACCCTGGCGTTGGGCAGGGCGGGAGCACCCCCAGCCTCGGGTTTGGAACTGCTTGGAGGAACCTCTGCTAAAGAGTTGATTGTTTGTTGAATGGGGGAGAGCCTCCTGGTAGACAGCCGGCACCTTTCCTCAAGTGCTGCGCGCAGTGAGAGCAGGAGTCCCGGCTTCAGGAGCTGGAGAGAAATCTATTTAGAAAGAACCATTTGCAGGATGAGAGGAGAATTCTTCGCTGCTTCACACTTAGCACTGGAAGTGTTTGAGTGAAGAAACTGAAGCAATATGTGCATATTTCTTCTGCCAGCTGCTGTAATTACATTGCAAACGAAGCACTGGCTGGTTCGCTGCCCTGCTGGCAGCCCCCTGGGTGATGTGTATTGCAAATAGGAGGGCTGGTGGTCCCTGTGCACAGTAAATATGTTACGTGTGAGTGTTAGTTTTGCTTTACGTGCACTAATGAAGTGCATTGTGTGTATCATCAAAATATCTTCCTATCTATTCAGGTTCTGCATCTCTTGTTTAATGCAGCACTCATATATTATGGATTGCATTTGAGTGACAAACTTATTGTAAGTTTTATGGTTGCCAGAAGAAAGCCAAGAAATTCTATTTAGACCAACACTATAATTTTGATGCAAGTTGTGAAGTATGTGGAAACAATCTTTATAGCTCCTTTGTATCAGTAAATATGCATTTATGCCTATATAGAAATCAATCTCACATCTTTGCATTAATATTGACGTGGAACGTTACATTGCTGCAGTTTTTGTAGCACGTAACTCTCAGGAGGTGGGCACGAGGCAACCACTGGTATGCTGCTTAGGAAAAGCTTTCCATGCTTGACATTTCTAGAAGCCTATATTACATTGCTTTTGTCCTGCTTGTTCAAGCAGGGGGGAAGGGGTATTAATTATCTGCAAGGGAAGACATATAACTTCTTAATTACGGAGCTTAATTTATGACAGTGCAGAGTGTAATTAAAATAAATAAATAAATATATTCCTCCCTACAAACTCATAATCTTTTCTTTCTGTTTAAGCAGTTACCACGTGGCCCAATACACCTGATGGAAACGTATCCAACTCCTTGAATGGTTTGAGCTTGATGGGTGTTCTAAACACAAGAGCCGGCGGCAGCATCCAGGGTTTTCAGAACTTGAAGTCCCCGAGATCTCTCTCATTGCCTGAGTATGGGCCGGGTCAGCACTCAGGTGCTATAGAAGATTGTCATAGCCTTAAATCAGTGGATTCTGGCATTCCAACCCTAGAAGTAGGAAATCCAGAGCCCGTTCACTGCAATGTGCTAACTGCAAAGAGGAAGCAGTCAGAACCTGAAATTGTGCCTGACAGAACTTTTCAGAGCGCGTGCACACTGCCGTCCTGCGTGCCTCCTCGCCCTCTGGCTTCTGAACACGATCATGCAGTGCGAAAATCCTCTACTTTTCCCAGAACTGGGTATGACACTGTCAAGCTTTACAGTCCGACTTCAAAAACTCTGAATCGAAGTGATGATATTTCTGTCTGTAGTGTTTCTAGTCTTAGCACAGAACTGTCAACAACTTTATCAGTCAGCAACGAGGACATTTTGGACTTTGTGGTCACAAGCAGTTCAAGTGCAATTGTGACTCTGGAGACTGATGAAGCACACTTCTCAGATGTCACCCTGAGTTCCAGTAAGGAGAGTGGTGATCAAAGTCATCAGGACTGTTGTCAAGAGGCTGATGTGGACAGTAAACGAAAAATATTGGGACCTTTTACCAACTTCATTGCCAGGTAATGTTTGTGTTACATAAATTTTTAACGGGGAGAGTAGATGAGACCATAGGAAAGCTTTCTGGTACGCTGCTTAGGATTTTACTTTGAAAGTGATAATAGCTTGCTGTTTCAAGTTTGTATTATGAACATAATTGGTCTCTTCTGAATAACTAAGCCAATATTGAGCTTTGAATCCTTTATTATCTTTAGGGTGCATGAAAGCATCTTATATTTCTCTAAAAGGTTCCTTCTGCATTACAGAAAAAGGAGTTCTGAGCTTAGCTTTCATTCCTATGAGCACAGCTTTGCTTCTAGGCTTCTCCACTGATATTTTTTGTATTTTGGCCAAGGTCCATAATCTCATGGCTCATGAACAGATACGTATTGGTGGGATGTGTACCTGTATGGAAGGGTTTTGACAGCTGGGTGATCAAGTAGTCATGGAGTGTTTTATTGATGGCTATGAGCATATGGAGTTCAAACACACACTTGCAGTGTTTCCCGGTCTCAAGGATTTTGTGTTAATGCCTTGTTTCCTTCAGTTTGCTGTAGAGTGGGAACACCTGATGTGGAAATTTGGCATTCAGTTTTTGAAATAAAATCATTTGCCACTCAGTGCGTTTATATCTTCTACACCTCTTCTAACCGTGGCTTTCAGATGAATGATGAAGTGTTCCAAATGCAGATATTCATTTGGTAAACGAAAGTGGTGAGTAAGGGACAGGGTTATTCAATTTTTTTTTCGTTTAAGGGCTAGGGTTAGGGTTAGTTATTAGCGAGGGCCAGTGCCTCTTATTTTTGGAACATAATGTCTGAGGTGTGTTGTATTTTGAAGGAATGGTTCTAGAAGCGAGCTTCAGACTCTAAGCAGCGTTTGCTGAGTCTAGTCTGTTTTGAGAACTATTACTTCAGTTTATCTTTTCTTCACATAAACTTTTTTTTTTTTTCCAAGAGATGAATAGGCAGTAAAGTGCTTAAAGACTTGGCAAACGTCATTCTTTAGAAGACTGTGTTAATTGCAGAGCTCAAGAGAAGCAGTTCCTTTAGATTTACTCAACTCGCTGAAGCTGTCATCGGTTTTTATTCTTAGGTTAAAGTGACGGTAGAGTACCAAGCGTTGAACTCTCCTTATCACTTGTTTTTGAGGTGCTAAAGCTTTTATGGATCTCTATTTGTTGCCATGGAGCCAGACTCAGTTCTGAAGCAAGAGGGCTTTAGGACTTCAGAGCCTGAACTTGTGTTACTCTTCTGTCGGCACAGCTCAAACAAATGTCAGCTGGCTCTAACAAATGGTGTGCCTCAGCCCGGACGGAGCACAGGGAACGGCCCCGTTTAGGCCCTGCTGGGAGGAGGATGTTTTACCGCTTCTCGACTTTTCCCTTCCAACAAAAGAAAACCGTCTGTCCGATTCTGTTCTGGTGTAGTCTCACGGTTTTGCCCGTGTTACCGAAGCGGTGGTGCTAGAGTGAGCCTTTTAACCTGGATGTTTTCAGGTACATTGAATTTCAGAGCACAAAGGACAGCCTTATTGCCTTTCAAATGGGGAGCAGGTCAGCTTGGCCACCAGGTGATGTCATCAGGAGAATATGAGGATCTAGTTAAAACTAGGTTAGCAGCCTTGAAGTTCCAGCTGCTCTGTTTGTAACCTGACCTTTAATATCCTTCCCCCTGACACCTGCATTCTGCTCTGTTTTGAAAACAAAAAGAGCTGCTTGTGCTTGCACTCCACGTACCTGTATTCTGTGCGTGCATTCTCTTATGCCATGCAGGCTGGCAGCATTTCCCTGGTATCTAACCAGCATGGAGCTTCTGAGCATCCTTCTGTCCCACAGAGGATACTACACAACTTACACTGTTGACCTTGTTGAGGATTAGAAGATTGCTGGTGTGTGCTGCTGTCCCTGTGGTTGTGCTTAGTTGTGTCCTCTAATGATCCCATGCAGTTGCTGTTTCCCTGGAGTTCTCATGGCCGTGATTATGCTCCTCGCATTCCTGGGCCGAACAAACACTTTGGTAAATGAACTCAGCCCCACAGTGTTTTGTCTGAAAGTAGCTGGCCACCAGCAGGCTTCCCACAGCTGACCCTGAGCTGCATGCCAGGCTTTGTGCAGTGCTGGAAGAGGAGGAGGCGTTTCAAGCAATATCGTTAGAGAGCAGTTTGCTGAGAAAGGGTCTGCTGAGAGCACTTGGAAAAAGTGCTGCAGTCACAGGTATAAGTCCCATGTTTTTAGCACTTTGTGCTGAAAGGATTTTCTCTTGTGATTCATGCAGGTCAAATGTGTAAAGCTCTCCTTTCAAAAGGCTGGCAGGAGAAAACCAGACTGCTTGGTCGCTGTACACATACATGTAATGTGAAAGAACTGGCACAGGACATTTGGGTATGGCCCTTCTGCTTTCAGATGGCGAGGGACGATGGAGAAGTTCCAGCCTTCCTCTGCCGGTTTAGGTCAGTGAAGGTCTTTTGGGTGATGAGGTGCACGTCTGAACTGTAGTGAGCTGTGATGAAGCTTAGTTTTTGCTCAAGTTGTTGACATTTGGTAAAAGGAGGGATCTCGCTGCTTGAAGCAGCAGCAGTGCTTGTATTGAACCCTGTCATCTGAAAATGTGTTAGTTTCTGAGCTTGTTAAGACTGAATTTGTACTGGGTATGTCAGTTAAGATTTATTGCTGCCTATCGACATTACAGTGGCAAAAATTAGATGCCTCCAGTGCTTGGTCGTATACATTGAAAGAGCTTAGATATCAGTGAAGGTTAAATCTTCTATA
Organism: Perdix hodgsoniae; assembly: GCA_035772895.1. Lineage (NCBI taxonomy): Eukaryota > Metazoa > Chordata > Aves > Galliformes > Phasianidae > Perdix > Perdix hodgsoniae. The sequence continues at coordinate 10,839,063 of JAPSGF010000002.1, forward strand.
AAGAAAATGCTTAGAGAAGCAGCTCTTTTGGAATGCAAAATAATTTCTTAGCATTCTGAAGATTTATTCTTCCCAGTGATGAGATTATGTGCATTGCACGTGCAATGCATATGGGGTGGTGTTCCCTATTAGTTGTGGCAGTATTTATCCTCTTATGAATTGTCAGTGTTCACTTCGTACTGCTGTCAAAGTTAAATCACATCAGAGATAGAAGACAAGAGAACCTGGCTGGCTGGTTGCCTGTCTGACCTGGCACCTTCACGGCACTTGGGAATGGAGTGCCTCTGCTCTACCTTTGTAAGCACTATGGTGAATAAATTTCCTGGGCTTCGCCTGAGACTCGGTTACTGTCTCTTCTGAAGTACCAGGTTTTAAAAGGTCCAGTGGTTTCCTCAGGCTGTTACATGCCTCCTTGGGTGTGGCAGGAAGATCCAAAGTGAGAAAAAGAGGTGGCTTTCTGCTTTATTACACAGCTTTCTTCTTGGAAGAGCTTAAGGCATCACATGGACCTGCGGCGTGTGCCAGTAGCTGTCATTAGGCTCCAGGTTAGTGCACAAGAAGGGATTATTGCTTTGGAAAGCAGCTGTAATGCTGACTACTGCAGAAGAAACCTGGCATCAGGTTGTTCTCAGGAGTTGTGCATATATGGATCAACTGTATATTGCTGGGATCCTTTGCATAAAGCTTAAGTTTGAATTCATTTCCTTAATTTGACTGTGTGTAGGAATTTGGTTTGAGAAATAGTGTTAAGAAATAATTGGCTGAGACTGAAGGTTCAGTGCCTCGGCTGTGCCTTTGCCCTGCTGACCGCTGTAGTGTTGGTTAATTAATTCCACCTTTGTACTTTGTTTCTGTACTGTACTGCTGAAACAGGCTTTTAAAAGGCTCATTTTTAAACTAACTTTGCTCAGAACCATTGTGATTTTACTGTCCAAGTTTTTCTTTTCATTGTTCGCTTCAGAGAGTGAGGATGAGGTTCTTCATGGTTACACGCAGAGGTTTTTCCAGGACTGTGCTTAGTTAAGTAATAAGCCATGAAGTTCCCATCCTTTGTAAGGGAATATAGGAATCCTCACTCTTTACTTAATCCATTACCGCGAATATTCTCTTTTGTTCCTGGAATCTGGCCCCTATCTTTTCAGGCTGTACACAGAAGTTTTTGATCCCAATTTTCTAAGTAGCAAGATCTCAGGAAGCTTTTGCAGAGAACAGAGACTATGCATAACAGTAAGGGCTTAAAAGGGAATATTACGTTTCAGGGCTTCCAAAGAACCTCTATTTCTGAGAGAAAATTTGAAGGTGGGTTGGCATCACATCCCCATACATATGCGAACAAACCTGTGGCCTTATTTGTAGTAGAAGATGAAAAAAAGCTTACACTTTAGGCCAAAACTGTAAAATCTTAGGCCAAAATTAGGCCAAAATCTGTAAACTAGAGGTTTCAGTATTAAGCCTAAAAACATGTGACTTTTATGTATCTCATAACATGTGTGTGACTGGTCACATAATTAGGAGATTTCTGAACGTGAGGTTCTGGGTCCAGTGATGCCATAGGTAAGTCTGCTGCGTTGTTGAGTATGATGTCTTCATAATGCCATTTCTTGTTTTTAATGAGGGCACAGCATTCTGTACTTAGCTAATTTGATGTTAAGAGAAAGGGATCACAGAATGGTCAGGGTTGGAAGGGACCTCAAGGACCATGAATCTCCAACCCCCCTGCCACATGCAGGCACACCAACCTCCACATTTAATGCTAGACCAGGCTGCCCAGGGCCCCATCCAATCTGGCCTCGAACACCTCCAGGGACGGGGCATCCACAGCCTCTCTGGGCAGCCTGTTCCAGCACCTCACCACTCTGTCTGTAAAGAACTTCCCCCTGTCATCCAACCAAAATCTCCCCTCCCTCAACTAAAAACCATTTCCCCTTGTCCTGCCATTATCTACCCTTTCAAATAGTTGATTCTGCTCCTAATTGTAGGCTCCCTTTAGTTGCTGAAAGGCTGCAGTGTCACCCCTCAGCCTCTTTTCTCTAGGCTGAACAAGCCCAGCTCCCTCAGCCTGTCTTCATAAGGGAGGTGCTCCAGTCCCCTGATCATCTTCTCTGGTCCCTCCTCTGGACCCTCTCCAACAGCTCCCTGTCTTTCTTGTACTGAGGGCTTCAGACCTGGACACAGTACTCCAGATGGGGAAGGTAAAATAACAAGGATCGTTATAGATTGACCACTTTTCGTCTTTCCAAAAAGGGAATTCCCTGGCCATAGAAGATAAGAGAAAATATGAAAATAATTATGTGAATAATCTGAAATTTTAAACTTCAGAAACTCCTCAACATGTTTTATGCTGAATAAAGACTATTAAGGAGAGTATAGACTGTAGACTAGATCTCCTGAGACTCACTCATCTGCTGGAGGGAGCAGGGGAATTCAGTGGCAGCTTTGTTCCTGCCCCACAGCTTTGTTGGGATATACTAACTGTTGTCAGTAGTGTGGATCTGAAAGGGCAGGGAAGAGATCGTTGGGAATGAAGAAGGCAGACAGGTGCTTCAGGGTTCGCAATGTGGTTTTGGATGGCCCTTACTTGAAAGCCACTTCGCTTGAAACTCCCCTAATCTGTGTTTACTGTAATATCTCTGGAGAACAGAAGAGGATTTTCCTGAAATAAACACTTTTAAAAGCAGATCTTTCAGAGATGCAGTGTTGGAGTTCTATAGTGATGATAACCTCTTCATTTGATTTAAAAAAAAACAAAAAACTGACAATTGTTGAAAAAGATGCGATACAGGTTTCAGAATTCCTGTTCTGTTTCCCTGTATGAAACTAGGAACTTTGTCATGTGGCCTGTTCTCCACTAGGTGTTGAACTTAAACTGTCCTTGTAAATTTTAATCCGTTTTTTCCTTTTATGCATACAGTAATGTAACTTCAGAATTTCTGTTGTATTATTTCTTCCTTTAAGTGTGCTTTAAACCCAATTCAAAGTGCTGCTCTTCAGAATAAATGGAAGTTTTACTGGAGATAAAATCTTCTTTATTTAAATTCCTGTTTGTGAAAAACTTTTCAGTTTTTCAGCAGCAAAACTGGAGAGGCTTGTTGGAACTACTGCATTATGAAAGTTAGGTGAAAATCTCCCCGGCAGCTCTTTGGTGATTGTTTTGTTTTCCCAGCAGTGGTGCAGTAAGCAAGGACTTAATGTGATCCTGTTACTGTTTACAATAAAGTAATTTTTTTAGTGGCTGGTGGGGAGAGTGACCAAAGTCTTACCCTATCTAGCAAGAGTGCTTTGTTAGTGTGGGGGGGCACAGCGTGTTGCTTCTAACATCCAGCTATATTGTTTTTTTTAATCCATTCCTTGTTCTCCCACATGTGAGGCTGCCTTTCTGAAAGCTTGCACTTGTTCTATTCTATTGTTTGCTTTTGAATAGAAGAAGTGAGAATTATTTACGTTTTGATAGTTGTATGTAAAAATGTCAGGTGAGTGAATCTGAATTCTGCTTTCATTTTAAGAGAGGTTAGTGAGTTAGATGGCTTGTGTATCTTAGGTTAATTCGCATGAAGTTTTCTCATGTTTCTCTGTGCCAAAAGGAGCTGTGAGCAGTGGCATTGAGGAGCTTTGGGAAGGAGGAAGACCATCAGCAGAGTTGCTGCAGTGTGACACTATCTAATTAACAGAGCACTGTTCAGCTGACTTTGTTTCCTCACTTCCTTATCTGTAATGTAAACTGTTCAAAGTTATCATAAGTTCAGAAATCATAAAAACAAACCACAGAAACAACCCACAGAAACCTGCTATGTTATGTGGACCTTAAGAAATTCCCTCAAAATAAATAGTTATTGTATTCTCTCTCCTTGATTTTTGGCTACCATAACCAGTGCAACATAATCTGTAGGAAATTGGATTGCACGTAAGATGTTTAAAAAGAGATACTAAAAGGCTCCAAGAAGAAATGGTTTTTCAACAGAATTCTGTGTATGGACGAAGTCTTGTTTGGTAGAAATAGTGTGCAGAGACTGCAGACTCCCTCAAGCAGGGATGGGTGTTTTTAGGTCTTGCTCTGGATAATGTATGTCATGTTAGTAGATTGAGTTTCCTGCATGGCAAACAAAACAAAAAGCTTATTCCTATACTGTTGTATAGGCATTGGCTACATTGTTGTTTTAAGAAGGTATCCATGGTGAACATGGCTTTGTGGTCATTAAGGAAAGCACTTCATAAGTTTTCAAGCCATACTGTTAAGAAAAATAATTTTAAAATGGCCCAATTGCTGAAGAGTCACTCATGTCTTACCCTGACACTGGACAGAACAAATGCAAGGACTTGGTAACAACCATGAGTAAGACTGCATCTGTGTACTTAGTGCTTGGATTTCCCATTCTGAGCTGTAGCATTTCCAAAACTCAGAATCATGGAGCGGTTCAGATGAGAAGGGGCTTCTGGAGCCATCTGGTGTAACATCCAGTTCAGTGCAGGGCTGATTTCAGCTCTAGCCTGCATTGCTCAAGGCCTTGTCTGGTCAGCTGTGGGCGTATCCAAATGTAGAGATACCAGAACCTTTACGAGATGATGTGGTCTGTGATTGAGCTGCTGACACACTAACTTTTCCTTTTATCCAGTTGGAACTTATCTTGCAGCAGCTTGCTTCAGTGGCCGTGTGCGTCTCTTGGGGTGATCCTCCAGGCTTAACAGAACCACCTCTCTCACATCTCCACTTGTGTATACTTCAGCACCCAGCTGTTACAGCAGTCATCTGATGGATTTCCTCCGGATTTTGATCTTTATTTTACTCCAGGGGCCCCAGACCAGACACAGGTAGTCTTACAGTTAAGTAGGGCTTTTAATAATTTCTCTCTTGATCTGATAACAGATCCCAGTCTACAGTCAGTCTTTACTGCTGGAGGGTTTTACTGCTGACTCAGGTTCAACTTTTTGCTTGGAGTGGCATTTCATGTATTCATCTGGCATGTGATTTGTGGAGCAGTGATGCTTTAGGTCAATGATGAAATCCTCTAGTCTCTGGGAATAGAAGTTTGGGTTATTCTGATAACATCAGAATAACTGGGAATTCTGCCAGCTAGTAAAGAACCATTATGTATAGTTGATTGAATCTAATACAATGAACTTAGACCCAAAAGTTGCTTCTGTATGGGAGTCCTAACTGGCAGAAACTCCTGTTTCTGAGAAGTCCACAGAGTTTGCATTCTAGATTAGCACTGCACATCATCTACACACATAATATTTCTTATTTTGCTACAGCCAATCTTTAGTGCCAAACATGTGGGATTCGTCTTGCTTATCTTTTCATGTCTTTGCACTTCAGTGCAAGCAGCTCTGCTTTGTGCTCTTCTGAAATGAAGGGTACCCTCTATGAAAAAAAAGGTAAACACAGAACACAGCAGTCCTCTTGAATTTTAGTTTATTAACCTTGATTTTCTTATTTTCTTTATTTTTTTTCTGAAACATATTGAAGAGTGTGCTGGTCTGTCAGTAGTTGGAAGTTTAATCGTAAAATTTGATACAGACTTAAAAGATGATTTGTCATCAGGGAAATCTATTTCTAGACTGTCTGATTCTAATTCTGTTGGAGTTTTGATCTGTAAACCAAGCATTGTTCATCTTTTCCTTGGTCTGTGGTGATCTGTGAGATAGAATTCTGCAAACACTGCTTTTATATCTGAATTTGGACTCTTATTCAAAGCTTTGCTTTTAACTTTTAACTAGCTGTCAGAGGTTCTTTTCCATGGCCAAAGTACTTGGACATTTCTTGATTATGCTCTGTTCTGATACATGCATGTGCATTTGTAAAGTGTAGGTTGACTGAGAGGTCATCTGGGCTGGGTGCGATTCCCAGATAGCATTAGTTGAGTTTGTACTGTACCAGGAAAGGTGGCTGGACACTTTTGCTCACTCTGCAACAAGTATTTAGTACAATTTTCTTCATATACTTTTTTGCTTCTTAGATGCTGTACGTTGCTTAAAATCCTGTGTTTCAGTGTAGGTTTCTGGGTGCCTTGTGGAGTAACATTTGTGTGGACATCTCTTTTACACAGTGCTTGTGTACTAAACACAGGGGTTTTACCTGCTCATAAAAGCAACATCTCCTTATGCTTTAGAAAGTTGGTTTTGCATTCTGGTTTGACTGCCTTTATGTAGACTGAGGAGCTCAAGACCTGATTGATCTGTTCACACTTAATTTGGAGGTATGGGAAATTTCAGGATCTTCCTTCAGAAGCAGCTGAAGGAAATGCAATTTGGCTCTTAAGAGTACACACAAGTTTGATACTCATTTGAAATTACTTCTGAACATAATTCTGTCATACAAAATCTGAACTTTCTGAACTGTCTTCACAGCCCTTATCTTTCATCTGTTCTCTTCATAAGGCTGGTAAGTTCTTCCAGTTGTTAATTCATATGACAATTCTAATTATTTTGTTTTCTTAAAATAACCATCTTAACTGGAAGACTAATTAAAATGTGACTGGAGCATGCATCTTAAGAGCAGCAAATGTTACGTGTTTTTAACCCTCGTAACAAAAATGTACGTGCAATATGTTCACCCCAAATTCATTTGTAACAGCATCAGTCTTATGTGTGGGTTGGGTCAGCATCTGCCTCTGGTTAGATTTGTCATGCATGTTTCTTTACAGCAACTGTCTTTTTAAAAATAACCAACTTTTTAAACCATGACTGTGCTTTTTTAGTTAAAGATTAGACTTTCTGCTGTGGTTGTGATGCTGAAGTTCATTTAGAAATACAGACTTGAAGAAGCTGTGACCTATGCTATATGGATAGGTTTGGCTTGGCTGCTGGTTGGTGTGGTTCTAGTATTTTTTGAATTATTTTTATTTGGGGCTTCAGTCTGCCCATGACATGGAAGGTGACAAAAGTAATGACAATATATGAATGTGTAATCTGTCTGTGTGGCAGTTATTCAATAACTTTACCTCAACAGTGCTTATAGAACCAAAATGAAGTGGGTCTCGGGTTTTTAACTCAGAAATAAGCTTTTCCTGACACTGCTGAATATGGCTATTAGTGTTACCTTCCACTACTCCCCACAAAGCAAGCACTTGGGCAGGTCATTGTGCAGTAGTGGTGCAGCCTGTGCATGTTCATGAGGAAGAATTTTGAGCCTGTTGTATCCCACGGCATTACATGCATGTATGTAAGCACTCTGGCTCTGTAATTCAATTATCTCCAGTCAGGTGACTTTTTCTTATCTCCACAGCTTAATTAAAACAAGAAGGTTAAACATTTATTTGGTGCCAAATCGTGTTTTTAAGGCACGGTGCAAAAAGTCATTTTGTATTTGAAGTACTTAAATTCTGTGCTAAAATAAGCAGCTGCAGACATTTAGTGTAAAATAGTTCATGTGTTTGATGGAATGCAAATGAAACCATGACACTTCAATGGTTCCACAGTAATGATACAGCAGACATAATGTATTGTGTCAGTGATTCCTGTTAATATCCCAGCTGTAAATCAGCATGATGTGCTCTAATGATTGTAAAGAAGGCAGTGAGACTGAGATAATCATCAGCATGTGATCTTTTCTTTCCAGGCATGCCAGTCCGTTTTACATTTAAGATCTCAAATGAGCTTCTGTCTTAAAGCACTCGTAATTAAATTTTAGGATCTTTTACCAAAGAAGTTCTGAGTTTTTCTTCGGAGTGAAAAGTTCTATTTTTGCAAATAAAGAATTCTTGCTCCTTTTACGTTTTCCATTAAGCGTCATCTCCTCAAACATGTCATCTCTAGAGCTGAGTTATTTGATGAATTGTATTTACTCAGGAGTGAAGCTGTTCAGAAGCTTATTGCTTTTTTCCTGTTTTCTTCATTTTTAATCTGAAGGAGCTAAGTATGGGATGAAAATAAACCTTTTAGTGTTACGATAGCAGACAAAAGCTTTTGCTGTGAACTACTTGCTTTTATATTTGTATATGTACATATATATGTACATATGCATAAAAATGGCAGACATTATTTCATTCCTTCTGCTCAAGCAGTGGCTTTATCAGTACCTTTTGGTGAATGTTCTGATTTATTATAAAAGAACTGATTGTAGTTTACAGTTCTACATCTGACTGTGCCAGTTTTTGACTTCTGATAACTCTGTGTCTTTTGGAAATTCGGATACTTCTTGGACTGTAAGAAGAGCACGGATACCAGCAGAGTAGCAGAATTTATGCAGGGGGTGGAGAAAAAGAAGAAGAGGCAGAGTGAGCTGCTTTGTACAGTGTGGGAGTTGTCTGTTGGCCACACCAGTCCTTTTGTTCCATTTTCTATTACATAAAATGATTGAGGTGGAAATCACTGATGGTGCAGAGAGAGCAAGAGTTGTCTGGTGCCCGAGAACTTGCACCAGAAGTCACACAGATGAAAAAAACAGTGAGCTGAACAGTACAGTGCCATCTGCTAGATAAGCCATAGGACAGATTACTTACTGTGGTGCTGCCTCTAAAAGGAAGCTGAACTGAATTCAAAGCAACTGCTTGAGTTGGACTTTTCATTCTTAGTGTTACAGCAGCACTTCCAGCTGAGAGCTATTACACTTCATCATCCCAATTTGTCTTTATTTTGCTGTGAAGATAAAGATGCATTGCAGCCTGTTGCCCTTCTTAAAATCCTTCAGAGAGATTGGGGATATCATTGCTTGCATAGGCATTTGCTAGCAACCTCTAGTGTGGGAAAGAAAATTGCCTGCTCTTCTAATTTTTGTGTTACTGCCATTCTGGCAAACTGTGCTGAAAGCTTTTGTTTGCAAAAGAGGATTTGAATGTGCAGGGAAATGCCATGCAGGTGTGCCTCCCTGGGTGGCTCTCAGCTGTGTCTGGTGTTCTGCTTTGCTCTACAGCTGGCTTGTAGTCATGAATTGAGTTTCTTACTTCCTAAGTAGTAAGCTTATAGCAAGAACAGCCAATCTACCTTGCAGTGTGAATCATTTTTCTGGAGTGATTTGGGGGATGTTATTGCTGTCAAGTTTTCCTCCTTTTTTTAGGTAGATTTTAAAACTTTACTGAATTTTTTTTTCCTTTAAAATTAACAAATAAAAGCACAAATCTCCCTCAGAATCTCACATCTGTCTAGTTTAAGTTTTATTTCCTTCATAGTTGTCTCAAGCAATCCTGTAAATTCATGATCTGTGGTTGTCTTTTGTATTTCAACTTGGGCTGGGTTAAAAAGATACGCACCTAAGCTCTTTGAGGTACTAAACACAAAGAAAACAGATTCTTACATTGTCAAGGTCAAGGAATTGCTGAAGAAAAGAAAGCAAATGCAACTGAAATATCTTTCCCTGAAGTTGTTTTTTCTGATGGTCTCTTCTCAGCACTAGCAGTTATAGTGGCAGCACTATTGCTGAACTTGCTGATTAATGCTCTAATTAGATTATACATCTTTAAGTAGCATTATTTCTTTAAAGATGGACTACTGGAGAGCTCCGTAACTGAAATGGAACATGTTAGTTGTAGAGACACAGCAAACCCGTGCTTCTGGTCCAGTAATTTACCTGTGGAGTTAGGAGTTCATGCCATGGGGGGGAAAAAGGGAAGGGGGGAGCGAGGGTGAATGTCAGCAGGTTTCTCTTTTCCTTGCTGTCTCCCATATGTTTTTATCCTATTTCTTATTTTCTCACAGGGGTTAGAGGGAAAGCTACATACCCTGTAGAAGTGTAGTTACTCTTAATGCTTAGCTTTGACATCAGCTGTTACTGGATTGTGTGATTTCTGTACCTAGCCACCTTGCTCTTATCTTTCAGTATGATAATCTGTTGTTGCTTTGGGTTTCAAGGTAACTTTGCCCTTGTGATACAGAAACATGTAATCATTAGTGTAAATATAGACACATTTAAGGATAGCAGAGCACATTATTAACTTTAAATTACATTGCCATGCACCCTATGTCTCAATTATTTGCCTCCTATTAAATGTTTTTCTTCTATTCCCAGCAGTTTGATCTCTGTTGGTGTCCTTACAGTACTGTTTGTGTTAGCTGAGCCAAGGTAGCCTGAAAAAATAACTTGTTTTTGTGCCTTTCCTATTGTGAACTTGTATTCAGCACATTTGGAACACTGATTTCCCAACCTGCCAGACCTAATGAGCAAGAAACAGTCTGTCCTTGCTAGGGTTGGCCCATTGGGCGTTAAAGTAGTGATTGTAAGAGAGGAGAAACAGTAGTGCTAGACTGGAAACAGCTGTGATACAGAAGGTACTACAGCTGTGTGCTGATTGAAGAAGTGAAAAAACTTTTGTTTGGTGGAGTAGAGCTAATGTGTTTTCATAGCTGCTTTTAAGGTTATTCAGGAAAACAATCTCTTATAAAAACAGATCAAATACAGTAAAAGGCTACTGTGTCTGCAACCTTCTTGAGATTTTTCTTGCCAGCAGTCTGTTGTAACAGGTGGGTAGAGGACGTTTAGATAGCAAGAGATTTGTTTCTTAGTCTGACTTTAAAAGACTCAGAATGAGAGTTGTGGAGGGAGGTTAAAAAAATAGACAACTTTCAGAAAGTCATAAAAAACCTTTATCTGTTCAAGTTCTTACTTAGTCAAGTCCATTGCCTAGTATGGTGGCAGTGCTGCATAATGTATCTCTTGAGGGTGAGACTCAGTCTCTGCCACCACAACAGCAGTTAGAATATGTGGTTGAGTGTGAATAAGATTGACAAATTATCTATCCTTCTATCTGTTGTAATTAGTTATCTCTTTTTTATTAATCAAACTTTTTTTTTTTTTTGTAGGAATTTGTTTACCAGGAGGCAAAATGCAAGATTTGAAAAACAAAATGATGTGGGCTGGAAGTTGTTTGGAAAAGTACCCCTCAGAGAGAACTCACAGAAAGATCAAAAAAAAATACAAAAGGTATTTGCTTTAATTCTATATTAGGAGTAGCAGTGAGTGTAGAATCCAGTTCAGTTTAGGATCTGTGTATATGGCTGGGAAACCTGTTTATATGAGGAGTTGCACCCAGTTTCTTGTGCAACATCGGAGATGGTAACAGAATGTAATTCAAAAGAGTGTGTTCTACATTGTTATAAAATTGAGTATTCTATGAAAATAGTATCATTTTCATATAAAGCATATAATGTGAGGATTTAAAGTACAAGAATGCATTTTAGTGTGTGTTTTTTTTTAATCAAACTTGGTAGATATTTTGAGGAACTTTCAGTTTTCATTGGCATTTTCCAGCTTTCACTAGTGTTTGAGGGGAAATTGCATTCTTTTGGGGCAGTGGCTTATTTGTGCTTAAAATGCAATTAAAAATATTTGAACCTGGGGTACCATCAATGTGGTGGAGTACCTGAAAGTTCCATTGGAATGCTGGTTTCATCCATTCCTTGTTTTCTCAAGTGTTTCCTATTGGGGGTTGAAATTCTCTGTGTATGGGCCTTGCTGAAAATTCAGTTACTGACTTGAAATGTTGGGAAAATATTATGTCATTCAAGATGGGCAAATGAAATACAATTTTTCTTTCATTCCTAGTGCAGGATAGTTCAGAGGGGAATGTGTACTGAAATTGTTTATTGGAGTGGTTCCCTGAACAGAAAAATCTGTCAAATCTTCACAAACCCCTGTGTAGTGAGCTTTCTAGGTCTGTGATTTGTCAAATTTTAGGTAGCTGGTTTGGATCTGGGATTGTGGTGAGGAGTGAAGAGGTTATAAAAACAAATAAAACAACAACAACAAAAAAGAAAGCTTTTCAGGTCATCCCTAGCTTGTCATAAGGGACTGAAAAATAGTGAAATCCTTTTTTCTCCTTTGTATATCACATCTAAGCTATAGTGTTCTAGCATTTCTTAAAGTGAACAGCATATATGAGGATTGGTTTGGCTACAGATGAATCTATTTGCATAGTTAATGATTCAAATAACCTGCCTTTCTAGTTAGGAATAATCTGCTGAAATTCATCTGCGAGGCCAATAATTCCTGAGCTGCTTGCTCTTCAGGAAGAAAATATCTTTTTCCTCTCTTTCTCATTTGTTCTGTGATTTTTGCATTGCATATTGGCTGATGCTTGAGGTTTTTGTATTTCTTTCGGTATCGGAAGCTTCATGTTCTCACTTCCTTGTTCAGACCACCTCGGGGATAAAAAGGTGTATATAGAAAGAGACTGCACAGCTAGAACTTCAAAATCAGCTGCTCCATGTGAAGTGAGAGTGGTTCTTTGAAGGACTGTGCTGCTTTATTCGGGGTGAAGTGTTCTGGAAATCCGGTGTCTCACGTGACTGTTGTTACCTGTAGTTAGGCTGTCAGTTCAAGTGAAGCTGTAGCAGCTTTTTGAAGTCATGGCTATGATCAGCCACTGTGACCTTATCTACAGCTTGTCTACAGTTCAGTTTTCAAGTGTTCATCAGACATTTCTGATAACACAACTGGAGAGTCAGTACTGACACCTAACTGTGTATTAATTGTGGTAATCACCTTTTCTTTGAATACTGAGTAAATAATTTGTTAGCATTTTATGATTTTTCCATTAGATCCAAACTATCTTACATTACAGTATTCTAGGAATACTGAATACTCACAGTTTCAGTCATATTAAATGTGTTTTTTTGTGTATATATATATTTTTAAAGCTATTAAAGACCTTCATGATATGGCAAACAATCGTTAGTGAGTTTCTGGCAAGACTGCAGTGCTGAAAGAATTGTCCCTTGGATGACCTTTCTCACCTTCCTGATTTACTTACAGCTTTCCTGAAGCTAGTCTTGAAATGTTCAACTTCTGAGATTTGGGTACTGCTGTAAATAATTGATCCAGCCTCACCAGCACAACACCGTGTGGGTTACCCTGGCAGATTTTTTTTACAGTGTCAAAGTAGCACCTTCGTTGCAGAGGCTTTAGCCCACTTGGAGGCATGCTTTTAGCAGTGTGAATTGTGCCCAAAAAACATGAAGATGTGTAAAGGTAGGAGGTGACAGAAAGGCCATTGGAAAAATGCCTGCTGGCCTACAGCCATTCTTTCTCCTTTGTGAATAAAAGGGTACCAGGCCAGAAGAACTGATGCTTTTGTCTCTGTTTCTGCCTTGAGGCTTGTATTTTATTTCAGGGGCTGGAAGAGTAGGTGCTTGAAAGATCTATATTGAAGTATTTGGAATGTGGTGGAATGGAGAATTAGGGAAGATGGTGACTGTGATCAAGGTAAACGGTTAGTGTCCTAGTAAAAGATTGTGGTGTCTGCTCTTTTTTCCTATGGGACAGGAAACAAGGTGCCAAGACTGTATTTTTACAGGTGGGTGTTAAATCGAACAAAGTGCAGACAATTATTTGAAATTGGATTTATTTTTTTTTCTCTGGAAGTGCTGGTGCCTTTCTTGAAGCCCAGTGGAATGGGAGGAGTTACAGTGTCTGAAATTCTCTATAAATGCTAGGTGTCTGAGAATCCAGTCCTCTGCCCATACATAGCTGGCTGTGTGTTGGAGCTTAACACTAAGTATCACGATCACTTTTGTTTTGTGGCAACCATGCTGTCTTCTGCAAAGTGATGTTGTGGGAAAGGTTGTGGAACATACTTAAACAAACCTGTCATTAGTGCTGTGCTGGGAGTTGTAATGTCCTGAGCAGTGAAGGTAACAGAGTAGTTTTTCACTGAATCATGTCAGTTCTGCATATTGAGTGATGTATGTAGAATACTCAGGCCATGTGGAAAGTACCACCTAGGCAGTAGGGACAAAATTTAACTATTCCTTTAATGTGAACTTGTTTGTAAGTTCCTATACACGAGTTTTGGACAAAACCAAACAGGAGGAAGGAAAGGGAGTATCGGTGTTTCTGGCATTATGGGAAATCAGAATGGTTGAGGACAGCGGTCTGTTGATCTCTTGAGCTAATGTAGTGATTTGTAGCTACAGTTTTGTGTCGCTCTGTGTCATGGAGTTTCTGATTATGTGACATAATCGGACATATACAGACTTGATGTGAAATAGACGTTGCTAATGTGGTGGTGGCCTCAAGTTAACATTGGTATGGCTTTCTGCTCATGATAAACCTTGTTCCTTCTGACTTTGTGTGCAGAATTACCTGATTTCGTTCACAGTGCTCTGGCAGACTTGCTTCTTAATGCACTGCTGAGATGTACAAAAGAAATGTGTGTTGGCGTGCACTTGTATCCAGCTTTTCATTGCTTTGCCTCTTGGGTATTCATCTGGATTTATACTGGAGAGATGCTCAGTGCTCAGTTAAAGGGTCTCATGCCAGTTTACTAGTGGCAGAAAGCTGACAGGATTCTGAGGTTCTGTAACTTGAGATTCCTCAAGTTTGGGAAAGGGTGGAAGGGAAGAATGTGCCTTCCTCTCCAGCCTGACCCTGTTCTTGCTGTTCCAGTTCTCTCCTGTACTGGTGCTGGACATTAACTGAGTACCTGAAATACTTGTTTGTTGAGTAAAAGCCATTCCGGTCTTTGGCTGCTCAGACTTGACGTACTAATTCTTTTCAAGGGAAAAAAAAAATTGCATATTTATATCATCCTTGTCCTTGAAATTGTTTGTTCAGTGTTGTTGTGTATGTTGTGAAGTACTCAGAAGCCCGTAGGCTTTTAGGACTCAGTCTTTATGGCTACAGAGAGCAGTGTTCCTGTTAGCAAAATCTTGGTCTGAGTTAAAGGTAATGTACAGGAAAGCTGATAAATTTTTCATAATGTTTTTTGATTTTTTTTTAACTGTGATTTCCCATTTGACAAAAAAAAGGAAAAAAAAGCAAAAAACAAAACAAACCCCAAACCAACAACACGAAAAAGAAAACTAAGTGGTGTATAACTTGTTGAGACAATTGAAAGTCCTCTGGATTATCTAAGATGCCACAAAATCACTAACTGTAGTAGTAACTATGGTATCAGTCCTCTGGTTTAGCATATCTAGGGAGATCAATCTGATCCTACTTGCTTGGTAGGAAGCTCTTTGTGCGCAGGACCTGCGGTAACTGAGTCATCAGGCTGCAGTTTCTCAAGTCAGCTTCTTTTGCTTCTGGACAGACATCAAAGAAATCCTTTGTGCCAGGTCAGCTAATTAGAGCCTTGTGACTTCGTTGGTATGTTCATGGTTCCATCTTTTGATAACTTCGTTATATGTATGAAAGAAGATTTTCTTTTCTCTTTTCCCAGAATGAGATGAACAAAGTTAACTGCAAACTTAGGTGTTCTTTTTTGAAAGATAGAGATTGTGTTTGTGTATACAGCTTTTAGACTTGTTTAAAGGGAACGACCTTTATAAACATTCTTACTGCACATTGTTCTCATCCTTTAGCCATAGTAATTTCATGTGGGTTTGAAAGAAAAGTGTAAGAAAGAAGTTGTAAGGTGTGTGTGTGTGCGCGTGTGTGTAAAGTATGGGGAAAAGGAAAAGCAATTGAACTGTGAAGTGCTTAAACACCATTTGTAGATCTACCAGCTCTCACTGCCCTCCACTTATGAAGTGAATAAATGATGAAAATGCCATACACTGGAGTTGCAGTTCATAAGCTGAATGTTGTTAATACTGCAGCTAGAGGTGGCTGAACGTACACAGCTGATGTAGGAACTGTTTGTAAGAAGCAGCCTTTTGTTTTCCTCTGACTTCCAACCAAAAGAATGATCAGACAGATTTTGTGCACGTAAGTCTCTTCTCAGGTCTTACAAATGCTCCTCTGAATACACTCATTTATTCGACTAGTGAATGGAAGACGTAGGGCTGGGCTCCATTTTGATGATGCAGGAATGAAAATCGCTCCACTTAAGTTGGGGTTCGGCCTATGTGTGAAGGCTGACTATATATATGAGTGTTACTGTTTTGAAGCAGTGTTGTCGTAGGCTAAGCTTGGATTGCTTTTCATCACCACTGTGAAGTTTTGTATACATTCCATCCAACTAAGTATTTTAAAGCTTAAAGGCTGCAAGAACGAGTAATCTTATCTGTGAAATTGTAAGTGCATTTACAATGGAGGTTTACATAATTTTTTTGTATCTGTTGTCTTTCGGAGTCCTGCTTGAGCAGAACTGGTTAAGCCTGTTGCTTTTGTAATTGCTGTGTCAAAATGCACTGAAAGTCAGATGACAGTACTTCACTGTGAATAATAATAGAAGTAAAATTATGTTCCTTTCTGAATAGACTACAGGGCTGAACTGTGTGGTCATTACTTCTTTCTGGAGTGCTTTTCAAAGCTGGTGAAATTAACAAATGTTAATATTGTATGTTTGCTTTTTTTTTTTTACAAATGGTTTTCTTTGTTGATAACACTCTTAAAAATGAGATTGTTCAGTCTCTGCGTAATGTTGTCTCCACATGTGGTCATTCTTCAGGAAAGGGACTTTGTAGCTGTGTCCTCAGCTGAAGACATTGCAGCTGTTTTACTCAAAAGAGCAGTATAAATGAAATGTAGTAGATATCTCATTGTGTGAAAATCCATTTTGTAATCAGTGCATAATATTTTCCTCTCCAAACGTTCTGTGCCCCTGTGTAAACAGTTCAATTTAATTTTAACCATGGAAATTCTGCTAAGAGCTCAATGGAATTTTGATATTTTCTTTGACTATCTGCGCCAGTAAAATCCAGCATATGAAGCCATTCAAGTAACAATCTTTACTCGTACGTTCACATTTAAATATTTAATGAACTCATTTGCTGCGCAGAGGCATTCCATGTTTGAGGTTTTAATGGAAGGTCCACAAGTATAAGAAGTAGCTATACTTTTTAACTTCGGTGTTGTCATCTTTCCAAACTTAGAAGGGTTTCTATTTTGGAAGCGCTTTCATGGGAAGAGGAGACTCTTTTTCTTTTCCCATATGGGTAAGGATTCAAAATTTCTGGGGAGTGAGCGAGGCCATCAGTGATGAAAAGTGTGCCTGCCTCAGATGTAATGGAGAACTATAGTGGGTTTTGTATAATTGTGGATAACAAGTCTGGGAGCAGACTCCAGCTGTGCATAGGCAGAGTGGCAGCACTGGGGCCTTGCAGGCAGTCTGCTCCATACACCTCATTTGTTTTGTCCTTATAGCTCCAAGAGTCATTTGAGGCAGCTTGCTTGTCCATAATGATCACATTAATACAGCACTGTTTCTATGACATGAGCTGGCAGCACTGTGTTCCATACCCAAACTGTTCAGGTTTTTTCAGTCGTTTGTGTATTAATTATTTTTGTTTCTGAGAGGAAAAAAAAGTTTATGAACCTGTTCTTTTTTGGTGTCAATGATACAATTTTCTGACTGGGATATATTCAGCTGGAGAGATAAAGGAGTTTCTTTTAGGAGTGGTGTACTAAAACAAAACAAATCTGCAGGATTTACCAGCCGTGGTTTCCTATAATAATCAAACTGTGACTGCAAGTGGAATCAATCTTCCTTTAATCAAAATCAGTTACACCTCAGCAGATCACTGGACAGGGTAAGATGAAGTGCAAGTGAGCTCTTGAAACAGTCAGTGTTTGGAGTGTAGGTGATGCTTTTTTTGTGGAGTGAGAATAGTACTGAAAAAAAAACTTGTATAAGCTGATTTGGGTGAGGTATCATTCAAGTTAATCCCAATTTTACTGTTTTAAACTGATTTATGAAGTCACTTTTCTCGAAATCAGTTTTCTGGCTTTGATCTATTAAGTAGAAAAGAACAACAGCACTTTGCAGGAATTACTGGAAGAAATTACTCCAAGTCACGCCTTAGCCAGGCAGTGACAGGAGCTGGTGCTGAGGGCAGCGTGTTTTATCCAGGCACCAGAAAAAAAAGAAGCGTAGTGAGAGCGCTGACTTGTGCTGTGTGGAAGTTCTGTGCAGCTCCAGGTGCAGGAGCATTCCAGATGTGTGCTGTGTGCCACGTGCATGGCGGCCACCACGTGCCCTGCTTCCTCTTGGCCTCTGCTGATGGGTGACAGTTGTCTAAAAATACAAAGCTTTTCCAAATGCTTATCTTACCCATTTTCACTGTGCTCAGATAATCTGTACAGAGCCTTCTGAACAGGAAGTGGATGGTTCAAACCAATTTCTGCAGGAGCTTGATCTGCTGCTTTGGGTAACTGCTCAGACTGAGGTTGTCTACACATGGATCACTGGAGACATCGTTGTGACTGATGGCTAAAGCTCTTAAAGATGTAGGGGATGCTGTTAGCTTTTTATTCACACTGTGAAGTGTTCTAAGCTATAAACTGTCTAGTATATTTTTTCTGTTGCACAGTAGAAGTCCAAGGGTGTGACTCATTTCCTGTCTTCTCTTCCTCTGGGCTCATTTCTGCATGTCACCCTGAAAGGCAGGATTTAGATCTGTTGTGGTGTGGCTGAGTTCATTCCTTAAAAACAAGAAAGCACAACTGCAGTGCTGTGCTCATTGATGGGAAGCTAACTTCTGTTAGCTGTTTGGGAGGTTGGAACTAGATGATTTTTGAGGTCCCTTCCAGCCCAATCCCTTGTATGATTCTATGCATACTCTTGTTGTTGTCTCTAGAAATAAAAGTGTAAATCCAATTTTCCTACTTGAGAATCATACCTGCAAAACTTGCAAGCTGCCTTAATGCACTGCTGCTTTCTCTTCCTTTCTAATCCAACTCAAAACATTTTGATTTTGTTGAAATTACATAATGAGAATCTAGTTTTTGTGACATTATATGAAAATAAGTAAACAAAAGGTAGCTGTTTTGTCACTTATAAAACCTAAAATATTTTTTTGGACAAGGAACCTAGAGAAATGTACTAAAGACATTGGTCTGCTGTTCCAGTAGGCTCTGTTACTGTACAGTGTTGCTCTTGTCCTAACTTGAAAAATTATCTGCCTCAAACAAATCTAATATTATATTTAAACAGATAAAGTAAGGGTAATAGCTTCATCCATAGTAAATGAAAGGGTAATTTAATCCTACAGCAGAAGGATTGTTCCTGAGTATTTTAATAATAAAAGAATGTAATGTGACCCACCCAAGTATCATAATCTAGCAAACTGTCCAGCTGCCTCAGTGCTTCTTTTAATGCTCCTGGTACCTCTTTCCTTGTGTTATGAAAATACATATTTGGAGCATGAAGCTAATAGAAAATAATAGGCTTTGAGTATCAATTTAATAGCAAACTAAAAAGTGTTTTATTGAAAGGAAGTAGGGTTTGGTAGATTTTCTTTTTTATCCTCTTCCTCTTTAGTTTTAAAGCCTTTGTTTTAGTTTTAGCACTCTTTGAAATTCCTCATGCTACCTTAGTCACATCACTTGGAGGCTTGGGGGATCTTAAATTTAACATGATGTTTGAGGATAAGTGTTTGGCTCCCTGGAATAAAGATATTGGGTAGATAACAGTATAAGCATTGTTGGTTATTGCTTTTAAAATGTAAATTTGCTATTCTTTATTAAAATGTCCATTTTAATGCTAGTGCTGAGTTTTGGGGGAGATGCAGTTTAAAATTGTCTAGTGTGATCATAAAGTTTGTCTTAATTGAAATAGTTATTTTGTAGCCTACTCTGATACTTAACATTAGATGGAATATAAACTCACAGAGTGCAACATTAATTTTAAGTGCAGGAGGCCACAAAGAAGTGGGAAAATGCTTGCCTGTTGGAGGTGAAGTACGTAGATAGCTGCTCTTACCCTCTCAAGTTCAAGGCCAGGGAGAACAGCTTTTCAGACCTGGTACATATGTGGAAGTTCATTCTCATTTGTTGCTAAATAAGAATCCAGCACATATCTGGCATTTGTGTGTATTATGTACACACAAGAATTATGTAGAGAAAGAGTATAGGAATACTGATGCATACTTCTGAACGTTGCATCAGAGAAACACTTGGCAAAACATGACTGCATAGTAAAGCTGGAGATAAGTCCTTGAAAGCAGATATGTTAGCCTCTAAATATTATAAACAAATATCTTAACAGGAGACTGGAACTTGTGTTGCTAGAATATGAAACTAATTGAGAAGGCTTTGCTAGACTTCAGTATGTTATTTTTTTAATTAAACAGAACCAAGCTCCCAAGAAACCTAATCCAAAGGTTCTCTTTGTTTCTTCTCCAGTTTATACATTTCAAGCTTCATCTTAAATTAAAGAATGGGGGCAGGGGGAAAAGAATGAGGGTTGTGAAAGGCCAACTCTTTCCATGCTCACTAGCAATAACAAATAAAGCTGATGTTCTTTGGCTTTGCGGAGTGAAAGGAATTACTGTGTGTGTTATTGGAAACCTGGAGGGTACAGATGTATGAATTTAGAAAAACAAAAACACCACAGCAAACTGGTACTTTTCTTAGGTGTCTGTCTGAAGAAAGATTAGGAAAATATTTCAAGCTTTGTAGTCTCATTATTCCCCCCCCCCCCCCCTTCTGGATTCTTGACCTTATTTATCCACATGATTCTATTACACATTTTTAGGTAGTAATTTTGTTTTACTGTGTTGTGAAGCTGTCTCTCTAGCAAGTCAATGCAAATCGTGTCATGAACGCTGAAGCCTGGTAATAGCCACCAATTTAAGCTAGACTATGCAACTATGCTACCTTCCTTTATGTGTTTTATTTATAATAGTGAGTGATTTTAAAAAGTCACAATCTCTTCTCATCAAAACCAAATCTTAAGTTACAAAGATGATATTCACTAAAATGTATATGTTTATATAGCTTATTGTTTAAAAAAAAAAAACAACATATGTATATAAAATATATATATGCACACACAGAATATACAGGAGTCTTCCAGATAGTGAAAGGTGATGTGAAAAAGAAACTTGCATTAAGCATGTAAGAAACTGTCACCAGTAACTGCTTAAAGGGCAGTGTTAGGGATCAGACCAATGAACACAGATGTAGAAGAGGTTTTAGAGCAGTAGATTTATTGCCTTGCTTTTCTATCATTTCAAAGGACAGACAAGTATAAAACTTGAAAAAGTGAGAGATCGTTAGAAATGCACAAATCTTGGTGAGGAAGCAGTATAGAAATCAGTGAGAGGATTTAAAAAGGGAGGTGAAAGCAGAATATGCTTCAAGTGAAGTGCCTTTTCTCAGGCTGATTTGGTGCATGTGGGGAGGGCATGCACAGAAACACAAACCTGCACATACTTACCTATATAGACAGCTGCTTGCAAACTTTAAAAAAAAAGAGTTGATTTATGCTCACCTGAGTATCTCAACGTCATAATAATAATACACATTTATATGCACTCCTGACTCATTCTTACGTTGTCTTGAAAAGTGGAAGTATTTGAGGTCTTACTTACAACTGCATAGAAAACTTGAAAGATAAAATACCAAATTCCTGTGACTCCTTTCCTATATCCTAAAGTTAACCTGGTGCGTTGGCCATTTAAGTGTCACTGTGAAGCCAATGTGACTTAAGAATACTTTCTTTTTTTCCATGTCTTGCCCAGAATGAGGGAAAAGTTTTTGCTAGGAGCCGAACTGAGGAGCGTGTAATTCAAAACGAGATAGGAAAGATAAGTTTTCTTCTGCAACACCAACGTGTCAGCACTAATATGGAATCTCAGAAGAAAGCGTTGCTGAAAGTTGCTTTGGAAGGGCACAGTGCTAAGGCTTTACAGTAAACTGAGTTGGAGAGATTAGTGAGTGGACATGTCATTTGTTTAAAATTATTATTTTTTTAAGCTCTGTATCCAGTGTACTCGCAATCCCTAGGAGTAACATTTCGTGTACCGATTGACAACAGGCATTGATAGTATTTTATTTTGTAGCTGTTCATTTAAAAAATAATCAAATAGCCATTTGGCTTGTATTCTCTTGCTCAAGCTCTTGTTTGATGCTTGCCCTGTTGGAAGCTGTTCTAGCAGATGTTTCCGCTCAATTGATACAGCAGTGTATCAGATGGTATCAGTATATAGGAAAGCTGCACGTTTGTATGTGCAGATTAAATTACATCCTTTTCAGTATTCTAAAGTAGTATGAGTTTTTTTTGGTTACAGTGACTCATAATGGAGTCACTTATGAGAGTTTGCTTCACAATCTGATTAGATACCAGACAACAATGAAGAGCTGTTATTAAACCACATAGTGCATAGGTGTGCTTTGTCTTTTTTAAATCGTCCTTCAAATATAGGGAAATGGTCTGGATTTTTTTCCTCTTTTTTTTTTTTTTTTTTT
The DNA here is from genome assembly GCA_035772895.1 of Perdix hodgsoniae. Lineage (NCBI taxonomy): Eukaryota > Metazoa > Chordata > Aves > Galliformes > Phasianidae > Perdix > Perdix hodgsoniae. The sequence goes on from JAPSGF010000002.1 coordinate 10,861,066, forward strand.
TTCTTTAAGGCATGTAACTCTGTATGATTCAGAAAGCACTTATATAATTCAGATATAGCAGAAATGAAACATGAACCCCAAGGGCAAAAGCCATCTGATATGTAGTATGTTGCATGAGGGACTCTGTAAGAGCAATTCTTTCTTGGGAGACCTAAATTGACTGTATATAGACTTGGATTTTAAATGTTCTTTAACTCAACATTGCTCAAAATACAATGCCAGAGAAGTTAATATTTGTATAAATGGCTAACATGTTCCAATGGAAGGAGAACAGGTCTGCAGTGTAGCTTCTATGAGGGTTGCTCTGAAAGTAGTGCCTCCTACTTTATGATGTCAGCCCATGACATCAGAGGCAGATGTTGGTGGTATACCAGTAGAAGTCAAACCTTCCTGCCAATGTTCTGTTACATTTTGTTGCTGTGTGACAGATGGCTGCAGAGGGGCGATCAGGCAGTGGCATCTGACACAGAAGCACATATGAAGCAAAGGTGTGTCATTCCTCCACGAGGAAAAAATTGCACCCGTTGACATTCACTTAGTGCTTGGTGAACACTGATGGAGAACCAAACAGTGGATATGAGCATAGTGAGACAGGGAGTGGGTATGTTTCAGCGATGACAACAGCTGCATGAAAGACAAGCCATGTTCCAGACTGCCATGTAGATTTTTATGAGTATGGCATGCAAACTCTTGTTTATTGCTGGCAAAAATACACAGCTAATGGTGGTGGCTAAGTTGAAAAACAGTGTTTGGTAGCTGAGAATATCAAATAGTGTTATTGTGTTCTTTGTATCTGTTGTAGTTTCCATGGAAATAGATAGGAGGTACTACTTTTGGAGCAATCTATGTAGTTCTCTCATTACTTTTTAGAATAGATCTGTACTATTTTATTTATATGAATTCAGTGTGATTGTGTGGGACCAAATCCCCCTATGGTCTGTGATCAAAAGGGAGAAGCTTTTCAGGAAATAATGGGTGTAATTTCAAAGCACTTGAAATTATGCCTGAAAGTAGGTGTTGTGAAGATTTTCTTGTGTGAATTGGCCATATCTCTTACCCTTACTTTGCTGAAGCATTGCTTATTTGTTAAGTATGGAAGAGAAAAATATGGTAGTACTAAAAATAAGAAGGATAACCTAAAAAATGCACATAATGTTATGTGCAGTCAAATTCTCTCATCAAATGGCTGTCTTCTGCTGTGGTATTCTTGTAACTTAAGAGACTGAAAAATGTGTATAAGTGGGTAGAAAAGCAAGTGGAGCTGGTGGTTCTTGAACCATGACTGAGTCACAGAGCTGTCAAATCACTCTGGCAAAGTCTGTGGGTTTGGTGTGCAGTTGGTATTTCTCAGGTTGTCAGATCAGATCTCTAATAAACTAATTACATTTCAAAACAGTTCTGGTACTCTTTTTTGGACTTGCATAGAAAACTCTCTAATCCTATTAATACTAAACTTCCAAACAGTTCTTTGTATTCCTATTTGTATCCTGTTAAATTTGAAGGATGTTATCATTATATGATCTTTGCCTGAGATATTAGTCTTCTGAAGTTCCCTTTGATTACTGTAATTGTTTATATACAAAGAGCCTCCATTAAAATGACCATTTTATGGCTTAATATCATGCCAAGAATCAAATCTTAGTTACCTGTCTCAAAGATCATCTCAAGTTCTGTGGTCTGCTGGTTTCAGTTCATCTTCTGAAAGTCCTGCTGCTCATTCCTTTTCCTGTGTAACAGTTGTCTGTATGCAGACAGTTACATTGCCCTGTAGCAAAGCAGATCCAGAAGTCTGAGTAACCAGACTGATGCAATAAAACAAAAGATCCATTTGTAGCAGAGTCAGTTCCCCAAATTAATGTGCTGTGTGGTAGTACAACTTCTTAACAGAGGCAGTGGAGAATTGGTGTGAGGTGCTGGTGGGGGGGGAGGGCGGGCAGCGATGTTCTGGGTGTGCACCAGCTTAGATCCATCTGCTAAAGTACTTCATAGTAAAAGGAGAGAGTCTGCAGATGGATGTAGCAGGAAGCTATGAAGCAACAAAAGGGGAATGCTGAAGCAGTATTTTGCTGGCAGTCAGGCTCAAAAAAAAAAGAAAAAACAATTTGGCTTGTGCAATTCTGGTCTGGTTCCTATCTTGTAAGCTGGAAGAGGCAGGAATTCCAGTGGAAAAATTATCGTGCAATTTCAGCTTGTGCATAATTTGTCTGAGTAGCCTCAGGTAATCTTAGAATTGTGGCAGCCTAAAAATACAGCTGCCATACCTCTGTGTAATCAGTGGTAATGGAGTGAGTTACGGAGTGTACTTAGTTTCACCCCTCAGAAGTATCTCCCAGTTCCACCAGGCTGCACTTTCAGGTTTTTTTTTGTTTGTTTTTTTGTTTTGTGGAGACAGCTGATGGCTGTTTCCTTGGAGATTTGCAGCATCTTTCCACTTTCAGTACATGAAACCAGAAGGGTTTGCCACAGAAATATTGACCACCTCACAGTCTGAAGTTGTTTCTGTATTAATAGCTGTACTTTCACGTAGATGTTTTTTGATGTGTGATAATTGACTGCTTCGGACAGCTTATGAGGAGAAACATTGGCATCTGGGACTGTGGTGCTTTACGTGAGCCCAGCTGATAGCACTGTGGTGATTGTTCATGCTCTGACACCAGATGTCTGTTATTAGTTGGTGGTGGTAGGAGTGAGGCAGAGATAGTTTTAAACTCATTTGGTGTATTACTGCTGCCTCAGGATTTGATGGCAAGCTGTAGGTTAAAAACATTAAGCTGATAAAACATCCAGCAATTCCAAACATCATAGAATTTTTTTTTTTGAGTTGTAAGGGACCCTTTAGTTTGAAACTGTTCCATAGAATCACACAGGACTGTAGGAGTTGGGAGGGACCTCAAGAGATTGAGTCCAAGCTCCAGCTAAAACAAGTACCTTACAGCAGGTTGCACAGGTAGGTGTCCAGACAGGTCTTGAATATTTCCAAAGAAGGAGGCTGCGCAGCTTCTCTGGGCAGCCCGTTGCAGTGCTCCATCACCCTTACTGTAAAGTTCTTCCTATATTCAAGTTTTAGGCCATTGCTCTTTGTCCCATTGCTGTACACCACTGAGAAGAGCCTGGCCTCATGCATTTCCCTCCCACCTCCCTTTAGATGCTTATAAACATCAATCAGGTCCTCCCTCAATCTTGTCCCCAGGCTGAGCAGACCCAGGTTACTCAGTCATTCCTCACGGGCGGTGCTCCAGGCCCTTAGTCATCTCTGTTGCTCTTCACTGGACTCCTTCAAGGAGATCCTTGTCATTTTAAACCCTGGAGCCCAGTTGTCCTGTCACAGCAGCCCCTGCTGCTGCCTCTGGCCTTTCTTACGGCCCCCCTTCAGATACAGGCTGCTCTCAGGTCACCTCTGTTCTGTCTCTTCTCCAGCCTGGACAGCCCCAGCTCTCAGCCTGTCCTCCCACGCTGAGATGTTCCAACCCTTTCCCATTTTTGCGGCCCCAGTTAACAGAAAATAAGGAGAATTAGTAGAAATTCTCAGAAGCAGGATGCGTTGTATTCAGGGTGTCCCTGCTGCTCGGTCTGGCTCAGGCTCGGGCCTCGGTGAGCGGCGTGAGGTCCCGAGCAGCGCGGGGTAACAGCCCGGTACTTGTGCTGAACGCGGACCTTTCGGAGCTGCCCCAAGAGGGCGGGCAGCGACAGCGAGGCCGCCCGCGGTTTTAGGCCCGCTGCGAAGCTTACGCGTCCCGCCTCAGCGGGAGCCCGCCGGCTCGGGTGCCGGGGCAGCGGGCGGGGAAGCGGCGTGCCCGGCCCGCCCCGCCGCCACGCGCGCTCAGGCAGCGCTGGGCGAGAGGGAGAGAAGCGATCGGCCGCGGCGGCTCCGCAGCTGATTAGCGGGGCTGGCGGGGCGGGACGGGGCGGGGCGGGCGGCCCGCGAGGCCGTGCGGGCCCGGGCGGCGCCGCGGCGGGGAGCCAGGACCCGGAGCGGCCCGGGCATGGGGCTGCGGCGGCGCGGCCGGTGAGGCTCCGCGGCGTTCATGGTGAGCGCGGCCGCTCGGGGGAGCGGAAGGGCAGGGAGGCGAAGGGGCGGCGGGCAGAGCCTGCGGAGGTGGCGCGGTAACGCGGGTCGGGCGTTCCGGGCTCCCCGGTCGAGCCCGGGCGCTTGGCTTTGTTCGGCGTGAGGGCTGCGGGCTGGAGGCGAGTGCCCTCCCGGCCCCGGCGAAGCCGCATGGCGGTGGAGCGGCGTGGTTCTCACCGCCCCGTCGCCCGGCGTTGGCGTGTCGCTTTCCGCTCCCTTTAAACAAAGAGCACGCGAAGCCGGGTGACCTTGGCGGAGAGCTCCGCGTCCCGCAGCCCGTGCCGCTCCTGCCGGGCAGGGCTGCGGCGCGCACCGAGCCCCCAGCGCCGGAGCCTCGGCCCCGTGTGTGCGTATCTACGAGCTGCTCTCGCGCAACGCCTTCAGACCTCGGCTCTGCTCCCCCGGCCGCGGCAAACGTGGAGGGAAGCCTGAGTGGTCGCGGTGTTAGGGGTGTATTCGAAATCATAAGAGATCAGGTCATCCTGAATCGATCCTGAAGTTAATTTGCATCCGTATTAGGTGAGGCAGCCCTGATTTCAGTACAGGGTTTAAATATAGTTTGTCACTGCGGGAGGTTTGAGTCTGGTTTAAAGAAAAATGCTTCAAGTGAGCCATTGTGCGATCAGCCTATTGCAGTATGCCGGTATGTACAAATGCTTCTGCTTGCCCTGTCAGCACATACTCTTAGTATGAGTTTGTGGAGACTTCAGTCTGTTTCATTGCCGTGTTGTACAGGGTGCACTCCTCAAAATTGCCTTCTCTTCCTACTGAAGCAGAAGGTCGCTGTAAAGAGCGCTTGTGAGTCTTTTTTAACCTTGCCTAATTCCTGTGCAGTCTTATCATTTGTATGCAGTGGACATTTTTATTATTTTTGGCTGATACTGGAAATACTACAAAGGGTTTACGCTGCTAATCTGATGAAATGAGCCACTCCCATTCTGTGTGCTGCTCGGGCTTCTTTGCTGTAGTCATGTTGAGTAAAACACATGGGTGAATGCTGGCTGAAATGTTGGATTGACTTGCTTTATCCTTTCAGAGCTGTGAAATAACTATACTAACATGGCAGTGCTGTAATTAGCTACCTGTACTCCAAAATATTCTAAAACAAAGCATTGTTAACTAAGAAATTCCTGAAAGATGCTGTGCAGAACACTGGTCTGCAGAAGTTTGTGCTTAGGTGATTTTGATTTCCAAATAATGGGAATAAAATTCCCCTTGTGACCAGTCTGTACAGTTTTTTGTACCTTCTTAAAGTAGTTTTGCTCCTTTCAATGAATGGAGACCTTGAAAATAATTTTCTTATGCAAAAATCAGACGTCTTTTTTGGAACTTCTCACATAATAAGCACTGAGTTTTTCATGTCAAGTTGTGTGATGCATTAGGAAGATCAGTTTGTGATGATTTCTGACTTGTTGCAGGCTCTTGCAGATGTCAGCTGGTTTTGCTAGTAACAAAGGAGTAAAAACATCAGGTTTAGGGACCAGGTTTACATTATCTGAGGAAGCAGTAATGTAGGTTATTATATGGCCATGTTAATTAGTAGAAAATAGATAGGTCCATCTCCTAATAGAATCCAAAAAAAAAAAAGAAAAAGAATAAGCCTCTCTTTCATCCCCTAAGTGCAGTGGATGTGCTCCTCTGTCGGTGGGCAGCCAAAGCACCCACTGATGGGCACTAAGGTAAGCTGATGGGCACTGTCAGCTGCCTGCAAGGAGTTACTCATGTAAGAGCAGTGTCTTGGCATTCTGAGTGTCTGTCTCAGTGCCTTTTCAACTATGTTTGCTTATTTTCTCAATAGAGTTTTTTTTTAACCAAGAGCTTTGTCAGTATGACTGCTCCCTCTAATAGTCAAAGCTAGTACTATTCAGTAGTTTAAATACTTTTGTTTTGTTGTTGTTCTTTTCCTTGTTTTCAAATTGCTGCTGTGTATAGCAGCATTAACTGGTATTAATGAGGCAGACATTCCAAATTCATGACAGAATTTCCGTCACAGCAATGCAGGCATCACAGGATTGAATGCTGAGACACTGCCCTGTTCATAAACAAGGAGAGAGTTCTTCTGCATCCCAAGAGCTTCACAGAACTCGGTCTGTGAGTCCCACAGAACTAACTTGAACTAGGATTGAGTTGGACAGCGTAAAATAGAAGGGTTAATATGGTTCTGCTTTCAACTGTGTGTTTCTATATTTAAGGAGGAAGAGAAGGGCTTTCTGTTAGTAGCTGACACTCCATTCTGGTTTCTGAATGAGCCAGACAGTTTGGTTGTTTTTGAGGGGTTGGATCTTTTGCCCAAGGAACTTTTTTTACATAACTGGCAGGTTAGGTTGATGGAAATCAGTACCATTTGAAGGAGCTGTTTGTGCTGGCTGGAAGAAGGGGAAGAGAAAGACTGGTTGGAACACCTTCCACAGTGCTCAGTTATAACGCTTCATTTTTAGAGTACTATGTGCAGTTTTTATTTTTTAAATAGAAATGGTATAAATAAGCAATACTAGAAAGAAAGTGTCTTTTGGAAATGGCAAAGTTGGTGAAGTTCTATTTAAAATGTCAGTGATATCCCAAACACAAGGTAACATTACGCAGTGTTATGATTTAGGATTGTTGTACTTTAAGGCATTGTAAGAACTGTGATTTTAACCCCCAAAACACTCCTCCCAGCCTCTGGGGAGCCACTGAAAATTAGGTGAGAAGGAGAAATCTCACAATGAGATTTTAAGACAAGAAGCCTATGGTAGCTTTTGGCTTTGATTTCAAAACGGTGTAGATAAAAATACTGTAATAGATCTTTTTTGCACCTCAGGTAGCGTGTGCTGTTTCAAAGCTTGTTCTTAGCGGTATTTTGTAAGAGCTGGCTTCCAGACAGAGGAACTTAAAATTAGAAGTAATGAAAGGAGACATGGGAGCTCACTTCTGAACTTAAATTTTAACCCTGTTTTCAGTTCTGAGTTGACTTAAGCTGAAAAGCTTAAAAGAGATTGCAGTTGGGCAGAGATTCAAGAGCATTGTCTTGGTGTCTTTTATTGACCCTGTTTAATTGTCACAAGCATCATTTTGGTTTCTCCATTTTTGTAACTTGTCCTTTATCTTGTCTAGGAATATGAAGAAAAAACTGGACGAGCTCACAGACCTCTCTCCCCTAAGCAGAATGTGAGGAAGAATCTTGATTTTGAGCCACTCTCCACTACTGCACTTATTTTAGAAGACAGACCAGCGTAAGTTTTGGGAAGCATCACAGCCCCTTCAAAATGGGGCTAGCAAAGCTTCTCTTTCTGCATGTATTTGATTGCTCCAATTTAGACAGATGATTTTAAATCTAAATACTTTTGTTTCAAGCTAATGAATATGCAAGATGATGGTTATGAGAAAAATTATTCGAGCTTACTTCAAAGAAGTAATTTGACAGTAAAAACATTTTTTGAGCTTTAGTTTTGAATAATTCTAAACACAAGGAATTTTTATTTTCCCTTTGAGAGCATAAAGATAAGAATGAAGCTGGTATAAGCTAGGGAAATTGAGAAGCAAGGATAAAGTGTCTTTGTTTGCATGGAGAAAGATCAAACCCATATAAATAATGGAATGATATAATGATTGTTCTGCAGTGGAATCAGCATCACGTGATAAAGGATGTCAGGAACTCAAGTTCTTTGATGCTTATGTTTCAGTGATGAGATTATTGCATATGCAGACTAACTCTAGAAAGATTTATTTGTAGCTGTTCTCATAGTTTTTTACCCCTGAATTTCACAAATTCAGTTGCATTTACTCAATTTATGGACCGTATCCAGTCTTGCAGACATGATGTCTGCGTTCTTAATAGAGTGGTGCATTGATACAAAGAGCTGGCATAACGTGGTATCCGTTTTCTTGAATAAATTTACACCAAAAATCCTCCTATCAAACGAGTTTAGTTGTAAGATCATTTAAGGCACTTTTTGGTTGGTTGGTAGACTACACAATTTCTCAGTACCCAAAAACAAACAGTGAGGGATTATTTGTAATGGTAAGTTTTCTTGTGTACAGCTGGAAACAATGCATACTGGCTTATTTGTTTTAAATAAAATTTGTCTCTTAAAATTGTTCTTTACGTGACATACTCTGAGGCACGCAGTACTCAGCTAGATTCAATTATGGTACATTACAGGATAATGTTCAGATTTTACTTTTCTCCTAATGTTGATAAACTGAGGAACTTCTAGCAAAAAAAGTTGTTTTTTTTTAATTGTAGACAGTTGAATCATGATTTCTTCCCTCTAATGGAGGAAACTGAGCAACAGTGCCAACCTCTAATGAATTTCTGTAAAGAACTTTTTTGTTGTTTTTTTTTTTCAGTTGGCTTTTTTTTCCCTAGCTATAAGGCTTTAAGTAATTTCTTGTTGATTGTCTGCAAAAATAAATACATAAATAAGTAAAGACTTCCAAGAAATGCAGTGAGATTTTATTTCCAAAAGAGCTACTCTTGGTTTTGGTCTGACTTGTAGGGTTTAGGTAAAACTCTAAGGAAAAAATCAGTTAATACTTTGTAGTTTCTGTAGCTTTAACTGGACAATGTTGAATCTTAATAGATGCATCATCTCGCTTATATGATGATGTCATTTAGAGAGGGAACAAATAATTTAAGTTGTGAAGTTTAAGTTGGTAGAATTTGAATCATTTCTTCTGATTCCAAAATTCCCTTAACTCACACCGTTTATGAAGACTTTGGATTTATGAAAAGGAGCCAGTCAACTTACTTAAGTGAAACTGGAAAAAGTCATTCTTTATGGGTAACAATTACATTAATGTGCAAATCAATTTCTTGTATTCTTGTTACAGTCTTGATTCTTAAAAATATTTGTAGGTGTGTAGCATATGGCTCTGCATGCTTTACAGGAATGTGATTATGTAAATAGTAAAGCATACTGCTATTGATGATGTCTGCATTGACAGCTAGAAGCTGCCTTATGTTTGAGACCTTACAGAAGTTCACACATTAATTTTTGTTTCTTCTTTTATTATCTAAAGATATTAACTGACCTAGAAATACGATACAGTGATGAACAAAATACTTATTTCTTGTTCTGATGTTTTGGTGATCCTATCATTGCATGAGATACATAGTGATTATGTTAATTATTAATATAATTAGCTTAAAGTTAACGTGAGCTGATACAGGAGCACGTGCATTGTATGGTAGAGATTTTACTTTAATCGCAAATAGAAAATGGCTGTGTTGAGTGGAAAATGTACAGAATAACTACTGCTTGTTGCTGTAGAAGTGAGGGGAGGGAGTTAAGCATTCTGAAAGAGAAATAGGGTCTCTGAGAACAGAAAGAGGAAGCTGATGCAGCAAGCCATTACTGCATGAGTGAAGAAAGCTATGGATGCAGTCCTTAAGTGAAGTACACAGTGAGTGAATAAGGTCTTTATCTGTAGTGCTCAGTTTAAAGTAAAACTACCAGCTAGTTACGTACCACTATATTCCCTTTATTTATGAAGGTTAGTCTGTGGGTTCAGTTGGTTTAATAATAAAAATGCTGAAATTGCCAAACAAAAGGAAATTGCTCAGCATATTTTGTGTATAAAAGTACTCATTGCTGTTCAAGTGTTCTTTCCTTCTCTTCCGCTGACTCCAGCAAAAAAAATCTTTCCAAGAATCTGTTGGACTACTCCTTAATCAAATATTTTGACGTCGGGCAGCATTATGCTTTTCTTTTAAAAGTGCCTAGAACTGTCGTTAGATGGACATGGCAACTTGAAATACTGCTTTTTTTAATTTAAGGAACCTCCCAGCAAAACCAGCAGAAGAAGCTCAGAAACACAGACAGCAGTACGAAGAAATGGTGGTTCAAGCAAAAAAAAGAGGTGATGGAGTTTCTTTTCTTCAGAAGAAAGCAGTAAAGTTAATGGCTATTTCTAAACTTGAAATATACGTATGTCATTCGGTTTTTCTGTGTTGTGAGGGATTTGTACTTCCCTTTAAAGAAGAATCAATCCAGAAAGGAGAGAAAGACAAAAGTATTTTCATTTAAAAGCCCCAAGAGAGTTTAGTTTTAAATTAGTAAAAATATGTTAGAGTTTTATTCCAGGAAGCTGTTGTACATAAGTACATGTAGTTTCCATGCAGGAAATGCAATAATTTTGTTTGATAATCACTCTCCCACTTAAAATTTACATCTTTCCTCAGGTTTTGCTTCTCATTTCTTGTCTGGCTCCACAGCAGTGTCTCAGTAGCACTATGCTGCACACATCAGGTGGAGCTGATAGCAGTGGTTTCTTGCAGATCATTTTGTACTGTCTCAGCCTTCTAAAAAAACAAATCATTGCAGTAATAGGAAATCTGGGCACATGGAAGTTGTGCGTACAAGGAGAGCTTCTGGAAATATTGTTTTTCCAGAAACAAATATGAGCTATATGAAGCAATGGGAAAGTGGCATGAACTCAGGACTTTTCCTTGCTTTCTACAGTTGACATTTTAATTAAAATACTCCATTGTGGTTTTGGTGGGAAAGTTCATCCTACCCTTTCTTGTTACCTCCATGTCGCTATGTTCATGTAGCAGGTAGTGGTCCAGAGGAGATTCTCCTTTCCTTCTGTGTGCATACAGTAGGTGGTTTGGGAGAAATGGAGTGATGCTCAGGTTAGGCAGTGGGCCAAGCCTTTGTGCTCTCTTCACTAGATGAGAGTATGTCATTCTATCAGATAAGTACCTCCAGAAAAACAAAAAACATTTTGCCTACAATCTCTGCAGGTGAACAACTTGGCAGAGTAATGTGTTGTGTAGAGGTTAGGAAATCAAAGTGTGTAAGCACTGTTTTTGTTTAGAGAAAAATGTGTCTGTTTAAGACAGACTTACAGAGAAGTTGTATCAAAGCTGGAGGTACATGGAGGCAGTTGGTGTGGTTCAGCCCTAGCTTCTGTGTGCTTTAAAGTGAACCCAACAAGTGCTGTGTGTGCATTCCAAAGAGTGTGATATGTGGCATCCTACAATTAGTTTTCCTTCCAAAACAGTACTTGCCCATACTGCAGATTGTGCACACACACACAGGTTCTGTATTTCCACTGTGCATCTGTAAGACGTGTCTGCAGATGTTTGTTAAATCACATCTAACAAATTTGTCTGTGGAACAAACAGTAGTTGACGATGCAATAAAAGAAGCACTGAATGGTAATGCAAAGATGTAAAATACGTTTAAACTGAACGTGAAAAATGTTGAAAAAAAAAATTGAAATGAAATAATGAATTTTTTTTTTCTGGGAGTTTCCAGTTTGTAGATTTGTGATGTAGAACATTTAGAATAACCATACATCAAAATTTTAGAATTGGAATAGTCTGCTGGAAATGTAGATGTATGTAAGGTGATTTTACGTGGCTATATAGTCATGTATAGCTAACTTTTTTTTTTCCTGTTTTTTATTAAACTAAAAGTTTTTATTAAACTTAAAAAAAAAAAAAAATTAAAAAAATTGCTTTCCTGCAGAGCTTAAAGAAGCCCAGAAGAGAAAGAAGCAACTGGAGGAACGTTGTAAGCTGGAAGATAGCATTGGCAATGCTGTTTTAACTTGGAACAACGAAATCTTGCCCAACTGGGAAACTATGTAAGACAGTATGTTACATTGAGTTTCAATTAAAACTCTTCTGTATCCTGAAGAGAAGTTATGGATTTAGCAAGTGTAATTTTAAATAGTGTTGGTAACTTTTGTTTGAAAGTCATCTTCACACAGTGACAAAGATAATGAGTAATGTAAGCTTCATTAGTTTGATAAGGTGATAAAAAGTAATGCATTTCTAATTCTCATTGCTTGGTCTTCAGTGGGGATTGGAGATATTTGGAAACTGTGAAAGAGTGAGAAGTGATTCATGAAAGAAAATGTAAAAGCAGAAATCATAATGTTTAACTGCATTTATCAAAAATGAGCTTTTCTTGACTACATCTTGAGCTTGATGTTTCAGTATCAAACATGGAGTGAAGTAGATGCATGGTACTGTTAAGCCTCTTTAATTAGTGGTAGACCTGCTGAGATAATCAGGTGATGGAAAAGAAAAGTAGGGAAAAAGTTGTTTTAAAAAAGCTGAAATACTACAAGATTTTCTACAAAGACACAGCAGATACAGTTGGTAAGCTACCTTCACTCTCCAGTTTTTCATGGACTTTACGACGACAAAAAAACAGCCCCTTCCAATCTGGAGAGCATAAAGGCAATACAACTGTAACAGAAGCCACCATAGGTCTTATAAATGCAGCTTGCTTAATGATGTTCAGTTGCTCTGTTAGAAATATTGATGTGATGTACTGGAAAATGCAACTGAATTAGAGAACCAAGTGTGAAATAAAGCATACATAAACTGTAGATTAAATGTCTGTCTTTAGTAGTTGAAGATGCATGTCGTGTCTGCTGTAAATCTAAGTATGCATTTTACTGTCCATTGCTTACAAAGCCAGAAGTTCCTCAGTGTGTTCTACATTTTACATTTAATTGAGAATCTGCTTTTAGGTCATTGCATTGCTGGGTTCTTTGTAATTCCTGGAAGCTGTAGCAATTTCTGCGTCTGTGTTCTGTTAAGTAGTATTTCTACCTAAAAATTGCTACTTCATGATGGAGAGCTGGATTGGCAAAGCTGAGTGGGTAACTGCATTTTGCAGAAGGAAGCGATGACCGAGAGAGTAGATCTGTAACTTGTTTATGTATTTAATTTTACATAGAATTTTAAGTCTGTCCAGACTTTAGCATATGCAGTGGCAGTTATGGATCTATTTTTCACTTCTTTATTATTGTTCCTTGAAACTCTTGATGGTCATCTGTGGTGGAATGTTACAGTTTCTGTGACTGCACTGCTTCTGTCAAAATAAACGATTAACTTCAGAAGGAAGGAAGCTGTCCTGCAGTTCAAGACAAAGTAGTACTAAAGAATTGATAAGTGCCAGTCTGGTTTGACTTCTTGGCTCACTGATGTTCATTCTGGTCTGTATCCCTTTCATTAGGGTAAGAAGACGCATTTACAGTTCAGCTATCAATGAAATGTTTCTTAGAATGCATTTTGTTTTGAACAGGTGTTGTTCCCGTAAAGTTCGAGAGTTATGGTGGCAGGGCATTCCACCGAGCGTGAGAGGCAAAGTCTGGAGCTTGGCAATTGGCAACGAGTTAAACATCACCCATGGTGAGACTGTCGTCTTGTCTGCATTGTCATATGAAGAGAAATAAGTCTTGTATTTACCAAGTTGCATCAGAATCTGATTTGTGGGCATGAAGTATTATCTGCTTAGGTTTTACTTCTGGTGCTTTTACATGCTTTGTTCAAAAATGCTGTATCTTTTAATCTTGTAGCTGTTCTAAGGCTGCTGCCATGAGTTTCTGATTATTGCCATCATTGTGTCTTGCTTTAATGTTACACAGAAACAGTCAGAACTACTCAAGATTTTTTACTTTTTTTTTTTTTTTCATATGAGATTGCTATTCATGTTGTAATGCCTGTGAGTATGCGGTCTCTCGATTTAGAGCAAGAAGTTAGGGCTTATGAGGTTGAAAGACTTCCAGGAAAATTAGTCCATCTGCTTACATGTATGTTTATGTAAACAAAAGTAGTGTGCTACTTCACACAACAGCAGAACAGTTTTGAAAGAACAATTAATTCCAGTATAGAAAGACAGCAGACTGCCTGTACTCTTGCTAGTATTGTGCTGCTTTTCTGTGTTTGGTTCAGTTACCTCCGGTTTAGTTCCTGCCTTGAATTTGGTAGTCTTATCCTAGCCATCTGTTCAGACTGTAACTTTGAATGTCAGTGCTATGTAAGGAAAAAATAATTGCTTGAACATAGAATGCAATTTCTGCCTTGATTGCCTTTCCCTCTTTCTCGATCTTAAATTATAGGTCAGTGGAACGGGTCTTTCAGAGCCATAATCAAAAATTCAGTTAGAATGTTACATGTACTGCTGTTTGTATGCTTGGAGCAGCATTTCTCATATAGTACATGGCTGGTACTTGACAGTAAGCACTTGTGTATTCAAATAACAGCTTTGATTTTCTCTACTCTTTTTTTTCCAGAACTGTACGATATTTGTCTGGCTCGTGCCAAAGAGAAATGGCGATCACGTAGCACAGTGGGGGCTGAGGTAGAATGTGAAGGTATGTTTTCTTTTGGTGAATAACTAATGCTGTGATACAACATAAAAGATTTGGTTAAATTGTTCCTTAAGTTAAGATTAAAAACAAAACAAAACAAAAGCTGTAAAGATGAATTTGATTTAAAAAAAAAAACAAAAACTTTTTTGTGGAAGAAATAACTGCATTCTTTTTATGATTCTTTTGTCTCTTGTATGCCATGCTTGTTCAGTTTTTCTTTGAAATCTTTCTCTAGGTACAGTTATGAATTGATACCTAATTTGTAGGAAAAATAGGAACGTTTAGGAGGTTCTAATTTGAACTGAAACACAAATATTTTGCTGCCTTTGCAGTTTTGTAATTGAAACTCAAATCATAGCAGAAAGTTAAACTTCAGTTCCTTAGTGCAGCTTTGGGTCCATCTCCTGGGCATGTTTCAGAGAAAAGTGATTTATTTTTGCATATGAAGTGGTTTGAGATTTGCTAATTGATGAGAGGAATTGTATTTTTGAAAGTATTACACTACTGCTTGAAATTTGTCTTTGGTAAATAATTGCACTGAGCAGAAATGGGAGAACATACATACTGCTGGTGTTTATCCACAGAAAAGCATGGTTAGTTGGAAACCCCCAGCTTTGTTTTCTTAAGATGCGATTTCCTGTATCTTAATTATGATGACATTGGGTACATTTCCAGCTTTCTCTTGTGTTTTATTTTCTGGAATGTGTATCTTCATACAGTTGTTGTAACTGTATTACTGCTATTTGCTAGTGACAAGTCTTACTTTTTCACTACTCCAGAAGTGACAATAGGTAGTTCCCAACTATATTTAACCAGGACGAGTGAAATAGAACTGAATTTTTTGGCTCTCAAATGCTTTAGAAATTTACTTTTGGTGAGGTCCGTTTCAGTTTTGGATCACGATCTGTAACAACACATACAAAGAGTAAGTATGACTTTGGAATGTGATCCAACGGTAGAAGAGATAGGTGACATCTGTTCTATAGTTCTTTAGATCTCTCACCAGAAGCTCTCCACAGAGGTGACTACATAAAGAACTATTGGAAGCCTTGTTTGAAAGCCATCAGGCTTGTGTGTCTATTGCTTTGTCAGAGAATGCCAGTGAAATTTCTGGCATGTTTTGCCTTGCCTCCCTCTTTTTCTTTCTACCCTATTGACTTATAACAGTTGTGGGGGGAAAAGGTGTACACTGATGCGTGTAATAAGAGCAGTAACTTTGGCTTTCGTAGATGCTGGATTTTCTACAGCTGACAGAGAAGCAAGTTTGGAGTTAATAAAACTGGATATCTCAAGAACATTTCCTAATCTCTGTATATTCCAACAGGTAAGTGGTGTTAACATTCGGCTTGACTTCTCTTGAGAAAATAAGGTTATGTGATCTTGTCTGTCCCCTGTTTGAAACAGTCTGCTACAAAAAAAGGAGTAGACATCTTGAGAGAAAAAGTTCTTACAGATTTGGGAAAGTTAGAAAAGACTAACCTTAAAATACGCATGTTAGGATGAAACAAAATAGCAATCTGTTAATTAACTATTGTATTTGGGTTCATAGAGCCCAGTTCATGCTGGTTTTTGTCCAAGTGATACAGGTTAGTGTTTCCAAGTCAGTGAATCAGCACAGCTGCATTGCAAATGCATGGGAAGTGAGAAAGCAAAGCTCAGGCAGGAAAGATTGGATTTGTTGTTGTTGTTGTTAATATTATTATTATTATTTTATTCCATAAAAAAACAGTGTAACTTGCGTGCTTTTGGTATGCTTTAGTGACTTGTTTTAAGCAAATAATTTGTCCTTCTATAAAAATTTTTGACATCCGTGTAAAAAAATGTTTGAATTGTGATGAACCGACATTTTTAGGTAAAAAACATCTCCCTTTAGAAATTCTCAGCCAGTTATAGTTGGTGTAAGCTGTGGCAGCTGTTAATAGGCAATGGCATGAATTCTTTTCAGCTATAGAGTCATTGATATGCTTGATATGCTGTGCATGTTACAGCATATTGCTGTTCTAACTATTCTCTTCATGATTGCGTTCTGCCTCTAGTCTAATAGACAATTAAATAGTTCTCATTAGTGTTCTGCTTTCTTGGCACAATTATCAAAATGCTGCTAAGCTGTAATGGATCTCTTACTCTTACGTTTGTCTTGTATAAGGATTCCGTATATAACTGATGTAATTGTGCATCCCTAGTATATGTGGTATATGTAGTTGTTACAATCTTCTAAGGTTAAAAGATTTTTTTTTTTAAAAGATTTGGGGATGTTCAGAGCTGCTTTGGGGAATGTGAATAAAATGAGTAATCAGAAGTAATACAAACTGTCAGTAGCATTGAGGAGTTTTTAATGTGTTTGCAGTGTACTTAGATATGTTGTTTTGTTTTTGTTAAATTATAGGGTGGTCCTTACCATGACACATTGCACAGTATTTTAGGAGCCTATACTTGTTACAGACCTGACGTAGGATATGTAAGTGAATTTTCATCTGGGATGGGGAGGGAGAGTGAGGGGGAGGGAGAATTCTTCAACAGGCCTTCATAGACAAGTATTAAGTTATTTTGTGACTAATTGTGGGGTTTCTGTATGCTTATATTCCAGCACACGCTTGAGAAATGTGTCTCGTGTAATTGTTCTGTTGCTAAATTTAAGCTTTTTAGCAGTTTAACTCATTGGAAAAGTCAAAAGTACATATTTTTAGTACTTGAAAATTGGAGTTGAAAGAGAAGATGTAGTTAATGGATCCTTTGAAGTACATGCTGTTCTTAATGGCAGTGTTACTGAGATTGTTCTGTTGTATCCTTTGTTATTCCTCTTTATATACATTTCTGCACCTTAGCATAGTGACCTATTTACAGTCTGTAACAGCTGTGTAACAGCCTATAAAGCAGCATCAATTCAGGCAGTGTGAGCTCCCTAAAAGTATTGGGAGTGATTATGAAAGGGCAGAGTGGATTCCACATTTCTTTATTAAGTCTGGAGGAAAAAAAAGAAAAAAAGGGGGCATAAGAACAACAAAAACCAATACCAAAAGCAGAGTAAAGATGTAGGTAGGAGACTGTTCTTTATTTGGCAGCAGTTGTTTTACAGAAGGCTGATGTACATAGATGCCGTTCCTGTTCTCTGAGCAGCACTGGCTACTTGGCAAAAAAACTTCTGAACATGATTGTTAGGGTGCTAGAAAAAGGGGAGGTCAGATGGTGTGCTTCATTTGGCATGGAAGCTGTTGTGTGAGGAGGGGGAGCTTGTTCTCTGGTCTGCAGGAAGTATTGTCACATCTTGATCCGTGTGACACAGTGATGGCAGCACCCTTTGAGTGAGCAGTCTTTGGCTAGGTTCAGTGTCAGCTCCATAATATGCTTCGTGGAAAATGCAGCAGTATTGTGAGCCTATGCTGAATGAAATGTGTGTAATGGCATCTCTCCATAACTGACCAGCTAATGGTTGAAAAAGGAACGGGTTTAGTCTAGAGTCCAAGTCTAATCTGGATTTCCACAAATCAGGATACATTGATCTCATCATTAGGAGAAGAGGAATCAGAACAAATCTTCAGTCAGTTCTTCAGAAAAAATCTTTATTCTGCATGTTTGAAATGGCAGTCATCTTGGCCTTCCTTACGATTGTGGTTGGTGTCTTTGAAAGGAGGGGAATCAACTCTGTGAAAGGGTAGATAATGGCAGGACAAGGAGAGATGATTTTAAGTTGAGGGAAGGAAGATTTAGGTTGGATGTCAGGGGGAAGTTCTTTACAGACAGAGTGGTGAGGTGCTGGAACAGGCTGCCCAGAGAGGCTGTGGATGCCCCGTCCCTGGAGGTGTTCAAGGCCAGACTGGATGGGGCCCTGGGCAGCCTGGTCTAGTACTGAATGTGGAGGTTGGTGGCCCTGCCTGTGGCAGGGGGTTGGAGATTCATGATCCTTGAGGTCCCTTCCAGCCCAAGACATTCTTTTATTCTGTGAGGTAGCATGGGGATTGTTAGCTTCCATGCTCTCAGCATTCAGTACCGAATGGTTACATAGTTTAAAAAATCCTCCCTTTCTGAAAGTTTTGCAGAATTCAACAGTGCAGTGAGCGCATTGAACAGTAGTGATTGTGAGGGCAAAATGCAGCAGTGTTCTTGATGGAATACAGTTCTTGCTGAATGGTAACACTTCTCCTTTCTTCAGGTGCAGGGCATGTCTTTCATAGCAGCAGTACTGATCTTGAACTTGGATACTGCAGATGCCTTCATTGCTTTTTCTAACCTTTTAAATAAGCCCTGTCAAATGGCATTTTTCCGTGTGGACCATGGCCTTGTAAGTATGCACTAAGACTGTAGTCTACATGTTGAAGGTAAAGTTTTAAAATAAAATCATAACCTCAGTAGCCTGGAACATGTCAGAATTAACTTCAACGCAATGTACTTGTTTAAAAAGAATCAAAAACTAGCACAGACAAATGTACGCACCCCCTCAAAACACAACCAGCAAATAAAACCCGAATCCCAAACTGGGAGGTTTGAAGATATGAATGAAGTTGTTCTGCTGATGAGTATCTTATGATTCTCAGGGAATAGTCCTGGCAATATTATTCTAAGTGTGTTTCAATTTGAGCTGAAAGATGAAAACAGCAGTCAGACGTGGTTTGAAGGTGCTTTTTATCCCAAGTTAATATGTTGCTAAAAATAGTCTGTTGCAGAAAAAGCAGTTTCCCATCCCTTACTCTCTGGCAGTTTCTTTAAAGATGGCAATGGGGAATCAGATGAGCAGACAGCCCCCCCATCTGCCCTTTGACAATGTTCAGTGAAAGATGAGTGGCTAAATCTCTGAATTGTCTGACATTTCTTGTTAGTATGTGCAGAGGGCTATTTGTGTACCATAACAAAATAAGAGTCATTTCCTGAAATACTTTTTAATTTATTCAATTTTTGAAAAATAAATGGTACTCTGCAATTTTTTCTCACTTAGTTACCATCTGACATTGTAAAAATAGGATCTTGCTTCTCCGGACTTGTAATGGGGAAAATAAATTACGAAAGTGGCCTACATCAACAGTGACCACTTGTGTTTCTTAAACAGTAGGACACTGGGGATCCTATCAGCATTTTCTACTGGAAAACTGATATGTAATTTCTTGCTGAAGCTTCTGAATCTCATCACTTGTTAATGTCCTTAGGGGAATCTTAACAACAGCATTGCTACCAGCAGTATCAGTCATCTCTATTACTTGAAAAAGGAGGACGTGCTTACACATTTAGCATGTAAATACAGTTGTTCTGAAGGTGGTATCAGAGTTAAATTTGCTGGAATTAGATACTTACTAGCTGAAATAATGTTTCTTGGGAGTCTCTTGGATAGTGCCCATAAGGTGCTGCTATGTGAAAGAATGTTAGCAATATTAGTGTTTTGTCCAATTACAACACCATGATTCACACTTCAAAGAAAACTTTGTAGTTTAGAGACAAAGTAAGACAGTTTTGGTTTTTTTGGTTCATATACTGATCTGATGTCTACCCTGAACTTTGTGTTTAAGTTCTGTAGCTCAATAGTGAAATGCTACTTCGTCTAAACTTAATAAAAAAGTAAAACCAATAGAAGAGTTACTTGTGGAAATTATAGTAATATAATCTATCCTGCGTGCTTTTGATTTCTTTTATTGGTTACAGCTTTATCACACTAGATTTTTTAATTATTACTAAGTGTGAGGTACCTTCTTGTCAAGATTCTTGTCAACACCTGGACTGCTGTTGCATTTCTAACAGCTTCCTGCATTACCATCAGCAGATGTGATATAGCAGTTGTGTAAAATTCCTGCTATAAAGTACTTCAGAAATGGAATAGAACTCTTACTGCCGTGTTGGCATGTAAACAGAGCCCTTCCAATCCCTGACATTCTGTGATTCTGTCATTTTGAAAGTATGACTGCCTGTTGCATTACCTGCTTCCTCTTTATGACTGGAGATCTCACACGATGCTTGGTTTTCGTGCATTTAAAAATACATATTGGGAAGTTGTTTTAGTTGTACAGTTCACTAAAATGGGTTTCTAGGTTTTTGGCTTCATGTTTATCATGAAGCTCTTTCTCAGTCACAAGTAGGTCAGAGATTTTACGTAACCTTGTGTGTTTTTTTTCTTTAGTATGCTAATCTCATATTGGCTTGTAAGCCTTAAAACTCTTACTGACTCAGTTTCTCCTTTGCTACTATTAATGAGGGTAGTCTGTCTGTCACTACATTCAGATGAAATAGGAAGAAAAATTCTTTTAAGGGCATGGTAAAAATGGGGAATTGCCTATCATTCCTGTGGATTTCATACAAATAACTCCTTTACTATCATGATGCTCTGGGGGAGAAGTGTGCAGATACAACTCACGCTTCAAAGAAATCATAACTACTCTCTGCTGCTTTAATCAGGATATTGAATTAAAAATACTGAGTCATTCAAGGACTTTGTTGAACTTCTCTTCCTGCAGTATTAAGAGAATTGAGGTAGAAAAGCTAAAAAGCCTTTTCTTTTTAACTCTTAGTTGGATAGGAAGATTTTCCAAGCCCTCTGTTATGAAATTTGCATTAAACATTAAATTTTTAAAATACCACAGAAGTTTTCACATTAAAAACAGTACAGTTAAGGGGATAAGGTATCAGTTGGGGGTTGGAATCTGTTTTTCTCACCATAGATGTTTTGTCCTGATCTTCAGCTCTTCTGTATGATCTTTCTCCCTCTTTGCAATGGAAATAATTTATCTTGTTTTAAAACATTACACAGTAGAAGCTTTGGTATTATAATTTATGATTGGAGCCAAATGAACTCTTCACTCTTGCTGTGGACTATTAAATTGTTTTAGTTTGATAATTCATTTTTTAATCCATTGGGTCTTGGATTTTACTCAGTGTAATATTAGGTTATTGCCACAAACATAAAGCACCATTCCATTACCATAATTATTTTGAGTAATCAGTAAATAACTTCTCTCCTGCAGATATTTTTCTTTCCAATGGAAGGCAGCCAAGACCCAAAACAATAATTATATTGTTTAATATGAGATCAATATATAGAACTGGTCTTAAACTTGCAGATGCTGTCTATTATGTGAATGATTAGCTCTATTGTATCATGTAATTTATAGGATCCTCTTTTTGAAGAATGTTAATCCAACAAGAGATAGTATATTTAAGCCTATTAATAATCAAACTAACTGCTTTTTGTCCCTATTGTTTTCCCAGATGCTGACTTATTTTGCTGCATTTGAGGTATTCTTTGAAGAAAATCTGCCAAAGCTATTTGCTCACTTCAAAAAAAATAACTTAACTCCAGATATCTATCTTATTGATTGGTAAGACACTGAAAGCATAATTACTAATTTGCATACTTGCTTATAGCTGCATGTCTGTATTCCTAATGTAAGCTGGAGCTCTGTTAGTTTTAATATTTTTTTAAGGTGAAAGTTTTATTTTGCATTCAGCAATTGACTTTACCAATCCAAATATTTCTTACAGACTTCTGTAGTAAGGTTAATATTTGCTTAGCCTTTATTACTCTAGGTCTTTTGAGTTTGAAGCTTCTTTTGCATAAAGCTGGATAACAGTGTTTATCCATATTTAGGACATACCTAAACTCTGAGAAAATAAAGAAGGATGCAGTGGAGACATAGATGTGAGCAGTGCATTATTCCTATGTTATGTGGTCTCAGATCCTATATAGAGGATCCTAGCACAGGTTGTTTAAAAACTGCACTTCAGTAGCATATAAAGGCTTAATGTGTTTCTAATTACTCCAACTATTGCACTTAGCAGACAGTTACAATCCTTTTATTTTGTGAGATTGCCTTTCTTTTTAGCTTTATGTAATTTTAGCCTTTTTCCTTAGAGGGAGAAAAAAGGCATGAATCTTGTTTGCAGACCTGTTGAATTTCAGTGTATGAAGTATTCCAAATGGAGTGTTTGCATTTGTGCCTATCAGGCTTTGGTTTGGAGGCAGCTGAAACGTTTCTCCTCGGCCAGCATGGCTTCATTGTCAATTTTGGAATGATATAAAATCTTTTTTGTGAAAATTGGCTTGCCTTTAAATTGTTGGAATCATCTTCTTTCTCGAGTATTTGACTGAATAGTTTTAGTTAAAGATGAAACTCTCAGCAGCAGCTCTGTGGGTTCTATTTTTTTTCCAAGACTCATAAGCTGTTATTTCAGAAAACAGTGTTTCTTAATCCAGTCTGTCTGAACCAAGCTCTCAGTATCCTGATGATAAACTTACTGTTAATGCTGAGCACATGGCTGATCCGTTGGACCAGAAATCCATTTCAAGTTATTCTGTCCAGTCTAACAGCTAGAAGTTTCAATAGGTGAACTTTCTTACTGGATCATAGGATTGCTGAGGTATTGAGGGTTTTATGAGAGACAGCGGTGATAACCTTGCTAAAATCATTGTAAACAATATGCACTGCTTTTCACTCATCCACCAAGTCAGTCATGTCATCATAAGAGGCTGTCAGGTTGTTCAGACATTACTTTGCCTTCAGAGATTCTTTCTGACTTCTCCCGATCGCTCTGGGAGGTGTGAGTGGCCTCACAGTGATACCGGGCAGTTTCATCAGCGCTCACAGGTTCCGTGATTTGCATGTGCCTCTTGCACAGAGGGTGCTGTTATGTGGGTTTTGTTTGATTGTGCAGTTACACTGGCATTAAATTTTAATGCAACTTGAGTAGAGAAATGAGAAGTGTGGTGGTTGGCTCATTTCTCCCAACATTTGTAGATGCTGTCAGTTCTTTATGACTGAATACTGGATCTCTGTAAATGCACAGCAGGAAAATGCCAGAATAACACTAGAATAGGATAGAAGAAAAAGAAGAGGGCAAAGGCTGGCACATCCAGTGGCAAGAGGAAAGATGTTGAAATTATGTTAAGCCTCGTGAATGGGGACTACTTGCATAGTCCTGAGAAATCCTATATTAAATTTCCTCACATTTGTCTTCAGCTGGACAGCTTGTCCCACTACAGCTTTAGTTTTGTTAGACAGTAGGGTTTTTATTCAGCTGTGTGGGATTTTCGTATAATGTTGTCCTCCCAGAGGTGGTAACCATGTGGGAAAGTACTGAAACACTCTGGGAACCAAGAAGAGCAGTGCTGCCCTCTCCCCAGCTTTGACAGATCACTGCATGATGTCATAAAATGGAGTACCATGGAAAACCATGACAATTACTTAAATACATGTGTACATGTGTTTATATATATGTATATGTGTGCTTGTATATGTGTTTATGCATATATGTATATATAGATATATTTCTTTTGATGCCATAGGAAGCAGATTTAGATTTGTTTTTTTTTAATGTCTACTTTAAATTCTCTTTAAGTTTATATCTGCTGTCCTTCTATAGAAATTAATAGAGAACTAGGCAGAAGGTACTACAGAAAAGATACGAAGGAAAATCAGGTGGGTCTGTGTTCTTGCAAGTGAGGACTTCTGAAAATTTTGTTTAGAATGTTGCCTGTGGCTCCTGGGCGACTGCCAGTTTGAGAGTGAATTTGCTGTAGTAGTGATAGCACTGGGAAAAACAAAACTATTTCTGGAAGAGCAAGAATGAGGTTTCAATTATGTTTCAAGTCTGAGAAGAATATGGTGAAGGAATAAGGGGTGCTTTTACAATTCTGAACCCCGCAAATTCTCTAACTAGACAGACCTTTTGGTTGTAGGTAGAAATCTCTGTGAAACAGCCTTGCCCTATCAACATTACTTTTATTTAAATGCACATTTGTTCTGAGCTCCAGAGGGATGCTTGCTGCTGTTCTGGTGGCTGGCATGGTTACTGTGCAGGCATGTATGCAGTAAATGTCAGTTGGTGCCAGCTCTGGGAGGACTCCAGTAGCCAGTGCTGTGCAGACCAGTTGCTGGGAAACCTTCGTGCTCCTGCTGCAATTACAGTGGAATCAATGTGTCTTTGTGCTGCATCATGCTACCAGTGCTACAGGAAGTGGCAATGCAATTGTTAGACTTGCATCATTTGTTGAGGGCATACATTCCAAGAAAAAGCATTTGTGTGCGTAAAGGTGGGAGCAGCTATACAAGCAGTGTTACATTGCTTTGGGTTTTCTTGGGGCTAGTAGAGGATTTAGGGAGCTGAACTCATGCTGTCTGTCACAGGCAGACATTGAGGACTTAAAAATTTAATTACAAGGTGCAGCACTATTACCAGCAATCGCTACCTGCCCCAAGTTAGGCTTCTCTTTAAAAGAATACGAGCTTCAAGCTCAAATTTGGTTCTAGTCTAAATTTCAGAAGCTAGGAAGGCTTTTAGTTTTTTGAAGAATGCAGAGGGAATCAGATGTGCAAAGGCTGTAAAGACCAATGCACAGTCATGTTCAAGAATGCAGAGGGAATCAAGTGTGCAAAAGCTGTTAAGAGCAGTGTGCAATCAGGTTCACAGGGAGCAGAGGGAAAATTGTGTGCCTCAGTAGCCCAGTTTTGGCCACTCAGCGCTGTCAGCTGATGTACTGCAGGCTCTTCTGAGCAGAGCAGAATGTGGATTTACAAAGGACACACGCTGTCTATTTGTGGCCTGCTGTTGCTGTACAAGTACCTCTTCATCCCTACTGAGAAAAATGCTTTTGGCAATAATTACAGCCTGGGGCTTTGTGCTGATGGATTGATCAGGGGTTCTTTAATACTGCATTGACTGTGATTGTGCTCTGTGAGCACTAACTTTCTCTTGATGCTGTTTGCTTGTTATGACAAAGGGCCAGGACAGTTTGTTTGTGCAAATGTTTGTTGTGGACACTTCCAATGAAATATTTATAGGCTTTGCTGTCTGTGATGTCAGGAAAAGCACAGCCCATGTCATGCCATTAACACCTCACCCCTCAAAACTGAAGTTCAGTATTACGCTTTAAGTGCATGCCTCCATTTCAGGGAAAAAAATAGATCAGACTCAGACAGTAATTCAGTCCAAAGATCACTTGGTGACATTCTGTTTTTCCTAAATTTGGGTAGTTGTTACCAGACTGCAAAAAATCCAAAAACCCTTCTCTGCAGGGTAAGGTGAAATACTGCATTGCCATGTAGTATTCCTGAGTGAGAGAACATGGCTTGTTGGGTGCTGCTGACATGATGAAATTGCTCAGAAGCCACCACACTATTTGTATCAGCACATTTTAGAACGCAGTCAGTTTTGCTGAGTTGCTCTGTTGAAATCAGCATTGTATCGTATGTATTTTTTTTCCCCCTTATTAGAAATGAAGTAAATGATTCTACTTTCTTCAGCTGTAATGATTAAAAAATTGTACCAAATTAGCTGTTAACAGCAGTCTTATTGCAATAACTCTAAAGATATCAATGAGAATAGAGATGCCACTATGCAGGAGTATGCAAGAAGTAATGCAGCAGACACTTAGAAGGATGCAGGTTTCGTCTCAAAGCAGATACAGAGGAATTGTTACAAAATGTAATGGTGATAAAGGAGTACCAGGATAAAGGATAAAGTGAAAGGATCTTGGAGTACGTTCAGAAGCTGAATTAATTCAGCAGTTTCCACAACTGAACTAAGAAATTGCAGAGAGATTCTTGTGTAGAAGAGACGTGGCCAAAGAATGTGTGGTAGAATATATTAAGATCTGGGTGGTGTCATCATCACTGTGCAGGAGTTGTCAGTCCAAAATCTGGCATACCTGCCCTGAGCTCTGTTGCTAACAGTATTTTAATGAAGACAATTCATAAAAATAAAAGAGGAGGAAAACAAAACAGAGCCATGATAATCAAATCATGGTTACAGTGCTTTCTTGGTAAGTAAGACTCTGGTTGTATGCTTTTCCTGTCTCAAAGCAGTCAGGATTTTATGCATCTACTTCAAAGTACGTGTGTCCTAGGTGGGTCTGGAAGGAGCAGGAGCGTGTATCTGGTATTTCCTTCAGAGAGCAGCCAGAAACCTTTGTTTCTGTTTCTCTGACACTGACGTCTCTGTGAGCTGCTGTCGGCACCTGGTTGGCACTCATAGTGAGCTGAAAGAGCTGCAGGCAGAGCCTCCTCCTGCTCTCCAGTGCAAACATATCACATGCAAGTCGTGTGCTGGCGTTGCTGAGAGCTGCTGCAGCTGCTTTATGGCTGTCATAAATTTCTGCTGGGCTTCAGAGCAGTAGCTCAGATGTGTAATAAAAATGTCTTCCAGTAGGAAATGTTTTCTGAGAGCAAATGCTGTATCAGTTCTTAGAAATGATTCCTCCTGTTGTACCACTGCTTATTCCGGGAGGCCCGATTTCCATTTCGTAGGGCTTGATGCATTTGATTTCATGCTGGTGTTAAAGAAAATTAATTGACTAGTGAAATTCATGCAAATTGCGCTTCTTTGTGAATTATGAAGAGATCAGTGTCAAATCCCTTGTTTGAAGTGACAGTTTTTTTATCCAAGTAAATCTTTTCCTACAGAAAGTAGCGTTCTAATAAATAGATGTGACTATTTTTTCTGACAGTTAATTTTCTGCATAGTTGCAGATTTAACACACGTGGGTTATTCAGGTTAGGTCTGATTCATGACAGAATAATAGCTTCTGGCAATAAATTGGAGCAAAATTAGGCATTGTTCCTTATCTTTAACCAGTGCCAATTACTGGCTGAGAGTTTGCCTCCTGGTTTGGTGACCAGGAAAGCACTCTGCTGAATTGCTTCCTATTATACTGCTCCTTCTAAATGGAAAACCCACTGCTGTTTCCTGTACACGTGTATGTGTGTGTACAAGTCCTAATTCTGCTGTCTAAGTATTCTGTAATGAGGTGTTCTTACATGGCATTGTGACTGTACAGAAGTGTTGAAAGTTACAAGTTCTGCAGTTCAACTTGTCAGTCAGTAACCCAAGTAAGAGTTGCTGCTATTTTTTTTATATATATTGTGTAAATATTCAGTCCAGACTCTACCACATTATTATATAAAATGCTAGCTTTTTGGGGAGCAGAATTTCAATTTTATTAAAAAAAAATTCATCATCTGAATTTGTGCAAATGACTTAATCTGATCTTGCAGCTTGTAAAGTGGGATATTGCCCAGTTTTTCCAATGTGTGCTGACTGAGAAAAGCTTGCTAATTATGACACATCATTCCAATATCCTTAAGTAGAAAAGATACTTCAGAAAGCCTTTGATTATTAGAATTTACTGGAAAAATATGTTATTTCATATTTTATGTCTCTCTATATATCCATTCAGCTTCATTTATTTTAATGAAAACTGCAATTTCTTGGATAGAAAATTGGAGAGGCTGGGGAGTGGGGAAATCTTAAGCATAAGAGCTACTGTTAGATTCAGCACCCTTAGATATAAATGTTAATATGGGAAGGTTTGATTTACATCTGAGATTTTGCTGACCTCTGCTGGAAAAAGAATTATTTGCAGTTTTACAATGACAGAAGATGTGATGCATCTGTGGAGTAATACTTTCTTTATAAATTTTCAAAGGGGAGGATTATTGTGACTCTTTTTCCTTGCATGCTGTCACTTCATTCCAGTAAATGTAACTGTTGGCACTTTTTGAGGCTATGATGTTGTACTGTTTTGTCTTTTTTAGGGTCAGGCAAGGAAAAGAGAGTACCTTTGCCTTCCTTGTTGCAAAGGCATCAGTGGTTTGATGAAGGAGGAATTGTTCTCTTGGCAGTTGCCAAAATGTGGTTTTAGCCTCCAGGAGGCGATTCTTGCTGTTGCCTTTGCTCTTTGGAGATCACATCTGTCCCAAGAGTATTTTCACAGCTACCTGCTCTTCTTTCTGCAAATCTTGCCTGTCTTGCTCAACTCACTAGAGACCAAGCTGATCTTCCAAAACTCACTCTATTATTGCTTTGCCAGTGAATCCGGTCTTGGACACTGAAGTAATCTTCATCTTCTCCTTCATCTAGAATCTCTTTTTAGTATGACTTAGGATTCAGCTTTTTGTATGCTCGCAGCTAGAACTGCATGAATCTTCAGTCCCAAAGTGATCATTGATTTTTCTTTAATTATACTTGTGGCCAGGGCATGCCCATCATGAAATCATACATATTTTTCTTATGGTGTGGTTTAAAAAAAAAAAGAACCTGGAAAGTGCTATAACTATCATACCAGCATAGCACAATTTTGTATTATTTCACATATTGCTATGCTGCAAATAATAGGAATAGTTCTGAAATACAAAGAGGCTATTCAAATAAACACATTTGAGAAACCTCAGTAATGAGCAGTCTGTGTACTCCTCTGAGGATCCATACGTTTTTCTTGTGCAATAACTCAGAAAATGTGACTCTGTTTTTCAGGATATTCACACTGTACAGCAAATCTTTGCCACTAGACTTGGCGTGTCGTGTCTGGGATGTGTTCTGCCGTGATGGAGAAGAGTTCTTATTTCGTACAGCCCTGGGAATATTAAAACTTTTTGAAGATATTTTGACCAAAATGGATTTCATTCATATAGCCCAGTTTTTAACGAAGCTACCAGAAGACCTACCTTCAGAAGAATTCTTTACATCTATTGCTGCCATTCAGATGCAAAGTAGAAACAAAAAGTGGGCTCAGGTAAAGAGAATGTTGATCTTTGATTAACAGATGAATGTGCTGTACCTGTGAAGAATGGTATTTGGCAACATCTAGGAGAATACTTCAGCAGACACAGGATAGGTAGGGCAACGTAGCTCGCTCTGTGTGTTTAGTATAGAAGTACCCCCAAACAACAGACTTCGTTGCTGAACTGTGGAGCAAATAGATCTTAGGTTTAGCTCACTACAGTGTTCAGTAGCCCACTACAGGGTCAGTATTGGCTGATGTCTTACTTACCTCATTGACTTCTGCACCAGCTGCCTTTCTTCACTATGTATCTCTGTTATTGAGTAAATTTCCATGAAGAAGGCCTCTTCCCTCTCTAGCCTGTTACCTTTTACCAAATCAGTGGTGGGTAGAGGCTATGAGTTCACTTGCATCGCATACATACTAAGAATTGTTGAGGTTCCACTATGGAAACTGACACAGAATCAGTACCAAGAGAAAAGAGTGTATGGGATTTTGTTTTCTTTTACTGAGATGCTGATTATGGTAGTCTCTGCCTTTGTTCAGTCAGTACAAATTTCACGAGATGAGCTGGGACTCAAAGTCCTGAATTTTGCTTTTTTGAGGAGCAGGCTTTTAGTACTGTACAGGTAATGTGAAAAAGCACGGTATGTTGAAAAATCCTTCAGCAGTTGCAGTACTCCTTAGCAAGATAATTCTTTTCGACTGAGACAATTACAGTAGAAATTAGATACTTTGCTGTAGTATCCGTTTGTGTTTTGTAGAGAAATGCCTTTCTAAATTAGCAAAAGGAATGCTAAGTGTGATGGGTGCACCACTTGAGGTAAACTCTAAGGTGGACTGAGCAATGGCTCTATTTTCTAGAGAATGCCAAGTGCTCTTCAGCTTAGAAAAAAAAAGTTAATTTTAAATTGTCTCATCTTTAGCATCGACTTGTTTGGTTACAGTAGCTGTACTGCGTAAGCAAGCAGCATACTTTGAGCTACAATTACTTTGCAAGACTACATACGACTGTGTAGAACTAAGAAGTCAAATTCATGTTGCAGCAGCAGATATAACCAGTACTCAGAAAAGCACACTGAACCTTTTATCTTGCTGTACTGTGGTAATTATGGGGTTGATATCCTGGGGGTCACATTCTGGAATGATGCTGTCTAGAGATTATGTATGTGGGACCACATCTAAAACGTTCCGAGTTGCTGATTAGTCTGGTTCCCATAATCCTGGTTCCCTCATCAGACAGGTTGGTGGTGTTTTCCATCTTACTCCATTTTCTCTAGGTCGCTCTGACAGTGTGATCAGGAACCTAAAGACTTGAAAGATGCGTAACTAAATTATGACCAAGGCACATCTGATAATAAGAAGCATGGTTAACAGAGTGTCAGAAAATCATAGAATGGTTTGAGTTGGAAGGGACCCCAAGGATCATCAAATTCAAACCCCCCTGCCACAAGCAGAACTATCAACCTCCAGAATGTCCGCAAGTTCGTTCTTTCTTTATCTGGAATTACCCACAAAAAATACCAGGTTTTTGTGCCAGTACGTCCTTAGGCTGAAATTTGAGTGACAGTTGTTACTGTCACTGCTTTGTCATCAGCAGCAGAGAAAAGGAGATAGTAGGACAGATTTAGCTGTTGTCCTGGCATTTCTGCAATTCTTATGCCTTAGGTCATAGCTCCCTCAACTCAGTAGCTAAGGAATCCTAGCTCTCTCTTAGCTGCCTTGAGGTCTTTGTGAAGTGCTTTTCTGGGATAGATTTTGGTGTCATTCTCAGGTTCATTAAAAAGGCTGACTTTTTTCCGTGAAGGATATTGTTACTATGGCACAGCAAATTCTCATAAACTCATGATTGAATAACTTAGGATTTATGCTGAATGCCTTTGAGTAAGACCTTGCTGTAGTCTCTCCAATTCTAGGACTCTTTGAACAGCCAGCTAGCTAGCAGCAGCTCTTTTCATACCTGGATTGAACATCCTTGTTGTGTTAACATGGGTGATTTTGCTTTGAAGAACAGACAGTGTCTTGTAATTGCCATAAGAGCGATTTAGACTCATTTCTTGTTAATTCTGTTGTTTAAAATTGGTCAAAGTTGCATTTCTTTGAAAGAAATTTCCTTAAGGGCATTCAGTTCCTGGACACTTCTTGGGGATGCTGGTGCACTTCAGTGAAGTATAACCAGAAGGCAGAGAGTACATAGTGCTTCAGCAGCACGAGAAAGTGGGTACCTGTGTGCCTTCTACCAACCAGAATTGTCCATCAGCCAGTAGAGAATGAAGGTTTTCAGTCTGAAGACAAATGCTGATTTTGACGCAGTGCTGATGTAAACAGATCTAAGGCAGCAGCAGTGCTGGGCAAATCCCAGTCAGTGCTGTGGTAGTAATTCTGAGCAGGCTGCTCACTTGCCATGATTTTAGACAGTTTATTTATCCTGAGACTGATGACATCCCCTTGGGAAGCTGCTTTTAATTGTACCAGATATGTCTAATCTGGGTAAAATCTCATATTCAGGCTTCAAAATTATGTGTGTGAAGGTTAATTGAGCTTAAACCTTCGTTAAATCAATTTGTATTTACTGTGCCATGAGGGCTTAAGGAAAAAGTCTTGTGCACTGGGAAAGGTTCTCAATTTAGATAAAGTAACTATATTTAATAGTTTTAAAAGTATTGCTCAAAGCTACTCAAACAGGAAAATCTTCAGACAGTGGTTTACTGAGTCACTTTTAAAATCTAATATCTTCTTCTCTGTCATTTCTGTAAATGTCCAGATACTGGCTGCTCTGCAGAAGGATAACCGGGAAATGGAGAAAGGAAGTCCTTCACTTAAACATTAACTCTGGCTGCCTCCAGTGACACACAGGAAAAGATGTAAAGTGGCAAAAGTATTTGATATGTATGAGCCTGAAAATCAAAGTGTTACTTCAGAGTTCTGTTCAGTAGTAAGATAGCCTTAAAGGGGAAAGAGGGGAGGGAAAAAAAAAAAAAAAGGGAAGGAAACTGGGAGATAAAACCTTTATAAGTGAAACCAAGGCCTAGCCTTAAACTTCTAGCGGAGCGAGTGCTTGCTGTGGACAGCAATACACATTCATATGTTTGATGAGGGCAGTTAAACCAAACTATATTAAGGTTTCATTATTATTTCTCACTGATGTTTTATAATACCGGGCATTCAGCGATGTCAGTTGCTTTGAAAGCCATTCCCTAGTATTGTTCTTAGGCAGGAGATACACTTCCCATGCCCACTAGCTGGATCTGGAATTTAAATAACTGGTGCTGGAATTTAAATGATGTAAGAACCATTCCTTTAGAAATGCTTTTTGTTTTGTAGGCTGTGGGTCGGTCCCATTTACCAAAGAAATCATGTAGATGTAGAACTACATTCCATTTTTTAAGGAAAAAAAAGAGTCAAGAAAGTACACTTAGAAGAGAAATCACACTAGCAGTGTAAAACTATTTATTCTTCAAGATGCCTTGGAAATCCATGTTCCTGTCTGAGTACATATGGCAAAAGTTGCTTAATTTGGCTAGATGGCAAACTCAGCAGGAGTGGGTATAGTATTAAGCTGGCATTATTTCCCAGATGTACTCTTTCCCTTGTTTAAACCCAGGGTCACATAGTACTAAATGGATGCTTCTGTGTCTCTTCTGGGGCAGTGCCATTTCAGGGCATTCTCACCTCCCAGCTACTGACTTCTGTGCCATCTGTCCAGTTGTGCTCATAAAACTGGGCTGAGCAGAAGAATTGAGAAATGGTTAAAAGGAATTTGTACAGCTGTTTTTAACCCAGCTCTGCTCACTGGCAAAACTAAGGAGGAAGGGTGTAAGGTAGAAGTTACATAAAGCATCATTGCTGCTGAAAAGAAAAGCCTGTAGGGAGCTCTTGGAGCTGCTGCTACCACAGTGGAAAAGCACGTGGAGTTGGAACTTGATTAAGTAAGGAGGGAAAGAAGTTTACTGGGAAATACGCCAGACAAATACTATCAGGACAAGTTCAGGCTGTCATTTCCTGGCATTTTATCCAGCCTCTAATACATGTGAGCAAGTTACAGACAGAGCAGATGTCCATTGCTCGCTTGTTATACAGGTTAGATTCCCTCTACATTCAGAAGAATGTTGAACTGTAAAGCATAGGTGCCTCTGATTTACAAGAATGGTGACTGGAGAGTGTAAAACCTGTTTTATAAATTTTAGCTATTGAAAAGGGAAACTAACTGAAGCAATATTCGTGAACTCTAAGCAGGAATTACTAAAGCCTTTAGCTATATGGCCATAGGCTTCCCAGAGCTTTTCATTCTGTTTTGTGCTGAGCATTTTGGCACTGACAGATGTAAAAAAAAAATAATATATATATATATAATAATAGTTGCACACTGCTCAACTCAGCATACAGTGTAAGGACTGTGGGACACAATCAAATTACTGTCCTTTATTAGAGACATTGTTTCTACAAGTGATACCTTGACTGTAATTCTAAAAAGAGGGAAAGGAAGATTTCTTGGTAAGTCTTTTAAGACTCATAATCACTTTGGAATATATGTAATGCAAATGCAGCTTGCAAGTCTGTTACCTCATTGGCCTTTTTTCCTGTCCACTTTGTGTACCTGCCATAATAGATGTGTTTTTTTTGCTTGTCCATCTGAATTTCTCCAGAAGACTTCTTTAGGTCATCACTTGCTGAAAACAGACATCAGGATTTTGACATCGAAAACATATTAATTCTCCCAGGATTTGTGTGTCTGTATAGACTGGTACTTGTATGCCACGTTGCTTTGAAGTGCAATAGGAAGTTGGAAGGTCAGTAAGTACTTTTTCTAGTACAATAGCAAATACGCCTTTTCATGAAGGGCATGAGAGGCCTAACATCTGCAACATTTGCACTATGCTTTTAAATGATTTGTTAAACACACAGACAACTCTCCCTGGTATACTTTGTAGGTGGTACCATAACTGGCTTTGTGAGTTCGGTCTGCGTTGTAACTGTGCATCTTTCTGTTCAAAGTGAGTTGTCAGTGTGGCTCCCCTGTCTGGTTGGGATTTCTTGAGCCACTGGGTATTAGCCATCTGCAGCCTGTTTTCTTCTCAAAAACACGTTGAATGTAACAGTGAAAATAGGCATAGTTGTGAGAAAAGGCCTGCTGCAACACTTGTGCACTGTTTGTTACTTGCAAATGTAATTATTTTGGTCTGTGATTCGATCTTTCTGTTCTTAGGAGATGTATATATTTTCTAGATGATTTCTTTGTGTATATAAGGTATGTTCATTAATGAAGAAAAGCAATGCAATAAGGAGGAGCTTTGCACAGTTTATTTTCAAACAAAATGCATTTGAGAAAAAAAATGACCTGCCTAAAGATGCAATTGTTCCAACTTCTCAGTAACTTGATTTGAACACTTGAATTTTGATATGAACAGAGATGAGTTGAAATGGTTTAGAATAACTTGCCACCAAGCTTCTTGTGGCGTACCAAATCTCTTCATTATTAAGGAAGGTTTCTGTGATCAATTCAGGGATTGCATAACAAAATTCTGACAACGTTACTGTTCAGGTGCTCAAGGGTATCTGTAACATCATGCATGAGGTGTTCTCTCATTGAAGTGTCCCCATTACAGCAGACTTTTTTTTTTCTTCATGGGTTTAAGGAAAAAAAAAATGCTGCAATAAACCACAGGTTTGCCACTGTCACTGTACATACAGCGGATCAGAGAAACCAGAACATTGCCACCAGGTTTGGAATTTTGTACAACCCGCACTTTATTGCAAAGCTGCTTTGCAACTGCCGTCAGCAATCAGTCATCAACGTGTTTCATTCAGAAATTCAGTTTCATTTGGAAAGGTACCTTCTAACAGCTCATTTTTGAATGTTTTAAAAACTAGACACACAGAGAACTGTTGATACATCCTCTGTACATCATGTTTAAATTGTTTTTATGTAGTTATCTGTTGATTTTGTTTAGAATACGTGTATCAAACTGGAACTTTTTTCAACTGTAAATATATGGTTTTATTAAATAAAGTCATGTAAAGTTACATTAATCACCTGCTGTCAGTGCAGTTGAGAAACCGAAAGTTCAAGTATCTTGTTCTGCTGTTTGGTCTCCAGAAATGTTCAGTGAGTGTGGATGAATGTCAGTGGATGCCATTTTTTCCACATGGAGAAACTAAGTGACACGTTTGCTTCACGCACACATCCTTTCTGTCAGACAGCCTCTCTGCTGCTCATCATCCGCTGTTATTTATTAAAACAGTTCTGTGGAACACCAGAAGGCCTCTCAACTTGTGCAGAAACCACTCCTGGTTCAAGAGGAAAGCTCACATCTGGTAACGTGGGTTGTGGTGGATGGTCCTGACTTATAACGTCTTGGTCCATGAAGCATAAGAAGTCGTTGGCACTTGTCTGCTTTCACAGTCCAGCCAGCCAGAAGTACATTTATGGGTATGTTGTAAGAGTTATTGCTTGTGCAGTCTATCCTCATGAATAGAAGTTGTGAGCTGCCGGAGGTACATGCGCTTTGTAGGACACAGTTGTTTCTGAATTCATGACGTCAGCATCCCATGCTGTAGTCAACAATGATGCTACTCTAGCAGCAGCAAGAGCTGCAGGGTGTAGGTCTGTCACATTGCCTCTTTTTCCATGAGCCGTGTGAGAATTTGAGGACTACAGTGTTTTGCAAGTGGAAGCTGCTTCCTGTGTGCTAAAGCTGTCTGAGCTGCATGATCATCCCTGTGTAAGTTTGTCCCTCCCTCCCCCCCCGCCTTTTCTCAGTGTTCTGGAATTCTGACACGCTGTCCCTGAACAGTGCAAAGGGGATGAAGCTGTTGTGGGCTTATGCTACTGTGTACCTCATCAGACACCACGGAGCGCCCACTAACAGACAAAAGTATTAAAACTTTGGTTTGAGATGCGAAGTTTAATATATGTATTGGAAGTAGTAAGCCTTCCATCTTGTACACTAACAAAACTAATTTTGCAGCCAGTTCTGTTGACAGAATGAGTGAGGGATTGAGTGCTTTGGTATTGAGTTTGCTGTGAATACCTAACATTCCTCCTCAGCTCTCAGCACATCTATGAACGTTAACTCCTAGAGTTAATTCTTCATCTCCTAGGACCTGTCTGGAAGGCACAGGTGGTGGTTGTACAGATGAAGTTGTTACTGAATTGTAAGAACCGGGAAGGGGGTTGCCAGAGTCAAGGTATGAATTAGAGCTCTGAGTGCTCTGCTTAAACAATATTGCCATGGCCTCACAGGACTCCGTGCTGAGATAGTTTTCTAGAAGTGTAGGCTTTTGGCTGTGCTCTTCTTGTGCACTGTTTTAAACAGGAGGTACACGTGGGTGGCTTCATTCAAAAATGGACACAGTGATGTCCTGATGCATCACACTGATACGTCATATAGAAGGGTCTTTTCCAGGGGCACACATGTAATACCTTCCCTAACAAGAAGCGTGTTAAAAAAAAAAAACGAGCATTACAGACAACTCCGTGGTTTATATCTTTTCAGTGCTTTATTTTCATCTTCAAGGTAGAAATGCATTGGCTTCTCTCATTTTTTTCTGAATTTCCTTCTGTCTGAGGATCAGAGCGGCGTGGTGATGTTTCAGCGCTTCCAGCTGCTGTTGTAACAACTCCATGGCCTTCGCCTTCTCCTCAAAGTCCCGCAGCAGCATCTCCTCTCCAAGCAGCCCCCGTTGCTGCTGCAGTTCGACGTTGCGTGCCCTCAGCCGGTCTCTGGCCTGCTTGGCTTTGCTCAGGGCGTCTCTCTGCCGCAGCAGGACGCTGGTGATGTCCCTCAGCTCAGCCTTCCGGCCTCGGTTCTCAGCTTCCACACGCTGCAGTTTCTCCCTGACGTGCCCGAGGCTCCGTTCTGCGTTACCTACCTTCTTTTTCAGCTTCAGGACCTCGTCGTTGAGGCCGCCCAGCTTTTCGTTGAGCTTCTGGTTCTCTTTCTTCATCTGATTGAGCTCTGCCAAGTGGCGGCCTTCCAGCGTTTCTCTGTGGGCTCTCAGGACGCTCTCGAGGTTCCGGACCTCGAGCTTCACCTGGATGTTTTCCAGCCGGGCCTGGAAGGGCGGAAGCACAACGCGGCCCGGTTCGGCGCCTCCCGTCTGCCGCCCCGGCGCGGCGCTCAGCGAGCGCACGGCAACTCCAGCGCCCTGCGGGAGCCGGGCGCGCCGCGCTCACCTCCCGCACGGAGCTCTCCTTGTTCCGCTCGCGGGCCTGGATGTCGCCCACCGCCCTGAGCGCCGCCTCCCTGCCGCCCCGCCGCCGCGCGAGGGTCTGCACGGCCACGGCCTTCTTCCGCGCCTGGAAGGCGGCCCAGGCGGCGCCGGCCCCGGCCTCGCTCTCCTCGCGGTCCCTCCGCCGGGCGTCCAGCCGCCTCTGCCAGCTCGCGGCCTCCCGCTCCCGCCGCCGCCACAGCTCCCGCAGCTCCCGCAGCCGCTGGGCGAACAGCTGCTGCCCGCCCTCCTCGTCCGCCCGCCGCTCGCCCCGCTGCGGCCGCAGCGCCTCTCCCAGCAGGAGCTGCAGGCGGCTGTCCGCCTGGTGCAGGCTCCTCCGCTCGGCCTCCAGCGCCCGGAACTCGGCCAGCAGCGCCGCGCGCTCCCTCTCCTCCGCCCCCTGGGCTTCGCCGCGGGCCGCGGGCTCCGGCTCCCCGCCGGCGTCGGCTTCCTCCGCGCCGCTCCCCTCTTCCCGGGAGGCTGGCGCGGTTCCTTCGCGCTCCGGAGGCTCCGCCGGGCCCTCGGGCTCCCCGCTCCCCGCGCTCGGCGCCTCGGGCTCGCTCTCGGGGCCTTCGTTATCCCCGCTCCCCTCCCGCTCCTCCTCCCCGGGCTCCCCCGCCGCCTCCATGCCGCCGCCCGTCGGCTTCCCCCGTTGCCGGGCGACGGGACTCGGCTCTGCCGGCCCCGCCCCTCCCTCCGCCACGAGGCTCCGCCCCCTCCTCCCGACAGCCGCTCAGAGGCGGGGTCGCCCGGGGTCGCCTCTCCGATTGGCCGCCGGAAAGGAAGCCGGACTCCGCTCGGCCAATCGCGGCCGCTCGTTCGTTTTAATCCCCCCCGCGCCCGGGCGTTTCGCCCCCATTGGCCGCGATCCGGAGGGGCTGCCCGGGCCCTCCTCACTCATTGGCCGCCCGGCGCGAGGCTCCTCCCGGCGGGAGCGCTGCCATTGGCCGCGTCTGAGCGGGGGCGGGGCCGCGCGTGCGTGCGGGGCGGCGGCGGGCGGGGTAAGATGGCGGAACTGGGGAAGAAGTACTGCGTGTACTGCCTGGCCGAGGTGAGCTCTCTGCGCTTCCGCTGCACCGAGTGCGCCGACATCGAGCTCTGCCCCGACTGCTTCTCGGCCGGCGCCGAGATCGGCCCGCACCGCCGATGGCACGGCTACCAGCTGGTGGACGGCGGCCGCTTCACGCTGTGGGGCGCCGAGGCGGAGGGCGGCTGGAGCAGCCGGGAGGAGCAGCTGCTGCTGGACGCCATCGAGCAGTTCGGCTTCGGCAATTGGGTAAGGGCCGTCCGCCGAGGGCCGCGCCGGGCTGCGGGGCGGGAGCTGCGGGGCGGCTCCGTCGCCTCCTGGGGCGGCGTCGTGGCGCCGCTCTCGGCTGGGGGGAGCCCAAAGCCCACCCGGTTCTCGCCCCGCTGTGGGGTCGGGCTGCCCGGGGCGGCCGCTGCTCTCCGTGCACCTGTTCCTGCTCACCGCCCTCTGAGGAAAGCAGTTCTTCCTTCCGCAGCTTCAGTATCCCTTCATTCAACTTAAAGCCGTTCCCCTTTTCTTACCGCTGTAGGCTGTAAACGTTAACTTTCCTTTTTCTCCCTTGCTCTGAAAACGAGGCTGTAAGTGAGCAGAACCCTGGCGGGTGACGCAGTGAGCTCGGGAACCGCCGCAGTGCTGAGCTGGGTTGTTGAGGCAGCAAAGGGTGCTCAGGAGAGATCGTGTGCATGGTGAGCAGACAGGGCTGCTCTCCCCAGGGGCAGCTCAGAGGCAGTTTGCTGCACTGGTGCTTTTTTCTGTCTTTCTTTCTTTTTTTTTTTTTTCCCACGGCTTCCTATGTTCCCAATGCTTTTCTTGTCCCTTTCACACTTGTAAATACTGACCCGGTCCTCACCGTGTGGCAGTGCTGTTGTTGGAAGAGTCCGGGTATTGTGAGTTGGTTTTTGAGGGACAGGGAAGGAGGAGTGCGTGCTCCACTGGACGTGTAATGGGAACCATCTTCTTGCCCCTCCTTGTTTTCCATTTAGGAAGACATGGCTGCTCACGTGGGAGCATCCCGGACGCCCCAGGAGGTGATGGAGCACTACGTGAGCATGTACATCCACGGCAACCTGGGGAAGGCCTGCATCCCCGACACCATTCCCAACAGGGTGACGGACCACACGTGTCCCAGCGGCGGCCCTCTCTCTCCCAGCCTGACCACGCCGCTCCCGCCCTTGGACATATCGGTGGCTGAGCAGCAGCAGCTGGGCTACATGCCGCTCCGGGACGACTA
This sequence comes from Perdix hodgsoniae, assembly GCA_035772895.1. NCBI lineage: Eukaryota > Metazoa > Chordata > Aves > Galliformes > Phasianidae > Perdix > Perdix hodgsoniae. Next base: position 10,900,169 of record JAPSGF010000002.1, read on the forward strand.
CGAGATCGAATACGATCAGGATGCTGAGACTCTGATCAGCGGCCTGTCGGTGAACTACGACGACGATGACGTGGAGATAGAATTGAAAAGAGCTCATGTAGACATGTATGTAAGAAAACTCAAGGAGAGACAACGGCGGAAGAACATCGCACGAGATTATAACTTGGTGCCGGCCTTCCTGGGGAAGGATAAGAAAGACAAGGAGAAAACTCCCAAACGAAAGATCACGAAAGAAGAGAAAGAGTTGAGGCTGAAGCTGAGGCCTCTGTACCAGTTCATGTCCTGTAAGGAGTTTGAAGACTTCTTTGAGAACATGCACAAGGAAAGAGTACTTCGAGCGAAGATCCGGGAACTGCAGCGGTATCGCAGAAATGGAATCACCAAAATGGAAGAGTCGGCGGAATACGAGGCAGCCAGACATAAACGGGAGAAGAGGAAGGAGAACAAAAACATAGCCAGCTCCAAGAGGGGGAAGGAGGACGGCAAAGAAGGGGAATTTGCTGCCATTGAAAACCTGCCTGGTTTTGAACTCTTATCGGACAGGGAAAAAGTGCTTTGCAGCTCTCTGAATTTGAGTCCTGCACGATACGTGACTGTAAAAACCATCATCATTAAAGACCACCTTCAGAAAAGACAAGGGATTCCTTCTAAGAGCCGACTTCCCAGTTACTTGGATAAGGTACTGAAGAAAAGGATTTTAAACTTTCTAACAGAGAGTGGCTGGATATCCAGAGATGCATCATGAAACCCACCGCATCTGAGCCACCACGCCAGAGGCCTGACGGGTTCCCTTCTTTTTCCTGCCCTCTCCGGAGATACAGAAGTTATCTCATTCAAAACAGACACACAAAACAAAAAAAAGCAAAAACAAAAAAACCCACAGTGTTTGTGGTCCGTGCTTTGAGTAGACTTTTGCTTTGTGTCATGAAAAACGAAACTTCTCCATTCGATTTCATTGCTCATTAGAGTACACTGTTTTTGTTATGTTACTCAAAGAGATTTCTTTCATGTGAACCAACCCAAGTCCAACAGTTGTGGGGTAGTCACTTCACTCCTCCTTACTGTTGGATAAGTGAGTGTCATTGTCATCCACAATCCTTGCCTTTTTTTTCATTTATGTTTTTCGAAGGTGGGAGATGGTTTTCAGCAGATGAGTTCTTCTCCCTGGTGTTGTTTTTGTCACAGTGGTGGCAGCCAAGCAAAGCTTGCAGAAATCCTGAGCTGTCAGGCGCAGGGTGCAGGGATTGGCATGGCTGTTGCTGAGCCTTTGGAGCCCTGCCATTAGTAGCACAGCCCAGGTGTCAGGATGTGGGGTGAGAGCTTCTCTGAGGTGCAGCAGGGGTGAGCCATGGTGGGGATTGGTAGATGAGTTGCCTGCAGGTATTTGTGCTGTGTGGGAAGGCTTCTTGGAGAGCTGCCTTCAGCTGCCTGACCCCAGTGTGTGCTTGGCCGGGCAGCTGTATGCTCTGTGCTGGGCTCAGCACCGCTGTGAAGTGGCTGCTTCTGGCCAGCTGTGGCTTAGAACACACAGAGTGCTGCCCTGGTGAAATCACCGCTTCCTATTGCAGGGGGAACCTGTCCCTCCTGTATCTGCTGTGCCCAGTGTGTGTAGCCTCAGCACCTGCAGCTGCATCCTGAGTGCAGCTGGGAGGGACGGGGACAGGAAGCTCCATTCTGAAGCTCAAAGTGGCCACTGAGTTTGGTTTATAAAAAAGAAAAATTAATTTATATAGATGAAAATGCCCAGCTGCTGTGCTCCTGGAGTGCGGAGTGGTGGATGCAGCCATCGCAGGTTTCTGGCTGCACGTACCTTGAAACCTGCTGGACTAAACGTGCTGAGGTTATTGCTGTGGTTGGCAGAATGGATCTCAGTTTGCCACAGTGGTCACTTTGGCATCATGTCGTGTTGTCAGAGCTCTGTGAGGGCTGTGCTCCCTGCCACACAGGGCTGGAGTTACAGTGCAGCAGAGCACAGCAGAAACACTTGATCGACACCATTGTTGTAGTAGTATATATATACCAGTTAAGGGAAAGGTGTTCAAGGAGGACTGGAAAAGGCTTTTTTTTAATCTTCATTTCATTCTTAGATTCCTGTGCTGGCATCTAACCAGGTGAATTTAAAAAAAAAAAAAAAAAAAGAAAGAAAAAAAAAAGAAAAAGAAAGAAAAGTTGATTCTGCGTGACAGACATCAGTGTTATTGCACCTGAGCCCTGTGCTGGGCAGTGGGTGGCAGCCAGTTGGGCAGCAGCTCCACTGTGTGGATGTGCCAGGAGATGGAAGCTGAGTTGAGAATAGATGTAAACATGGGAGATGTGCTGTGGTTCTGATGCCTTGGGCCATAATGAGGAGCCCATGACATCTCAAAAACAGTATTAATTCTGCAGCCTGGCAGAGGTATGCTGACCAGAACTGGTTTTGAGTCAGTATCTCCAGCATTATCAGAATAGTGTTACTGCTGAGTTTAGCATACAAAGGGTACAGTTATAAAGCCAGCATTTCTAAGGAGAAGGGAAAAAAAACAACGCAACACACAGAAAAAACTCTAGTGCCTTTTTGTTTTGAGCTTGTGGTGTTATGTCCCTCCAAAAAAGGAAAGGGCTGTGTGCTCTCTGCAATGCTTTGGCTTACCTGGAAGTGGCTTCTCAGGCACTCGAGACAAAGCAGTGCAACTCACTGCAGTGTGCCAGTAGCTTTAAGAACCTCTTCCACCCTATATGCACATATAGAGAGCACACGAGACAAGTTCAGAAGGTGTAAACCATTGATTATTTCCTCTGTCCTTCTCCTGTGGAAAGGAAGCTCAGCCTTTCCAGCCTTGGAGTTATGCAATTTGGTTCTTCCTCTGAGCGGTTCCGGCTGCTGCATCGCACCGGTGCTGTGCTGGAGCCTCAGCTCTGCCTGCAGCTGGGAGGTTAACACAGATGTGGGTTTTCTGATTTATTACTATCTTCCTCAGATCTAAATTTTATATTTCTACAGTGCTTTGGCACACCTAAGCCTAACTGAAGCAATAGCCTAAAACCCATCTGAACCGTAATTTAAAAATAAAAAATATCTAGGCACCAATGACTCATTTAAATGTTGTAGAAATGAATTCTGCGTTTACTCTTTGTAGTTCCTGAATTCCTCAGCCCTTCCAAAATGTTTCTTTGGTGCTAGGCATAACTTATTGAACATCAAGATGAATGTAAAATAAAGTATTTTTAATGTATGAAATATGGATATCGATATTTATTTTATACTTGCAAGCAAATTCAAGGTGGTAAATGTTTGCTGTAGCAAATGCTGATCCCTTGGAAAGGGCTTCCCTAGAAGCAGTGTCTCATTGTCAGCTATGCTTTTAATTTTAAAGGTGACTTGCACTAGAGGATGCTGCTGTCCTGTATTTTCAGATGGAACTGATTTAGTCTAAGCATTCCTTTGTTACGAGCTGCTGTTTTGTTTTCTCAAGCTGAGATGCAGTTGTCTTAATCCGGCAACTTAGTAGAGCCGTGCTGCTTCTCGTGTGGTGAAGGGCTGATAAAAAGTGTGGCAAAAGCTCTTCAACTTTGTGTCTTGTGTTTGTCAGGAAGTGCTTCCTGTACTGTACAGATACCCTGGGCTTCATGTTGCTAATGAAAAGGTGCTTGGTTTTGGTTTTTTTTTTTTTTTTTTAATGCTTAATACTCCTGACTTATTTTCTAATGAAAAATAATGCTAACGGTAGTATCTGCCCTCCCAGCATTGATGTAAGCCTGTGGCAGAGCGCTAACCTGCCAGCTGTTCAGTCTGATCTGCTGCTGGTAGGGGCAGCAGCCAGCCTGTTGTAATGCTGTACACGCGCTTCCATCAGCCCCAGCCATGTGTTACAGCACAACTCACCAAGTAGCAAAGGAGCATTAGCCTTCATTCTGTGCATACAACCTGGATCAGGAGGGCTTGTTGCAGCGTTCTGCTTACAGCCCCTCCTGCCCTACCTTCTGCTGCAGTCCCAGTGAGGGTTAAGAACAGCATTAGAAGGTTTGCATTGGAGCCTCTGCCCTTAAATGGCCTTGTGAATGAAAGCACTCTGCTGTTCTTCTCTTGCAAGGTGGCTGCACCAGGTTTCTTTGCAACTGTAATTGACTGCATCAGCCTTTTGGCTTACTGCTCTTTCTTGCAAGGTGTTTTTGCATGTGCCCCAGGTGCTCTTAAAAGATGATGAAATAAATACTGTGAAGGAGGGTACCTGGTGAGCACCCCTGGCTCATCAGCTTCTTCCTTAAAGGGAATGTTGCACTCATTTGCGTAGTGTACTGGTGTAGCTGTGCCAGACGCACAAACGTCTGTGCTGAAATCATGTAAAACCTAACTGATGTTGTGCACACTCAGCATTTTACTAGGTTTTTGCATTGTATATTGGTAAATAAACTTGTATTAAAGTTTCTTTCCATTATTGATTGCATGGTAACATAGCCCTTTTCCTCATTGTACCAGCTAAAGCCCTAGCACCAATGACTAGAGATGCATTTTAGCCACATGATGATGTGTGGAGAAGTGCTTGTAACAAACTAGCTAGGCCAGAGGTAGTAGTGGCAGCTTTATTAGCTACTCTTATGCTTAAACTTCAGAGTCACCCACCTTTTTCTTTCTTCAGTGCATTCTGCTGTCACCTGTCAGCATAAAGGTGCTTGGAGAGCTCAGTAAAGGTTTTCCCATCCACTACCTCCTCTGAAGGGCCAGACCAAGGAAAAGGAATTATTTCATTCAGATGTTCAGAATTCACTTCTTAGTTTTAAGGAAACGAGCTTGAGTCCTGTGCTGAACACTCAACAGTAAGTTGTGTTTAGCAATACCTTAAATGAATTAATGTAGTGCAAAAAAGACACTCTTTAAGGAGCTGGTAAATTCATTACAAAAATCTGTCTCAACCGACACGTGAACTGAAGAAGCTCCTTAATCCAAACAACCAGCAGTGAGGATGGAAAATGTGGAAGTCTTTCCTGTTACATTACCAGGTCCTAAACAACACGTGTAACTCTGATGTTTCAGTCTGGTGTGTTAAATGTATGGGCTTTGAGGCTCTGAGGGAAGACACGTTGTCAGCTGTGTAGTTTGGCAGGTCCCATCCGCTCCTATCAGCAGCAGGTGGAGTTACACACAAAAAGAGCTGTGTATGGGAAAGCACTGTTGCAGCCTAAGATCCAAGGTAAGTAAACACAAGAAATGAAGCAAAGTTCATATTTTTGTTTGAGCCACTTACAATGCAATTTAGTTCTAAATGTAGCAGATACCAAACTCTGAGATACTCACTTCTTCAGGTATTCCGACTTTCAGTGGGGTTTTAACTACAGTTTGCATAACAAACTGATCACAGGGCTTGAAAGTTACAAGTCTATCAAAATGCTTTAAACCAATTTATACAATATTAAATTCAAAATCCAGAGCTAGGATAAGTTGTATTGGTTCTTCAATGCCATACAAGTATTAGATGGTTTTCTTGAGTCAACTTGACTATTGATCTAGAAGGGCTGAACAATTACAAAGGACGTCCATTCTCCCTTGCCCTTTATTTTCACGTCAGAATTCACAAACGTTTCTATTTCAGTTGTTGAGAGGGATTGTTTCTGAATTCTGAATGGGTGCTTACATCAGCTAAAAAGCCAGTGGATACTTGCAGAGGAGTGTTTATCTGTACGACTTCACACACTTTTGCAGTTTAGTGTTACAAAGTGAAAGGAACCATTTGAACCACTGACTGGATTTTCAGTTTACACAATGATAAACACAAGATTGCAGAACTGAGAGGATTCTGTTCATTTCATTTTAATGTACCTTCAGTAGCCATGGTTGTAACAAATATTACTGACAGAAGAGAGCTGAAGGAACACTGTTGAAGGCCACTAAGCAACAGAATGTCATTGTCTGCTTCATTTTCACTGGGAGACCTCAACTGGTTCACTGAAACCTCTTGGGGGACAGAGGGATAAGGAAAGCAAGATGTAAGAGAAAAACCATCCAGCTGTTTAATAATTGAATGGCATTTTAAGTTATCTGATTCAGCAGCTAAGCGTCTTTCACAACGCCCACGAGGGCAGGCCGCAGCGTGCGCCCATGCAGCTTATAGCCAATCTTGGATACTAATGCAATAGTGCCAGGCTCCTTCCCTTCCATGGGAGCGTGGAACAACGCTTCGTGTTCGTAGGGATCGAACTTGGCTCCGACAGGGTTCAGTCTGAGCAGCCCGTGTTTTTTGAACACTTTCTGGATCTGTACTTCTGTCATGACAAGACCTTCGTATAAGCTCTTCAGGTGAGGATTTTCATCCTTAATTTCTTCTTTTGGAACGCTTTCTGTTGCTTTCTCCAAAATGTCTGCAACTTCTAGCAAGTCCTTACAGAAGCTCTGAATACCTAAAAAAGAAAGGAAAGGGGAGGGAGGAAAGCAAGTATTAAAATCCTCCACCAACAAAAAAATGAAAACCATGCTGGTGAGATGACATCGACAGTTAACTCTAACAAAAGTTACCAAAACCTTCAGATGGCTTCACATCATTTCCTGCTGTTAAGGAATGGATCTTTTATCTCTCACATGGTGGGATTCACCTGAAGACCAAAGCATTATATTGCTTTATTTCTACTCTTTAATCTGAGATACAAAGAGTGTTTGGAGAAGAAAAAGCTTGTTGTCAGGCTGATAAAGAATCTTAAGAGGTGAACAGAGATTCCTTCCTGAATGAACAGAATGCTCGTAACCCTCTCTCCCACTACAAACCGTTCTTACAGAGTGAAACAGAGGCTGCACTTCATGCTGAGTAATTCCTGGACCAGCAGCAGTTTTGAAGCTGATCTCCAGCTCGCCCCAGAAGAATCTGGACTCATTTCACTTAAGGCTTACTGTCTCAGGCAATCACAAAAGACCAAGACAACTCAGTATAAGAACGCATTTCTTCACAGAGGTACGATGATGACAAAGCGCCCTGAGTTGTGGCAGCCTTGCTCATTTCTTCTTTCAGTCAGGGTTGGGCTGTGTAACTTTATCCACTTGTTTTCTCCTCACCAGGAAGAGCACAGTACCAGAAGACAATGAAGTACAGAAGCATCTTGCAGGATCTAGAAGGATGGACTAGTTCTCAGTAGAAGGTCACTTGAACAACTGCACAGTTCTATTTACAGACTTGAGCTTTTTACAGAACTGTACCTGAAAGTGTCCAGTCAGTTCCCAAAATATTAGGAAATGAATCAAAACTTTAAATTCAGCCTAAAACTATGGCTAGGGCTGAACTGTCCAAACACCAGTTGTCAATTGCTCTGGATCAAACTAGATAGCAACTTGTTCAGAAGGGGATTGTTTTTATTTTTTTTCTATTTTTTTTAGCATAACTTATTTCTACAGACAGCTGTCACTGCATCTCTATGGACTTAGTTCCCTATAGATAAGTTTTAAGGGAAATTCATTCTTAGAGTAAAAAAAGCAATCCCCAAATGAATGATGAAACTTACAGTCACACATTCACTGTGATAACGTTTAAATCAGAAACTTTATTGGAATATTTATTTCTATCATACATCCCTGGGCTCTGAGATAACTCCAAGCCTTTCTGCACTACACAGCACAGCAACCAAACAACGCTTTTTGCAAGTGATTTTCAGGATGAAGCATTCGAACATCCATGAAAATGGTACAGAACTATGAAACAAAGAGATGCTTTTTCTTACCACACACATTAACTGCAGATTCTGCATGCAGAAATTAGAATGTCTGCATTCAGAATAAAACTACACAGCTCTCTAGTGCAACAAGAGAAGCTAGCTAATATTTCAAACCAAAGTGACAGTCAAGTACTGAAAGGAAGCTCTTTTGCTGCAGTGTTTATGCACAAACAAGAAATTCTGTCTGAATGTCAGAAAGTCGTGTCAGATGTCAGCAAGCTGGCTGCTAGAGGCAGATGTGTTTCTAGCACTCCTTAAAGCCTACAGCTGTACGTTCCCTACCACTGTACTGCCTCTGTTTGAAAGCTATGGCCTTCACCAGAAGAGGAATGTTATTCAAATCTGAAAGGTAAAACAAACAAATGAAAACCTCCACAAAATGAACCACCTCAGGATCCATTCATCAATAACAACAAAAGCAGCAACACAGCAAGCATGCCAGTATTCCATCTCTCCCTTGTTTTTTGAACTCTGCCATGGGACTGAGCGCATAAAAAGGCAGACCTGAGGTTGCAAACCTTACTAGAAACATCTCCTAATGCTGTATATTTAGAAAATCAGGTGACAAATTCAAACAAAATTTAAAGTTGTTGACTTAAATTGGTTGTTTTGCCCTATCTTAAGGGAGACTACTATAATTCTGTTACCAAGTGAGGAACCACTTTTTTAAAAAGTTTTTAAACCTCCTTCCTCTAAAGATGTTTCTTAAACTAAGCAGGCAGAATAACTACAAGTACAACTTGTCAAAAGTGTAGGCTAGTTAGCTCCATTTTCCAGGCTCTGCTTTTCAAGTTAGTATTCCTGGGTCTTAAGATTAAAAACAGAGCTTTTACTGACCGTATAACTTTGCCTCTTCCACGAGTTTCTGGCTTCTTTGCCTCACATTTTCTGCATCTGCCAAGGCCCGCTTGTACTTATCCTGCAGAAAAACAAGTCACAGAAGAGATTTCAATCCAAGTGGTTGAAGCATTGAAAATAATTCTAAAGCGAGTACAGAACAGCATTTCTCTTTTACTGTTACATTATTTTTTAGATAGTGGATTTAGGCAAACTGAAGACACAATTATCACTGCATCCTTGTTGCCAAGAAAATGCTTGCTTTGTTTAAGTGCAGAAAGAAGTTTGAGAAAGGAAGTAAAGACTGGCCTCTAAACTCAATATTTGCTGTCAGAAATTTTTAACACTACAGATACACCAGTTTTTCCAAAGATTTCTGCTTTTTCTGGCAAGCGTTTGCAGGAAGTCTTCAGAAGTCATTATGTGTTCTAACACCAGCAAACAAGATCCAACCCAACCATTCAGTCTGCCTCTTCCCTCTCCACCGAAGTGTCCTCCAAGTTTTTCAGACCTTACAAACTACAAATTCTGACTCCTCTGTTTATCAGGCTAAGTTTAGGTATGCTCTCAGCAAGAGATGCACTGAGAACTAGATTCAACAAACGCTGGCGCTTCAGTGCTGCACCACCTGACCTAGAACTGTGCTGGGCCTGCACGCACTGTAAGGTTGACTTTCACATCAAGAAATTGACCGAAAGGATGCCTTATGTAGCCAGGAACATACGCTGTCAACCGAGGTGTTAAACAATCTCCCTGATTTGTCTTTCAGTTCTTTCCTAAGGGCAGCAGAAAGGAATCTCAAGCCACTCGCAGTTCATAGGCACTGATACTATGGAAGGTTCTGGGCTACCTCTCGAAGTCCCAAATGCTCTAGCAAGACATTTTCTATAAAGCACTCATCCAGAAAAGCAATGCCTTTGTTTAATCCACACCTCTCACCTCCCAGGGCACTGTTCACTCTCCGTTAAGTCATGCATGAGAGAGAATGCGAGATTCATTAGGCCAGATAGTGGGAATGCAACACAGACACATTAGTCTCCCATTTAAAGGCATCTCTAACAGAGATGGGTTCAAACTCCCACTGCATAAGCATGTAATAAGTACAGTATTATATACAAGCTAAGAATCGTTAACTCCTACCTTTGGAAAAGTCAGTGGCTGTTTTCAGAATACCTACTCTTAGCTCACATACCTACATACGTACAAGATGCATTCCAAGCCTTACACAAACTTCAAATAATTATTTCTCCACTGAGCAAAAATCTAAGTGGCCTGAAGTCAGTGAAACTAAGGAACAAATATCCAGGTTGTAGGGAAACTGTTATGTCACAGCCTGAATTGATGACTGAGCACCTGGTGAAGGGGGTGGCTGATCTAGGTAGCACACATGCACGCAATTCACCTGTGCTTCCCATGTGACAGAAAGGGCTCATTTAAGGGCCAGCTTCCAAACAGAGAGCATCTTCTGGATGAAGGCTACTTCCTGAGAAGGAGTGTTCTATAGCCAGAGGCCTTATCACCAGTCAGGTGAATCAACTTTTTTCTGTATACGCTTACTACCATTCCTAATGCTGCTTTGCCTGACATCACAAAGAAGTTCTCAGAAGCAATTTCTCTGCTTTCCAAGGACCAACACAGGTCAAGCAAGATTCCATCCAGAAATGAGAATAAAGCCACCCAGACTTTTTGTTTTAAAATAGGATGGAATACATTTCAGGTCTTACAGTAAATCCACTCTCTTAAATTTTGAGAAACTATCTAATTACAGCTTTTTATCCATTAACTAAACAACAGTTGGATTAATGTGTTCAGACTATGCACTGAGAAGCTATAATCAAGGCTCTTAGATACACAGCCCGGAAGGTATGCACACAGACTGAGCAGAGGCCACTTACAGTAACTTCCTTGAGCTGCTCTTCCAGTTTGGCCTTTTCCTCAGTTAACATTCTTTCAGCAGCACTGGGTTCAGCCTTCTGCTCATTGTGGCTGTGACCCTGGTCCTCTTCCAAGTTCTGGCTGGTGCTCTTCTGCTGCGTTGCCACACAAAGCAGTCGTGGAGAGGTCCTGGGGGGGAAAAAAAACACATACGGAGGGTATTAATTATCACTTCTAAGACAGCAGTGCTTCCTGGACATACTGGACGCTTCATCTGACACAACAACTGCACATCAGAGCACGAATTAACGCTTCCAGAACTGTGGAATCAGTCTGCAGAACCTTTCCATCAAAGGAACCGAATTTAGGTTACCCGAACCGCTGCAAACAACCACCCGGTTGCGAGGCACCGACCACGGGGCAGCAGCTCGCGAGTGCCCCTTCGGTCCAGCCTACGCCGTAGGGCACGGGAGCTCGCTTTCACCGCAGCACGCATTCTGCCTGATGCAACGACCCGCAAGAGCCGCCCGAGGCTCGGCGAGAGAGCAGCGGCCGTTCCGCACCTCGGGCCTCACCGAGCCCAGCCCTTCAAGACGGCCCCTGAGGCGCCCCGAGGCCGAGGCGGCCCAAGCGAGCCGGCTCACAGGGCTGCACGGCGGGCCAGGGCCGTGTCCCTGCCCCAACAGAACGGGAGGCGAAGGGCTGGGCCTCGCTCCCACAGGCCCCGAGCGCGGCCCCAACCGATGCGCCCGGCCCGGCAGCACCGCGCTCACCTCAGCGCCAGGCTCAGCAGCGGGGACCGCGAGCGGACCGTGCCCAACACGCACTGCGCTACCGCCGCCATAGCGCCTTCCTACCCAGCACGGCGTCTGCCCGCCCACCTGCGCACTTACCAATCAGAGAGAGGGTACTCTAGGAGTGACGCGGACAACAGCCAATCCGAGAGGAGGATGAGCGAGAGCGGTGGGTGGCACGCACGGCCCTTCCGGGCAGCGGAGGGGAGCTCCGTGCGGGGAGTTCTACTCTGCCCCCCTGTGGCGGGAGGGCGCTTGAGGGCGCCCTGGGGGCCATTTTGTGCGCTGGGGTGTACTTGTCAGCCCTCGGGGGGTCTGGCACCTGTCTGTGCCAGCGTAACTGGGACACGCAAATCCTACACGGTGATACACGAATTAACTTCATCAGTGCTATCAATCAGTATGTGATTATCACTCTAAAAGAAAGAAAAAGGTCGCATATAGAACTTTGTTAGATTTTTCACAGATGCCCCAGCTGTAAGATTGATTTCTGCTTGCACTTCCAAAGCGTGTCCTGAGAATGAAGGAGCTGCACGTACTGGAATGCAAATTCAGTGAATTATATATCCAGCTGTGTTCAGGTGTATAATTACAGTGTTACTAAAAAGAAGCCTCAGAAGAGCCATCTAGCTTGCCGCGTGGGAATCCTGCAGAAGTTAGGAGCTTGCTCAGCTAACTCAGGCTTCTGCACAGCCTCCGTGCAGCAGGGTTTGCTTGTCTGTGGTGCTGCTTCGTGGCCTTTGCAGAAAGCATGTGGGACATACTGGTCCTGTGGACTTGTGACAACTGAGCGCTGTTGTCTCTGGCAGTCACACAGATGTGCATTTCTCCTCTTGAGGGACAACTTGGAAGAGCAAGAAGCGTGCCAGTGGCACCCTTGGGTGACAGCATCTCTGCAATGAGAATCGAGCAAATGATTTTGCATTCTGGTGATCATTAGTTTATACTGTGACACTGATACAGCACAGCAGCTTGCCTACACAGAACAAAGCAAAGGCTGAGGTTGCATGCCATGTTCCAGTGTGGCTTTAGTCCTGACAGAGGCTGCCTGCTGCTTTCTGGCAAGTAGATAAGCCACAGATCCCAAGCTTCATCCTTGTAATTCTTAAAGATACAATTGAGGAAACCTGGTAAAGATACCAGTAATGCAGTGGAAGGATCTGAGAGAACAAGGAGAAAAGTGGGAATAGCCATAAAGGAGGTTATCCACAGAAAGCTGTGAAGAAATGAGACGGAAAAGGTAAGCAGGTCTTTAGATCTGAGGCCTCTAAAATTTTGCCTGAAAAAATAACTGGTTCCTTTTAGCACTGAACAACAAGTCTGTGTGTCTCGTTTCCCATCTGTTGGGCTTTCCAGAAATCCTTAGCAAGCTGCTTCCTATTCACCTTTTCTTCATTCTCTGCTGCCTACCACCTCTGGAAGCAGTGTTCAATTAATGATTGATTAGAAAATTAATAACAGAAAATTGAGAAAAGCCTCTTGCTAGTATATCTTATTAATCATTTAGTAAGCTATGTTGTGTTCAAGACCCTTGAAAGAAGCTAATTCCTGTATTAAGGCCATTTTGCCCAAAATGATAATTCACAGGCTTTTTCCAAGCAAAAATTCAGAATGATCCTCAATGAAAGTGAATTTTATTGTGATTTCCTCAACTTGAAGAGCCGTTAAAAAAAAGCCCACAGGTGGTGCAGATACTGATGAGTGCAGGACTGGACAGCATACATGGTATGACAGATAAGCATGCAGGTTACCCAGAGCTTATTTGCATTGTGACTGTTGTTGGCCATAGATATTGTCCCACTTTGGAATGCACTTTGAAGAAATTACTTTTCCAAGCTTTACTCTGACTTCGATCTTTGCAGTCTGTTCTGTTTTAATTGTAGTGCCACCTAGTGGTTTGCTTTGTGTTTATTATTATGACTTTTGTTAATACTCAGCTGAGGAGTATTCAGCACCTGCTGCTTGGCCTGGCAGGCAGCCACAGGTGTGCAATCACAAGCACGTTCCTGAGTAGTCCTCTCCATGTCAAGCAGACTTTTGTTTTTCACATAAATTCAGGGTTTGAATGCTGTTCGTTGATAGGCAATACTTATTCTGAATTCTAAAATGTTAAGCAGTTGCTACCTTTCAACTTGATGTGGTTAGAAGTGGTTCTAATCTCTAATTAGTGCAGTCCAGTGATTGACTCAGGTGGTGTTAAGGACTTAATTCCCAATTCAGCTTGTGATTCACTTTGTGGCCTCATGCAGTTATTCAGCCTTGTGCAGTTATTCAACCCTGTTTCCACACAACTACAAATTAAGGGTAGTAATCTTTCAAAACAAGAAAGTTGTTCAGAGCGCACAAGGGAATTTCTGTGATATTTTGAGAAGGTCAAAGGAAAGATAAGGTTCTTTTACTATTATTATTAGCATTAAATATATAGTAAAAAAGCTTGCAATCTTTTGAGGTGAAAAATGGTATAAATGCAAGATCTGTGCTTGAAACATTAAATGAAAAATTAAGGCATTTCTGTGTCTATGAAGAAATACTGGTCTTTTCTCTGAATGCCAAGATATAATCTGTTGATATTCAACCAGCAGGCAGAATGCCATTACGTTTCTGTTTCAAATATGAGCTGTATTATTAATGTTTTCAGGCTGAAAACGGAAGGGTATCATATCTTCCCTGATCAGATATGTTATATGTCAGCCTGATCAGAACCAAACATTGAACTGTGGTGGAAGGAAGTGAAATGTGAAAAGAAAAAAACAAAAAAAAAAATCTTTGTAAATATTCTAGCAGTGGCCTTTCAAGTCACTTATCAGGAAATAAAAAAATCAAATTAAAATATGTTAATTTAGCTGTAAGATCGTTATTGAATTTTTCAGTGGTGAAATCAAACTTATTTTTCAAACCTGAACCCTTTAGGAAAGATTTCACAAAAGAGATCCTACCTGTAGCATTCCAGTGTAATGTTGGGGGACGTGTTCTTTCATACAGAATGTTACTTTAAAAAATATTTATGTATATACACATACATACATATATATATATGGATCCCTGTGTATAGGGATTATTGAGTCTAAGGATCAGTAACACCTGGAAACATCTCAGACAAAAGAAGACTATAAAGATTAGACTGTTACTTGCATCCAGAGACTTTAAATATCATGTAGTGAGATGCAGATGTGTGTGTAGGGAGGCATAGCCTTACTTCCTTTTAATGAGAGCCTTACTAAGATAGCTAATGTGTCCCAAATTCATAATTTTTAATGCAAACATTTTAAAGAAATCTCTCCCAAGAGAGAACGTGTAACACCTACTCTCTGCCTAGTTTTTCCGTAGGCTGAAAGTACAGAATCTACATCTTATTCTGGTTATGGAATACCCTTTGAGTTCCCATAGCTTTTTGCTAACTAATTTGAAAGGTACATTTTATAACTATCTTGTTGCCTGGAGAAGGTTGTTGCTGTGCTGAAAATCTAATAGCGACAGCCACAGGGCTCTGAAGAGAGCTAATTAGAGCAATTTAGAATAACAGAAGTTCTATTCCTAGGAGGACACTGAAGAGATCCTACCCCAAAGCAGCGTGCAGCAGTTTCAGAGCAAATTTATTGTGATATTCCTGCGTAAGTCATTTGGTATCCCAAGGATTTGCATATTTGGCCATCTATTATGGTTTGTTCTTTCAGCTCTCATTATCAGGCACAGGTATATGCCTTGTAACACTCCTGGCAATAAAAAGTCCTTCACCTGTCGTCTTTCTTAAGAAAGCAGCTGGCTGGTTCTAATGCGCAAAAGCAATCTTTTATCATGCTGATGTGGCTTTACACCTTGAGACAGAATTATTGAGCTCTGGCAGAAGGGTTTTCAATCAATTGTTGTTCTCATAAACTCTTAGTGTGGTGCCATTGATTTTCTTAATATTTTTCTTAAAGATAAATTGTTGCCTTTCAGCTTAACGGGCCAAGTTAACAGAAGAGGTCAGCTGTGTTACCGTGGTTTCTCCTCTCTCTTCTGTTACATTCAGGTTTTGCCAAGAGGACAGAAGTTGTTGGTGTCCATTTCTGCACAAAGTTTAACAGTAAAAATAGTGTTGCTGAAACAGTATTTGGACATTCAGGCCTGCATTTTTTTTTTTCTTTCTTTCTTAATTTTTCTTTGAGGTTTGATGAATTAGATCCTGTGGGCTCATTTCTGCTGTGCTGCCTACAAGTGATTTGTATTAGTCAAACGGAGTGTGGTGTGGGGAAGGGCTGCCAAGCCAGGTGCTAGGCACACGGGCTGCCAGCAGTGCTGTCGGAGCCCGAGGCCTGGCTGGTTATTGCTCGAGTTGGACTTGTGCAAATGTTTCTCCCTTGCTTTTTACATATTTTTTTCATATAACTGACAAGAGGTTAAGCTGTATGATGCATGCCAGTGAAGGGAGCTCTGTTCAGACGTGGTGTTTTAGTGCTGTAATTCAGTCTCGTTGGCGGGCTGTTCATCCTGAGTCAAAAGCTCATTCTGCTGATGCTGTGTACAAGCCTGTTGGAGAGCTAAGAAGACAAGAAGCACAAAGCAAAACTTAAACAGGTTGTCTCATGCTTTTCTCCAGCTCCTTTGGAAAGCAAGCAAGAATTTTTGATTGTGTTTTTATGAGTAATTAATGAGTGCACGAACGCTCCTGTTGGACAATGATTATTCTCCATTCAGTTCCTAACCTAGCAGGGTAGGTCTGGCCAGACAGGAGAGAAAGAGTCCAGCTAAAAATAGCTGGAGGGGGAAAGAATAAAAGGTTTCCAAACCCCAAAGATTTTCCATATAAATGAAATCTACCTAATACCTGCTTGGTGCTTTTTAAATTTTATTTTATTTTATTTTATTTTATTTCTTTCTTTATTTGTAGAGGTCACAGTTTCTGCACCTGTATTTAAACCTGTCTCCAGATGAGGGCTTTACTCTTTGCTTCCTTTCCACAGGCATCTGTGAACCTACAACTTCAGTCTTGTTAGAAGAGCTCTTATCATCATTAATGTTAGACTGGTGACATTTATGGGGAGTGGCATTAGATTTTCCTCAAAATCTCTTGAGTTGTGTCATTGGTATCTGTGGCATGGCTCTCTACCTGTGGTATCTACAGCAGATTGAAATTTACTTAGATATAAAAGGTGTGCTGGGCAGGTGTAGACAGAACTGAATGAAAGTCCTTGTTTTACATCTGTGGTACTTGGAGGTTGTGTGGCTACTTTAAGTTCCGTGATAATCATCACACGAAGGACTTTCACCGCTGCTTTAAAGGTCACCTCAGATTCATGAATCACTGCAGGTTAATGTGTTATTAATCAGTCAGAGACCAGCTGAAAATTATTGGTTCAGCTCGTGTTAGGTGTTTATAAAATAAAATACAAAGAAGAGAATCTGTGCTTCTGTGCTAGGAGTTAAATAGGAGTTCTGCTGCTGTCACTTAAACCATGTGGTCTTTCGCTCTTACTCCATCACCAGCTCCTGCTGCTGGTCTCAGAGCTGTCATTCTCTGACCTGAGTGGAGATGCTGCTTCTCATTGCTATAAAACCTGTTGCTGGTCCTTTAATTTTTGTCTTTTCTCTCCTTTTTCCTTCCTCTCTACCTCCTGCTGTACACTTGCCATCGCCACATCTGCTCAGTTTGGAGTGGAGAAGCCTCCTTGCCACACCGCTTCCATCTCTGCTCAGTCATTCTCAGGTTTTGCTCAGGCTGTCCTTACTTAATGTCTGCTGTTATTTGTGATTGAGGACACCTTCACCTTTGTGATATTAAACCTTACTTCATCTGCACTGTGTTCATTTCTAGAGATTCTTATGTTTATGATATTAGTGTTGACTGATAATTATGCTTGTGCTGCAGAAAAAGCATTAAGGTGAAGGACCCCTGTGACTTCTCTTTTAATTCATCTTTATTACCGAATGAAACAGACTCCTCCATTTCAAAGAGCTTATGGCTTGTCTCTGACTAATCTTGTACTTTTCTGCTTGCTTAATTTGTGTTTTTATTCTACTTTTAAAATGATATTTTTATTGTGTCTTTTAAAATACATGTTTATTACTCTTCTATGACTCCCAAGTGTCTTGGCTGGCAAAGTCTTAATGAACAAAATTACTGTCATGCTACAGCTATAAAAGTTCACTCCTTCCCTGGAATGAAGCAGGCAAGTTTGAAGGAGTGGAGGGAAACAAGAAGCTATCCTGGAGTTATTTTAAGTAAAATGGGATAAATACTTAGGAAAAATGTTTTTAGGATTCTGTTGCAGTTACAAACTGTTAATGTGTTAAACTTCCCCGTTCTTCGTTGTGCAAATGAACCAAAGTGTATATCTGTACAATCATTGCAAAGATGCGTGCTGCGTAGAACATATCCACTGACTGACTTTGTGAGTGTTGAACTCTGACGCTAGCCTGGATGTACCAAACAACTCCTTATTTACTAGAAAACCTGCCTGCGTGCTGTAGTCCAGTAAGTCATGCTAATGATTGAGCTGGTTGTGCTGGAAAGCAACTAGTATGTGAGGCACTTTGTGTCTCATCGAGCTGTACACTGCTCTGCAGACACGTTAGTGACTGTCTACACATTGACTCAACAGCTTTTCTTTTGTTTTCAACAGAAGGAGATGTTTTGAAGTGTTGGTTGTTGTCTTTCAGTAACAATTGTTAATACCTTGGTGCAATACCAAGTGAGTAAATGTGTACAAACAACAGCTTGAGGCTTCGGAGATAGATGGCAGAGCTGTGAAGTTGATGCTGTATTCTTCTGACAGAAGACTGTGTGACAGACTCAGAGGCACTGTTCTACTTGTCTGCATTGCAAATAATTGTGTAAGTGACAACATTTCCATAAACTGCAGCTATAATATGGAGATCACGCAAGCAATTGGCCAGCACAGCTCCAAATAAGGTCAGGCAAGAGCATAGCACAGGAAATAGTTAGGCATTAATGGCAGTATCCTTATTACTGCTCCTGTTCTGTAAGAAACACATTTCCAATTGGGAGCAATTCTAAAACAGCAAACAGGTTTACCCAGCTTTTCAGACTTTGCTTGCTTTTGTTAGAGGCTTTGCAGATCACTAAGTGCAGAGTGCTGATAGAGGTTAGGCAAGGACTTAAGGCAGTATCACCTTTCCAGGCAGAGTCACTAAACAACGGAGACAGCACACGTTTATCTTCCTCTGCTTGCACAATGTTGTAGGTGAGTTGACCCTGGCCAGCACCTAAACAGCCACCACCAGCCTGCTTACTTCCCTCCTGGATGGGGGAGAGAATCAGAAGGGCAGGAAGCAAGCAAAACTCATGGGTGGAGATGAAGACAGTTGAAGTGAAGGAAAAATTTAAACCACAAGTGATGGAAAGGCAATCACCAGCTCTCATGAGCAGACTGGTGCCGAGTTGATTTCTGACTAGAGACTACTGTGGGAAGAGCCCCTCCTCAGTTTTATTTCTAAATATGTAATTACATGGCATGCCAGATAGACTGTTCCAGTCAAGTCTTTTCCCATTCCCCTCCTTATCCTCAGGGATGCCCTCTGCTTGGGGAGCAGAGTGAAAAATGGAGATGGTTTTGATGCTGTGCGAGTACTGTTCAGTGACAGCTAAAGCACTGGTGTGTTACCAATGCTGTTTTAGTTATAAATCTAAAACACGGCAGCATGCAGGTTGCTGTGGAAAAAAATAACTCCATCCTGGCTGGACAGGCTGCATGCCTTTATAGATGGGCTTGGCCCTAGGGTGGGGTGATCACTGTGCAAGCTGTAAATTCACTCTGACTGCATCTGCATCTTCCTGTACTCAGTTCCAAATAAATTTTATGTGACTTATGAACAACAAAAAGCAGTAAGAGTGACGGAAGTTCTGCCTCTGATTGTTATATGTGCACATACATATTTTAGGCCTTACATATGTTTTTCACTTGCAGTTCCAGAAAATTTGTAGCAGCCTGATCACTAAGGTGGCATTTTGCAGAGTTGCATATCATCGTATTTTGCTTGCTATTCATGATGTATTTCATTGTCTAGTTGAAATTCTGGATTAGTGAAATTTGTACCTTACAGAAGTACAAACCTCTGTTTCAGAGAAACTTGCTTCTGTAGAATCATTTGAATTTTCTTCTAGGAAATTTTGCGTTTTATGGTGAAATCTTATTCTGCTTAGGGACTTTCTGGATTATCATTTCTAGCATTCCTCCGTTTGCCCTGTGATTGCCCTTTATTTGAACTCATGTATTTCTGTGATATTTATTACATTTCTTTCTGGAAGAGGAGATCACTTGGAGCAGAGGAGTTGAGATGACATGCAATATGTTAGCCTGGAAATAGTAATACCTTTATTAAACCTAGCAGTGTTCTGACCTACAAAGGATCAAGGTGTGAGTGAAGTGTCAGGCTTCATTTTGTTCCATCAGTGATGCTTGGCTCTTGGTGGAGTTATTTATACCCTTTCCATCTGCCTTCCAGACTGATCCTTAAGCCTTTTCTTGGCTGGTGTTCAGTCTGTTCTCAATGGCTGTGCTCTCATCTGTCTCACTGTTATGACTGTGATTCTTGTCTGTTAGTTTAGACATCTCTTTCAGGAGATGTCCTGCCTTGTTCTGGGCTTTGTTTGCTGAGCTGGCCAGAAGTGTGAATCAGATGACCTCAATTTGAGTTATCTGAGTGCACTCTTGTGTCTACTGTTGAATTCCTAACAGTGGACCAGGATGTTCTTCTTGCTTTGAATCATAAGACAACCTCAGGACACAAATCCTAGAACACTGGCCTAAGAAAGCTTAGAGTGCTCCTTGAGAGCCTGGAGCCAAAGGCCACAGATGGATTTATACTGGATTTCCGAAGGTCATCTTGTCCACCATCCATTCCGAGGCAGGCCACCTGAAGCTGGTTGTCCAAGAGCATGTCCAGGTGGCTTCTGAATATCTCCGAGAAGAGAGGCTGTACAGTCTCGTGGGGCCACCTGTCCCAGTGTTAAGTCACACTCACAATGAAAAACTGTTTTGTGGTATCAAGAACAAAGCATAAGTATAGTACATGCACAAATATATCTAATCATCAGGCTAACTCGGTGCCAGGATATTAGCATGTCTGTTTGACAAATGTACTGATGTGTGTCTCAGACTGAATGGAACACTTGAAACGTGTTTCATGTTTGGAAACATGCAGTGCTAGTAATGGAATTACAAAGATCCCCATGCCCAAGTTTTTATCTCCTTGTACTCATGTCAAACATGGTGTATTTCTCCCTGTTTATTAAAAAGAAGATAAGGTTGATTCATATGACTTAACCATAAATGTTTATCTGCTACTTGGACCGTATTGAAAATAAAATTCATTAGGTTTAATGAGAAAACTGACTGATACCAAGAACAAAAACAAATAAATATAAGCCATACTGATAATTCATCCTCTTATATTTTATTCCAACTTGGAGAAGATAGGGTAAAGACAATTTTTCAGCTGCAGTACATTTTCTCATTTTCATTATGCAGAGCTAAAATTATCCTTGCTGTAATTTTTCTGAAATCAGTGGTATTCTTCTGCTAGGTGTGAGAGTGACCTGCCCTGATGGACCTGCTGTTCCAGGACACGCTACAATCCAGCAGGTTTCTTCCCTTCAGTTGAATGCAAACATACAGGTAAAAATTGTTTACTTCTGCAGCCTTTTATATGATTATAAGCAGCACAGACAGGGGAGCACAATAACTTAAATCTGTGGATTTCAGTTGGATGAAATGAGCTTTTTTTTTTGCCTCAGAGGAGGATGCTGTTCTACATCCTGTAGCTTAGTTTGAAATTCTTTATTGCATCCCTGATTAGGCAGAAGCCTTCTGCGGAAACAAATCAGGATTAGAACCTGGGAGACCTTCAAGTTTGATATCATGTATGCAGTATCAGCAAATCACAGTGAAGAAAATGGGGGAGAGGCTTTGACTTTAAATAATCAAATTTTTAAAATTGTTGTATCAGAATATGTTGTGGTTATTTAAAAAAAGAAAGAAAGAAAATAGGATGACAGGAATTTTTCCAGCAGTTCTCATTTCATGAAAATTGTGTCAGAAAGAAATAGTGGAGAATAAGATTTATGTAGGAGTTAGGGCTGTACCGTGCTTTATTATCCAGTCTTTATTTTGAAATTATCACATTTCGACCTATTAGGCCATACAGACTGCAATTGAATGATTTCTATTAACTGAAAATTCATATTTCACTCCTAGTGCTTCTTGTTCAAATCTTCCTTACACTGATGTGAAAATCTGACTTTTTAGTAAAGCTGCTTCACTTTTTGCTCCTACTGTGGAAGTATTGTGTGTCTAGAAATGTATATGGTTCCTTTTTTCTGTTTACTTATTTTTGTTTAACAAACTGTCTTACTCTCATCAGTAGCTCGTGAATGATACGGATTTCTGTAGGAAGTATGAATTTTTAATGAACATTGTAAATATTAATTTAAAACGTGAGAAGCCAATAACTGAGATGTTAATGCAGCTTTGGAGATCTTCCTCCTTCTGAGGTGATAAAAATAACATATGGGGTTAAGAACATGAAAAGGAATGCGCCTTGGGGAGGATGTGGATGGGATGCCATGTCCCTGAATGCATTCAAGGCAGGCTGGATGTGGCTCTGGGCAGCCTGATTTAGTGCTTGGTGACCCTGCTTGTGGCAGAGGGGTTGAAACTAGATGATCATTATGGTCCTTTTCAACCAGGCCATTCTCTGATTCTGTGATGTGCTGGAATGATAATGTAGCAGAGGTAGGGTGTAGAAATATAGGATCTTTAGATTGTGAAACAAAGACTAATAGCCTCTTTCTTTTTTGGGAGATGGAGAATCATAGAACCGTGTAGGCTGGAAAAGACCTTCACAGAAGTATTGTTGGGGAGGAGGTAGTTCTGCCCAATGGAATAAATTTCTCTGCATAACTTGCCATTCTTGGGGTGTTTTTATTCATCTGTCAAGTCACTGTTTTTGACAGATTGTTAATTGTTACTATGCAATCAGTTTTGTAGCAGGAAGTTAAGAGATTGGTTGTAGTCCTGCCCCCAGGATTTTGACTCTTTTTTTTTTTTTTTTTGTGCTGTCACTGAAGAGTGATTTTAAAAGATTCTGCATGATAAGAGGTACCATCCTTTAGCTGATACGTTAAATTGAGGTCACTTCTGCCAACGGCCCTCTTAAAAATCACCTCTGTGTCTTGTCAAACATTCCATTTTGTGGTGAAATTAATTCTGAAAATCAAGGACTGTGTATGAAATATTACTGAGCCCATAATGGTGGCTCTGTTTGCCCTGTATTCATTGTGTTGCTGGTATTTCACTTACAATTTTTGTCAGGACTTACATTATAAAACTCAATTTTACTCCGTTCTGTATCACAAAGCAGCATATGTCACACTAACCCCACCGAGCAGAGTAAGATTACTACATCAAATCTTATATCATCTTGTGATATATATACACACAAGATTACTCAGAAAATAACTTGTCAGCACTGTAGACACTTCATGGTTGCTGCAAAAACCACTCCATACTGAAGGTCACATGTGTGCACGCACTGACTTAACAGCTCTATTCACCCTTTGCTAGAACAGTGCTGCTGGAAGAATGACAAGAGGCTACGAAAGCATCATACTTTCAAGGAGAGCTTTCTGATCCCTTCTGTTTAAAGGACTGAAGTCCAATATATTAAAAGGAAATAAAACTTTGGAACTGCTTTATATTATGAAAATAAAAGCACCCTCAACTCTTTTTGACCTCAAACACTGTTGACTCCGAAAGTGTTGCAAACCTTGCCATAGAGCACACCTTACTGATGGCAGCACTAGTTTTGGCACTTCCAGATTGCTAATTCCTTGGTTTAGGTCATGTTGTGTTGTTTTATTTTTCTTTTATGAATACAGGTAAATACTTCCAGTAGTTCAGTATCTCTGGATCTTTCTGCTGATGCTTTATAAAGTCCTCTCAGATTCTTAGTATAGATTCAACTCTTATAATCCATTCACAAGAAGAGTTAGGACATCTGTATTTGGGTGCCTATTGCTCTTCCATTCTTCTTTCACTGTGCTGCGTGCTTTTCCCCTGGAAGCATTTCAGAAGTGATTCTGAAGGCTTCTTATCTCTGTCGCTCTCATGAACATCTACTTAGATTTTGCTGATTTGCAATTCTCTGAAGTGCAACCTTTTCCGTCAGTGTCTTGTGCATTTGTAGTGGCTCCTGAAAGCCCCGGCCTTTCTGTTGTTCTGCGCCTTCCAAACAGACGTAGTCAATATTGCAGACTCACTTTTTGTGTGTCATGACTAACTGTGTATCTAGAAATTAAGTTCATTATACTTAAGTGATACTGGTTGATTTAAAACAAATAAAAAAACCACAGTAATTTCCCTTTGTTTCTATAGGATGCATTTGATAAGAATCCACAACATTCTTTTTTTTTTTTTTTGCCAGCATGCATGACTTGTGCCTCCTTACGTGTCTTGGCTTCATGGCTTTCCTTCGTGAAATGCTCTGCATTGTACAGGTGCTCTTGAACCTAGTCTTGTCAGAGTCAATGGAGGCAGCTCAGTTTACATCCAGGGAAAGCAGAAACACTGACTTGTTTCCTCTCTTTGCAAAGTTTTGGGAGCAGCAGTCCGTGGCAAGGGTTGGTGACAAGCCACTGTAAATTGATAATAGTGATGCTAGCATACTTTCTTGCAAAATGAACGTGAATCATGGCAGCCTGAACTTGTATTTCACTTGTTCAAGGATGCTTGAATCTTACTTTGTAATAGAAGAACAACTTCTAACATTAAGAATATGCTTTTTTTTTTTTTTTTTTGGCACCTTTGAAATCTGGGTTGTGGTGGTGCACATTGCCCACACCAGCATAGTGTGAACAAGATTTTTGTCATGAGTTATTAATAGTGAGCACTGCTGCCTTATTTTAAATTGCTGAATTGCAGGGCTGTGTGTTATGGGCTTTGGAGTCTTTCTGAGGATGTGAAGGGATTCATGCTAACCATATGATATCAACTATCATATAACAACCTAATGGTTATATGTTGTGTACACAGTGTTTTTCTTTAATATACATCCTTCTGCTTGTCTTTAAGGCAGCACTTACAAGTAATTATCATAGCTCTTTCTGAGATGCCAGCTTCTGCACAAGGACTGGTCTGCCTGCTTCATCAATTTTGGTTTGTCTTAAAAAGGCCCCACTAAACTGATGGATTTAAATCGATGCTAGAATCTGCATAGATGCTGAGGACAGACATGCTATCCATAGGGTGGGTGAAGTGATGAATACACTCTCCAGCAGGAAGCTAGCACACCTGCTGCCAGGTGTCAGATTGGTGCAATGCCATGCAAAATCAGCCCGTTTATCTCAGCCTCATTTGGCATGGTTTAAGGTGAGCCTTGCTCCTACACTGAAGTAAATAAGGAGGATTCAAACTTTCTGGCTTGATGGCTGTGATGGAAGGGGACTATTTTTCATCCAGTTGATGTCATGAAGCTGCTTTTAGGGGAGCAACTCCTTTAACTGCTTCAAAAAGCTGCTAAAAAGCAAATTTATATTTTTAAGTACCATAAAAATGTACATATAAAATCTCATAGACTGAAGGAGGCAGATGCAGACCACATAGGTCTAAGCCAGATTAAAGCAATGCAAAACTGCCTAAATATTAATGCACAGTATTTCAAGGCACAGAGATCGGAAGAGAAGAAAGCACTCTACATTACAAAAATTACCAAGTTCTGCTTTCTAAATCAACTGAGGTATTAGAAAGAATAAATGTCATGGAAAGTCAATAAGGCTTGGCTTCTGGGTAACTCATGCTATTTTAAATGTCATGCTCTGTACTAAAAAGTGACTCATCTTGTACATGTTACTGAATCTTCCTGGGAAATGATCGAGGTTTAAGCTAATGTGTGTGAAAGTAGAAGCTGTTCCCAAGCCATCAATTTCTGTTTTTTGTTTTTTTTTTTAATTATTCTTTAAATATTGGCACCCCAGAAAGGGGTCTGAAAGAGAAAACAGCTGATAAACTAAAGGTGACCTAGTAAAGATGCATGTCAAAGAAAACAGGGGTGTCAAATGCTGTTTGACTCTGAGAAAGGAACATTACATTAGAGGCAGATACCCCTATGGCTCTTGAATGCAGTTCAGCTGAGAAGTACTTGGGACTCTGCAAGAAATATTCCACTGAAGTTGTATTTATGTTAAAATAAACATTGTTTCATGTTGAGGGACAGAATGCTTATAGTGTTTTCCAGGTTTTCTCTCTCCAGACTGCCTGCTTCCGAAGTAATGCAGACGGTTTTGTTTGTCAAATATTTAGCTGTTAACTTTAAGTTTCAGGATGTTTTCTTCAGGAAAGTTGGTTTTCTGGTTCAGTCAGAACCAACAGCATCAGATTGTAGTGATAATTTTATATGCCCTGGTCTTGACTCGTCTTTCATGTTTGTCTTGTACTCAGCCGAACATACTGGAAGCATTAGGTCAGACTCTACTAACAAACAAGATCTGTACTTATCAAAAAATAAAAAATAAAAATAAATTGTTACCTGAGGTCAGAATCTGGTGTTCAGTTTCCTTTCTTGAATTTGAAGTATCTTTCCCAACTTTCTGTGTGAACATCAGAGAGATTTTTGCAGAGAAACATCTTTCAGTCTACAACAGGAGTTGAAATATTTTTTTCTTGCTTCAATTCTAACCAGATAGCTGCTTGATTATATTGTTCTCCTGAATCATGCCATTGAAAAGATTTGACAGTTAATAAGTCTGCTTGCAACGCTGTGTGCTTTGGCTGTAGATAGCATTCCAGGTGGAAAATTGGCACAGCAGGTGTCAGCGCAGAATACTTAGAATGCTTCCTCCTCTTGCTACCAAATAAAGCAAAGGAAACCTTGTAAGGATTTTGTGGTTTCATGTTCCACTAGGCTTTTTGTTCTTGTTACTCATAATTCCCTTCCCGCACAGCCTTCCACACGTTTCTTGAGTGAGTGATGGTCTACAAAAAGCTGAGGAGAGGGACTCAGGGTGCTGCATGCGGGGCAGCATTACCTCAATCCCTGAAGACTTCATGGAGCAAGTCCTGCTGGAAATCTCTTTCTAGGGATACAGAGAGCAAGAAGGTAACTTAAAACAGCACCAGCAATTCTGACCAATTAGTCAGCATCTAGAAAGAAATCACTTCTTTGTGGATGAATTAATAGCAGCGGATGTTGTTTATGTTGAAACAGCTTCTGACGCAGCTCCGATGCTATCTGTGTTCAACACTCTCTCTTGCACAAGAAGTCAAAACTGGATACACTGCTTTACATGGGGTCTTGTAACTAATGAATTGCTGCTTAGACATGGGGGAGACATGAATTGGAAAGTGATTAGAAAGCTGGGCCATTGGCTTAAATAGGAGCGATGAATGGAGTAAAACTGACAAGTAGCAGCAAGTGGTCAGTGCTGGGACTGATATTGCTAAACATTTTCAGGAGGAGTGGGCTGGCAGAAGCCTCATGATGTTTATGAGGCAAATGTTCACAAGGCAGAACTGTGATTCTGCCAAGACAAATTAGCACAGGCTGCAAGCCAGCTGACTAGAAAACAGCTCTGTAGAAAGACTTGAGAGTCCTGGTGGACAACAAGATGGTGGGTCAGCAGGAACATGCTTAGAGCAGTGAAGGTAAATTGTTTACCAGTCTGCCTTATCAAAACTGTAGTTAGCAGATCAAGTGGTTATTCTTCTCTGTTCGTTACTTATAAGACCTCATGTGGAGCAGTATCCACTTTAGACCTTCTGTGCAAAAGAGGAATGAAGAAGCTGGAGGAAATCCAACAGGGAGTGAGTGAGATGGTTAGGGAGCTGTGGCATAGGAAAGCTAAGGAAACATAAGGAAAAGTTGAGAGACCTGTGCTTGTTTATCCTGGACAAGTGAAAGCTAGGGGAGGATCTCAGAGGTGGTCTTCCACTGCCTCGAGGAGATATATATAGAGGATGGAACAAGAACTTCAGAGAAAAAGGGCAAAATGCAATGAACACAAGTTGCTATATGGAAAATCCAAAGGCATTAGGAAAATTTCTTAGACATTATGTAATTTTATTTTACTGTGAGGGTGCTTAAAAACTGGAACAGGTTGCTCAAAGAGACTGTCGAGTCTCCATCCTTGCAGGTGCTGTTGCTTGGTTAGTCACTTGAAACTTGCCCTTTTTTGTGGAGAAGGTTGGGCTTAACAACCTCCAGAGGTCTCCCTCATATTATCTAACTGTCCCGTTCTATAATAAGCCTTCACCTGCAGACACAATGTCCTTCTGAAATGGAAGAAAGATGTAGGGAGGAAATAGGGAAGAAGCATGAGGCTTGGAAGTTGCTCTGCGGGTGCTTGTGGAAGATTCTTTAGATCTTGATTAGTTCTTGAGTTAGATCTCCAGGTTTGCAGGGGTGTATTCGTCCTTTAGGAGTGTCACAGAGCTCTGTTAATGCCACAGCAGCAGCAAGGGCGCAGCATACCAGACACAAGACTGACTCTCTGAGTTGGATTCCTGACTTGACTATGCTGCTGTTCTGCTGCTCTACAGGTCTCTGTGGTTTGTTTCACCCTCCTGTTCTTTCCGTATTTAAACTGCAAACTGTTTGTCACTAGTTGTTTTACGTGCAGCATACCCTGGCCTCATATCGAGTATGGCTGTAAACACTTTTATTTTATTTATTTATTTTGAAAATGCCATCTGAGACTAACAGTGCACAAAATACAAGGTATTACAGCTGGAATTTCCCTCAGACTACGTTTGTTGTGCAATACTGAGAGAAAATTAAAGTCTTCCATGCTGTACTGCTCTCTGTAAGAGGCTTAAATAAACTTGCAC
The DNA here is from genome assembly GCA_035772895.1 of Perdix hodgsoniae. Taxonomy (NCBI): domain Eukaryota; kingdom Metazoa; phylum Chordata; class Aves; order Galliformes; family Phasianidae; genus Perdix; species Perdix hodgsoniae. The sequence goes on from JAPSGF010000002.1 coordinate 10,928,166, forward strand.
TGTGTTGAAATGTTAGCAGTAGCGACAGGAGCTGGGATTGAATTAGAGTAATCTGTGAGGAAAGAAGCTGAAGAGCCTTGTTACAGTTAATGGAGCAAGATGAGGGAAAAGATCTGTATTTGCTCATAACATTCTGCTTGTCACCAAATAAAAACAAAGCTTAGAGACTTTACATGGGGCTAAAATCCTTATACAGCTTGGTGGAAGGCTGTGTGTTCATTCTGTGGTGTTAATTCCTGCAGGGTAGTGTGAACTCGACTTCCAATTAACGTTGATGTAAAGTGCTTACAGGATTTATGAGCTAGAATTAAGAAAAATAACCAATGTGGACTGTTGCCATAGCTCTGGAGATTCTCTTTTAGCCAACTGTACTGCCACTAAAATTACTTCTGGCAAAGTATTGCGACTTGATTTCTTTCCTTTTCCAAAATGGAAGGAAATGCCAGCTCACACTGTAGACATGTGTTTCTGGCAGGTTTTTGCAAAGGCAACTGAATGAACTTGAAATGAAGAGTTCAGTGACCCTGTGAATCATTCTCATCTCATTGACACCTGTGAGGCCATAAAAGAGCAACTGTAATGCTTAGTCCACAGCTGGGGCAGATTCACTGTCTCCTGGAAGAGAATCTCCCATGGGTGACTCTTGTTCCTTTCTCCTGTGTGTTGTAACTGTGAGTATGCCTGAGATGTGATGTGGGTGCTTCAGTAGCATCAGGGGCTGGAATAATCCCTCGTTGGGTTTGCTCCTACAAACAGTGGCTGCTGAACTAATTCTGGTGGTTAGCTGAAGGAACTGTGATTTCCTTGTTTGTCACAGAGTGCATAGAGCCCACAGATTTGAGTCAGATCAAGATGGGGCTGAAGCTTTTAGAAATACAAGTAGGTGTCAGAATCTTTATATTTTTCTTTTTTTGGACAGAAAAGATTTTCAACTACTGAAGGTATAGAGCTATGATTTAAGTTATTCTGGAAACAATACTTATAAAATAAATGCTAGTTGTAAGTTTATATTAACTTGTCATTTGCTCAGCTTGGCTCTGGTAGAGCTAACTATGCACATATTTTAGGTGACTCAGAAGGCTTTGAATTTTATTTCTTCCCCTGCTTATCTGATAATGAAGTTCCAAGATGTGATCTAGGAGTAAGTTGTAATTATATGCACCTAGAAAAGTAGCATTGGTCTTGGGGATAAATCACAGGACTTGGTAGCAGGAGGTGTAGGTTCTTTCTGCTTCATTACCTTTGTGATTTCCAACAAGTTGCTAGGTTTTGGGGTCTCAGGGTGCCTATCTGCTTAAGAGGGCTCAAAAACCCTAGGAAATGCAGCAGGGAGTAAGCATTTCTATGTATGTGAGAACTTTTAATGGACTATTGTGTGAAAGTTAATGATAATGATACGGTTCTGTAAGTCTGTAAGCTGAGATTGCCCATGTAGCGTATTTCTGTTAAAAACATCACTGCTGCCTGTTCTTCTAAAACTAGAGTGCACGCAAGAGAAGAAAACAACAGAACTGCTTCAAGTCTATGACAAGAGAGTATTGCAGCTCCTGACTTAATGCTATGCCAAAGCTGCTACCTATGGTAACAATAGCTGGTTTTGCAATGGTCAATATTATGATGTAGCTTCAGGAGAACTTAAAATACCTTAGAAATTAAAGGGGTATAATTTAGCCCTGACTAAGTAGTTAAGAAGAAGTCTCTTACAACAGCAAAATTTGTGACTGAAGATTCTGACCTGTGATGATCCTAGAAAAACTGATCTGCAGCTTGATGCTATGCACAAAATGGACAGAAGAACTTGACTTCTTTATCAAAGACAACGTTTACACATTGAATGATTGTTTTGGTTGGTTTGGTGTCTGTTATAGAACATGACTGCTGTACAGGTGACACCTGGGAAATAGTTAAGTAAAAAGACGATTGTGAAATAATTTTTATCATTTTATTTAAAATAAATCATTTTTCTTTTCTTTTATTATTTATTTATTTATTTTGGAACACATATGTGTTATGTTACAATAACATAGCTAAATATGATGTTAGCTGAAAAAGAAATACCTATGCACATAATTCTGGAACTTTTTTTTGGACTTTTGTGAGTGGTGTTATTATGTGATAGAAGAGAGGTCACAGTTGTGTTCTTCCTCTGGGCTTTATTTTTTTTTCCCCACAGAAAGCATATTACAGTGAACACGCTGAAGTAAATTTGGAAGAGAATTCTTTGCAATATTCTGTCCTTTTTTGCAAGTTCTTCTACTGCAACAGTGATCCACAATGATGAAATTCTACAGAAATGTTAATAAAAGCCAGAAAGATTCCTCGAGGTACAGTGATCTCAAGCTGTATAAGACTTTAAAATTTCTGTGTCCTTAAGGATTTTGTAGTTTTCCTAGGAGGGTATAGGACTAATTAATTGCCTTGTAGCAAAGAAAAGGCTGAGTAATTTTTTTCCCATAAAATTATAATTCTGGTACTTTACATCTCTATCTTTCTAGTTCATTGATGTTTACACTGATGAAAGTTGGATTTGAGAACAGACAGTAACCTTAGTGTCCTTGGTGTATGCACGCTGTACAAGGATAACTCCCTACTCCTGGTTTTTACAAATGGTCTAATTTCAATAGGTCTTATCACAAGGCTAAACACTTTATGGGTTCAGGGGCTTTTGGATTGATTCTGTTAAGCAGTGTCTCACTCCATATTTTAACTTGAGATTTCTGTGTCTCCTGCATTTGATTAACAAATAGGGGATCATAGAATCATAGAATCCTTAGAGTTGAAAGGGATCTTTAAAGGTCTTCTAGTCCAACTCTCCTGCAATGAACAGCAACATGTGCAACTCCATCAGGTTGCTCAGAGTCTGATCCATCCTCGCCTTGAAAGTTTCCAGGGATGAGGTATCCACCACATCTCCGGGCAGCCCATGTGATGTGCCAGTACCTCAACACCTTCACTGAAAAGGACTTTTTCTTTATATCTAACCTAAATCTACCCTTTTTAAGCTTGAAACCATTTCCCCTTGTTATGTCACAACTGACCTTGCTAAGGTGTTTGTCTCCTTCTTTCCCGTAGCTCCCCTTTAGACATTTAAAGGCCACCTTCAGGTCACCTCAGAACTTTCTCTTCTCCAAGCTGAACAGACCAGCTCTTTCAGCCTGTCTTCAGAGCAGAGGTGTTCCATCTCTTGGATCATTTGTCCTCCTCTGGGCATGCTCCAACAGGATTTTAATGGTGTTTGTAAAATGCTTTGAAATCCATGTGTGAATGGTGTCATAAAGGTAAAAAGCTGTTCTTTGGCAATGCCAGGTAAAACAGACATTGCTTTGAATGTGAACCGTGGAGTTATCTTCAGTAGTTCCCTTATCATTACTCGATTTTATGAAAGAATAACTAAAACAATGGAGTATGACTAGGCTTGTTAAAAACATATTTTGTTATTAAGCATCCTATAAGGAGCAGACTGTAATATCAATTACTGGCTTCAGCGGTTTTGGGAAATGGGAGTGCCAAAGTGCTTATAGGAAAGCCAATACGCACCAATGGCATAGTCATTGATTTTTGTAGGACAATGAGAGTCAAAGATGGAAATTGATATTGCAGTGATGTCCTGGGTAATTGACCATTTAAGTGATTTGGTAGTATCCTGTAGGTAAGGAAAGAGATGCTCCTCTTCATGCCTGTTCCATAGTAATGAGGTTAGTACTTTGTCTTTTATGCTTTTTCTTTTGTAGTAGAGCTCTAAGTACTTGGTCTTGACTTGAGAGTACTTGGCATCTTGCAGGATTAGGAATTGTGCCTGCTGAAGCTTACTGCATTTAGTTTAATTGTAGCATTTTATTCACTGTTACTGACTTCGTTTGTCCCACGAGGAACATACCGAAAGGAAGAGGGGGAGGGCAACATAACCCATAATAGTAGAAAGAAGGAACTGATTTTAAATTGCTTTGAAACATGCTTTCTATAAGCAGTGCTGTCTTCCCAAGTGGCCAAGAACTTAACTATTGCAGAGAACAGTGGTAAACTGAAGTTTTCCTCTGGTGGCATAACATAGTGTATTGACTACTCTTAATTACAAACACTGACTAAAATGGGTTTTCTGATCTAGGGAAATTCTCAAGAGGATAGGACCAAAAACCAGGAATATTTGTCATGATGGGAATTTATAGTGAGGGTCATACAGAGGGTTAATAAAAGACTTAATAGATATTTGATTAAAAGGCAGATCAGCAATTACAGTCCAATAGGTTGTTTATAATCATTGCTTTTAACTGTCCATTAAACCTAATGATACTGTCAACTGTAATACATAAATCTTATACCAGCTTTCTAACATGTTGTCATTTAACCTTTATAAAATATTTATAAATGGAACTTTACTGCAAGCGTAGCCTATATTTTGTGGTTTTGGTTTCTGCTCTGCAGCATTCACCTTATTGTGCCAATCAATATTGTCTTACTGCTTCCTTGTACTCCCCCATCTGCCTATATCTAAGAAAAGAGGATTTTCCTTAGATTACTGTCCTCGTGCTACTGTGGAAATATGAATATGCCTTCTGTCACACACAAATACTATTAATGTCTTCCAGAAAAATCTGTTTGGAAAGTGCCAGAATGAATGTTACCTGCCTCTTCCTCCTGTGCCATGACATAATGCCATGTGGCAGTATCCACCTGGTAGTGTGGGTGGGAGGAAGGCCCAGAGATGTGTCATTTGGTGGATTCACTGGTGGCCCGTTACTCTTTCTGAGGCAGATCTCTCAGCTAGTACCACTTACTGCATATTTATTTGCATCAAACAGTTGCAGTTTGGATGACTTAGATTGCTTTCAGAGGTAGCTAAACTAGAAGATCCACTGCAAGTATGTACCAAACTTGCCCTAGTCCATAATCCTGGGGTCTGAAACCATAAATCACCCTCAGCACCATGAAGTTCTTATGCATGAATCAGACAGATGCCAAGAAAAGGCTCATAAACTAATATCATTTTGTGAAACACCCAGAAAGTGTTCCTAGCACTATACAAAGGCCTGCAGGGCATTTATGTGTGACGTTTCCTGTTGCTGACCACTCCTCAACTCCTTGAAACTTATTCCTTTTTTCTTTTCTGGGACAGCTCACACCTCAAAACTCTGTATTTATCAGTGCTGAATATGGTGCAATCTCTGTTTGCTGAACCTGGTTCGGACAGTTCTACTGTCTCTCTTTTTTTTTTTTTCCTGTCCTCTTATTAATTTACAGCTCATTGCTTTCTTTCTGAATGGAGTATCTTCTGTTTGTGCCTCCTGGAAGATCCAACCATGGACATGCTGCAGCCCTAGAAATGTATTTATGTTTATTATCTTGTGTTGTGAGAAAGGTGAAAGCTTCTCAGGTGGCAGAATAACCCAGTGGCTATCCCAGGAGTTTGCGGATGTCAGGATTGCTTCTAAATGCCAGAGAGCTGGTGCTTCTTCGTGCAAGTCAGCATTGCACAAAGTGCAGGGAGAGGAAGGTTCTCTTGAAAACAGCTGCATTTTGGGAAGGCACAATGGATGCACACCTGTTCATCACAGAACCATAGAAAGTCCTAAGTACAAAGGGACCCACGAGGATCATTGAGTCCAGCTGCTGGCTCCACACAGAACCATCCAAAAATCAGACCATATATCTGAGCATTGTTCAGATGCTTCTTGAACCTCTAGAAGGCTTGGTGCCATGACCACTTCCCTGGGGAGACCTTTCCAGTGCCCAAACACCCTTTGGTGAATTAAATCTGAATTGCTTTTCAGGGGAAGTACACTTCTGAGGCTGCCATCACCTGGATGTGTGCACTCTGGGCCCTGGGGCACCTGGATAATTCACTAATACCACTCCTGCAAAAAAACATCGACATCAAGGAACACTTTTTTCTGTTAGTGTTTTCATACTAGATAAGAATACTTTTGCACAGCAAAACTAAGGAGCCCACCTCCATCCCCTAGAAGCAATATGGACAAGAAAAAGCTGGGATTGTTTTGAAAATCAGACCAAGGGTTTATCAGGAGTTACTGATACATTTGAAAAACACAAAGCTTTCTGTCTCCATTAGGGCTTTATGCTTAATTTGACTTCATTGGAATGAAGTTTAAATGATGAGATAAGTATTGATCTTAATGTCAGTACATAAACCTTTCTGTGGATTTTACGTGACTAGTTGTAACTAAAACTTGGGTTTTCTGCATTTGTTTCTTCCTCGGCCGCTGTGGCAATGAACAAATAATTCTGATGATATATTTATTAAAATTAATTGTAATGATAAAGTAGAGTAAAAAGCAGGTGATTAAAATTTATTTTAAAAATTGAAATTAACCATTGTTTAATAAAAACGTTTATTTTCAAAATACTTTAGATTATGAATATATCCTAAACCCTTAGTAAAAAAAAAATATTTTTGGTCATTTTTATGCACTGAGAGTTCATTAATTTGTTGTCAGTATTTTCAAGGGTCAAACCACTACATTAACTTTTTTGAATGATAGGTTGCTGAGGCTGTAATCTAGGATGAGTCTTCTTCTGCAGTCAGAAAATGTGCTCCCTTACCTGGGCCTTTTCAAACAGTTCAGCTCAGTATTTACTTAATTACAAGCTGAGAAACTGACCTGTACTGAAAAGGCAGAAGATCTTGCTTTTCTCTCCCTAATTGTTGGTGGGATAGAAGGAATAGGTCTAATAATTAAAAACTTGGAGCCAACAGCTATAAGAGACGATTAGATTTGTTTGCTGAGTGCTTACTGACTGAGTGCAGTCTTCTTTACAAAATACATATCTTTGAGCAGAGAATTTGAGTTGACAAATGTTTTTCCTCTTGTATAGAGCAGATTGAAGGTTTTTATTTAACGTACGAAATAGCTTCAAATGCTTTGTTATGTATTTGAGGTTAATTAGGATTTTTAACCTAATTTGATTTGAGAGAAATAACTCAAATAAAAAAAATTAAATTAATTTACTTTGGTTAGAAAAGAGAAAATAACCATGTACACAACTGATTAAAATTTATGAATTAATCAATTACAAAATAAAATTAATGATTGCTTGAAGTTTTCTTCTTGGTAACTCACATTATCACTAAAATCTTTGGAGCTTCCAGAAGCTGGAAATGGGTTATCAGTGATTTAATCCCATGGTTTAACATTATTATTATTATTTTTTACAGTCTCAATATTCAAAATAAAAATTTCTGTGATAAGTTGGGAAATAGGAATATTCTGTAGAAGAAAACTGATGATGTTTTCTTTAATTGCTCAGCGCTGAAACACTTATTCAGCAGTTGAAATGCTGGCTTCCTCTGCAGTTCTCATTTATTTCAATGCCTTGTTCAGCAGTACGGTGTTCTGTTAGTCTTTGGCTAGGAATGGTCGTTGGCACCTTCAGTTTTTTCATTCTGACTGTGGGTAATGCTGTTCTCTGTATTTGTAGCTATAAGTGAATACCAATAAAATGATCGCCATGAAGAAATTGAGCCAACAAAAGCAGTTTACCTTTGGATATGAACTTAATGCAGAAACAACAAAACCCCTCAGAAGCCCATTAATTGAGGCTGAAAAGGCTGAGCTCTATTTGTATCTGTAACTCTTTTAAATTCTGTGTTGTTTCCTCGGGTTGTTTCCCCATGGATTTGAATAGTTTGTGATGAATAAAATATTGATTGGTGGTTTCAGATGACAGATGCTTCTAAATCTGAACAAACATAACTAATATGAAATTCAAATTATGATCAAACAAAAAATTAATATGAATTTCATATTTTGTTGCTTTTAATAAGCACAGATGTCTTGCCAGTGGCGCAGGCTCTGTCAAGCATCACTGCATCGTTTTTTCTGGGCTCAGACACGAAGGTAGAGAGTTCCCTCTATGCTGATGCTTTGCATGCAGAATCAAATTGTTTGGTATTCAGGCAGAACTGATGTTAATTTGCTTGAATTGCAATTGTAGTTCTAATGTAAAAGTCTAGACATACTTTCCTTTTCCAGTACGATATTTATTCATATGTATTCAGTAATTTAGGGCCAGAAGGGTCCTCGTTCACCAGCAAATCTTATCCCTTGCCCTTGTAGGTGGTTTAATCATATAATCCCTTTAAGAGACCGATGCAATTCTGTACCTCCTACTGCTTAACAGTGGGTATAAAAAGATAAAATTGCTGATACTGCATGTTATCTTCTGCCACATAACTGAAGATGAATAATGCCCTAAGCTAAATGAAGTAAAATGGAGTATCTGATTAGTGAACAATGAACACGAGAATTGTGAGTTAGGTCAAAATATTGCATACCTGGCCCTGAGTGCTGGGTTTGACAATGTTCTGTTGCAAAGTGAGGTTTAAGATTTTTTTTTCTTTTTTTTTGCTGGATCATCACACAGTGACCTTCCTCTGGGGGTGACATTTTTGTAATGGTTGTCTGTGAGTAACCCACCCTAATATGACATTTGTGTCTCACCTGGAGGAAATGTTTTTATTCCTGCTATACAACTTGATTGTTCTTCCTATTTACATAAACTTTTAAGTTCTGTTCTTGATGTTTTATAGTGGCATGTTTCAGATGTTAACCTGACAATGTTATTACTTCAAATAGTTCTGCCACTTTCACTACTTAAGTACACCAGAACCATGACCATTTGCAGCTATAGCACTGAAAATTTTATACATATCTTTATCCCATCTCTCCTTGTTGGCATCTTACTGAGGACTTAGTTTCCTCCATTAGTTCTGACAGCAGGATGTACAGAACTAAATGCAGTATTTCAACTGAAGACATACTAACAATTGTAATAAAATGGCATACTAACACCATTTTTATTTTTTTCTGTATCATGCTTTTACAGAAATAAAGGCTGAGCATCTCACAATATCTTTTCCCCGCCTTTTCTTATAATCCTAACGTATTGTTTGCCTCTTTATTTGCAGTTGTGTGTTGACCCAAAGCATTTGTATTTCATCTGTTTACACCAGTGCTCCTGTCTCTTTCCCAAATTAATTTAGAATTTATCAGTGAATGAGCAATTCAGACTGGATTAATGTAAAGTGAGCTCTGTTTGGATTAAAATCCTTGTGTTGAGACTGCAGAGAGGACTGGTGAAAGCATGCAATGTCTTTCTGTTCCAGGACAGTTATTTGATACAGAGAGGACCAAAAATTGTCTCTTCATTGAATGGAGTTTATGGTGATATCATCTCGGCTCTTATGTGAAAAGGCACTTTTTTCACAGTTGGCATGCTTGTAGGAAATCTTCACCAAAAGGTGAAGACTGGCATGAAGAGACAACTGTACTGGGTGTCTCTGAGTGGGGCAGACTAAAACAGCTGCTGCTTTTTGCTCTGTATTATCCATTCTAAATAAGTGCTGGGGAAAGGCAGGGAAATAGTTTTGTTTTACATCAGCAGCATTCTCCAAATTCTCATTTGCTCCTTAGGTCAGGGACTCAAACAACCACGTTATAGCATTCCTTCAATAACCTAACAAAGCTGAGTTGAAAGATGTGCTGCTGTCTTGTGTCGTGGCCAAAGTATCCAACATTAATAATGCATCCTAATTAGGAGGCACCTATGCCTGAGGGTTATAGCTTCATCAGCCGCAATTAGCGTGAATATACAAGCTGAAATGAAACATGAAACGGCAAAGTAATAGATTGTACCTATAATTTTAAATTACATTAATTGCAGCCATGGTAGAGTGATTTATCTAGTATATGTGCATTTGTATTAGATGCTGGAACCAGACAAAAATGTATTTGCCTAGAATATATCTGAAATCCTATTAATTGCACAGATTTTTATCTAAGCAGCACTTTGTGTGAAAAAGTATTTATTCCTCCAGAAATTTCAAGAGCAAAGCAGTGACAAATTTGTGAGTTTTCTACTTATTTTATGTAATTATTAAAAATAATAATAATAAAATCTTCACCTAGGGCATGAGTCAATGTATTGTGACAGTTCTTGCTAGGGATCATCAGATATTACAAGCTCAGCATTAATCCTTAAGGTCAATGTAAGACTCATTGTAGGCTTATGACATTACATGGACATTACTCTTCCTTGGTCCTGGAGCTGTATAAAACTTGTCACTAATCACTATTATTAACAACAGCTTTCTTGTTCAGAGCACCTGAAGAAGAACCAGGAATTTTGAGTTTAATGCTGCATAACGCAGACAGGAAGGCTGTGACAGCCTAAGGCTGAAGTTGACAAGGAAGAATTGGAGAAGCATTTAAATTTCCAAAATAATGTCCATCATATCTGTAGAATATAAACACACACACACACACACATATCAGAGCATGTTTTTGCCAGTGTAGGTATAGAAATCTACCATTTAAATGTTAGCTTTGTTCTAGATATTGTGGCACAGGTGGATAATAATAAAAATAAAATAAAATAAAATAAATGGATGAACTAGTTGCTACTGCTCCAGTGCAGTTGGAGTGCAATTCTGGAAGTGCTGGTTTCATTCTTTTGTCCCAGTCTTCTGCTTTGAATGTATAGAGGAACCTGGCTTTATTGACAGCCCTCATGCAGACTGAGATCTGTTCCTTGATTTTTCTTAACTTCATGCACTCCTTTAATCTTAATTATGCAGCTTAAGTGGCTGAACATACTAGATAAGCAAAATGCAGCTCTCTTTAAACATTTCTTATTCCTTGCATGGTTTGTGCAGCTGGTGTAATATCAGCCAGCTATTATGGTTTTGTTTGACTCGATAGCTACAAGTTCATCTTTAGATTGGCTCGCTGTTCTGTACATGAAGCACAGTTTCCAGTAGTAGACTTAAAAATTCTAATTCAGTCTTGTTACTGTTCAATACGTCTGCATCCCGTCTAATTGATCATAGTGTTCTCACTGCTCTGTGGATTTCTGTGTAAGACCAACAAGTTGCAGTACTTGAGTAGCTTTCATCTTTTCTGGCTACTTGCCTCTGCTTATATATTCTGCATGGAACTCAGGATTTATCAGTATTTTTACAAGGACAAAACAGAATCACATGAGGAAATTATTTTTGTCTACTAAGTCTTCTATTGTGATTAAAAAATAAAGAATTTACTCTTACTTTAATTGGAGAACAAGGATTTTAAAATAACATCCTTTTGAACTTTATAAAACAAAAACCAAACTTCTAAATGTTTTTTTCCATTTAAACGGATTTGCAGTTTTCCTGTTGTGTATGAGTTATTTATTACTTTTTCCTTTTCTTTATCTTGGAATTGAGGCAAAGATTATCCTTTTGTTCCCAAGGTGTTAATAGAGCCATATTTCTACTCTCTTTCCTACGTGGATGTAGTGTACCTCCAATAACATTGCTTTTGATTTCAGTTGCTACCCTTGAGACAGAAATTGTCTTTCTGATTTTAAAACTGTTGAAAATAATTTGATTTTATTCTGTGATTTGAAGGGACAAGGAAATGTTACAGACATAAGAAGAAAGTCAGTAGCAGATACAGCCTTAAAGTGGAAGAAGAGATGTTGATGAATGACTGCTTCTGTATCATCTGACAGTTGTCAGGTGCTACTCCTAGTGAACTCACTGCTCTCCCACACCCGCAGTGATGGATTTATCTGCCTTTGTGAAGTATAAGGAGATAGAAAAGAGGCAGGTGCTGTACTCTGCCCTTCCACAACCAGTCTGTCAATGACGAGAAGCTCCTTCCTTTAGGGTCAGACATTGAGCTGTTAGGAGCACCTTTTTCTTCCTTTCGTTCAATTTTTCTGCAGCTGTATCTATTCTGGTTATCCAAACAGCGGCGTGTTTATGCAGGTACATGTACCAATGTGCTTTAAGCTTTCTTTGATCTTAGAGAAACATGAAAAACTTTGTGGAATGACAATATAATAACAACAAATAATAACAACATGCTTTCTTATGGAAACAACACAGCCAGATTTAAATACATACAGTAGTCACGTTTACATTACTTGAACAGCAGTTTTGCAAGAACAAGTTGGTTAGTGACAGCCGTGTAAGCTGTTGGTTTTGGAACAGTTTTGCATCAATGTCAATCCATACTGAATATGAGGTTTATTTAATTCTAGTAATCATAGAAGAACTTGCTTTTAAGGAGAGGGACTCACTAAATAGTTGTTGGAAATTCTAATTAACGTATATACTTATATATGTGTTTCTATTGGAGGAGCTCAAGACAGGTATTTCATGTGTCATGTGCTTATCACCTCTCATGTACTTTAAGAACGCTAAGGTCCTTATGTTTGATCCATTTTTCAGAAATCAGGTACATCAGGATGCTTTCAGACTCTAAATATTTAATACAGTCTCCTTCCAGGAGATAGAGCCATATTGATCCTGTGTTCTTAATCTTTACAACTTCAGTCTTTGTCTGACTGAAATTTGAAAGCTGTCCTGGGTGGGTTTGGGGGTGTTCTTTCTATTTCTGCTTAATGACCTGACTAAACTTCAGATCACCAGAACAAGAATTCATGGAACTTGACTGACTGTCTCTTTCTTTCTTTTTTTCTTTCTTTTTTTTTTTTTTTCTTTTAATGCATGATTTGCTTAATTATTTAAATACATTTTAGCCAAAATTGTTGCTGTAAATATTGAGTAACTAACAATAATGTATCCAACAGAGATAGCTGCTTTCTTCAGCAGTTCTGTTTATGCCATCAAGTCTGTAATTCTATTTATTCAAAATACATACTTGAATCTATTCTTGCAATTTCTGAGACTCTAAATCATTTCATTTCCTTAAATCTGGAGTAGACGATGAATTCTTTCAACTCAGTAATCTTGCATCATTTCCTTCACTGACATAACATATTCACTAGGGGGGAGGTTTAAACTAAGCCTAATGCTTTTGCATCAAATTTTTGAGACCCATATATTTATGTGGCTGACTTGCTTAATGCAAGCAAATTCTGATTCGTGAAATTAATGGGAATAGGGCATAGTTCTGTTACCTCTCCAGCTAGTTTGAGAATGCCATCTGAAAGCAGTGGAAAATGGCAATAATAGTAAATAATTCAATATCACATGCCTGTGTTGCTGTTCTGTCAATGTTGCTCCCTGTCTGAGTGCAGATTTGTAGAGATAGAAAGATCCTGCCGCCTTTCATAGTTGCTGTCTCCTTTTGTAGTTGAACTCCTTTGTCTTAAAGAAATCGTGTTACAAGCAGAGCAAGGAGATACAAATGAGTAGTCTTGATATCCAGTAGCAGATGTTTAGGGAAAAGTAAAAGAAACAGAAAATACAGAATAATCTTTCCCTGGTACCGTCCAACCTTTCTATAAATGGGAACTTAGGGACTTCAGACCTGGATATTTCATTCGTGCCACAGTGCTTGAAAGTCTTGATGCACCATTACCTCTCTCTATTGTCTCTTTGCAGTTCTGACTTCCACAGCATCTCACATGGAATTTAATTATGCGAAGAAGTGTTTCAGTTTCTAAGTTTTAGATCATCTGCATCCTGAATTCATGAGCTACTTTGTCCCTACCAATTATTTCATTTAGATATACTGTAATACTCTTCAGTAATCTCAAGCCCAAGTTTCTGACTAGCTTCTTCTTATGCAGTTATCGTCATATGTCCGATCATTACTGTTGCTCATTTCCTTCTGAGTCTCTCACATCTTTTCTGAGCTGGGAAGGTCAGTACTCTGAATGGTACCTCAAGTGTAGACACCTTCATTTTATGCAATAATGAAAACTGTCTTTGCATCTGTTTCCAATTTCTGTAAATGAGATTCTGGGGGAAAGAGAATGTTTGAGTACCTTTACAGGCCGTTTGCAAGACCAAAAGCCCTGCTGCAATGCCTTTAATCAATTGTGCAATTCATCCAGGAACATGAGACCTTACCACTTTGTTGTTACCACCCTTTCTTGATCTTAATGTGTTTCAGTGCTCCTAAAGGACCAAATTCTCTCCAGTGGGTGACAGGCTCTGGAGCAGATAAACTCTTTAATCAGTACTTCTTTTAGTCCTTTCACTTCCTTGTCTCATGAACAGCTGTTACAGTTGGCTTGCATGATGAAACTACTGCTCCCCATGTTTCATATGCAGAGATGCTTCCCAGCTTATATAGGCCATTCCCAGCTTATATAGGCTCTCTTTCTCCACGGTTTTATCTAGCTCCTCCAACTCCTTTCATATTCCTAGAACACAATATTCTTCTTTCAGTCCCTGCTCCTCATTCAGGATCTTCCACTTCTACATTACTTTTGCTTTTATTATTTTTCTATAATTCTTTTTTTTTTCTATCATTTCATCATTAAAGTGCATAATGTGATGAGAGCTCATTTTGTCAAGTGGCATACAAACATGGCAGAAAAGGTCATCTCAGTTCCCAAGAGATTACTATACAAGTTAAAGGTAATAAGGGGCTCTGACAAGGGAAATGGAGCAGAGTATGAGCTGTGAAAACTGGAGGCAATCACAATGGCACTAAAATTAGACATAGATCTGAGTCCGTTCCTGAGACTTGCACTACTGAAATGTGATGTGGAATAAGTAGTCCTTGTGTTTGTATTAGGCAGAACCAAACCTGTGATTAAGATATGACTAAGTGCCATATGAGCAAGTGTTAAGAATATAGAAATGATGTTCTTGTCTCAGCCCCATGTTTACGTAAAGATTTTACTGTAGCTGCAATTTTTTTAATATAAATACCAATAAGAAAACTAAATATGATGTAAGGTCAGTAACAAGTGCTCTTGGTCATTGTGTTGTATTCATGGTTTTATGCAGAGGAAGTCTTCTGTAGCTGTGACATGAGAGAAAGTTATGGATAAATCAATGAATTGCATTAAAAGAAAGCTACAAGATATTCTATTGCTAACAAACTTCTACCTGAGATATTCTTTTATCCTTTTTTTTCTTTAATTATTATCATTATCATTATTATTATTTTAGCATCTTAAAATAAAGTCTTATCTTAGACCTGTAAGTACAACACATAAGGGTTTTGGGGAATAATAAATGAAAATTGCTATAGAAATAATACAGGAGTACTTAAGAATGAATTTTAAATGGTTCAGTGAAGTAGATACTGCAACAGCAATCTAAATTCTATCAGACAAGGTAATGGAGGGTAAAGAAGCTGGCAAGAGAGTGACTGGAAAACTAAGTGATAACATAAGCTTAAACCATAGTAGACCTTTGGAAAAAAAAAAAAAAAATTATGTAAATTGACCAGAAAACTAATGTATACATAAAGGGTTGTAACTTGAAAGGAATAAAATGAATGCCTGGTTAAAAGGGATCCAGGAAGAGCCAAGCCTAAGATTTTACTATGCGTTGTTGTTCTGGATGCATGGAATCTATGCAGCTGAGGGCTGAATTCCCATTTGTGGAGCTTTGATATGAAATACGATCATACGAGGTCTGTCTGGTAACAGTCATCTGGTGAACCTCGTGGCTTCAAACCACAATCAACTGCTTCTAAACCATTCTCAACAGAGTGTTGTTCTGCTGATCCTTAAATTTGCATGAGGATTTTCAGTCACCAGAGGTGTTCCTTTCTATGTGTCATCACTTCAGCTTAGGGAAGTTTTCATGGTACCTCACCCTCATATTTCTTTCTGCACTTTGGACCCTTAACTTCTAGCCACATTGGTGAAAATGAGATCTTGCTGCTGTATTAACTTCCATTCTGAGGTTCCTCTCCCTGTTCCCACAGCCGTCCCTTATATTTGTGTGTCACATTTGGGCTCTGGTCTGTGGTGACCCCAGTACAAAAAAGACAGGGAGCTGTTGAAGAGGGTCCAGAGGAGGGTCATGAAGATGATCAGGGGACTGGAGCACCTCCCCTATAAAGACAAGCTGAGGGAGCTGGGCTTGTTCAGCCTGGAGAAAAGAAGGCTGCAGGGTGACTTCACTGCAGCCTTTCAATACCTAAAGGGAGCCTACAAACAGGATGGGAATCAACTCTTTGAAAGGGTTGATAACTGCAGGACAAGGGGAAATGGCTTTTAGTTAAGGGAGGGAAGATTTAGATTGGGTGTCAGGGGGAAGTTCTTTACCAAGAGAGTGGTGAGGTGCTGGAACAGGCTGCCCAGAGAGGCTGTGGATGCCCTGTCCCTGGAGGTGTTCAAGGCCAGACTGGATGGGGCTCTGGGCAGCCTGGTCTAGTACTGAATGTGGAGGTTGGTGGCCCTGCCTGTGGCAGGGGGGTTGGAGATTCATGATCCTTGAGGTCCCTTCCAACCCCGGCCATTCTGTGATTCTGTGACCCATTCGCCTCTGTGATCAGGGAACTTGGGTAAGTGGCAAAATGGCGTAGGTGCCATACTTCTGTCTATGGTTGTTTATTTAAAAAAAGAATTGCATATTGGTCTGATAGCTACTAATAGGGACTATTTTGGCTGGTGTCCTGGTTATCTAGGAGCCACTCACAAATGTATGAATCCTTCATAATAAGCATGGAAGGAAATCCTGTCTTGAAAAAAATAGCACATCCTATCAAAATTATTTGAAAATACAACTTGGAGGAGAACATTTATTTTTTAGCTGTTGAATTCTAGTCTGAATGTGTTTAACGAGTTCTTAAAATGGCACACTTACAGTTCTTTGAGAAATTCTTTATAAGGTAGCAGAGAGGCAATTTCAGTTCTCATATGGAACGCTCAGCAAGTATGCTGTTCCTAGTGCTTTCCTAGAAGAAGATGTGTGCTCACAGCTTTCTTTACTGATAACAAAAGTACTCAAAAAGAAAGCCTGGTACAACGGTTGAGCCATATGACAAAGCATCCCGACTGAATCAGTTCATCACATGCGTACCGCAAGGGAATCCTTGGGGGGGATTATAGGTTTTGTGTGTGGACAATCTGGCTGCTGTTGAATACAATAAAACAGCAGATGCTCTGTTGAAATAATGATTGAAGAGAAGACTGTTTTTAAGAATCTCTTCCAATGTGGTTCCTTGAGGATTTGGAAGGAAGGATGTTCAGACAGCACGGCAGACGAATGCCTTTTCTGTCCTGGTCAGCACTACAGCTGTGCTTGGTCTGTGACCAAAGGCTAAGCTTCTCAACACATGTGGTATTTGGAACAGCTAACTCTGTTGACTTCAAAGGGATAAAAAAATTGATGGAATTGGCTATATTTCTAGCTGGTTGGACAATGCAATGCATTATTTGGTTATGATTAGCTCAGTCAATGCACAGGGCTAGTAAATGTTAAAATATTAATATTAATTATGCAGCAATGCCACTTCCAGGCTCTCAGCATTCTGGACTGCAGCCAGAAGTGCAGGTGTGCAAATGAGAAATGTTTTGATATTAAGCGCCAAACTTTTCTGCTTCTCACACCTGCACATATTTGGCAAATAAGTATAGCCAACAAAAGCTTTTCTAAAATACTATTATTGTCAAAGTACTCCCTGCCCAAACACTGCTGAGACATGCATACATATATAAAAGAAGCAGATGCTATTCCAAAAAGTTTAAAGCATATGTACTGTGCAGGAGTTGGTGTGATTTTCTCATGCTCATCAGAACATTAGCTTGTAGGAGGCATTTGACTACCTGCAAATTCTGACCTTGTCTCAGTAGACTGGTATGGGGTTATCTTCAAAGCCTCATCTTGCTCCCACTGCAGTTAATGATGATGTTCTTATCTCATTCTTAATGGGTTGTCTGTGGGCAATATTTCATTATACTGTTGTTCACATGCATTAGCTTCCGTTTAAAATCATTGCAAATATCTCCATTCTTATTTATTTGAGAGATTTAAATATTTCCAACTGCCTTCCTTCTATACTGTTTTTATTGTATAGTAGGTTCAGAATTTTTGCTTAACATTCAGAAGTACAGCTGGTGTGTTAGTCTACTGATTCCAGTGTTGTTATAGATGCATCATTTATAAGCTGCATAACTTTGTTTCTTCAGATGCAAAATCTAGATGCAATAATCTCAGTTTTTGTAGGAAAACGTCTGAACACTGATTGCTGCACTGCATTTTTGAATGTAATAGTCCAGAATAAAATAGCTCTTTGCCAAGAAGCAAGGTCTCCTTGTAGCATGTGATGATACATAGACACTTAATACGTAACTTCCAGAGGTCAAAGAGAAGATAAGAAGTGGTCCAGAACATCCATAACTGATAAATCCTGTATGAAGCGAAGTCAGAGATTCAAAGACAAGGGATTCAGGAAGGAGACAATGCTGTGTTATATTATCATGATCCCAGCACTGCAGAGAGATATCTGGGGAAAGCAGGGCTGAACTTGTTCAAAGTTGATTTGGTTATCTGTTTTAACATTAGGAGTGAGTCTGGCTTAACGTGTAAACTCTGGAGAAATCACAGCTACAAGATAATGATGAGGAACTTGGGCAGATGTGTAAAGTGAATGAACGTAATGAAGAGAAAGAATGAAACTATTTGTAGTCTATTTGGATCTGGAAATAATGGAATCAAACTGAAACTCATTTAGGAAATGCAACTTACTTGCAGTATGATTCTAATTGGGTCCCGTTTTCTTAGACTTAAGCTAACTTAAGGCATACATCCACCTAAAAAGATCATTTTCATGGCTTGTCTACATGGTAGTAAGTGTACTGAAGATTCAGAAACAAATATTTATAGTAGGAGAAGAAATGAGTGAATGGCAGCTGCTGTTAAGACATCATTAAATTTGATGTATGTCAGAGGTAGTTAACTGGTAGTTAACTTCTGAATGGCCACAGGCTACTTTTATTCTCTGGTAGCTGTTTGGTGACCAGAAGGAGCAGCTTTAGTTCTGTGGCGTTGCATGACATGCCCTAGATCAGCATACTCTGTATAGCCTCCCCAGCAATGCCTTTTTATTTAGTTGGTCTGTTGGCCTGATGACATTCCTGCAATCCAGGTCATTCCAAGGCTCCAGCCCTGCAAAACCTACAGCTCAAAAAGTTTCAGCCCTTAGATTACTAAGTAGCCATTCAATTTAACTGCACTGGAAATTGGTTTCCAACCTAGGTTAGCAGTGAGAGCATGGATAAGCCTTTAGAGTAAGCTGGAAATAAGCATTCCAAAAGACAAATATGACAGCCTGTATTGGAATATCATTCATATGGGAAATAATACTATGGAGTTAATCATTCTCTTTTGAAATGCTAATGCTTAGTGAATGCGATGGACATGAAGTCAGGATGTTTTCCATCTTTAACTCTTTTTAAAAGTTTCCCAAAATATTTTGTTTCAAGGGAGGCAGAAGATTCTCAGTGGAGTCAGGGACTCCATCGGCATGATTTAAATTAAATATCTGGATGCGGTCTCTGCTGATTTGTGAGCCTTGGCCGAGGACCTTCCTTTATTGCTCTTCTTTGTCACTGTGAAGTCAGTAATGTATTCAACATATTTTCCATAATTTATAACCCCACAGAGATAAGCACTGTATTGAATGCTGCTCTGCTGACTACTGACTGATTGAACTAATGAAGTCCAGGGGCCAGGTGCAATATTGCAGAGATTCACAAAGAATTAGCATTTTGGAGATGGAAGGTGACTCAGTTAACCAATATAAAAAAAGATGAAGTATGCACCCAGTTCATACTAATACTCGCATCCTTAGGAATAGCTACTAGCACAGCTAAAGTGGAGAACCTAGGAAATGAAGGTGCCTTGAGGACAGACTAATAGGAATAACTTAAGGATGAGAAAAATGATGCATCAAGCCAGCTACAACTGCGTGTCTTCATTCCTATTTTTTTCTGTTGACAACACAGACCCCATGAGAAGTCTTTTTTTTTTTTTTTCTCCCCAAAACAGAAGATTTGTGTCCTGTAATGCAGTTCCATGCAGGCGAGATCTACAAGAGCACTGCTGGAAAATTGCAGGAGCAGTGATTTATTCCTGGGTTGAAAGCTGAACAAGGGAAAACACATAAACACTGCACTATAGGCACAAAGGGTGATTATTTTTGCCACATGAAACTGTTTTAAAATTCATGGGAAAAAGTAATTTTTGACAGTATGGTGTAGGTGTTTTAGTGCTTATAAAAAAAGCTATGGAAGGAATGTTTGTTTGTCAGGGAGTGCTATCTTTGCTGTGCCATTCAGGTATTTTTAATGGCTTTTCTTGAGTAAGACTTAGCATAGTTATGTGTATTGATGGATGAATTTATATAATTACAGCAGACTAAAACTGCAGATTCTTTACAATAGCAGAAGGAAATCTGTGGCCTTGCTGTATTTTTCTTGAGAAAGTTTTCTTGGGAGAAAATTCTATTTACTTAGATTTTTTAATTATTATTTTTCTGTTTTATGTATTTTAGTGGATAAATAAATGCTTTTATGGGGTTGGACTCAGAATCATACATGAAATTGGACTGAAATATGATAATTTAGGAGTAGATTCCCCATTAAAATATAGATTGAAGTAGTTGTATTTTTTTTTTTTGTCAAATTTTACAGTTCTGGGGATGCAAATTCAGTTTTAAAATGCTTTCTTGTGACCTCAAAGCAGATTTGTTTGTTAGATGTTTGAATGTCCATATTCCCCATATTTGTGGTCCATTGTTCTGTAGGTTAGGTTACCATATTACCAAATAAAGATGGAAGAAGAAATATCCTAGTTAAGGTCTCTTTTCTTTCTTAAATATATTTCCACAATATAATTTCAAAACTGGAAGTCAGCTCAGATCCTGTACTGTAATAACCACCAAAAGCTCACAGAAGTTCAGTCAAACAGGAGAAGGAAAAGACGAGGAGAAAACTGTGCAAGACCTTTCTGCCATAGCACCACGAGAGAAACTGGAAGTAAAACGGTCATGAGATTGCCTTAAAGATTCTAACACTGAAGTGAAATTCTTGACTTCATCTTCTTTGTATTCTCCTTTCTTGATGCCAGAGGATTTATTTATTCTTTTATTTCTTTCTTTAAAAGCATTAAGACTAGCAAACATCTTACAGCTCTTTCAGCTGTTGTGTAAGCAGAAAGCTTTACTGCTTCGTATAGGTAGACATTTGCTCTTATTTACCTCTCACACAGTACTTATTCACAGTTTTTAGGTGAATGATACAGCAAGAATATAATTGGGAAACACATATGTTTCCTAAAATTCTTTGCTCTTTGATAGACAAAAATAAAACAGCATCTTATGCTAGATTTCTAAAGGCAAATTCATTTTTTTTTTAAACATTTGGGCTCTTAGCTGCCCATTGATTTTTGTGGAAGTTAGGAGCCAAGTGCATTGAAAATACCTACCTGCATCTTCATAGACGTGAGGTATTTCAAAATTCTACGTCAATGGGAACTTCAGGGTAGGCTGCAAGTGTTTGGGATGTAGGGAAATAGCTGCACTGGGAAGAAAAAAGGATAAATACTTTTTAATGGATATTTTTTCATTTTGTGTGATTATAAGAGATACTGATAGTATAATTTCTATAGTGCTATTCAAAACAGCATGATATTTATGCACTAATTTGTTTTTGTCAAGTTTGTTAATCTTATATTCATAGAACGATACTAAAAGGTACCTATTCTTTGGGAAAATAAGTGTGCTGTCTTCATATAAGCTACCTCACTTGGTGCAGAAAATGAGATTTTAAGATGCTGTGAAATATTTTTTGTTATTGTTGTTTTACCAACTCAAAAGCAGAACAAGAATGATTTAAAGGAAAGCAATGTTTAAATATAGAAATGCAATTGATAAGGGGAGTCTTGGAAAGCATGAAGTTCTTTGTATTTCTTCATCTTTTGATTCTAAAACCTTCTACTTATCCAAAACATCTGCCTTCAGCTGTTCCATTTTTTCAGGAAAAATAGCTTGTAGGAGAGGCGCCAGTTGTCTTTTATGTTTCTATTACTTTAATTTTTACTGTTACCCATATGGCTTTTTTGGAAAATGGTCTACTCTATAATGTGTGATCCTCAGGGTCTCTGGCATCTAATAATACACATTTTCACAGTGTTACAATACTGCCAGTAACTTGCTTTTCATAGAGGAGAAAGGTTCATCTTTATGCATTCCTCTAAACCACACAAATCTAGATCAGAAAAAAGGGGGAAAGAAAAAAGATATAAAGTGGAATAAGCCAGCATAGAAAAAAAGTATCATGTAAGCAAAATTAATGTACTGATCTGTTAATTATTTAAAGCAGCTGCTCCTGAAGGTTGGTACTACTACAAGTGAATCTGTTTCACAGATCGGAAGTAGTGGGATCTTCTATGATCTATTTGAGAAAATGTCCTACGCAGAAACCTCTCATTTTTTGCTGGTTTGGCTTTGAACCAACCTCTGCTGTAACTGGGAGACCTCAGACATGAGACAAAATTCAGCATACTTCCTTGAAAATGCACAGTGAAACCCTTTCTCATCCCTTCAAACAGGCACATGGGCAGCAGCCAGTCCTGCACCAAGTACAGCTTGACTGCTTGCAGTATGATGGATTGGCTCTGGTGATCAAACCCTATTAATTGGAGCTTACTCATATTTGCTTTCTTAGCTAAGCTCCTTCCATGAAGAGTTTGAGTGGATTGTACTGTAGCCCCAGCCACGTCCCCCTGAGTTTCCACTGAGCATTTACCAGATGGGAAGATCTCCTATAAGAAAAATCTTCCAGGATCTTTCCTGTTGGTTAAAAAACCTGAATTTAGAACCTGTATTTGAGTTTAATATTTCTTCTCCTGTTTACTTCTGATGTCATTTTCTCAAAGATGCAACTGTATTAGGGAACTGATTAATGACACAGGTAAAAATACCGTAGATTACACAAGAAAATAAATGTTTGGCAAGATATCAACAGTATTTCCAAGATAAAAGGAACTGTATACCTGTATATATACAAAGCTGAACATAATCCTGAAAGTTACTTCCTTCAGCACTGTCTTATTTACCTAAATGCTCAAATCTTTTCTAGCTTTCAATATTTTCTCAAGTTAGCTTCATGAAATTTGGAGATTGAAAGAGCGCGATGATTGCAAACTATCCCATGAAAACAATTCCCACAGTCTAGCTAGCCACATGAAAGAAAAAGCTCTACTTGTTCTGTTGTGAGCTCTTAAGGTGTAGACAATTAATCCTACTCTCTCATGTTTTCAGACCTCATTAATTGTCAGTGAGAAATTACGAAGGCTGCGGACTTGTGGTAGCTACCATAAAACATTTTCCACCATATGCTTTAATTTCAGATTAAACCACCATTTCAGGATCCAGGTACAGAGCAGATTTATAGAGGTCAGGTTTTTTAACCAACAGAAGATAAAATGTTAGAGGTTCAAACAGCCTGTATTAATTGTCAGTGTTTTGTGAGCCACAACATTTTTCTTTCAGTTTATAAGCTGGAGCTTGAGAAAATTGTAGTATACATTTACCTGCTTCCCTGGAAAAATCCTGCAAGGTGCTGAGGTTTGTAATAAGCACCAGCACCTTCACTGAGTTAATGGAGAGCTGAAAATGCTCAAAGGATCAGGTTTGTGGCCCACCCCAGGAACATGATGTTTAGGGCTACTGGCCTACCTAAAGACAGCTGGTTGTGTTAGTTTTTCTGCATACATGCTGCTTGATAGCTTAATAATGCTAAAATTATAGGCTGTTTAGCTTTCTCCCAAATCACTCAGTTCTTCCATTTTTTTCTCATATGTGTGTGTCAGTGTACTCATACTTGAACACAGCACTCAGTATATTGTATTTTCTCTGATTATTATTAAAATCCTTGCTTATATTGTTCAAATTTGAATAGGATAATTGCAAGTGTACTTTGTAGCTTTGGCAGGCTTTAATAGAACAAACACATCTACTCGCTTTTTTGTTTCTTATTTTTAATTCTTTTTTTTGACTTCAGAAATGCCCATAGAAGTAAAGTTTTGTCCTTCTGTCAACAAACATTTCTTGATACTAAGGTGGTTTTCTTCAGAGGGCATCTGAGATAGCAGCTAATAGTGACAAAGCAATGAATGAATGAAAAAAAATCAGTCTGACACTGGCTTGACTTTTTTCCATTCTGTCAAATGGAACAGTTGTTTAGGAAGGTGTTAAAAGTGACACTTGTTTTTTTTTTTTTTTTTCTTTCCTGTAATTTTAGTAACACAAATAGAAATTATTTTGGACCTAGAGAGGCCTTGCTAAATAAAAATTTTGCTGTTTGGCATAAAGGAAGGATATGGCATCATACATGTTAATATCCATTTAACACAGAGGAAAGCATTTGGTTTTTTTGATAGTTGGGTATCAAGGCAATAAAGTTTTGCCACTTATTAATTTAATAGCTTACAGCATGGTTGGACTGAGCCAAAAGGCTGTGCTGGAATCAGGCAATTTGGTAAGATGTGAGATGTTCTTTTCATGCATGAGCATTTTGTTGAAAATGCAGGTCACTGTAACAGGCAGTCACTTTCTTCTATCTGATGTATAGAATAAAGTATTTTAAATGCATCTTGATATATTAATTTAAATCAGCCTTGAAAACGTAAACAATCTATAAAGAAGATGCTTGCATGAGTAATTCTGTGATTTTCTACCATGTTGTTCCTACGTGGCCATCTTGCTCTACTGTGTTTAAAAGGCTGTCTGAAACATACAACAAATTTATTGATACTTTTATTTGCAAGATTTCTTCCTACATCCAGTAATGAAAGGAATATTAGCATGGTGTCTTGGTTTCTGCTCAAGCAGACTTATGACTTTTTGTAATACTTTTCAATGTTTGATCAGAAATGAACTTGGCAAAAATAAAGTGGTTAAATGAAGTCCTTTTAATCTTAATCTAATCTGACAGTCAATAAAAATTTGAGCAGACTTTATTAGCATAGCACTAATAATTCTGCCATTAACAGGAAGAAATTTGTCTTAGATTTACAAGGCACTAATTCTTTTTCAAGCTTTTTCTATTTCCATTCTGGGACTAGAAGAGCTCAGAGGTGTCTGATACAAGGCTATTTGTCTTTCTGTGTGTCTGAGCCTATTTGCTGGGTCAGAGTTTATAGGAGAGATAAAAGGTAGCAGAAATTTAGGAAATATTTTTGTTTTAGGAATCCTTAAACTTGAACAAAACAAATAAATGTTGAGGGGATTTACCTACTGGACTTGGAATGAAAGGAATGGGATTTATATCATGAAGTTCCCTTTTCAGTTTTGCAGACCTCAGCCTTCTCTTCCAACATGCTTCATTCTGGTATTTTAAGCTGTACTTTCTAAGCTACACAGTAGTGATACAGGGCAACAGGTGTTGTTGGTGCCATATCCCTGGTCTAGAGTTAAAACACTTTATCACTGTGACTTACTGGTATATTAAATATGCATTATTTATTGGATTGATCTGCCTGATGTAAAAACAGCTCAAAAAGCCATTGAGGAGGCAGCCAGGTAAAAGCTCACTAACTAGTTGTTGCAGTTCTCTGTGTCCTAAGAATCTCTGCTGCATAAACACAGATGGTATAAACATTTTCTTAACATTGCCCATACATTGGTCATGGATATGATTCTCTAAAGCACAGAAATAGGGAGATTACCTTCATTTCCATTTAATCCTTGACCTCTGAGGAGCATGGTACAGAGGGATTCAGTGACAAGCGCTGTGGTAGGTTGAATGGTTCATGCCCATGTACTCAAATCTCACAATTCACTAAGAGAGATAAGAGTTACTTCCATTTGTCCTTGATTCAGCATCCTTCAGATGAGATTTTGATGTATTTGGCAAGAAATAAAAGGCCTGTCTAGTTTTTCTTTGCCAGTGTCAGCTGGTCGCTGTTTCTCTCCCTTCACCTTGGTCAACATCTTCTCAACCTGCAAGACAATTGCAGCTAAACTGGCAAATGAGGAGGCCACAGAAATAAATAGGAAGTGTTGTGGTTGCACAATCTGATGACAGACAAGTGGATTTGTTAGGTCTACTGAGATATATGGGAAAGACATTCTGAAAATATTCAGGCAGACCTTGCATTCACAGGAGGCAAGGCTGTAAGAAACTGAGTTTAATTAGTTCTAGATTGACTGATTGCTTTTTGGTTTTGTTTTTCAGTTTCATTGTAGGAAATGTCAGTAATTGACAGGTGTAAGGAACTCAACCCTTGGGAACCTGGATGTTATAATCTCTGCTGCTCCCTACCTGTTGAACACCATGATGCGGATGCAAAATTGATAAGCATAGGACTGTCTGACTGTCAGATGAAGTATTAGTTGTAGTATGCCAGTTTAAATCCGTAGGGATTTCCTTATATTTTGAGCATTTTTAGATTATTATACAAATGTTGAGTAATCTTCACGGTTTCATGGGAGATGATGCCAGAACGCAAACTGCTCACTTCCTAGTAACTTACAGATCACCCTTCATATCTGTTGATACAACTGTGGTTAGTCAAGGTTTTCTGAAGAACTCGGCATTGCATTTTTCCCTTATTCCCTTTGTGCAGAGGTGCAAAAGATGGAAAGTGGCAGACTCCATGTGCAGATGGTACCCCGGCAGGAATGGCTTTTTGCTCTGTGAGCTGTTGAGTCACTTCCTAACTTCTGCACCCCTGAAGAACATATCTTAACACTTACGACTCAAACGAGGGTTTTATCACCATCTCTTGCTCATACCAGTTTGCAAGTCAGAGGGTTGTGTCTGGAAAACTCCCTTTCTGGCCACTGGAGCCAGGTGTTTCACTGTAAAAAGCACAGTAGTGCTTTAGAGAGATAACATACTGTGAGGAATCTGCAGGCCAGGATTGTTCTCACCTCACACTTGTGTTTAAATTCCTTTGGGTAGCTTTGTACGGCTATATAGGCCCTTTAAGCTTTCAATACTGTCTCCAAAAATTAAAGCATATATATAGTATATATACATACTATACTTGCTTCATGTACAAGACATAAAATATTTCAGAAATGAGTTTAACATGCAGCCTCCTAAGGAGCCCCAGTGGCAGCTTTTGGTGAGTGGGGCCAGGTGATGCTGCCTGCCCTGCATCCTGATAGCAGAGCATTCAGGGCAGAGACACCAGAGCTGCTGCTGAGGTCCCTCAGGTGCTGGCAGTTTGTGTGTTCATTCAGCATCAGTGGCAGGAGGGAAGAGATGCTGTGGGGCCGTGCTTGGGTTGATGACATAAATGCTAGGCATTCCAGGCCTGTAAATGGTACAGGTAAAAGCCATGTAGTCCAACTCTCCTGGCAGTGAACAGGGACACCTACAGCTCGATCAGACTGCTCATAGCCCTGTGCAGCCTGACCTTGACTGTCTCCAGGGATGGGGCATCCACCTCCATGGGCAACCTGTGCCAGTGCCTTACCACCATTATAATTTTCTTTCCACTTATATCCAGTCTAAATCTCCCCTCTTTTAGTTTAAAACCGTGTCCCCTTTGTCACCACAAACCCCACTAAAGAGTCTGTCCCCTTCTTTCTTACAGCCCCTGTTTAGACACTGAAAGGCCACTCTCAGTTCTCCTTGGAGCCTTCTCATTGGAGAGATGTTCCATTCCTCCGATCACTTTTGTGGTCCTCCACCGGATGCTCTCCAGCAGATCCACATCTCTTCTGCACTGAGGACTTCACATCTGGATGCAGTGCTCCAGGTGAGGTCTCGGCGGTACAAGACATGGTGTGGTCTGACGTGTGACAGCGCGCCCCCGGTCTGTAACCCAATTTGTAGCGCGAAGTGCAACACGACGTGTGACTCGGCGCACAATACGGCCAGCGTCACGGCGTGCGACCCGCTGTACAGCACAGCGCGTGGCCCGCTGCGGGGACTGCGTGTGTCCCGGCGTGCGTCCCAGCGCCTGACCCGCTGCGTGCCCCGCCGTACAACGCAGCGCGCGATCCCCGGTCCGACACGCCGGACGGCGACCCGCGGTCCGACCCGCCGCGTCCCGGTGCCGCGCCGCCCCGCTCCGAGCGATCCCCGCCGCGCGGCGTTTCGGCGCGGGCCAGCAGATGGCGGCGCCGCCCCGGCTGGGCGCGCAGCCCCGCGCACGCCGCTGCCGCGCGAGCCCCGCTCCGGTTACAACCCTCCCCCGCCCCCGCCCTCCCCGCCTGTCACTGCCACGCCGGAGAGCCACCATGGCGCACGGCGGGCCACGCGTGTCCCCCGCCGCCGCCCGCCTGCCGCTGCTGCTGCTGCTGCTGCTGGGCGCCGCCGCCGAGCCGCGCTGCGCCG
>JAPSGF010000002.1:11556579-11850362 GCA_035772895.1 Perdix hodgsoniae
TTCTGGGTTTCATAACATTCAATATAGATCACTAAATTAATACCAGAATATGCACAAGAAATGAATGTTAAATGAAATCAAAAGAAGTAATGTTTCTTTGAAAAACAGATACGCATTATTCATTCTAACTGGTATGATGGGAACAGCCACAAGCCCCGCAGAACCCTTTATTGTATCTACCTACTGTAAGAGAAAATGAACTTCTGGGGCACGAGACACATTCCATTTAAAATATATACTGTTTGACATCTTCATTTGTGACCTGGACGATGGCATGGACTTGCATCACCATCAAGGTCATGGGCAACTGCAAACCTGGGTAATATATGATAAACTATACGGTACGGCTGTCATTGAAACCGACTTCAGCAGCCTGGAAAAAAATGCTAGAAAACACTTGTAATTGAGCAATGGGATAGAATCAGCCCAAGCAACAGTTTGGGATGGCAGCCACCTGGCTGAAAAGCAGCCTTTAGAGATGTCTCTGTGGCTTCTGGTGGACAAGTAAAGCACTAGTCAGTGGTTTGCCGATGAAGCCAAGGGCCACATGCTGGGCTGTGTTAGCAAGAATAAAGCCAGCAGATGGAGGGGTGTGATCCTTCCTCTCTAAGCAACGCTGGTGAGACCACATACGGAGGAGTGTGCCCACTTCTGGCCCCGCTGGTACAAAAGAGACATTGATAAAGCTTAGTGAGGATTACTGAGGTGGTTGGGAGGCAAAGCCTATGACAGATGAAGAATTAACTGAATTCCTGGTAATGAGCAAAGTCACAGAGAAAACATGATTATATTACATTAGCCCAAGACCACATCCAAGTCTGGATAGGATACAAAATGTTATATCCTTACCATAAGACAATGCTTCCTGTAAAGGAAAGGATAATTACAGACAGATAGCAGATAAACCATTTATAGATAATACAGTACTTGTGAAAAGGGAAAGCTGGTTTCTTATATTCTATATTCACTGTAAAATCCAAGATGTTAGGAAACAAAGATTTAGGGGATCCAACTTCTTTGTTTCACTATCAAATAGAGAAAAAAAACAAATTCCACAGGGATGGTCCTGAACCATTGGACAAACAACACTATAGTGGCTGTTTTGCCTGGAGATAAGTTCCTCTTGCTACTGAAGGCATCATTTCATTGCATCTCAGCCCTCAGTTCCTGCTCCTCACAGTTGGCTTCTTTGTTAAAAGAACAACTCCTTCTGAAAAGGGATCTCTGTGAGACAGAAATGGGGAGAGAAAGTGTGAGAAGACAAGACTTTTCATTAGGACAGTTTCTCCTGGTTGCAGAATCCCTTCTTTGCTGCTCTCTGGTAGTCTATGAGGTGTGATATGTTAAGTACTCTAAAACCCTGCTCTATAAAGCAGAGATCATCATTTTGGCAGTGGATGGCACTACAAGGAAGAAATGGCAAAAGGGCATGGAAAAAGGTAAACCCTACATAGCAGATGAAGCTCTGCAAGACGAAGAATCTGCAAGAAGCAAGCAAAACAAACACAAGGATTGTCAATGGAGTGTTTGAACAACAACAACAAAATTATATTTGAGCCTCTATAAAAACTCATACAGTGATCTTTTGTTTAAACTCTGGAGCTTTCCAGACTGTCACTCTTATTCCAGACAGCTTGGGGCAAGAGATGCAATGCACAGCCACTAAAAACTCCTCCTGTCTCATGCATATTTATGATCAACCTCAATGAGTGTCAAGGGATCATTTCAGCCACAGTCCACACGTATTCCTTCCTTTCTTTCTTCCTTCTGCTTCAGTTTCCAAGGAATTGGCTTTTACAAAACTGTCTTTCCGAAAAAGCTATCAGAGCTCCAAATGCTGTTGTTGCAGTACTTCGATGATAAAACAAGAGGTGGGAAAGCATTAAGGAATGTTTGGACAAGAAACAAGCTGCCAAAAATCCTACTCAAACAGCTAGAGTCATGCAATGAGTGACAGCAATGCAGGAGCATAATCCATTAGCTGAGGTAGATGGATAAAGAGTTTATTTTTTAAAGTCCAGACCAGTGTTTAAGCACTGCCACAGATTTCGGAGAGGAATGCCTGCTTCTAAGCCAATTCACAGACTCACAAGAACATAGAAAGAATTCATCATTACAGGCATTTATTTAAGTATTAATTATCCACATCGAATTCAAAGTATGTTAGGCTCAAAAAGAAAATGCTGACAATTAGCTACAGAAACTTACAGCAGACTTCAACAAGTTGCTTTCTCTAAAGGTATATTTTGCACATAAGGTTCCTTTTGTTCTCAAAATAAACTTAGTAAAGCAAAAGAGCATGGATTTTACTCCTCCTGCATGCTCAGCAGCCCAGGCAAGGGTCTCACCCTCCTGTGTCAGTGCTCATGGTGAACTAAATGGTTCACCACTACATGGTGCTCATTCGATTTTAGTTTCCTTTTCAGACCCTCATTACCTGATGAGGGAAGAAAACCAAGATTTTCTTTTCCATTTAATCACCTGCAAATGTATCAGGCAACATCATCTCACCAGCACAAGGCATTATTCCAGGTCTTGCTTGCTGGCTCCTGCATTAGTTCAACTCCTTCATCACTCCAAACCACAAGAGATAAGCAACCGTGACAGTTAAGACTTCAGCTGTGCACAGATCTGTCTGTAGGTTAGAATTTCTCCCACAGTTATGGATATCAAATCTGGATTCAGCTGGATTGCATATCCAGCAGAAATGTGAGACAGTAAATTAATGAAGTTCATGGAATGACAAAAAGAAGAAAACAATAACAAAGAAATACAAAAATGGCAATGGTAGGTGGCAACCGCACAGTTGCATTTGTTATATCCTTTATTCATCAATACAATTATTGCCATACACACCAAATATCAAACCAAAAAACTGTCTGAAAAGTCTTGAGTATGATTATGTCAGCCATAACTGCTGTACAATGCAAGAGTAGATTGCAGTCCATAAATCTGCTCCTAGAGGCTGCCAGTTTGCAGCTAACTCAAAGCCAGAAATGAGATAATACTGTATTTTATAAGAACAGATCCAGAAATCCCCACTTTTGTTTGTGCGTAAAATAAAAAAAACGAATACATTCTTTACTCTGACAGAGAATAGAATGGTGTGGGCTGAGATAACACTTCATGCAGGAAACTCCCCACGCTTCACCAGCGCCATAAGAAAATTCTGTCTCCTTCACTTCTGAATCTTATTCTTATTTTGGATAATTTCATTATGTGAGTGATAGATCGCTGTCAACAGAAAAAAATACATATATTAGAGCTTGAGGTAGCTTTGAAATTCAAGGGTCACAGGTGAAGAATAATGGAAAAAAAATCTTCATTAAAAAAAAAAACAAACATAGAAATGGGTAGAAGATCGCTGGGTACCGCAGGTTTCCTAAGTCAACGTGTTGCATTGAGATGAAAGCATTACTTGCATACAGAATGAGAAGTCAATCAAATGATGGGAAAAAGCACAAGTGAAAAGCTGGTATTCCAAAAATCCGTACATCTTTTCTATTTCCAGTTTCCTCTCTCCTCCCATCCACCAAGTTCAAGCTCAAGCCAAGCTCAGCCAACCAAAGCTGAATTATTTCTCTCGGTTCCTTCACTCATTGCATGCCATACTTCATGCCCAGCAAGACCAGTCCAACATTCCCCACTGTGCTGCCCAATTGTGCTGACCGCCACGTGAGTACTGGAAGCCTGGATTTGGTTTGGGTGTGCTGGGCTTGAGCAGAGACTGTGCTCCAAATGAGCAGATAAGCAGATCTGAAGATAAAGGCAGGTAAGTTTAGCAAGTATGTGTAAAAAACAAACAAACAAACAAACAAACCTATGAGAATGTAGCTCCGAGAATCTAAGTTATGATACACTTCATTAGAGAGAAGAAAATTAGAAGTCAGAGAAGTGCATTTTTAAGTAATGACTAAAAAAGAGGTTCTAAAGAATGCCCCTGTGAAAAGCTGGCTCAGTAAGTCAGCAGAATTTTTGCCATTTGAGCTAGGGATTGTGCTAGAATTTGAAATGCTATTTTATCACAAACACATACAGCCAGCTTTGAAAATGGACAAGAACACTTCCTCTACTAAATAGTCTAAGACAATGCCTGAAGGGGATTATGATAGTTTTAAAAAAAGCAACTGTATGCATGAAAGGTTCACTTCCTAGACAAAAAATGACAAACCCTGACAAACATTACTGTGACAGTACCTGAGGCACATGCAAGCATGCTGCTTGGAAAGGATCACATATGCACTGAAATAATTTTATGAATGGATTTAGAGCCTACACCTCTGACGTGAGCACTACTGTGCCACAAGGAACCACAGGAAATAAATTAGTATTAAAGTTATATACTTTCAATAATCTGAGTACTGATACATAGTGTATTTTGTCTGGAGCACTGATCAGGCAAAGCAAAATACAAAGTTTCAGACCACAAGATTTCAAAGGACTTTTGCAAGGTCATGACATAGGATTAAAGCCACAAACTTCTTTAAAAATCTCAAAGTGGTATTTTATTTTAATTGCTAATGGCACAGCATGGATCTCTGTAAGATGGTCCAGATGACTGAAATTAGTGAAGCTATTTTTTCATGGAAGACTTAAATACCCACAATCAGATCCCTGGAATATTAAACCCTGAATATTGCACAAACATTTAAAGAGAACTCCATCTTTCCCACACTTGCATCAGTTATTCTGAAAACTTGTGATGAGCTGTGTGAGCAGATGGATGAGGTGCTAGGTCAGACACTGAAGTGGTCTACAGCACTCTTAGTTCTGGTTTGTTGGGATGTTTCTCATAGTACAATACTCTAGGAGGAATCTTTGAAATAAAATGCAGATTCTTACAAATTTGTTTAGGTACTCTTGGTTTCATATGTGATTTGTCTGTATACAAAACTTGGACTTAAAACTGAACTTCACTCATCAAACTAAATGGTCAATATTTATCCCATTTATATCCTGTGTTTGCCGAATGAAATCACTAAATGAGCTAATTCCCTTTACAAATTAAGGAGGAAAAAAAAAAAAGTAAAACACTTGATTAAAAATTTTGGGTCCTTATGTGGTGTGATTCTCTTGGTTACAGTGATGCTCAACTGATTCACTGCAAATTACAAACATCTAATACATGTGTGTTCTGGAAATTTCATTTTAATTACAGATGTCCTTTGAATTTATTGTGAAAACAGTAAATGTATGTTCAACAAACATTATGCAATCACTGCCAGTACCTTTTATCAGGCTGTTCCTGGCACGCCTCCTAGAGAGGTGTGATCACACTCCTCATGCTCCTTGTCCCCTTTATCATCTGGGGTTTGGTAAACAAACTTACCTATAGGTCTTAGGCAAAATTTACCTCTGTGGTTTTCCCTCCCCTTTTTGCTCTCTCCTCCTTATCCATTTCTTCTGCATCTGGTTATGTTGCCCCATATGTCTGGATCAGCTTAGCTTTCCTTCTCCCTGCCAAGCAGCCTCCTTGCTCCCATGAAATCCCTCTTTCTTTCAGCAGTCCCCTGCAACAATAATCCTCACATTCTCCCTCGCCGAGTGGTTGGGCCATGTCTCGTCACGCATCTGGTTTCTTTATCTACCTTTAGGCCAGACCCTGCACACGCTTTCCCATGGTAAAAAAAACAAAAAACAAAAAACAAAAAACTCCCTATTCTTCTGACTGGTTCCCACTAACTTCAACAACAGGATGAGTGCAGAGAAGATCTGTGTTTTAGTTATTAACAGCTGAAAAGCAGTCATTTCACTTCTGTGCAACAGGAGCTAAGTACACAAACAGTTGGATGCGTTCACCTTGCCAAAAGCAGCAGGATGTAGGAATAAGTGCATAGGAATAGGTCCACGGTGATGCACAGCCCCAGCCCAGTCCACCCCACGCACAGCTGGACCCTTCCAGCATAGAGAGGGGACATCAGAAAATGAATTATTCTCCTGGGGAAAAAAGCATTGCAAAGCTCTGAGGGTGTTTGGGTGTTTGTCCAAAAATGCTAGCATTACCAGAGGCAAAACATAGCTAATGAAGCCAAGGCAAGACCAGGGCAAAAAACCATTCTAGGACAACTGCAACCCATATGTCAGCTCATCACTGGGCACATTTTTTAAGGTTAAAACAACAACCTGCCATTTGTAAACTGGCTTGCCACAGAACCAAGCAACACCAGCCACTCACTGTTACAGCACTTAAAAACTTCATATTTAGCCACAAGAGAGAAAAAAAAACAGAAAAAAAAAAACAAAAAAACGTTCTTTATACATATTCTTCAGCATATTTTTCTCATGACTGTCTTCTGCTATCAGATGAGCTGAGGGATACCAAGAAGATAAAAACTGGTCATTGAACCCCGAGCAAATCCCTCTATTCAAATAATGCAGCTACTTCTGGCGAGACTTCATCAGCATCACTCAGGCTGGGGATACACATTTTGCAGGCAGGAAGATCATGTCTCCACTTCTCAACGCACTTCTGTCAAAGCTGAGGGTACATCCTGACCAATGTGAGCTTCATCAAGAGCTGGATGAGCCATCTAACTCTTGCCATGTGTTCCTTATTCCTGGCTATGCTCCAGAACAGCTTGTTTACCAATATTTATAAAGGTACTTCCCTATTCTTTCTGTATTTATAAGCAACAAAGATGACGCACTGCCAAATATCCTCCCACTGAGATCTCGAAGGCAAAAACC
Source organism: Perdix hodgsoniae (assembly GCA_035772895.1). Lineage (NCBI taxonomy): Eukaryota > Metazoa > Chordata > Aves > Galliformes > Phasianidae > Perdix > Perdix hodgsoniae. The sequence continues at coordinate 11,563,267 of JAPSGF010000002.1, forward strand.
ACCACCCCCCCACAAGAAAAAAAAAACAACAAAAAACAGCGAGGATTTCAGTTTACAGCAAGTTTGCATATTTTCTTACTTTTATGTGCATTGTTTTTCCCAAACATAAAACCTAACTATGAAACCACAGAGAGCTGCATCTGTTGGATCAGTGCTATCAAAAATGTGCTGACGCTATCTAAAAGTTCTCCCATTGCATCAGAGCACAGGCAGCACGCTTTGCACCGGCCAATGGGCTGGGCAAGGAGCAGCTGGTGCAGCCAGGGCAGTGATCAGACAGCATCAGCCACCTCCATGATGCAAAGGTAAAAAAAAAAAAAAAAAAAGGCCACTGATGGCCAACATTTGAATGCTTCCCTCATCCTGCCATCTGCTTCTGCTGCTGCTCACTTGAAAATTAATACAGCTGAGGCTTGAATCAGGAGCTAATGCTGCATCTGTCTTCCTTAGCACTGCAGATAATTATTAGCCTATGCATACAGCTCTTTTTGCAACTCAAATGGGGAGACAATGGCATCTAATTTGACAGGTTCCTTCTTTCATGGAGACCAAAATGCTTCATCTCTATCTCTACACACACACTGTGAAACAAACTGGACTGAATCTTCTGCCTCATACCCTTTGCTCCCTTTGTCCCTCATCTTCCCCTACATACACTGATCAGAGTTAAACAGTATAAATGAATAAAATGCAAGTCTCTTTGAAATAATGCAGAAAGGTCCTCCACGAGCAAATGTACGGAAAACTCAGGGCTGGTCTTGCTTGTACAAATAACATCTTCCAGCCTGATTCCGAAGAGCTATTTACCAGTCTTGGATAGGGTGGAAACAACTGAAATTGCATTTTACAATCTTGTTCATTTATTCCTAGCAGTTTCCTATCTGCTTCTGATTTGCACTTCATGGAAGAAAAGGGAACATGCAAGAATTTAGTATATATTGTCATAGAAATCCTTAAGCTTAGCACACTCATACAAACCTCAGTTCTGCAGCCTTTAATCTGAAGAAAGTCTCAGAGAGGTATTCCATAAATATAAATTCAACATCCCGGTTTATTGAAGAAATAATTTCAGAAGCTTCAGGAGAAAAAGTCAGAAATCTGTTACTTTCTTCCCCATGTAAGACACATTAGAAACTGCTTGTAGAAACATTAGCAAAATAAGTATTTTTTAGAGCCTCTCATTAAAATGTTTTTGCATGTACAATATGTACTTGTCATTCGCAGCCTCTTCTTATGACTTAGAAATTGTATACAATAAGAAATAAAGCAGTCAAATCTACTTCCTTGGTTACCAGTGGAACTTAAATGGAAATCTAAGCAAAATGACACCTCCTACTGTTTAAAGTAGTTTGAAGATGTAGCAAAGATTATTCTAAAAAGAAAGTTGGCAATAATTTTTTTCATAAGACACACTTCGAGCACCACGGTTATAGTGAATAAGATGCTAAACTCAACAAAATAGTATGAAAGGATAAGCTGATCCATTGTGTCCTAGCTCCTTCTACTTCTGTTTCGCTATTTGCTGAAGCACATGACATGCATACACATTAGCAGCAGAATAACGAAAGATGATCTCCATTGCTCCCCTGACAGAGAAGTAACAGCAGACAACAGGCAAAAGGTAGAGAAGGCAAGTGGTAAAACGGATGCTATTTAAATAATCTCGTTTTGGAACACGTGAGAATGGCAGATAGGTGCTTCAAAAAGGCCAGGTTGTCCTACAGTAAGACAAGAAATAGAGAGAGAGGGATCATCCAGCACACTTTAAAGGTATTCCTTCAAGAAAAACAATATTTCTCTCAGCATAATGGGTTGCTTATAGGAAAGATGCAAATATGCATTTGTGGTAGATCTTCTACACTATCTTCTACACTGATTTAATCTCTTTTCTCTTTATTAGGCCATTTCTTCCCTCTACACACCTTCCCACAATTTTTCTCAAAATACATACAAAGACAAAATTAGCTTCTGCTTTCAGTCCAGATGGCAAACTGATGAAAGCTGACTGACAGCCAAATCAAGAAACAAATCAGTATAGATTCTAAAAAAAGCCTTTGAATTTTTTCAAGTGAGAGAAGAAGGAGAAAAACTTACAACATTTTGAAAGTACTTGGTGTTTTCAAGGTAGCATGGACCCACTGAATACCTTGTTTCCCTAGCACCCATTTGGGATGCAGAGCAGCACAGTCTATGGCTTATAGCTGGGACATGAGGCAAAAGCACTTACGGACTACATCTACTAGCTCACTGTGGAGCAACATGTGGCTGCAGGCACAAATTCAGGAGTGGGTCCAGAGAACACCATGAGGATGATCCGTTTGGAGCACCTCTTGAGGGAAGCTTGTTCAGTGGAGAAGGTAACGCTCTGGGGACATGTCACTCAGCCTTCCAGTACTTAAAAGGAGCGTACAAGAAGGAGAGAAAATAACTTCATAGCCTGATACTGATAGGACAAGGGGGAATTACTTTAAACTAGAAGAGGGGAGATTTAGAGTAGATGTTAGAAATTCTTCATTATGAGGCTAGTGAGGCACTGGCACAGGTTGCCCAGAGGAGCTGTGGATGCCCCATCCCTGGAGGCATTCAAGGCCAGGTTGGATGGGGCAGCCTTGGGCAGTAGGTTGCAACTCTGTCTAGAGCAGGAGGGCAGAAATTTAAGGTTCTTGCTAACCCAAGCCATTCTTTGATTCTATGAGTCTATCAGGCAACAGTGGAGAATCTGTGTCTGAAAGAATCAGGTGTTCATTGTTCAGCGTCCCATTTCACAGACATGAACAAGACACACAACACATCTGGTGCCCCATCTACACTGCATGAAGGGGCATTTTCTGCACATCCTAAAGCAGAGGTAGCTGACATTCCCTCTTGGGAATACCAGCATTGGAAGGGGAAAACAGAATGCTCTGCAGCTCTCCAAATCCACAAACTCAGTGACAACATCATTTCTGTGCTATGGCATCCTATTAGCCCTACCAAATGTATCCACCTAGAGTGTGTAACACTGGTTGGTCAAATAAAAATTTAAGAACCAGAGTTTGCTTAACAGTTCCCAGTAAAGGCAAAGTTCTCTCAGCACTGATGGCTGCTGAGATAATCTCCATCCATTAGCATTCAAATCACTCTGTGGTCCTCTCACATAATCTGACTAACTTTATCAGTTTTTTACAACATTGGCTACTTTTGTCTCTCTAGTTTTTGTAACTGAAATCTGGTTCTAAGTCATGCTATCAGGATGCAATGGGAAGACCTCAAGAATTTTTTTAAGAAGTGATACATCTTCACTTTATAAAAACACAACAAAAAACAATACATATATTAGATATTAAATATTAGATATTTGTCCTAGAAAATTAGATAAAAAATACTTCCTAGTATGCTATTAATATGTTTAACATTTACGGTCCTTAAAGACCTCCTTAGCAGATTCTCTACAATGCCCCCCTAGGCTGCAGCCCTGTGGGTCAGGGCAGGCCCAGCCTGCAGGACCTGCCTCTGTGCCCGCTGCAGCATGGCTCACCCAGATGTGCAGCCACTAATAAATAATAGTAATGACGATGTTGATGGCAGAACCATGTAAGCATTCACAATTTTCTCGTTTCCAGCATCTCCCCGCTCTCCAACGCCAAACCGCCTCACAGCACTGGCGAGAAGTCAGATGCTGACAGGCGTCTTGGCAGCACTCAGCCCCCAGGCTCCTCGCTGGATTAGGCTGACATGGAGCAGGAGGCTGCCGTGCCGCTGCCAGGCAGGAGGAGCGGGCTCAATGAGATGCTCTGTTTCCTGATACTGTGCTGACTCCAAGAAGTCCAGCCTGGGACAACCATCACAGCCCCCAAAACTACGTTATTGGCTCGAACTATCCTGCAGACAAATTGCTCACCTACATCCAGGAGTAGTGAGGAAGTGGATAGGATTTCAAGCCAAGCCAGTCATTATTTGCAGCATGGATTAATTAAAACTACTTAGATTTCACTTTTTACCCTCCCGTGCTGAGAAAGATTAAATGTTTCAGAATAAAAATGCTCAGCCATGCCAGTACACTTCCCCACCACTGCACATGCCAGCATGCTGTCTGATCACATTTGGCTAGCATAGTTCTCTCACAAATGACGGTACTTAAATTATTTCACAGGTTACGGAGAAGCTGTATCCCACTGCTATTGGTTCAGACTACAGGTCTGAAACCTTGGAGACCTTACTGTTTTCTACAACAACCTGAAAGGAGATTGTGGTGAGGTAGAGGTTGGCCTATTTTCCCAGGTAATAGGACAAGACGTGACAGCCTCAAGTTGTGTCAGGGAAGGTTCAGGTTGGATATTAGGAAAAATGTCTTCAAAGGAAGAGTGGTGATTGGAACACTCACAGGCTGCCCAGACTCCACCAGGAAGGTGGTGGAGACACCATTCCTTTACTTGTACAACTGAGGGACATGGTTTAGTAAGCATGGCGGCAATGGCTTTGTGGTTGGACTAGATGACATTAGTAGTCTTTTCCAACCTTAATTATTCTATGATTCTATGAAACAGGAATGTGGAGAAGTTGAAAAAGAGGTGAAAATCATATACAAGCAAATTGCATGCACAACTCCAACATGTTCATGATGAAATTTCAAGCAATGCCCTCGGTTCTGTAGCACAGACAGAACTATTTTTGGAACACTGAAGGAGGAAGGGTGGAAGGGGTTCTAAATAAAAGCCAGAAGTTGTGATTATTATTTGGAAAACTCTTACACACTTATTCACAGCGTGAATATTTATTAAGCCTCCCAGATTCACAAGTTTCAGATTGGAATGTTAATATCTCCACTTTCCAAAATAGTGAGGCTGAGTGCAGCTTCAGACAGTTAAGTGGAACCTGAAGGCTGCAGTTACTCCAAGGCCTCATCACTTCTTTTACCTTTATCTTTCTTTCAGGAAAAAAAAAAGATCTAGGTGATTGTGGTGAAAAGCAATTGCCTGAGACCACTACAAAAATAAATGGCAAAGACAGGAAGGAATTCAGATCTCTGAAAACTCAGCCCAGTACTCTAGTCCCTTGGGAGCACTGCTTGAGCATAGCAAATCATGAGCTAATGTCACTCTGTTGAGCTCTGGTGGCAGTTTCCCAAAGTGTGCTCCATGAGGTCATGGTTCAATGATCCATACAGCTGATCAATGGAGCAGTGCTGTCAACAGAGCTTCAAATTAGAAGTGAAGAGAACACGGTTCACTAAGCTCCTGTCATGAGTTTTAGGTACCGTAACAGTGCCTTAAAAACATAATTCTTTGGCAATTAACACAATCATATGACATTTTTCAGAAAACATCTCAAGTTTGGAAAACAACATTTTGTCAAGAGATTATGTTGCAAGCTATATATATTCTGATATGAGGACAACCCAAGTGTAACTGCTTTCTTTAAGGAGAGATTAGACAATCCACATTTTTCACACAAGCACTAGGGCAATCAATTAGCTTCAATAAATTCTCAAAATTCTACTTAGAGAAGAAACAATCCTGGTTGCTGCCTATGTGGAACGTATAGGAAATAACTCAATGAAGTGCTAAACCCCTACACCTTAGCTTCACCAAGAAAATATAAGACTGAAGACATGAGAGGACTCAGTAAACCAGCTGCTGGCTCTTCATGGACCCGTGAAATGCTCTGAAGTGGAATCTCCTCTCTATCTTCTGGGTCCCTCATCATTGGAAATAAAGATAGGCATTTTATTTCATTTTGCTTTGAGTCTTGATATCTACTAAAGAAAATCACTACATTAGAGTTAGACTGTACTATGGTTTTTAAACCACACATACAAAAGCAACATCAGGTTTCTTGCATTTTCAAACTTGTAGTTAATGACTTTCAATCACGCAACTACAAAATTATCGTAGTAAGGAAAGAAGTGCTGTAATCATGACTAACCAGAGCATGATCCCAAAGGTTTGCCAGCAAGCAGTCAAATATATGTTACTTGTTCAGTCATTTATAACTTTCCCTGAATTAGAAGTATTTATCATGTTACACCATGTTCCTTTGAGGTAACTGACTCAAGAGAGGTCATAGGTACCCTGGGAGGGTTTTAGGTAGTCTAAGGAATGGCGAAGTCTCTCATAATGAACACATAAAGATGTATCATCGAGTTTTTCCTATTATAAGAAAACAATATGAAATTAAGTAATCTAAGAACTTTGAATAAAAACAAGTCAGAGAGAAAGAATGTGATGCAATGTAAGTTATAGAAAAATGTTGTCAGTAAGTGGCAAAATCAGAAAGGAAGCACATGAAGCAGCTCTCAAGAACTGTTCTATGCACTGCACTAACATACAGGTTGCCTTAACTGGAGGATTGTCTGATACTCCTGATAAAAGTTATTCTCAACATCTTTCTGTGAGCAAGCACAAAATGCCCATCTTCATCAGCTCTGTGGGACTACAGACTCCCACTCTGTTCCATCCTGCTGTTCCTCAGAGTGTTACCAAATGGAGGAGCAGCAAGATAGTAAGCCATGGCAAAGCCATACACTGCTTAATGACACCCCAGCATCTCCTGATATGCCCTACGGCACCTCCCATATCTCTCAACTTTCTGTCATTTCCATCACAGAATCATAGAACATCCTGAGTTGGAAGAGATCCACAAACATCACTGAGTTCAACTCCTGGCTCCACACAGGACCACCCAAAATCCAAACCCTATGTCTGACAGTGTTGCTCCTTCAACTCCTGCAACTTGGGGCTGTGCCCACTGCCCTGGGGAGCCTGTTCCATGCCCACCACCATCTGGAGAAGAACCATATCCCAACACCCAACCTGATCTTTCTCTTATGCAGCTTCTTGCCTTCCCTTAGGTTGCCACTCCAATTCCAAGTGACAAAAGGGAAAAACCAGTGAACCTATCCAATATATATACCACACTCAAAAACAGAGTGGGAGATGTAAATAATGGGTTAGAAAAAACAATGATTTTTACAACACTACATGCTGCTCACGGAACCCACGCATAGATTACTGAAATGCTAAAAAGCCAGGTAGAACTGATTCAGAGAAAAAAACAAAAACACAGGCTATTTCTTTTAGGAAAGGCAAAAGTGTAATGATAACTATGAAACAAAGGAGACAGTGGGGTGCTCTAAGGAGCAAGGAGATTAAAAAACTGAAAAACAGTAGATAAAAGGAATGTTTGTTTAGGACTGTATAAAACTGTCATGTGAGATTTATGAATACTATACGTCAGCAAGGATGCAGATAATATATTTTTAGTAATACGTATTTGGTAATATCTATTTTGGCAATTTTTGTGGATGTCATTGTGTACTTCACAGCACAGGCACTGGCAGACAGCTAAATGATTAAATTGGGCATAAAACAAACAAACACATCTGTCATCATAGTTGCAAAAACGCATTGGACTTCATTTGAAGTTTAGCACAATTAATGGGATGTGATCTTTTTGTAAAAGATACCACAACTGGTAGTGAGAAAAATTGATGTACAAATTAGATGTGTCCCTTGCTTAATTTACAGGGACATTTCTAGCCTGAGGACAGTCTTTGGTGTTGCATGGAAGGACTGGACGACGTGAAAGATTCTTGCAGCAGTTTTCAGCCAGAAGGACTAAAAGGAAATGGGGATGAGCCTTTAGCACTAAGCGCTACCTCCTCCATTGGCTGAGCAATGTTGGAGCAGCAGAGGAGGGTCTCATCTTTTTCCTGAAGCATGGCCGATGGGTTGTCCATGAAGTCCCATGCCATTACTCCTACGTTTGAGTGGTAAAAGGGGGAGTTTTGTCCTGATCCAGCTTGATCACTGGCATCTGACAGCCTCAGGAGATCCAGCTTGTACCAGGATCAGGCCAGTATTTTCCAGCAAGCAGTAGCCTAATATAAAACTGTTAGCAGGAAATATTTAATAAAAACTCAGGAATCTGTTCCATGAAGACAGCTCATAATTTTTTCTATCTCTGTTTCAGGAAAACATTCTCTTAAAATAACAATGGCCAGCTGAACTGCTTCTGGCACAGAATTTAGCTCTCTCATCTTTCTTAAGTTATCAAATGAAATTCAGGGTGGTACTATTGAATAAATATTGGAAAAATGCAGTTTTTTTAAATAGACATCTGTTCTGTGATTAAACCTGACTACGAAGAGATTGCATTCTTGACTTCAGAGTAAGACATGAGCAAGCAGAACAAAAAGATAGTGAAAATTCACTGTAAAATTGAAGTCAGCAGTCTTGAAGATTGCAGCACTTGACTGGATTGCTTTCCCAGCAACTTTGCTGGATTTGTGATGGATGCACCAGAACTAATAATTGTGCAGCTGCAGGATGAGTTAGCCCTTATTTAAGGAAAACGAATCCTTTTTACTTCATTGAATTTAAGTACTCTGTAACTGCTCAGTCTAAGTCTTCACATAGGAAGAAAGGTCAGAAATCCAGAACAGACAGAGGGGTCAGAGCAGCTCCATGCCTTCGCAGCAGCCCAGTTACACTGCAGGAGGAACAGCAAGTGATTGCCTTTATAAAGTGTCATAGGAAGATGATTCAGGTTAACTCTGTATTTTGCTATAGCTTTTTCAGATCTGTTCAAAGCAACATTTTCCCCACAACTGAAAGCGCAAGAGGCTTTTCTAGGATTATATCTTTTATTATAATTGTTTCTCCAGTAATGGGAAGTTTTTTTAAAACCATATAGAATTATTATACTATGGTATTGGCACTAATACAGCATCCAAATTAATGGTTTTATTTTATTTAGAAAATGTTTCAAGTCAAAGGCAAAATGCCCCAAATTAGCTTACAAGAAATACAACCCAAAGAAAAAACTGTCCACTGGATGCAGCCCAGCTCTGGGAACAGAGGGAATGAGATTATCTTCCTAACTGGCACCAACCCCTACACAGCATTTGGCAGATTACTTGGGTCAGACTTCAGGCACGGTGTTTATGATTAAGTAGATATGCTCTGGTTTCCAAACACAGTAATATATAATGATACTTTAACTTTTATTAAGGGTCACTTCTCAACTGTGCTGAGAACTTTGACCTTTTGTGGAATTTCAAAATGAATCAATGTGATTCATTTTAAAAAAAGATTAATATAAATGGTGATGTAAAGATGCAGACTTTGGTATCAATCTATTTCCAAAATTACCCAAAGATATTTAAATACTAAAAATTAACAGACATTTGAAAAGAAGCTGCTGCTAACATGGCACAAAGCAACCAAAAGTAATGCCAAAAATGTTCTTTTTTTTGCCGTCTGAAAGTAAAAAAAACCACTTCAATATAAAGACAGGTAGCGCAAGTTGCAAAAACCTGTAAGTAATTTATTTCAAAGGACAATTAATGTCTGCTTTGGAACAAAAGTTTAGAGGCAAAGTGCAGTTTATCTTGTGACAGATTATTTTAATTTGAACTTAATGAACGTGACTCCTGTAATACTCATTCTTCCAGTCTTACTGGAGGCTGCTTGAGTAGAAAGTTCATTTTTCCTGAAGTCACGCTTCCTTCTGGATGTGAGTAATAACGTGCGAATGTTTATTTAGTGAAAAAACACTTTTATTCTTGAAAACTAAATAAAGGTGTCTTCAAATAAAAGAAGCTGCCAAGAAGCAGATATTTGCTAGTAACATACGTGGTATGTTTCCAAAGCATCTTTTTCTAATATTTAATACTAACCATTCTGAGGTGAAATAAAGTGTTCTTGTACCTTAAGGGCACGGAGAAATAACTCTGGAGCACCAATTATGAATGAGGAAACCTGACTGTCTCAGTGGCTGAGCTTGGTGGGATTTCATGTTCTTACACTCTGGGCAGCCCCAGTAGCCTGTCATCGTGTCTGGTGTTGTACTGGTGACCTCTCACCAATCTTTGCGACACTGCCTTTTATGTCTGGCATGTTGTAATCTTGGTGTGGGAGTTTTCCATGCACTCCAGGAGAGAAGGGAAGAGCAAATGCTAAAGCATAAAAAAGCATACCTCAGAAAGCATCAAACCACATACTAAAATAACAGCACATGAAAATAGAGGGCAACATGTGAGGAACCTAAGTCCCTTGGTTTGCTCAGAGCAGAGCAGTGGAGCTGACGGGAGGCCTCATGGCAGCTACAGCTCCTCACAGGGAGTGAAGGGACAGCACTGAGCTCTGCTCTGTGCGACAGGGCCTGAGGGAACAGCATGGAGCTGTCAGGGGACAGGCAGCTGGGGGTAAGGGAAAGGGTCTGCACCAGAGGGCAGTGGGCATGGAACGGGCTGCACAGGGCCTCAAGCTCCCAGAGTTTGAGGAGCACTGGGACACTGCTCTCAGACACGGGGTTTGGGATTTTGAATGGTGCTATGTGGTGCCAGAGGTTGAACTCAATGATCCCTGTGGGTCTTTTCCAACTCAGGATATTCTATGATACCATGATTTTATGAAAGATGGGCTGGGAAGTGGAGAAAATAACGTGCTCCTCATCTTGACAGTGAAGTCCTGCCAAGGAAATGCTCATCTAACCCTTAGAATCCTCTGGCAGAGCTGGCTATGAGGCTGCCATGAAATTATTCTGAAGCTCTGAAGGACTCTTTGCTGTGATCTATGTGTTTACATACAATGTCTTACCCTGAAGGGTCTAACAACTCCTCGACTCCTCATTTAACAGGAATGTGATGTTACAAACTGGGAAACCTTGTGCTGCTGGGAGTCAGCCTCATGCTGCCATTCCACTTGCTGCCATCGTGACATTGATGGCTCTTATATGCAATTCAGTGTCCCTTCTACCGAAAAGTGTAGCTGAATGTGTGCACCCACACCAGGCTACTACCTAAATGTTTGTTAAAATTACAGTCTACTGCTTTTATGTGCCTAAATCCTACTGTAAAGGAGACTTCTGTTTTCACGAGCAGAGCATATTCTTTCCCAATGCCAAAATAAACAAAGGAGTAGGAAACAGGGATGAAACAGAACTAACAAAGATTTTTCTGCTGAGTGGATGTTTAGATAGTAGACTCCACAGGGATCTGGATGGTGTCCACACGTGTATGAGGAGACTAATCTCACCATCAGCATCCAACAATAAATAAGGCTTTGCAAAGAGAATAAAGGTTTGCAAAGGGAGATAAGGTTGCACCCTGTCCAAAACCAAAAGGCAGCAACAAGTCTCATTAATTGGAGTGGAATTCATAAAGAAATGCAAGAACACAATGCTTTTGGAAAACATCATCAAATTAGAAAACGATTTCTTAGAACTCAGTGACAGACAAAACAACAAACAAATGAACTATGACCCAGACAGTAATTTGCAATCAGCTTTTCTGTCCTCTTTGCTGATTCACTGGCACCAAAACATTCTCCCAGCGGAGGAGCTCAAAAATATGGGCTGAAATGAAGTCAGGTTATAGTATTAATATACTGCTATTTTCCAGACTGGATGTTCAGGTTGGTTCCTCCACACCTAATTTTGTTTGTTTTCCATACTTAGTGTTAGGTGTATCGGTTTGTATATCCTTTTCATTCTGAACCAAGGTTATATTCATCTCAAGGTTACATGCAGATATAGAAACAGTAATTACAGTGAGGGTTATTGTACTGTGCCTGAAATTTATCTCAGTCCTAAAAAAACAAAGCCTTCTTTTTAAAAGCCCAGAAGGAATAGCACAACAAGATAATGGAAAACTCCTGAGAATGCTCCATTCTCAGACCTAAAATGTGATTTGGAGAAAAAAATCTAGGTAAAAAAAACTTCTCACATTCTAGGAAGATGCATTATTGTGTTATCTATGTATTTAATGACACCCACTAGAAATTCATTTTCTACAGCAGATGCAGCAGAACTGTTTTACTAGAGATGCCTATTAATATCTGGATGAGACTTCCGGCTCATTTCACAGTCTCAGTCATGCTAATGGCTTTGAGGTTGCCCAGATTTAAACTAATAACCTAAAGATGAACAATGCAACGTATCCAATTACTGAGTCCCTACAATTGGGCATTAAGTGGATACTACTCTTTGCATTCAGAGAGAAAACAGGAACAAATCTTAGCTGAACTGGCAGAAATCATTTATCTGGCAACTGCCTGAACTCAGTAATAGATTAATTGATTTAAAGAATATTCTGAAAGTTCAGAAGAATTGCCATGAAGTCAAACACACATGAAATTCTAACTTTATTCCAAATTCGGACTATAATCTTTCTAATAACATGTCTGACTCAAATTTCAAGTCTTAAGAGTTCATGAAAGTTTTGGTCATTCAAAAAGACATTCAGTAAGAGTAAGTTATAATATAGAATAATAATTAGAACAGCTCCAGAGGGCAGTTGTGTGATCCAACTTCCCCTTCTCATTCCCGAGCACCTACTAAACAAGTACACAAAACTTTGCATTCTGTTTTAATACATGTAAATAGTTTATGGGTAAACTAAAAGTGTTTTAACAAAAGAACCAGTATTTCGTAAATATGATTTGCAAGAACAGAAAACCTGTAGAGATTGTTTATGACATGAGTGCTAGTTAAAATGACTTTAGATTATATGGCACCAAAAAGAGAGTAATCAAAACTAAAAATGTAACAAAAACAAAGAAGGAACTGGATGATGATCTATTATTATGTATTTTAAATGACAGGGTTTGAGGTAAATACAGCTTTCTTTAAACACTAAAAGGTTAGTTTAAGTCAGCTTTTTGTTCTGCTTTGTTTCCAATTTATGAAACTCAGTTGCTATTACTGGAGCTATTCCCTTCTTAATGCTCTAGTGATAATGCGCTTCGTATCCTGCAAATACACATGCTCACAGAAATGAACCACTGCTGAAGAAACAGAAGAGGGTAAAAAAGTGATAAATTAATCACCTAGCATCACAACTGGAATAAAGGACCTACCATTTTCCAGCAAAATACAAGTCTGCTGAACAAACATTTGTTTTCCCTAAAGAGCTGTTCATTGTAAGCAGCACAAAAGAGAACTCACTACTTATCTTTGAACAGTCACATTTATGCACATTATCTGCCTATGAACTGCTCTGCCCAGGCAGGTCTGCACACCAAAACACCACAAGTGTTTTTTTAATTCTGGTAGTCAGGCAGGTATATGAAACCCAGAAGAGATGTGGTCCATGTCTTGGAGGCATATGATCAAGGAGATATCAGATAACAAGGAGGTAAAACCTGAAGGCAGCACAGAGATGATAGTAGAATTTCAAAGTCTAAAAGAATCAAAAATTGATAGTTTCTCCACAACTAGTTCAGAAGAAGCCTTTGGTGTCAGTACAAGAAAAAAGTTCAGGTCAATTCCAGCTCTGCTTAAGTTGATGGAAAAGTGGAATAACACTGCTGTGTTGTTGTTTTCCAAGATTTACTTCTCTGTAAGTCAGGAATCAGTGGTTTCAGTGGTCATGTAGGGTAGCCGGATATTTAGATTGCAACACTTTAGTCTCAGGTTCTACACGGCCTTCCTACACTTAGATTATTTAACATCTCTGAAAACATTAAGACTTATTATCACAAGTGTTAAAACACGTGGCAGTCCTCCGAAGTGACAGAAGTGCTCAGACTGCCAACGTGCCACTTGAAGCTTCACTTTTTCAAGCTGCAACTTACTGATAATATAAGTACTACAGATACGAAATTACAGAAGAGCTCCTACACAAATAGATCTTAATATGCATAATTAGCTGACATCATGGAATAAATAAGCTAACACTTTTAACATACCAACTTCAAACACACCTGATTTTCTTAACACTGATGGACTTACTCCTTGCTCTACTCCCCTCTACGAAGATCTATGAGTACATACAGCCGTATTCCTAAAGGCCCAGGCACTACACAGTGGCAGCAAGAGATCAGTTGTCATCTTGCATTTCTGTTTTTTCATTTTTCATGTCAGCACTTCTGGAAAAGCACAGAACCAGTGACTGATTCTGCTTGTCAGGAATCATTAATACGTACAGCCAAAAACACACACACTTGAAGAAAGGTAGGGAGAAAATTTAATAGAAGAAACATCCTGTTATTTATACCAAGATCACGTAGGCCACATTAAATGTTTGGACACGGTTGTTCACATCTACATTTTATATATTTAAGGAAGTGTGGTGAGATTTCTTTTGACATTATAATATTTCCATAATTTCCAAGGAGGTCAGCAAAAGCAGTGTGCACTTCCCTGACCCTTATGTTAAACCTACAAACTCTATTCCCAATAACTTTGGAATTAGAAAACCATTATAGACTTACAACTTTTTTTATTTTTACTTGTTTTTACAACTAAAGACAACAATTTTTTGTGATTATTTCTAGAAAAACTTTGCTGAACAAAGACACAAACAAAAGAGTTCAGGCGTTCTGCACAAAATCAAAACATCCATTTCCATTCAAATACCAGAAAAAGTAAGAAATCTTCCCTCAAAAGTCAAGGAAAAAAATGCAGGAATCTCCTAGAGTATGAATAGTCTCTAAATATTAAAATAAAAATTGAAAAGAACTGTATTTTTGCAACACAATTTATTACTGTTACCTCATTATTACTAAGCCGTTAGCAGAGCTTTTACAAAGCATTCCAGTGGCCTTCCAACCTGCAAAACATGCCAAATTCTTTGACTCAGTTGCCATAAAACTTTTCCAAATTGCTGGAACCGGATCCAAATTTTGTTTTATGAAAGTATAAAAAGGATATGAGTAAAACTGTGGGTTGATTCACTGTGAATGCAACATATGTTAAAGGGTTTCCGGGTCCTGTTACTCATTATAATAGAATAGCAATCCAGATACGCAAATACATTATAGTGGCTCCACAGATTTAGATTCATCCTATTGTTTTTGGTAGTTCTCCCTTTCATCTAATCATCTGCATCTGGATTTTCCGTAAGTAAATCCATGTCTTCCAAAACCAAGTAAACTAAAGCAGTGCCATCAATAAAAGTGTGTACTTTCTCTAGTAATAATAACCACACACTTTCCTCTTTGTGAACAGAGTAAATTAGATCACAGGGAAAACAATCCTCTGGAATACTCCAATATTTAACTATATTACCAAGAAATCTGGAATATTTTTATCCTTTAATAAAATAATAATGTAACTTACAAATGAATTGATACTCAGGTTGCACAAACAGCTTGGAAAGACCCTGAAGCATTCTTTAATTCTTATTCAAAACATTTTTATGAGAGTCTCTGTAAGTTTTACAGTTTAAACAGAAGCTGTTCAGTAAATACCTTCCTTATAACCAGCCAACTAAGGCATCAATATTACAAGACTCTTAGCTAGACATGCTACAGAGCTAGACTCTGCTACAACATGTCTTTTTCCGCAAGAAGATCTGAGTTACTGCCAGATAGACTAACCTAGTTCAGGTGTGGGATATACCTGCACACCAGGTATAAGATACCCATGCCCTTCCAAGTAGATTTTGGAGGAGCTTCTGGGAGTGTATCTCCGCAGGTATGACACATCCTTTCCAACAAATAAAGGAAAGTATGGAAATACAGAAAAACATGTAACTATTCTTCCATAGCTTAGCCTCCAGCTTTCTGGGATATGGCAGGAAAAGCTGCGCAAATCAACACTTCACTCAGCTGTAAGCTTATCTGCTTGTACAGACTTGCTTGCCTGCACTGAAAGCAGCACTAAATTCAACTCAGAGGTTTTAATGTGTGTTTGGGAAGTGCTCAAGACAAGTTCACATCTGGGTACGTGGTGGAGCAATGCCTGCAGTTGAAGCAGCAACTCAAATGTGTCCATCAGTACTTTTGGAGCCTGAGCAGCCCCAGAACTTCAGCTAAATGGGAGGTAACACAATATTACCATTTGGCACAGCTACTTTCTTTTGTCTAAATTAAAGCTGAAATTACAAAGACAGATACAAAGCAAGTTACAGCTTGTGTTGCTCATGTAACAAGGAACCGAGTTTTCTGAATTTCAGGAAGCATTTCTTTTTGTAAGTTTAACTTTGGGCAGTGCTGAGGGAGCAATGAAGCTGTTTTGACCTCATTTGTAAGGAAAACCATTTCCATGCGTTTAGTGTCAGTTTCTAAACAGCATAGCTGGGCTTTCTTGTGAGTGCGGTTTTTGTTGTTTTGTTTTTCTTCTTCTTTTGGGTAATTTTCTAACTTTCAAACAAAGAATAAAATTACCCATTACATACAGAACTGAATGGGAGGGAAGCATTCTTAGCAAACATCCGAAGCTCCTTTTTAAAAATCAAAACTGCAGCCTCTTCTGCCCCATCACTTACACCTGTGTTGCTTTTTTTTTTTGTCAGCACACTGATTTATACATTTTTTTAGTTGTTTTTTTTTCTTATTTCACTCATACCACAGAACAAACACTTACTGTCAAACACAAATAAAAAGCAAATGAACTCTCTAAAAGGCACTGCTAACTGCATCCCTTCCACACACCACTTCTAGTTTTTAATGTTTGCCACTCATCAAGCTGCTTCTAGGCAGCAGCACAAGGAATGCTAGGATTTCACTCAACATTCAGGATTTCTATCCCTAACGAGTGGCAGTGTCATATTTCAGGGCTTGCTTTACAATTCCTGTTGCCACGCATCTGTATGTTTAAGACACAATTTAGGCAGAATCTATTTCTGTGACTTTTAGAGAAGGAAAAACGCCCTTCATGCGCTTCTAGCAAAGAGAAGGATGACAACAGGGAAGAATGCAAGACTTTGTGAGCAGGGTGTGACTGCTACTCCAAACCACTGTTTTTTGGCCCTAAAAGTTTGCAAGAGTGGAATCCTAATCTTAGTCATTTTATCTGTTTTGTATTTTTGCAGTTAAGTGATTATATTTAACGCAGCTTGAAGCCAGTTCTGTTTATACAAGTGTGCGGGCCTAACATGAAGAACTGAAGTCTGCCAAAAGTAATTGAACCTTAAAAGTCGCTGAAAGTTTTGAAGTTACATCAGAGGAGAGAAAACACTGATGCTGTATTCTAATAAGATACCCGGAAGAGCAAAAGGAAGACAAACCTGGACATCCACTGACTGTGTTTTTCTTAGAAGTGGTATTTCCAGAATTGTTCAAACAAAATCTTTTTTCTACTTAAAGCTGCTTCCAAAGCAGCAGCAGTCACAGGAAGCAAAATGAGACAACAGACTCAAGAGGGAGCAAGGGCACCCCAAAGCAACAGAATGAGATGTTCCCTCAGCTGCAGCCTCTTCAACATTAATTCCTTTGAATGCTCAGTTGGGTTCCTTCCTCCTTTAATAATCACAGACTTCCACATTACACTGTCTCCTGCAACATCCCTCATAGGATCTGTCTCATAGGGATGAGCATGGCAGATTGATACCAATGAGGTGATCCTATCAGGGAATTAGAAGTGCCATCCACTAAAAGCCAAGAGAAGTGAACAGTAAAGCATCTCACTAGGACACTAGCTGTCTTTAACCTGATAGCAGCTCCTGCCCATTACTGTATTACCATCTTACTCCACTTAAGAAGGAGAAACAGAAGTTGTCAGGTGATTGTCAGAGGTGGGCAGCCAGGAAAATCAAGCAATCCTCATGAAAAATGTTCTTTACGGTGTTTACTTTTCAAAACATCACTAAGTGTTAGCCTGAGGAAAGCCATTACTACAAGACAGAGGAAGAATCAGGGTGGGAGAGGGTTAGAAAAATCAGGAACATACACAACATAAATAGTTCTTGCTCAATCAAAGGATGTAGCTAAATGAAACACTGTAAGAGTGATCTCGTTCATCATTCTCATCCAAGGTGAGCTCAGCTATACTCATCCCATTGCTGATGGATGTCTGTCCAACCTTTGTCCTCCGCTGTAAATCTAGTCCAAACATTCACTGTTACTGTATTTCTAACATGTGATATCAATCTCCTTTGCTGTGGTTTAAGCTCAGTTTTTCTGTTCCTATCAATAACACACAGGGGGAACACATTCCCTATCTCACTGTAGCAGCCTTAACATATTTGAAGATTTTGTCATGTCTCTCCTCATTTTTCTCTTAGCTAAACATCTGAAATCCCTTTGCTGGTCTCTCACAGGTTGCATTTTCCAGGCCTCTGACTATTTCTGTTGCTAAAATCCCTCCACATTACTCCCCACATATGGCACCCCTGTATTACATGTTGCCCTGCCTCCTCTGGGTTGTTTGGAGCAGAGGCACCATTTCACGACTCTTCCAGATGACACTCTTAGTAAAATGTTTGTGTGGCTTTTTGGCAATAGCATGACACCAGTCCCTCACATTTGGCCAAGATGTGGCTGTCACATCTTACAGAGCACACAGCTATTTGATTTTTGCTATGGAAAACAAAACAAAATGAAACCACTGACTTAAATTGTTGAAAAATCCTTCAATTCTGCCTTTGCTCCAGGTTGACAGACTAATTCCCACAAGCCTAGATTTTGGAGATCTGCTAACTTCTCTATGTTATAAAAGTCACTTATGAGAAGCCCAATGATGGAATGATATAGGGTTGTGCAGTAAAACAGATGATACAAATGGAATCTGGACTTTTGTCGTGGATCCTTGCTATGCTTCTACTTATGAAATGTTTGAGGAATAACGGGGTCAGTGCAGGGGGCTGGGAAGAACACGGCAATAATCTATTACCTCCTGATACTGTTTCATCATTTTAATCAGAGGAGCAGCTTGCATCTGTCAGAAGTATTAACAGTGGCAATGTATACACAGCCCATTTGACCTGCTCATAATAAATAAGGTTATGAAGAGGAAACATTTATTTACTAATATGATAAATTAGTAGGTTGCAAATAACTGGACACAGCACGAGGCCCAATTGCGGCATGGAGATAATAAGTACAGGCTCCTTTCAGTCTGTCCTGAATTGTTCAGAGGTTCTTGAAGTTGAAAAATGAGGCAGAATATTTACAGCATGGGATACTCTACATGCCATTCAAAATCAGCTCCTCTCAAAAGAATGACATGGATCTCTCAGGGCTTAAACATACCTTGGCACAGCTGACAAGAATATCGTTCCCTCCCTTCCCCACATTTGGAAGCTGCACCAGGTCTTATTTCAGCAGATGAGCCACTGTGGCTGAAGTAGTCATATTAATGCAAATGGTTACCAATTCTGGTCAGAAATTATATGCTGCAGCACTTCAGCAGCACATCACAAGTAGTTTAGCCATGCATGGGTAGTATTAATGCCAGTTGCCATAGTTCTTAAAATGGTAGGGGTTGAAAGGTTTGCCCATAAAGAATCCTGCACAAAACTTCAAATAATAGATCTTTTCCTAAGACCCTCCTCTTATTAGCTTCATGACACACTATCATTTTCACAGTAAATAAGTGTTTCTCATTAATAATTTATACCTGATAATGCAGAGTACTGTTCGAGTGGGAAGAAATCAATTTCTTTAGAAACTTGTCTGCGGCTTGTCAAGGAGAGAGCAGTTATTTAGAACTTAAGTGTAACATTATCCAAATAATAGTCAGAAAAGTGAGAAAAGGGTAATTATGACATTACCAAGAGCTTAAATTCAAAATATATAAATACTTCATTTCCAAGATACTTGCAGGTGCCTTCAGCTTAACTATTTCCTGATTGCCATTCTTGCAATTCTTATCTCAAGCCAGATCTTAAGCATAAAACCAGCTGCCAATGCCTCTTCTATTTCACTGAGAAAGCAGAGTAACTTTCTGAGATAGTGAGATGTGCCTTTGAGCACAGTCTGTATGTGCAAATATGTTTGTATTTCAAATAAGATGGTTATTTCTGTTCTCTGTCTTCCCAGCAAGCTGTGGTTTTATAACAGCTTTAAGTTAACCTATGTCTGGACTGCTGCTGAGAGGAACAGATCTCTCTGGTCCCTCCTTTCCAGGACACAGACCCAGCTTGCCACACGCCCGTGAGAATGAGACTTGAGTTCTTTCTTTTAGGGACAGCCTACAGTTAGATTTAAAACTATTGTGAAACCACAGCCTCGACTATAGATATCACACAATGGTTAATGTTGGAAGGGACCTCTACAGATGTTTAATCCTAAATATATGTGCATAATTTTTTACATACGTGACTGTCTTCATGTTGCTGTGGGTAGATACACAACTACCAGGATGTGAATGGTGGGAGAAAACATCCCCATTTCACTGGCCAGGCACCCTGGGATATGACAGAAAGGCTGCAGTTCACCCTGAGGTCCTCAGAGAACCACTTCTCAAGCACCGTTCTTATTCCTGTGGGGTATTATTTGTTTATATGTTGGACTCAGCAGCTGTGTGAAAGCAAGGATGAGGATGGTTTTATTACGCAGCAGAGGACTACAGAATCAAGCATACATAAGTTCTTGGAGCACACAAGACTTGGAGACAGAAATTTTGGGCTGTATAGACTCTGCTATAGCAGAACACTAAAAGGTAAAAATTGGTACTCATTAAAAATGCATGCAAAATATTTGTGTATGCATCCTTATATGTGAAATACACTAAGGCAGTATAAACTGCTGAAATTACTGGAGGCAGTGACATCAATTGCCTGCATATTATTTTCAAATGAAAGCAATAGCAGCAAGAAGGCTCACATTTAGCCTTCTTCTTCCTGGGGCTGTGTATACCAAACACAAGTGTTATCCTGCATCTCTGTGGAATGCATTAGCTGCTCTGATAACAATACAGCCCTGGGCTTTTAAAGGCTACAAAGCAACCATGCAAAGAGCAGTTGCATGCAAAGTTAATTCTGAACATCTCTATGAAAATTATACAGTCTAACATTTCTTGTTTCACATTAGGGAGATTGTTTATTTTCCTTTCTAAAACTTATCCTCAGGTCAATAGATTAAACAACATTAGAGCTTTTCTTTAATATGTAAAAATAAATAAGCAGTAGGATACCTCGTATACTCCCTTTTTTTGTTTTTATTTTGTGCTTCTCAATTACTAAACTGAAGAGACTAATATTAAATAAGCAAGTGTTATAATAGGGAAATGTTTTCACATCTTTCGTTTCAAGGAGACTTATGTAGTTTCTGATACATTTTAAACTCAGTGTTGTCCTCCAGATTAAATTAAATGTAATACAGTTCCTTCTACATTCTTTTTTCCTAGAAGTAGGGTTCAACCATATTGAATGAATGAAATAGTGTGGAAAAAGAATATTATATTTTAAATAGCATAGCTGACCAGTAGGCTAGATATGCTTGACCAAGTCAACAGTGACGTCCAAGGAGAAAACTCACGTCTCCCTCCTCTGGGCTCAAAGAAGCAGTACTATCAATATCTATTATGTATGCATGTATTCATACAAGCTTATATATTACCTATGTACACATTCTGCAGGATATTGATAGTAAAAGAGCAGCACAGTGGGAAAGAGTGATGGGAACTATCTAATAACAAGCTGAGGTCAATTCTCCTCAAGAATTTCTATAGTCGACAAATGAGGCAGCTTGAAGAAAGATAATTTAGATGCTTCCACCTCAGAAAAACTGACATCTTGTGCTTCCTATGCTATGATTGACTTAGGATTGTAGACTTAGGATTGTTGACTAGCATACAGCTTTATTTCAGAACCACACTTCACCAGATTTACTATGTCGAGCTTCACTATCGTCTCAGGGAAGAAGACTAGTTGCAACTTAAAATTAAGTCAAAGCCTATTTGTAGCAGTATTCATTACTATCTTTAAGAGGTGAAATGGTATAAACATTTATTTACTGAGTAGTTGCAGTTACAAACCAGTTTCTTCCAAATCAATGTCAATAGTAAAAGGAGAGCATCTCCAGAAGATGTTCCTTGCACTTAAACTCTTAATCCCCGCCCAGCCCTTTATATTTTGCTGCATCTAGGTTCTTGATCTTCAGGAAATATCAGCAGTTCTCCAGACAGCCAAGCAAGGAGCATGTGAACATATTCAACAGATCTCTGACCAACACAGGTAGCAACTTGCTATGGCTCCAAAACTGAACACAGTTTCAGGGAAAGAACAGAACTACTAAGGTTTGACCCCCTCATTTAGGTCTGTCTTGTCTTTGTGGTTAATAGATCATGTTAAAAAATCTGCTCAGCCATTGCAAAAAGTAAATGCACACTAGTCTAAACTAAACAGTAACTATATGGTGGTCTACACTTGAGTGAATGTGATGTGTTTATGAATAGCACTTTAACAAACACTCAACTTTTCCAGCTTCTAACAATATTCAACTTATCTTTTATTTACAACAGCACAGCAATCATCATGTTTTTAACAAGAATGAACAAGATATCATGTGGGGATGCCAACCACAAAAGGTAACACAAGCAAGATGTAGCCAGATAGCAATTACTTAGCCTGAAATAGTGATGAACTACCCTCTTTAGAAAAATGTTTTAACTATATTCAGGCTTTGAACTATTTTTAAGACTTCAGCAACAACAGAAAGTCAGACAAGGGTTGATTCTAGTAAACAAATGTCAACAGGAAAAGAAACAGAGTGCAGGGTTACATGCACTGTCTGCCTTATGAGCGAAGGTCACCCCAGTATGAAGGAGCTCCACAGGGCACACTCCATCCTTCTGGTCTGCAGCATTATTTGACCTTTTGGCACATTATCAGACATACTCAAGTCCCTGAAGTTTACTATTAGCATAAATGAAACCACTCGTGTAAAGGACGTTGCTAGACTGATTCTCACAGTTTATAGGTGCTCATTTCCTACCGGAGTCATTTAAGTGCTGCTGCATGTTATAGATTGGATATAGGGACTGGGGCTCCATGGGAAACTCCTTGCTAAATTATATGGAAATCATTACTAAACTGCCTGAGAACAAATTATATAAAAATATATATAAAACATGAAATACGTAGTGTATTTCAAACGGCCTTTGCAGATGCAAGCTTGCAGTAATACCTCTCATTTCTGTTTTCTGTTAGACAAAGCCTTAGTTCTCAATTATCTATATCTATACTTATACTTTCTATCCATATATGTAGTGTGCTAATAAAAAACCCACACGTTTTAGTAATAAATCCGAGTCTCTAGTTCTCCTTATACTTCCTTGAAATATTGGTAATCCTTGATATCATGGGACCTAGAATGCAAGTTTCAAGTGATTAGTATGTTACTGGTGAAATCCATATACACTGCTAGAATTCATGGCCTCTGATGTACACTTTTTCAAAGGACACAAGCAAATTCCAGCTATAGTTTCACAGAATCATAGAATGGTCTGGGTTGAAAAGGACCACAATGATCATTTAGCTTCAACCCCCTGCTTATGTGCAGGGTCACCAACCACCAGACCAGGCTGCCCAGAGCCACATCCAGCCTGGCCTTGAATGCCTCTGGGGATGGGGCATCCACAACCTCCTTGGGCAACCTGTTCCAGTGTGTCACCACCCTCTGTGTGAAAAACTTCCTCGTCATATAGTTTCCCTATGGTTATCTTCAGGGGATTACTCTCAAGGCACTACCTACACAATGAGCTGCTTTGTTTACCTTTTCTGTCTTCAGAATATTTTTCTGTGATCTGACAGAACAGTTTTTTCCTTTCTTTTTTAAATAAACTCTAAACAGTAGTAATAAAGCTCATTATTTTCAATCCATTTAATCCTGAAAACCTTGGTCACTCAAACACAACGCACTTTAATTAACGAGGCACTGAGCACAGCAGTCTAAATAAAAATCTCACAAATGAATGAACCAGCATTTGGCATACAGTCTTATATGAAACCATTACGGAAAACCCCTTGTAAAACTGAGAACTAAACTTAAACAGTATTTCTCAAAACTACACAGCTAAGAACTTTCTCTCATAAAAGTCATTTTCTGGGAATCTGTCACCATTTTTACATTTTAAGTCTCTTTCCAGAGATGTTTTCATTTATTCCTATGAGCCTTCAAAGCATTTAAGTAGCCACTCATAAAGGTCACAACAAGCTTTTTAGTTGTAAGTGCCAAACAAACCTAAATTAAGACTATTTTAAAAAATCCACTTAGCCGTGCAAATCCAAAAAGCCATCATCTTGTTTCAAACCTCCTGAATACACTCTTTGACTTTAGAAGAATTACTCACTTTATATGGCTGAAAGTAGAGGGGAAGGCCATTTGAGTTTCAGGGATGACATTCCTCTGACTCAATGCCAACACTTACAATGCAGCCATCTGCATCTGAGCTAGTTGCCCTAGGCTCACTGCACAGTCAATGGAGAAATTCAGCCTTCCTAAAATAGACATTTAGAACAGAGCAGATTGACTGCATCCTAGAGAAGTAAATCTCTATCCATTGATTGTACAGGAAGTCTACAGGGAACAAACTCAGCTATAGACATGAGTATGTCTCGTGACCAGCAGAATGGATCTCACTGTTAAGTGCCCATCGACTCTTACAGGCATTTAATTTGAAAATCTGACACAATGTTCACTAAAGAGAACGTGAAAAATAGATGTACTGTAAAGAGAAAGCTCCTTAGATATAATTAGCAAGCTGTTTAAATACAGCCATATATGATTTTCACGCACATATTTAAGAGTGCTAATATCACTTATGTCTTAACACTACCTTTTACCAGTGCTCAGTCATTTTAACGGGGAATATAAATGAGAGAAGTACCTAGACTTAAGTTTTCTGAAGTACAGGATGCCTGGCCCCACTGGGAGTTCATTTTGTCAAGATAAGAATCACAGTGGATCTCACTTCATAGTCTCTGATTCACTTAGCTTGCACGTCAGACTGCAGCTACGAGCACTGGGCAGAGGCAGGACTGATGAATATATGATGACACTTAACTTCATACTTCTGTTTTTCAATACAGATGGTCTTAGTGAATGCTTTATCAGTGCCCAGCATGTACCAATAGTCGAATCCTAACTTAGAAAGTTGTTATAAAGTTATAAAGTAAAATTCCAAATTGTAATCTTCAAGATTTGTAAATACATTAATTCATGAAAATACACTTTCATTTCCCTTCAAATTCTGTTATCTCCCTGTCACTGTCTCATCAAGGGTCTTTTTACCCACCTTAAACTCATAAGTGAAAAACATAATGGATTTAATGCAAAAATTAAGGATTTCATCCCACTGTCCCAAGAAAAGGAAGATGGAAAGAAGCACTTGTGGCCCATTACTGCCTCCTTACTATCAGGAACAACCAATTCAACAGCCATTGCATACTTAAGGACCTGGGTGTCATGGAGGACAACAGGTTGGCCATGTGCCAGCAGTGTGCCCTGGTGGCCAAGAAGGCCAATGGTATCTGGGGGTGCATTAAAAAGGCCAACAGGGCGAGGGAGGTTACCCTCCCCCATACACTGCCACAGTGAGGCCACATCTGGAGTGCTGTGTCCAGTTCTGGGCTCCTCAGTTCAAGGACAGGAAACTACTGGAGAGAGTCCCGCAGAGGACAGCAGAAATGATGTGGGGACTGAAGCACCTAGTTTATGAGGAACCATTGCAAGAACTGAGACTGTTCAGCTTGGAAGAAGAAGACTGAAGAGAGATCTTATTAATGTTTATAAAAATCTAAAGGGTAAGCAAGAATCAAGCAAATGGCGTGAGGCTCTTTTTGGTGATCCCCTGAACAAGAGGCAATGGGCACAAACTGGAACACAGGAAGATCCATACAAACATGAGAAATAAATTCTTTACTATGAGAGTAACAGAGCACAGGAACAGGCTGCCAAGAGAGGCTGTAGAGCCTCCGTCTTTGGAGATAGTCAGGTCCCATCTGAACACCTTCCCATGCAACCTGCTATAGGGAACCTGCTTTAGAAGGAAGTCGGACTAAAGATCTGCAGAGGTCCCCTACAACTGTGATTCTGCCATGCTCTTTTTGAGAAAATGTATGTGCCATTCATTAAGTGTCATGGATAAGCAGAGATTTACAGTGTACTCAGCTTCTTCGCTCTAACTTAGCACAAATTCAGCTGTATCAATGCAGCTTCATATCCCTCAATGCAGTGAATAACACAGTTATTTGTCCCATTGCTGTTCTTCTGTATGCCACTACTACTGTTCTACACCTGATGTAAAAATGCACTGACATCTATTTCACAAATAACCCTCTTTGGCACTATTTGAAAATTTGAAATCATTCTTTGATCAACATCCACACTGCTTCACTTTGGTTGCAGACATGTGCTTTTGTTTGCAGCATGTGTCAAGTCACATGCTGTCCTTGAATGACAACGGTTCAAGGTAACGTGAAATGAAATCCCCTAAATAATTTCTGCCATTGGCCTTTTGGAAAAAAAGAAAAAAAATCAAACCCAAGCAAATATCCACTGGCCAGACTACACTGTGGGACTGAAAATCACCATGCTGTATCAACACTGTCTCATTTCTTACAGTGGTAAGAAATCTTTTCTCATCATTTCTCATCTTTTCTCTTCTCATCATTGTCTCATCATTTATCTTCTAAAGCAATTTGTCAGGATCCTGACTCCATGATTGAATGAATACTATTCATTTCCAAAATTCATCTTTGGACAACACGGTTAGATCAAGCTCAACTTACACTGTAGAGTATTGGAGAAAAGAAGGCTGCAGGGTGACCTCACTGTAGCATTTCAATACCTAAAGGGAGCCTACAGAGGGGAGAGGAATCAACTCTTTGAAAGGGTAGATAACTGCAGGATGAGGGGAAATGGATTTAAGTTGAGGGAGGGGAGATTTAGGTTGGACGTTACAGGGAAGTTCTTTACAGAGAGAGTGGTGAGGTGCTGGAACAGGCTGCCCAGAGAGGCTGTGGATGCCCCGTCCCTGGAGGTGTTCAAGGCCAGACTGGATGGGGCCCTGGGCAGCCTGGTCTAGCATTAAACGGGGAGGTTGGTGGCCCTGCATGTGGCAGGGGGTTGGAGATTCATGATCCTTGAGTTCCCTTCCAACCCTGGCCATTCTGTGATTCCGTGATCCTAAATGAGTAGGTGCTAATAGATTATAATTTGAAAAGTTGAAATTTGAAAGCCAGCTATGAGTAAAAGTCAATAAATCATTTTAAATTTTCCCTTTATAAGTTCCAATTTTCAATCTGAAAACTGACTGCAATCTGACCTAGCAAGTACCTTTGTAAAAATCCTACAATAATAATACAGCAAAAAGAATGATGACTCCTTATTTGTTTCTTATCTTATGCAATATGTAGTTCTTTCCTTGAAGGAATCTGAAAATTGATGAATATATGAGGACAGTAGGAAATGAAAAACAACTCCAGGAAGATAAAGCAGCTCAGATAACACAGAATTAGTTCCCTTTGCAAATGCTCGGATACATTTTACAGTCGTTTATCGAACTTAATAATGCCAATTCTTATCCTTCGCATTCAGAACAGATGGGATGCAGCCTTCTGATCTTTAAATTAAAGAACACAAAACTTTATGCTGATGAAACTTTTAATCATTGAGGACACACTGTCTACCAGTGCCAAAATTTTAATTTAGTGACATAATTCTATGATGTGATCAGATTAAAAAAGGAAAATAACGGTATCCTCAAAAGCACAGACTCCAGTAATCTCTGCTATTAGTAGCAAGCAGACAGGCTGAATGCAAAAAAAGATAATGGTAGCAGACAACAAAAAAATCACACTCAAAAGGGTTCTCTGCCGTAGTTCAGTGATTTTCCAGCAGTCCTGTTACAGGGTCATAAGTCACTGATGCTCTGTTCATTAGTCAATGACAAAAACTCACTTTCTAGATTCAGAAAGGAGCTCATTGTAGACATGAATGCTATTCTTAAGCAAAAGAAAGAATTATCCCAGTGATTATAACACAAATTAAAAATTGAATGAATTACCAAATGCTGTGTTAGGTTTACTACAGTAGAAATAATTGCTTAAATTTCCATAAGAAAATGCACTTTAAATGAGAAAACAGTAACCACCGATCATTTATTTATGCAGATGTCTTTTATCATTTTGCTCTTAGCAGCCTGAAATGGCATTTTCCCCTTCTGCTTTGGACAGCTTCCATTGGGGAATGTAGAGTATCCATTTCCTCATTATCTTCTAGTTTGACAAAAATTTCACTGTGAGGAAATTCTCACTTTAATAGAGAAACAATGACGGAAGAAATTTAACATTTTCTTAGGCTGACCTGAGAAGTTACCCAATATTTATAATTTTGTAAAATTATGCCAGCAATAACTATTTCTCCAATCCAAGGAAAAACCTTCTTGTAACATCCTTTGCCTGACTTTTGCATAGTTATACTATGTCAATCCCTGTTATCGAACACAGTTACCCACAATTACTTTGTACTTTCTGAAACACACAATCTATTACTGACTCCATGGCGAGTTGCAGAGATACACCCAGAGTCACACTTGGCCCCACCACTCCTGTAGCTGGTAAGAGCCTCCATGAATTGTATGCATACTTCTCTGGTTTTGCCATACTGGGTGCAGCAGAACTGAACAGGGGAACAATTACTTAGGCAGACTGTTATGGAGAAAGGAACAGATCTGGGATGGTACAGGAATGCTGTAGTTGACCCCAGAGAATGCAATCAAAGAAAAAACATGTATGTATGTGCCGAGAGGCCCAGCACATCTCGCATCTGTGAGATGACTCACATGGCTCTCAATCAGCTTGATAGAAGAGAGCAGTCTGCGATCCTAATAGTAAATAATACAGCGTTATATGACACTGCTCACGTAAGAAGTACAGGGCTATAAAAGAGCAGGTGAGATGTTTGCTCATCCTTGACAGAAGGGCAAGGTGAGCTAACCTCTATCAACTGCAGCTCAAAAGCAACGCAATGGTGTTGCGATTCTAACATCTGGATTTGAAAAGTACACAAATGCTTCCATATTCCAGCTTTTAAAAGTGTTCCTACGCTTATTCAAAAGAGAGGTGACTGTAGCAGAAGAAATGCAGTAGGATAGCTAGATGCTTCTTATATTCCTATGCACTCCATTAAAATGCAGTTGGATCAGGGCTTACTATCGAAATCTCAGGACTGTTGAGTCACTAGTGGGGCCGATGAGAGATGAGCAGCATACCAAAATCCTCGCAAGTATTTGTTTCTAGCCTTCAGGGAGACTAACTCCCAACTCTCCTTCCCTCTGCACCCTGACAGTTCCCATTTCTCATCCCATCTCATGAAGTCACCCATGTTTTATGATCTACTAACAATAGGTACAAAGTGCTCTGAAAGTCACTAATGACAACTTACAAGAAAGGCACATAATTATTTGGCTATATACATGGCTCAAGCTGTACCTCAAGTAAGTGCCCATTCCTGCTCTGCTGTCTGTGGGCAGCTTTGGTCCTGGCCCAGCCTGGCTACTAAACCTAGGTGAGGTCTCCTGGTCGAGAATAACTTCACAGTCATACCTAGTGAAGCTGTGTGCCTTTATTTCATCTATCTGCACTTTCAGATGTTTACAATTAGATCTTGCTCTGGGTTGTCCAGAAATTGACTCATAGAGAGGAGTGCTTAGGCCACAGAAGGAAGTGGCCCTTCCCTACAATGATGTAGGGGGAGAGGGCCAAACTTTGTCATAAATACTGCTTTCCAAGTCAGCTCCCTGAAGGGAAAAAAGAACTTAACTAGTGCAAATGCAGAGACTAAGACTACTTAAAGCACACTCAAACCACACTAAGGTCTGATCCCTATTTGGCAGGGTATTTTTCCTTTGTTTGGCTGTTTTCCCTTCAAGCTGGCAGAATGACAGCCTCAGAACAGCTGTTTTTTTGTAAGGGCTGGTATGTCAGGAAACATATTCCAAATGACACCAAGTCTCAAAGACTGATTTCACCCTTTGCTCTCATAAAGTACAATAAACTTTGGGGCAATCTGAGTTTCCACTTAGATCCTGAAGCCCACAGATATGCAAGAACCAGAAAGTGCGAGTACAGCAGAGCTAGTCCTATAGCACTTAGAATGACATTACTATGACACAAAAAAGAGCTGAAGATCCCTCAAATCTCTAAAAATCCCTAGGAATCCCTAAACACGATACCTCTACAAGATAGCTTTTGCTTTCCTAGCAGTATAACCAATATTTAATCTGTTTCAATGGGGAAGATAGTGCATTGGTCTTGTAAACTTAACTGCAGTCATCCTCAAGTT
Source organism: Perdix hodgsoniae (assembly GCA_035772895.1). NCBI lineage: Eukaryota > Metazoa > Chordata > Aves > Galliformes > Phasianidae > Perdix > Perdix hodgsoniae. The sequence goes on from JAPSGF010000002.1 coordinate 11,593,203, forward strand.
ATAGAGTGACTGGTTAGAGGGAAATCTTCAGCATAGCTAATCTTTACATTCAAATTACTTTCAAAAAATTACACAGCTGAAGTATAAGCAAGAGAAAAGAAAAATGATAGAACTGGAAGAGATGAGGTTAAAGGGGTGACATCTCTCAGCAAGCCCTTTCACATATGCAAAATCTAGCCTCAGTACTTTATAAACAATAATAAAGGAGAATGTTCAAAGGGATATGAAGGAAACTGCCGCACTGAGTGGCTGTGAGGCTCAGTCACAGCTGATAGATGGTAACAGCAGTTACAGAAAGACAAATGGGAACCCGAGTCAGGTTAAAATTCACTATTTTGCCTCCTTGGCCTGTTGAGTAAGGCTTGATCCAGATCAGCTCAAGGAGAGGGCCAGAGGTCAGCGGGGCAGCCCATTCTGGGGAAGAAGGGCTGATGTTAGGCTGCTATGTGCCCACCCAGCTGGTTTGTGTTGGCTGGTGCTCCCTTTCTGCAGAGCAACGTAAACACAAACACAGCCCAACGTACTCATCTCGCCAACATCAAAGATGATTCACTGACTTAAAGCTAAGCATTTGCATAAATACTTATCCAGCAAAAGACACAGGACACCAAGAAGCTGCAAAAAGTGAACCAAAGACAGCAGAAAGTCCCAGAGAAGATGAAAAGTTCAGAAGCCACAAGAACAGACAAACTTTCCCAGAGAAGGAACAGCTCTTCCTTTCCCCAGAGGACATTTGTTTTGCTTATCTAAGGGTTCTGGTGTGTGATTTCAGTTGTTTGCATATCTGGGGGCCTGTTCTCATTAATTTCTGAAGTGGGAGACTTAGTTTTTTGTTTTGCTTAAAGGTCTCCAATTGGGATTTTCCTTTCAAACGAGACCTTTCTTGTTTAACAGTTCTTCTTTTTCCAACAGAACTAACTAACCTTGGAAATACAATTGTTTTTGTAACCAGGTGGGGTCCCACCCAACTGCACTCAGCATTATTCACACTGGCCGCCATCCAGAATTTTCCCCAAGACACTTTAGGGTGGATTTCATTCCTGTACAGCTCAAAACAAAATGTCATGGCCTAACCTAGCCTCTACCTCCTTCCAGCTCTCTTGGTTCTTCCTGAAGGACCCACCATGCACCTACCAGCCTCTGTCCGTGGGGACTAGCAGTTTTTCATTGTCCTAATTGCAAGCACATGGTGCAGGTAGAGGGACAGGGGCGAGAAGAGATCCGCTCCAGGTATTCACAAAAGCTCCTTGGCCCCAATATTTTTTTCCACAAAAGAAGCAGATCTTTTCATTTTTCAAAGGCTGTTCTTTGACAGAATATTTCAGTAAGAGCTGAAAAATGGTTCATTCTAAACATTTAAAGGTGAAGTTATTTCTTTTATATTTAAAGGTATTTTTTCTTTTCCTTTTTTCTCCTACAGCCAGCAACAATGTCCAGTAAGTGTTTAACTCTATTCTCCAGCACATATTTGTCTTATAAAAATAAATTCTACTCTCCACCAGTGTAATTTTTTTTGGTCTAATCTATACTATGTGCTCTGCCCAGTGGCAGAGCCATATCACAATGGCCCCTCTGCAGCTCAGCTTCCCCTGACACCTAGGTCTGCTTCACATTTTCTGAGCGCTTTCTTTGCACCTGCTGTTACAGATTTCTTATGGCAATTCAAGCTTCTTTGCCCAAATCTGGTAAAAAAGACAGCTTCTGGCAAGAACTGGCTGGTTAACATGCAAAATAAATAATACATTATACCCCACATTACCAGTTTGCAGTTCTGACCCCAACCTTTCAGCTGGTAGTGAAACAACACTAAACGTATATTAGAAATTAGCCATTTCCCTCAGACACTTATTATAATGTCAGCTATAATACATATCACCTGTACCTATACACATTCTCTTAAAATCCACGTACATCCATCTGTATATACACAAACACAAGCCCACAAAGGAAGATAGGGCCGCACACCAGCACTGCTGCCTGTCCCATTGTTCCTGACCTCTCACTTAACTGGCAGCAAAGCATGAAGTGACAGACTGCCACTGTGCTGAGTGAGCCCTCAGAAAAAAAAGGCAAGAAAGTTGCACTTCCAGATCTGGCATGAGAAAGACAGCAGAGGAACTTGAAAAAGGCATGGATTTGTTGTAGAGGTGAAAAAAAATCTAAGAATGTAAATTGTTTTGAACTCCAGTAGAATTCTAAAAGCAGATCAACACTGGTAGGGAAAAAAAAACAATAACAGATGAACTCAAAGCAAACATACAAAGCACTTACACAGTGAGAATAATGTTTTGCATGCTTAAAAGTGGGATGCAATCATCAGCTGAGCTCATCAGCTGGGCTTGCTCACTATGAACTTGCCTCCAAATGCAAGCCTAGAAAAACCTGTGAAGGCACACACGTTCCCATAAAACCCCAGAACTGTTCTGACAGAACTGCCTTCTTTTCCTCAAAGATTCAGACAGGTCTGAAAATCCTTTCCTTAACAGAACTGCTGAAGTTGGAAAAACCACTAACGTCCACCAGTCCAACCATCAAGCCATGCCTATGACCACCTAGCCTATGTCCCTATGGGCCACATCCACCCATTCCTTGAAAACCTCCCGGGACAGTGACTCCACCACGTGCATGAACAGCCTGTTCCAAACACCTCAACACTCTTTCTGAAAATAATTCTTTCCTAATATCCAACCTTTGCTAACATCCGTGTGCAACAAACTACCTAAATAATTTAACTGTATTAACTCCTTGGTAAAATTATCACCTAGGATTAACCAGAGAGCACTGACTGCAGGTGAGGATGCGTTAGTTTGTGAATGGTTTGCTAGGGACACTGGGGCATGGGGCAACTGCTGATCCCATTTTATTAATCAGACCAATGGCTCATAGTAAAAATTGAAATCCATCTCCAATGCTGGCATACATGGGAAAAGCTCACTCACATTTATTTTATTTCAAGCAAAACCAACAGTAGTTCCCTTTGTTTGTTTGTTCCCACCCCCTCCCCAAACCAGACAGCATGTGGCTTACGAGCACCTCTGACAGACGCAATAAAGCCCCTGCCAGACCTGATTGATGGCTGCACTAGGAGCTGCAGCGAAGGTCACACTGTGCTCTCTATTTGCAGCTGCTCCTGGGAAGAAACACTGAAGCAAAATAAAATCTGGACCTGCTCAGTGCTAATAATGGGGGAATTCCTTCCTTGCCTTCTCTTATCTTCTGCTCCGTGTTTGGATAGCAGCAATGCCATAAGCATGTGCATCCCATGAGGGAGCAGGTAAGTTTGAAAAAGATACTTAAACACGTGAATGAAGAAAAAAGATCCACCCACAGCAAACAAATATTGAGCCTTCATACACTGGAGGGCAGTTTATAACAGCGGTTGAGCATGAAAGAAGCATATTAAAGAGCTTTTGCTATTTGCTTCTCTGCAGAACTGAGATAACAGAACATGTTCTCTGTAAGAGTGCTGTCCCTGATAACATGAATCCAAGAATTAAGACACTTTCCCAAAGTCTCTTTATTTTAGATGAACTAAGCAAACATGCTCACTGAAAGTGGCTACCAGCACAGACTGAATTCAGCGAGACAGAACATCAGCCAGTGATGTAGAAGGACACCAAGATCTTGTTTTCCATAAGTGTTTGGAAGCGGTTAGGAAAGTGATAAGAGACTTTGGGGATTTCATAGACATGATATGATGACAGTCCCCTAATGAATAATATATATTCAGCCCAACTCATGGCAATTACCTCGCATACACAAAGTGCTGTGCTTCACGGGGGTAAAAACCTGTTATCTTTGAGACATCAGCTAGATTACAGATTGAATCTGAAATCACTTGAGTACATTTTTCTGGCACTTATTAATGGAAGGCTACATACTTAGTCAGCATTTTGTCAAGATTTTGGCTCGATAGAGACATAACCAACAACTGTCCTCCAAAGAGACAGCTATTAGCACTCAGCTCAAAAATACGTGAGGGCAGAGAGAGCACCAGAAAACCCCAGATACTAAAAAAGAAAACCCATCCACCATTGCCACCACAAGAAGAATAACACAGTCATTTTTCAAATGTTTGTCTTCCAGTTTAGGAAAAAGGCTATATAGGAACTATCCTATGCAGTTCTGGTTACTTTATTGACAAGCACACAACACTGACTTTTAAGATACCACTACACCTACACAAAAACAAACCTATAAAACATCCTCTTAAGAATTTCATTCCCAAATTTCTTGATAGTGTTAAAAAAGCAGAACAGATGTTGATTCACCCTCTGCTCATTGTACTCTCCTAGGGATGCTCCAAGAGGGATATGATCACTGTTAGCTCATAGTGGCGGTGTTCTGTTAAGGGTACTCAGGAGCTCGACGGGCCAAATCTCACTACTCAGTACTGCTCATGTTGTATGCCATGAGCAAACGTAAAGATAGCTCAACAGTGTAACTGGAAGGGACGAATGATTTTTTCAAGAGTTGATACCACAATAATGAGTAAAACCACAATAACATAGATTTAACTGTATATGAGTTTGGACACAAAGACCTCGCATGCCACATGCACGACAGAGATCTCTTGCAAATGAATACAGAGCACATCCATTCTTCCTCCGCATCCCATCCACGCCACACAAAGAGCCCAGCCTTGAACAAAGCACTTAACCAAGCAGGCCCCCATTAACAGGGCTCTCATTGACAGAGGTATCAGATATGAAACTTTTGAAAATGGGCGGAAATTAAATTGGCTGACTCCAGATTGCACAAAGCAGCCTGGAAACACCGGCTCTTTGTCCCCAGCAATGTCTCAGGGAAGTCTGCAGTGAGCAGCTGGGCAAGACAATCCCTGCTTTGACCTTACTGCAGGTTCCTTTTGCACCGTTGAAAGGAACACCACAATTAGTCACATGTGTATGAAATTACGACCCCAGAGACCTTTCCAATCCCTGTATCTCCAGATCCACCTGTGAGCCAGGAACAGAATGCAACACTTGGAATTTTGCTGGCATATTTCCTGGGAAGCACTGAGCAGTTCTGCACTTTGCCGAAGGCAGGGGATGTCTGCTCATTGTTCTGTGAGCAGCTTTGTCACTGTGATCAGTGTGTTCAGACACACAAAGAAAACTGAGGATGCTTTTTTTTCAGAATCCATATCAAATTCTTCTGAGCCCCACCTGGTGCCCCACAGCCCCCAAAAGGCAGCACTGCTCTCCCTTCAGCTCTAGTGCAGCATTCGGTCTTGTTCTACTCCAGTACCAAAAGGGAAAAGGAACTGTTCGGAAGTAATGGAGCAGCTCTTCCCGTAGAGACCACCAGGAGGCATGAGGGTGACTGAAGGGCACCGAGTGCCCATAAAGGAGCATGTGGATGGATGGGTCCATCTGGCTGCCAAGCTGCTCCCTTGTACCTCCACCTCAGCCCTTCCTGGGCAACCAGAGAAGCAGCCCTCTGTAAAAGTGCCGTTTCCTTGCAGGACATGGGTGGTCCCGTAACACTCAGAGCAAACAGTGAAAGCACCTGTAAGGGTGATACCACACTTGGGGTAAATGCCTGTGAGAACCAAACTGAGCTGTGCTGTGACAGTTCAACCTCTGGGACAAAACAAAGAACTGCACAAAGAACAAAAGAACTGCAAGCCAAAGAAGCTCCGGACTGCTGTACAACATTTAATCAGATCTTGCTTGCTTTGAGACCTATTATAGACCTCAGCTGAAAAGCTCAGTCCTTACACAGCTCTGACATATAAACAAATACAGCAAGTGTTAGGTGCATCAAAGTACTGGTATAGCATCCATAGGGGAGATCACCTAAGCACTCTTCAGCTCCTGACATCTGTCCTGCCTGGCCTTTGGGACATGGGCACTCATTCATCTGCTCCGTGATTCTGGGCACGTGGATGCCATGCTTTTGGAGGATGCCCATCTGAATCTATTCAATTCTTCTGACTCCGGAGTTTCTCGTATGTAAAGCGACATCTGTTTAGCTATTTATTCAGCTCTTTTGCCACGGATTGTAGTTTTCCTACGGTCTCTATCTTTGCTAAGTTTCCTACATTCCCCCCGCACACATCCACACCGAGAACAGACCAAGTTAAAACTGAGTTTCCAAAAAAAACCTCTCAGTGGAAGAAATCAAAATACGTCGCTGTGAACTGAGCAGCCTTCTACCAATCACACGCTGCTTTTTAGTTTTAACCTTTCTGTTAAACAGGAAATAAAAAGGAGGGGGTCAGATGGAAAAGCCAATGGAACAGATCTGGAAGGATGGTTCTTTTTGCCTTTGCCCTCACTGAATCCAAGACTGTAACATGATGCAATCTCTCTGCTATGATGAAACAAGTTCAAATGGCAAAGTCTGGAGAGAGACCACCTTTTCCCACCCTAAAAGGCAGAAAACAACAAAACTCTCAGCTGTACAAAGCGGCAGCTCTTCCGGCAGCCAGGCTGCTGCCGATCCCCGCGAAGGGATGCCGCTTTCGGTACCGCAGACGCCGGGTTTCCCTCCAGGGGATTTCCGCCGGGTTTTCGGTCTCCCGAAGCCCGGCGAGGACGGCTCAGGGCGGCGACGCGGGGCCCGGCGAGCAGCCGCCGCCGGATGCCTGGGCTCGCTCACAGCATTTTCCACGTGCACCTCCCGGCCAAGAAACCGAACGAGACTTCGTGCCGTTTGTCCGCCCCTGGGCTGGAACGCTTTCCAGCAAGCAGAACCTCGACAGAAAAATCCCTCGTCTCACCCTAACCCTTCCCCTCCCTCACCGCCCGCCGAGCTCCGAGGAGAGATGCTAACCCGGAACGAGAAGGGACGGAGCGGGCGGAGCCCTCCTACCTGCGGGGCCGTCCTGCCGCGACCGCGGGCACAAAGCAAACTCCGCGCTGCACACAGCCGCGCAGCTCAGCCAGCAGCGCGCAGGCAGCGCCGCGCCAGGAGCGGGGGGCGGGCGGAGGCGGGCGCGGCGCGGCGGCGGAGCGGGGCGGGGCGGGGCCGGGGCGGAGCCTGAGGGACAAAGCGGCCCCGGGCACGGGGTGGGGCGGCGGACCGTGGGCAGGTGTGTCCTGCAGCGCAGTGTATGGATGGTTCTTTTTTTTTCTTTTTTTCTTTTTTTCTTTTTTTTTTCTTCTTTCTTTTTTCTTTCTCTTTTTTTTTTTTTTTTTTTTCTTCCTTCCTTCAGGAAGAAATGCTGAAATACCACAAGGTCACAATCAGAGCTTCCACGCACGGCTTTTTCTCATTTAGGTGCAGGAGATGTTGTCAGTCCAACATGCAGCTCCGCACAAATAAGCAGCGTGTCACTGTTTGTCCAAAATCAAGATGTAAGCCCTCTTGTTAAAGTGGTATATGCTCATTAATGAAATGAATTGAACTGGATTCTGCCATCTAAGCCCTGCTGAGGTGGCATCTTGAGTACTGTGTACATTTTTGAGCCCTTCACTAATAGACATTGAGGTCCTGGAGTGTGGCCAGAGAAGGGCAACAAAGCTGTGGAGAGTCTGGAGTATAAATCTTATGGGGAGAGTCTGAGGGAAACAAGATTATTTCGTCTGAAGCAGAGGATGCTCAGGGAAGACCTTATTACTCCTGACAACTCCCTGAGAACAGGTTGTGGCAAGGTGGGGGTTGGCCTTTTCTCTCAAGTAAGACTGATAGGCTGAGAGATAATGGCCTCAAGTTGCACCAGGGAGATTCAGGTTGGATATTAGGAAAAACTTCTTGGGATGAGTGTTTGGGCACTGAAACGGGCTGCCCAGGAAGGTGATGGGGACACTGTCCCCGGAGGTTTCCATGAAGTGTGTAGATGTGGTACTTAGGAACATGGTTTTGTGGGCAGTATTGGTGGTAGGCAAATGGTTGGACTGGATGATCTCAGAGGCCTTTTCCAACCTTAATGATTCTGCCTCTACCATCCTGTTTAGCTTGACATAAGCCGAATGTTAATCAAAGGCATTATATTGATTAAAGTTTATATTTCAAGTTTCCTTGGAAAGTTGAAAGCAGGCGCCAGCATTTAGTCATGTTGCAGGTGGATCCAGTGCAAAACTTGCACAAGGTGGATAATTGCATTCCAATTTTGACAAGGTCACATTTTTATCATCTTCTCTTTCCAGAAAGAAACTGGAAACCTCAGGTCCCAGAGGAATGCTACTTAAGAAAAAGCTTTAATTTTTTCATCTTTAGTCCCACTAGGTGTAAGAACGTGTTTTACTTTGCCTCACTGTAACAGTTGGATATACAAATGTTCTCTTGTAATGAGTGTTGTGGAACATGCTACATGCAACTTCATCCTTCTGTTCAAGCTTGTAGCGTATGTTGTTGTGCATTTCAGAGTGTACAGCTCATTAAGAGTTTTTAAATTTGGTGAATAAAAGTCTGTGTGATCCTGCCAGATTTTCTGTGGTCTTCTGTCCTATCATCCTCATTCACCGCAATAGGGTGGTACCCAGACTAACAGTCTAAATCAGGGAAAACTCTACTTATTTTGTATTTACATTGCAGTACCAGCATGAGCTCTGTAGCCTAAAACTGGAGTGCTAAATTCACAACCCAGTCTTGTCTGGATGACCAAATCTTACCTCTGTCTGTTCTCTTTCTTGCCTTTGGGTATGGGCAGGGAACGACTGGGTGAGCCCTTCCAGCAGCAGCATGCTGCTGTCTGCCTGTTTTCATTATGCTTTTTTCACTACACTAGAAGCTGGCAGGAAGGGCTTTGGAGCACTCAGAAGCAGTGATTTTTCTGGCAATGTTAAAGGGCTTAGTCAGCCTTGAAAAATTAAACCATAACACCTCTTCTCCACAGTTCAGTTGCCTTCAGCTATTGTTGAGCTACTTGATTGGTATCAGGACCTGTAAAACATGATAGTTAGCAGAAGCAGCCCAAAAGATTTTGCTGGAAAATTCGGAATAGCTCTTGGCTGCTCTGGCACATACAGTGTAATCCATGCACAGTGCCACTGATTCATATGCTTGCAGCAAGTACTTCTAGGATGTTTGTTAATGCTTACATTACATTAAGTAATATTTCCATTCATAACCTCTGCCTAAATCGTGTGACCCCTCTGCAGACTTCTGTAGCTCTGCTACAACACAGCTGAGAAGTAATATCAAGATAGGAAAAGAAGTATCTCATACTGATGAGATAGCAAGCTGTTGGTCCTCAGGTTGTTGGTGAAACTGGTGAGTACTTCTAGTCTTCTGGGAGTTACTCCATAGGGACAAAAGAAGGGAATGTGTATCATGAAGATGAGCACCAGACAGCAAAATGATTCCTTCCAGAGGAAAACGCCCCTTAAAGCTGAGGGGCTCCAAAGAATTTTGTCTTATTTGCATTCTTGCTTTCTACAATAAAGTATTTTGAAGTGACACTTTTCCCCCAAATCTGAGTCTGTCTATGTCATTCTGTGAGCTGCTAAGTAGGCCTTAGAAATTCACTGAATTTCTTACCTATGAATCATTAATGACACTATTTAAACACAAAATCTATTTTATACAATTAAAAGGAACAGTGAATAACTCACATTGAGCACAAAATGATTGAAATAAATCGATTACTGAGGAGTTTCTTGCATGGAAACTGAGTCATTCCATTAATAGGAAACCAGTGGTTCACAGTAACTGTACGTCATATGCTGCACCCAATAAACTTCTTAAACTAATCATCTTCTAACACAAAGTTCTACAGGATAAATGTGCGCAAATCTCCCAGTTTGAAACAGACATTCCTCATGTTTGAAAAAGTGCCTCCTAGTTTTGTATTACAAAACCAACAAGTTACAGGTTGTAACAGACATCCATGTAATGCTCCAAATGCTGTCTTTGTTCTCAGTAATTCACACTAATTTTCTGCTCTATCAAGGGTAACTTTGTTACTGTAGAAACAGACTTTATCTTGTACATGACTTGATGAAGCCTAGTCACAGGGAGTCCTAATCTTCTTGTAATCTTAACATGGGTTATCACAAAAAAAAGAAAATAATCATAGCAAATAAAAAATAAACAACAATACCAGCAAGAAAGAAAGAAAGAAAGGAGGAAATAATTAGAATACTCCAGTCAGTAAAATATCTAAGTATAGCTGTTTACAGGATCAGAATTCCAACCATCCCCAGACTGCTGAAGAAAGAAAGTTATCACAATGACAGACCATAGTTATTTAGGAGAGTGATTATGCATGTTTGAAATTTTTTTTCTCCTCAGATAATCAACATTGCGTGAAATTGGAGAAGCACGGGCATGATAAAAAAAAAAATCCCCTACAATTTGTTGAGATTTATGTCTTCTAAGAAACTCCAAGCAGTTTGGATTTGGCTCACTTTAATAATGTTAAAAGGCAGGAAAACAGTACTTTAAGCATTCAAAAGTGTGGGTCAGCTTTCAAAGATACACAGTTCCCCTTGAGTCTATATCAGACAGCCAAAAACTCAGCAATGTCCTGGTGAAATAAACCTTCCATAAAAGCTTTTGGATGATATAAGCGATGAGTGGCACAGTCCCCAAAAGTCTGCTCAATACTTTTCAGTAACTTCTTTCAACAGCCTCAAAAAAAGCATGGTTTTGTCAGTATCTTAAACTGAAATTAGAGCTGTAACAAACATCCTGTATGTTGGGTACCAGAAAGGCTGTCAATACAGTCAACCTGCTTCATTTCTTTTTCTTCTCCAAATAGACGTACGAAAACTACAACTACAATGGCCCTTCACCCAATGGCCACACTGCCCCATGCACCATGCTGGCAAGTTATGGCTCTTTAGAACAAAATTAATCTCTGTCACCTTGAAAATGTGATTTTTCCTTACAGCTGTCTCACAGGCTTAAGACTTTTATAAATTAGGAAAATTCTTGATAAAATGTAATTTTTTCTCTTCCCTTCCTCATCATGTTCCATGATCCTGTTACTGCAGCATCCATCCTTGTTAATACCAAAATATACAGCATCTTTCTGAAATCTCTAGATATGTTTTTTTTGAAGGAGATCTTCAACGAGTTGGGTTTCTGGGGGTAACACATACCATCCCTCCAAAAAAAAAAAAAAAAAATTACATATAGTCTCAATATTTGTTTCAGGAATCTTGCTTAGCACTGAGTATATATCTGTCCCACAAGGATTTATTGTATAGGTACAATTTCCTATTACAAAAATGCCATTTACCTATCTGTAGACAGTAAAATTTAAAAAGTGTGTATTAATTAATAACCTGACCTTAGCAGTTCTGTGCACATCAGACTTCCACTGATTTCAGTGGGCTTAGCATTTAACACCTGACATTTTTAAAATGCTACACTAAATTCTTTTACTCTTTACCCATTAAACTCCTAGTGTCGCTGAAAAGTAGCTTCAAATCTCTGCAGTACAAACAGAGATTATCAGCATTTTCTTTATTTCTTTAACCCTAGTCTCATTATTTTTATGTTTTACATTAGAGCTGAACACATTAGGGCACATTTTCTTGTAAACTTTGCCTTCTTGTTCCCGCTCTCTTTGCACTCAAGCAAAATGGTGTCAAAAATGGAACCTCAGTCCTCCCCTGTCTTTTCCTCTGTCCCCTACACCGTCCACCAACACATTTCCCTCTTCACCTTTATCATCAAGATCAAGGAGCAGTCAGTCCTTACACTTACAATCTGTCAAAATGATGCCTGGGCAATTCTGTTGAAGTTCTAAACAGTTAAACTAAACCCATTGTGTTTTACAACACCGTCTCCTCCGTCTCCTCACACTCTTATGTAAGCAATGGAAAAGCTATTACTCATGAGTTGACTGGCTGCAACACAATCAGTCTTTTATCAGTCTTTTTGTTTGTTTGTTTGTTTATTTGTTTACATGAGTAGTCTTCTTATTCCTTCAATAAATCTTGGCCAGGTTTGCTTTTACTGATCCTTGCAAAAGTAACAAAGCCATATGTTGTACAGCTTCTGTGCTATAAAAACTTGCTCCATTTCTTCAATTTAAGTTAATGGATTAGAAAGTTTTTGAAAGAAAAAATACCTTATTTCTGTCCATAAATATGCTGCTCTAATGTTAGCCTTCTGTACAGTGTTTGAAATTCAAGATGTGATGTTGTAGAGTTGGCATCTTTGTAAGGTTTGTGTCACAAATAGTAGGCGTCTTCATTTCATAGACTTGTAGAATCATTAAGGTTGGAAAGATCACTAAGATCATCTAGTCCAACCTATCATCTCCATGCCTACAAAATCATGCCAAATTTCTATTTCTTATGCATTTTCTTACAGTAGATATTTTGCCTTTAATTTTTTAAACAAATGAAATTATCACAAATAGTTATAATTCCAGAGTAGGTGTTGCCAGACTGATTATTCGGGCAGGACTACTAATTGAAATTGTCCTGTGAGCATAGGAAGCCTGAATTGTGCTAATTTATATGGAAGCCCATTTCAGAGGTTCAAACACAAAGTAAATGTGAGAGTATGTAGTCATTTACCTATATTTATACAGAACATATTCAGAAGCACTTATAAGTTCTGAAGGAAGGTATCTGGCTTGAAATTCAGCTCCTCACAGTCCTGTAATGACCACAGGTTCTTCTGCAGAACCCTTTCATTCTAGCTCCTACTCAGAAAAAAATATATCTTTTAGCTTCTACTGCATATTTATATTTTATTTTGTGCCATTGAGAATGAACTAAAATATTTTCAGTAGCCTTTGATTGTTGTTATTTTTACTGCGCTGTACAAGTAAGTAGTTATTACACTGAAGAAATGATTGTGAAAGAATTAAATCTGAACCCTTTGATGTCGTTTATGTCTCATGCAGCACCTCACACAGCGCTGCAGGCGCTGCCATCTATTAAAACTTAGCTGGGAGGTGAAAAATGCCTAGTATTACACTGGCAAAACAGGGCTGCCCAAATTGTCTGTGCCCTTGAGAGATTTTCTTTTAAACCACAACTAGCAAAATTATCAATGTCAAGAAGAGTATTAACCCAATATCCCAACTAAATTATCAGGCCAGACAACTGTAAGGAAACTCAGAAAGACCATTAACTTAGTTGATTTACTATCTATCCTGTTATCTATTTAATTTTCAGTTAATAAAGAAACATGAGGATAGTTGTGGAAAAAATTAACTCTTGGAGTTCAGAAGCATATCCACTTAGGTATATATGTTTGCAATAATGTAATTAGTTCAAGCAGAGTTTCAGAATAATGCAAATTTGTAGTAAAGAGCCAAAGCCGCTCTTATCATTCTTCTTCCCCTGTTAAAAATAAATAAATAGATATTGGAATATTTAATGTACCACGTTGAATGTAAAACACTGTCATCCCTTTATTCTGAATCAGCCCACCTCCTGCATCAAGTTACAATGAGAGGAGCTTGCAGAATAATTATCAATGACACAGGATGGTTTTCATCTCAAAAAGACTGAAGAGATTACAATTGTTAGCAGAGCGATGAGTTAGAGGATGCAATCAAGGCATTTATCAGAGCAAGTGGGGAAAACAGAAGAACCACAAATCATTCTGGACAAAACATTCACAAGATTCAGGAAAAGAAATCAAGGATATCCAGATTTCTTCTAACACGTTAAATACATCATAGATGAGACAGAAAAGTCTTATTGTTAAAGCTTTGATTCACTATATATTTAGATGACATCTCTGTGGGACAGGGGCTCCTGTCTGTTGTTAGTTTCTCTAAGCCTTTATCAGAGACATGATGGATGTGAGAAGAAAACAATAACCAGCTGCAGTAACCTGACAAACTTCAGCTTGCTGTGTGTGCTTACAACTTTACCATCAGAGAAGTAAATTATTGAGACCTACCATTTCTCACATATGCGTTGTTCCTAAGTAGCACCTTTTCCAACAGTTTTCTTAGAGCAGAAAGAGTGAGAAGGGTTTAGCTGTATCTCAGAGGCATAATGAATATGAAAAAAATGCAAGCCTCCAGTATGATTCGACATGTGTAAGAGGTTTGCAGTCTCTCACTATGATATCAGAAAGTCTTCCTTTTTTTTATTTTTTTTATTTTTTTTTGGTAGATACACAAGATGTCTGAAAAAGCGTATGTGTTTCAACCTAGATATTGAGAAGCTCAGAAGAATATGAATCTGTTTCTCACATATAAGGAAAGCGACACTCTAGAGCCCATGTGCCACACAGTTGGCAGTGTCTGAGATCTCCTCCAGCTCACCTGCAAATAGTAGAACAGCATTTTCCTGCAGACCTGTGAAAGGCTAATAAAACTAATGGTCTGACTTAATCACACTTGGGGAAATCTGAATAGATGGTTCCTCACCAAAATGAGGAATAGAATACAAGGTACTTCTTTTGATCTGAGCTACATCCTTTTGTTTCTGTAAAACTAACCTTGCCTTAGGGGATCATTTGATTCCAGGTAGCTTCTCAACAGTGTATTTCCCTGTTTCTGCTATTCCAGCTTTCAGAGTTCTCCACTGAACCACAATGAAAAGAAATAGCAGAAGGTCAGACAAAAATGTCCAGCTTTCTCAGACAGCTGTAATAATAATCTGGCATGCATGGTTTCCTATCTGGAATTGTTGGTCAGATATGCCTCAGCATTAGAAAGTCAACCACAAAAATCCATGTGTTCCTTTGTCTCAGAATACGATGATGAAATAAGGTGGCTTTTTCATTCCTGTGTTTGAGACATGCCTTTAAAATACATGAGGTGAGAATTAGGTCATACATCAGGGTAGTCATGAACAGCTGAGACATACAAATGAGATCCAGGTATGAAAATGAAATGTTTGACAGAATTCCCTTGCTTTTTGAATACATATAAAGATAGGTTCCATGAAGAATTACATTGATCCTTTTGAACTATATAGGCACATCCATACTTACCAAAGTGCTGAAAGACTGAATTTCCTTGAAAATAAGGAATAATATCTAATGATAAAGAGCATAATCTTAAAAAAATAACCAATGATTTTTTGAGACTGTGAATTTCTTCTTCCAGTGATGGACCACACTATTAGAAGGAAAATTCTGGCAAAGATTTACCTAACTATTCTGAAATATGTTTTCCATTTCATTATGCTTTGAAGATTAGCATATGGAAATCTAGAAATAAACCAGAACATTAATTATGCACATGTTAATCTATGAGATACTCCAAGTTACTGAAAGTAGACTACATGACCAAAATTCTAATTTACAGTTTTTAAATGAAGAAGATATGATAAATTTATAAACACTAACGTTGCATGCTCTGGTTTGCCATATTCTGGCTTATGGAGTTAAGATGATGTACAGAGGATCTACTGGTACAGTGAATTACTGCTCATTTTAAGGCTGTATCACACTAGTATAGTTGTCTGGTGGCAAATATAACATATAGGATCATATTGTAAATGAGAATTTAGATATGCTACAAGGCATTACTGATTAGGTCTCTATACCATGTGACAGCAGATACTTGAAATATAGAGATACATTGACATCTACCATCTGAAAAAGAGAACAGCTTATTGAGTTATGCCACTTCTGCACTGAACAGACATCTACAGAACATTTAAAACTTTGGGGGAAATGAAATGAGAAGGATACATAAAAGTATTTGTTCATCTAAAATCAGCAAAGATTTTGAGTATGGAAGCCAAAATTCCCTTATGGTTTGGCTGGCAGCAGGAACAAAAGTTGATAAACTGACTGTCTTCTAGAACATTTTTGTGTGTTTGGCATTGAATACATGCCTATTTGGTGAGCATTTTAAAGAATTACACTATTAAGGCCTTCTATGAAATCTGTGCAAGTCAAAGTGCCATTCTGCTGTCCTGAAAGTGATTTGGTAACGTGGTCTATGAACTGCCAATAGTTGTGAGTGATAATCCACCAACTTACTGAGATTATTGGTTTACTACTTTCACCTGTACAAAATTATTTTCATCTAAGACAAAATATTTGCAGATATACACATCTGTAGATGGATTGGTTTTTTTTTTACATTCAGTGGACAGAAATGTGACAACTGAGATTCATATAACTGGTTTTCAACACTAGGATGTCGTCAAAGTTCTATTATCTCTTGACTGACCATAAAAGAGAAAATAGAATGATGCATAGGTAGATAATGTGGTACCAATCCTAGGTATAGTTGTCTACTATCATTAGAACTGATATTCATGAACTAAAACATCAACGTGAGGGTATGCAAAATGAGAATTTTCTCTGATTTAGCTCAGGTGGGATGAGGAGCTTCAGAAGATACTTTTAAGCTGTTGGCATTATAGCAGATTAACTGGCTCAAAACAGCACGAACGGGTAAAACAGAGCTCACAAGCTCCATTTAAACCATTTTCCCTTATCCCATCACAACAGACACTGCTGAAGAGCCTATTCCCTTTTGTTTTCAGAGTCTGAGAGTGAAGCTGATTTTGCTTGATATGTCAGTTGCTCCATGACTGTTTAAGTTACAAACAACTTTGCAGTAAATTTACAGTCAGAGGTACACTTCACAACAAAAGATAACTTGTCTCCTTGTTAAGCAAACCTAATGCAAATAACATAAAAGTTACATAAATATAACTGGAAGAACCTATCCAGAATAGAAATACAATGAATAAATTATACACAATTAGCACAGTTATTCAGTTATGTCTTTGTTTTAATGATTTTTTTTTAACGCTTGTATCATCAGACAAAACATTTAGGTCATGAGAAAATATTTCCAACAATATGGATTTTGAAAATTAGTTGGAAGAAGGCATGTTCAATGCTATGATTTTTCCAATGCTGGGGCAGTTGAAACAGTGTGTTGTAGTGCATATATTAACCAGTTACTTACGCAAAAAGACAGTGAAGTAGGAAGTGAATACAAACATTCAAGGCAGTAAAAATGCAGAATACTGACACGTGGCTGAAAAATGTACTTTTTATAATGCTCTTTTAGTATCACACAAAACTAGCAACTCACTTTGAATCATTCTTTGTCAGCAACCATACTTCTGACCATATGAAATTATTAAATTTAATACAGTCTTCCAGTTGGAAGAGATATTAAGAGTTCATATCAAATGCTCAGATTTTCTTAGCTTTCTTGTTATTTAAGATAGTTCCAAGGTACTGCACCAGTATCATATAGGGATTTTTTTTTTTAATTTATTTCTACAGAAACATGCAAATAGTAATGCATGAGGGCTCCATATATTTGATTATAATTTGATATACTATTGATAGAGCACACCAAGCTTTTTTTTGTTACATTTTATGCTGAACTATTCCATTTTCACACCTACCAATTGCCATTACCATTCTCATGGCTTATGATATAAAGCCAGAAAGTGGAAAACATAAAAATGTTTTTACTGAAAACATACAAATGAAAAAAAAATCCTTATAGATAGAGATATCTATCTACATATAATTAAGATTGCATGGCATTTATATCAGCATGAAATGTAAAAAAAAAAAGTTCCCCAAATACCCCAAGACAGTAGGAAAACGCTATTAACTGTCACAATACACTCTTACACCAGTTCTGTATAAGGCTTCTGTTTTCCTGATGAATGGGACTCAATTTTTAAGTAGGTCTCTGTATACATTTTAGTCATAATAAGTGCTTTATGTCACAATATATTCTTAATAAAATAAAAACTCTTGTGCTGTAATTAAAGATAGCTAGTTACTGTTTAGACAAAAATGACCTTTTAGAGAATAGGCTGTGTCTAAAGTATAAGAAGAATTAAGGTGCTTCTGTATTTTTCCTTTCATTCTGAAAAAGTACCACACATAAAGAGCTGCAATAATTGCTTGTGGACATGCTTTTCTTTGGCTTTTACCACATTTTTATTTGCATGTGATCCTCCATTACATAATTTTATATTCATTAC
Source organism: Perdix hodgsoniae (assembly GCA_035772895.1). NCBI lineage: Eukaryota > Metazoa > Chordata > Aves > Galliformes > Phasianidae > Perdix > Perdix hodgsoniae. The sequence continues at coordinate 11,611,001 of JAPSGF010000002.1, forward strand.
TTGATTTTGTAAAAATTGTATTTTAAAACTTAATGAAACAAAATGTCAGATTTCCTTTGTCACGGCTACACTTTTCAGAATTTCCATTTGCATAAGCAATAACTGCAAGCAACAATAAATTTAAAGCTAGATTTTTGCATGTTGTAAACTGAGTAGGACCAGAGTTACTGACTGAACCAGCTGGTAATGCAAGATTAGCAAATTCTTTGTATTCCAACGTGTTGCCATCTAATCTGTCCTGTTTCCTCCAACACATACTAACACAATGAAGCTGGACAATGGTTCAACTGCAAGTGCATGTGATAGTTCTGGCAAGACTATTTCTGTTTTGAATAAGCACATATTTTATCCATGAGGGACTAGAAAAGCAGGGCCTTTTTCTTCAGGTCATTCCGCTTCCAAAGTGCCAGGCGATCAAACTCCTCAATGCTCATTTTGAAGACTTCCTGGAACTCCTCAGGGGACAAATGTCTCTTCAAAATGAAAACACAAAGGTGTCATTAAAATCTTCTGCGCACAGGAATATTTTTACCCTTCTTAAGTTTTAAATTACATCACAAAGTAATGCATTCGGGATTACATTTCAATTCTCAAATTCTGAACAAAAAAAAAAAAAAAGAAAAGCATCAAAACCACATTAGCTTACAGCAGCTGAGAAATGAAATTGTTAACATTACTGAATTTTGGAAAAAAATAAGAATAACAATCTTTCCAACAGAGTCCCAACTGAGTGGAAGTTACAATCTTTAGGAAAAGGATGTGTTCACACACGGTGCGTGATGACAGAGCACACTGAGACAAATTTAAGCTACTGCAGGATTTTAAAGAGATTGGTATCAACATAAAATTGGAGTTGAATTTATCTTCCTTGATCATGAGAGTAGTGGACACTGCACTAGTCTGCTAATAGCAGTCATACAAAGGAGAGAGCACACTGCTAAACTCTTAAATCCAGAATGTTATCATTCATGGGGGTAGAGTCGTATCAGAAAGCTAAGTCTGATAGAGCTTTTTTGAAACGCCAAGGAGTATGTTCTTATTTAATGTTTTGTATGTTTATATATACAAAGTTAAAAGAGGAGAACAACAGCATTAAGAATTGGAAAGAGATGGAATTATGAAAGTGTATAAAGTTTGCCTAACAACAAGTAGTATATGCACACATATTATTGTGTGAATTATAAAACAATATTGTATAAAATTCATCTGATAACTGCAGGCTAGCACTTTTTCAAATATTTTAGCTTTATCAATGAATGTTTCTACCGTGTTAAGTGCACATGATCTAAAAGGGACAGATTCAACGTAGTGAAAATTACAATGTTTACGTTTTTTTTTTAAGGATGGTTTCTCCTTTTCCATAAAGCTTTCCTTGAAGTTATTCTGTTATCAGCCAAAATTTGGGCAGGGAGCATGATAACAGATCTGATAGTCCCACAATGGATTAGCTGACAACAGAGGACACAACTGCACTGGTACTACTCTACAAAGCTACTTTTTGACCAAATTTAAAACAAAATTCTATTTTCCACTTATTAATGATGAATTTGCAATATAAATTGCACAAGGAAAATTAATGAAATTGTTTTCAAGATGTAACTACATTGAATTACCTTGAATGGTCTTGTGGGCCCTCCTGGTTTCTTAAAAAAGGACAGACTTTTTTCCCCTTGAGATTCCACATATTCAGAGCAACAGTGACTAAGAGTTTGGAACAGAGCCTTCATTTTTCTCTTGACCAATGAGAACAACCCAACATAAGCACTACACTTAGCATGGAACAAACGCACCATGCATATTTGGCAGAGCAGATCCTGTTTTGCATGGAAATGAGCAACATCTGACAATGTATTTTAGCAACAATCTCTGACAGAATTTAATTCTATGGGATCTGGAAAGAAAAAGTAACTCCTCCTTGCACTATTTTTTTCATATTTTTCTGGTTATCTAGTAGAAAATTCTAGCAAGCTTAATTTCTCTAAGCAAGAATAATGTCTATAGCCTATTGAAAATGGGGTTGAAAAAGAAGTCTGGATAAGCAATATGGATCATATCTTGTTTTATCTTTCTTCTAGACTGTAGGTAATACTTGAAATGACACCTCAAGAGAAATTAGTGAGAAACTGTTGTCCAAACCCTAGAAGAAAGTCAGAAAGCTTATAACCACCAGGTAAAACTGCTTTGGCCATGATTGAGAAACAGAGGAAAAATAAAATTTTAAAAGTAATCTTTTCATCTTTTTCTTTTTTTCTTGAGAGACATTACAAAATTTCTTCCCAGGAGTTGCTATAATCTCATAAGATCTCCTTCAACAGTGAAAGTCAACTCAGAGACAACCAGCAGGTGCTATGTCAGGGCACAGGTCCTTTCTGTGATATGCTGGACATTTGCTACATCTCACCTCCCCAGTCTCAGTACTAGCTCTGCTCTTCTTTCCTATCATTTTGCTTTGCCCTCAGAGCTGATCAGCTTTCAATCCACATGATTCTATTCAAGCCAATATTAATTAGATGTACTCCTTATTCCTCTGCATATGCCCAGATGACATAAATCCTTGCCTACATTGGTTTTCTAATTCTTCTTAAGTTTGCTTTTACATCAGCACATTTTTATTTTTTCCATTTTTTCTCCCCTCTCTCACAGAAGTTCTCAGCTAGTGCATCCTGATCCAAAAGCAGCTTAGAGTTTCCAGTGCAAGGATACCAGCTAGCAGCAGAGACTGAGATGAAAAAAGGATTTCACCTTCCATTCCACTAGGCAGTTACTTTGCTTCTAATTCTCCTGGTCTCAAGGACTAGGCTACCAGACAGCAACATTAGCGAAGTTTCTTACTCCATCAATGCATTACTCACACTCAAAATTAATTCCAGAAGGCAAAATTAATTCAAAATTGGTTTGAATTCTATCTGAGGATACTCATCTGTGCCCAGCGTAGCATAATTCCCACTGTTTTCCCTGCACCTCGGGAGCGCTCACTGTCCTTTTTTTAAACATCTTGGACCCCAGCTTTGAGACTAACCCTAGAAGCAGCAATGATTACAGTTCTCTCTGCAGATTTTAGAATAACCCTTGATCCCAGAGAGATGTCATCAAACTGGCAATACTTCAGATGAAAGTAACAAAAGGAATCATGGGTTGCAGAGTTTGATTTATGAGGAAAGACTAAAAGGCCTAAGTATGTAAAAGCATAGCCAAATCACGACTAAGGGAAAATATGGTAAATGTCTACTAGTACTTAAAGGGTCTAAACAACATGGGAATAGGCCAGTGTGGGAAGGTTATGTTCATGGTTTTTATTTATTTGATGTTAAATTTTGTCCACACTGTTCTTGGACTTTTTTAAACCTTATAACTTTCAGACAGTTCTTACCAAAATCAGAGAATATAGGGCTAAGAAATTTTAGATTGTTTTTTCTTCTTAGGTATTTGAATATTAATTGGTCTTAGCTGAAATATTCTCATGCAGAAGCACTGCCTTGTCTCATTACCCAAACAAATGAAAGGAAATTGAAAATTATGCGCAGAAAATAGAGCAAGATATTAATCTTGAGGTATGAGAGAAGGCATGCATAAGGCCAAGAACTTGAGTTTTGATTTCTTTTCTCTTGTTTTCAAGTTTTGAGTCAGCTTAAAATATCCATATCCAGCTAAGTTAACGTTGCATCATTGGGCCATTAAATGAATGGCTCAAGTTTTAATAAAATTAACATTCTCTTATTATTATTATTACTAGTGCTGGCCTTGTTTCTAAGGTAGTCTGGGTGTTTTACAATATGCCAGGAACAAGTTCCTGATTCCCTTTGGGAAAACTTGACCATATTCAGACAGCTGAATTCAATCTACTTCTCTGTTCTTCATCAGTGGCAAAGCTGGATATACTGTGGGCACTGAGAATCACAGAATCATAGAATTGCTCAAGTTGGAAAAAGACCTATAAGATCAAGTCCAATCACAACCTAACCATGCTACTCTAACAACTCATCGCAAAATCACATCCCTAAACATCACATCCAAATGGATTTTAAACACAGCCAGGGATCATGACTCAAAGGCCCCCCTGGGGAGCCCATTTCAGTGCTTAACCACCTTTTCTGTAAAGTTTTCCTGATTTCCAACCTAAACCTCCCCTGGCACAACTTGAGGCCATTTCCCCTTGTACTGTCACCTGTCACTACTGAGAAGAGACGAACCACACTCTCATTGCAATCACAATACAGGTATTTGAAGAGAGCAACAAGGTCTCTCAGCCTCTTCTTCTTTAAACTAAACAGTCCCAGTTCCTTTAGCAACTCCTCGTAGGGCAAGTCCTTCACAAGCCTTGTCGCCCTTCTTTGGACCTGCTCCAGCACCTCAATGTCCCTTCTGTATTGAAGTACCCCAAACTGAACACTACTCAAGGTGGGGCCTCACCAATTCCGAGTACAGGGGCAGGATGACTTCCCTAGTCCTGCTCACCACACCATTCCTGATACAATCCAGGATGCCACTGGCCTTCTTGCCACCTGGGCACACTGCTGGCTCATATTCAGCCGACTGTCCATCAGTACACCAAGGTCCCTTTCATCAGGCAGCTTTCCAGCCACATTGCATTACATGGCTAGCTCTCCTACATCATATATGCACAATGGAATGCACAATTTCTTAATGGTATGATACAGAAGTATGTAATCAAGGACTGAGCTAAACATCTCAGATGTACTGCAACCCTATAATAGAAAATCCTCATGTTCAGTGATCATTAAAATGAACGGTACAGATACATGCTCATTTTTGCATTTCCTGAAGAAAAGTAATTAAATGCACATTCAAATGGTTTCTATATAGTGCTAACTCAGAAAGAAGTGATGCTTTCTGCTGAAAATTAACGAGGCTTGTATCTGTTTTCCTGTGTCATGTTAAAAAGTCTATAATCATTCTAAATAGAGTTAAAACATTTATTCAATAGAACAATAATTGTACTTTTAATGACATTCAGAGATCTTCAAAACTAATACTGGCATTAGCATGACTAAGTCACAGTAAAGGAAAATTTCAGTCTTTCTAATATTTACTGCACTGAGCTGTGACCAGGTCATGCTGCACATGCATGCTTATTCTGTGACAGCAATTGGATAGGAGTCCACAAGTGAAAACCTGCTGATGTAGGAAATTCAGATATCATACTTCCTCAGGAGTCAATACCAAACCCATGAGCCAACAAACTGAATGGCAGGAGGTGATGAGCTGAAGAAAAAAAAAAGAAGAAAAATCGAAGTTCTAATTCCTAGTGATTATTTAAAGCTTCCAGTTTGATTTTGTTTTCATTTTTTTTACCTTATGTACATAGGAAGTGACTGCTGAACATAACATTGCCTTTGAATGAATCCATAGTGACTCTTTCTGAAGTACAGAGTGTACTGTACAGAGTGTAATTTTAATAGCTTCCCATTTTTTTTTGATTTTTTTTTTTTTGACTCCTTGTAACACTTCAAAACCTCTAATCCATAAAATCTAAAAACAAAAGCTATAGGATCTCTTCTAGAGTCTCCAAAATATAAAATAACCAAACTATGCTGGGATTTTTTTGGGAAAAAGTTATCCACAGGTAAGCAGGCATTAATGTAAATAACCAAATTTTAGCTCTTTAGGGTAGTGCAGTCTCTGTACAAGTGAGGTTTAATATTTATTCTTGCATCACAGTTTAGGAAGCTAGGAGGATGTCAACTGAATAGATCTGAAATAAAAATGTCCTACTCCCTCCTTCATTTTCCCCCCTTTCCTTCCCTAGTCCCATTTCATTCTCCTACACCTCTAGAATGTTGACCAAATATAACTTTCAGATACCTAAAAATAAGATTTTGGAAAAAAAAATCTAACTGACCTACTGAATTTCAAATCCTTATTTCACATCCAGAACATCTGCGCTCCTTTCTGTTGCATTGCTGGGGCTCAGCAGACTCTTCAGAGGCTTCTTCTAAGCCTACCACATTTGTAATTAGCTGTGTACCATGCTCCCAAGGGAGTACTGAATATTATTCTAATCTACCAAACAGTTAAACTTCATGCTCAATAAATATTTTGAACTATTAAGTAATAATTATATGATGGGGGGAGTTAAAAAAAAAAAAAGGCAAGAGTTGCTACCTAATGAACTTTAAGATGTATGTTAAAATAACATGGGCAACTTACACTCAGTGACATCAATGCCTTACCTATAATATCTTACTTCATAGTAGAATACACTAGAACCATTCTGAGGATAACCTGTGCCACTATTCCATCATTCAACCAAATGAACTTTTTCATACTGCCCATTACATAAGTTACTGCCCTCAACCTACTGCTGATAAAAATGTTCTGTCGTTAAAAAATGATTCATAAATAAAACTAAACTGTGAATTCATAGTGAATTAGGGATATATAGAGATGATTTTATACATTTTAGACACATAAGTGGAGTTTTCTTAAAAAAAAGTAGAGGTCATTGTCTACTGAACTGGAGAATCCAATGACATAATTTATTGTGTATTCATGGATGCTGGTGCTAGCACTTGCTTGGATATTTGTCCCAGATGCACAGCTGGGGCCCAGAGGTTTGGTTTCAAGTGATATATCTATGGTCTTTGGGGCTGATCCAAAAAAAAGTACACTGAAGTCAACATGAAATTTTCCACATGCACTCACTTAAGGTTCAAAATACCTTGTTCATAAAACAGATTTTCTAGTTTCCTTTAGTTACGTGTTCTTCCTATCTAATTGCTCTTCAACTTCACACTGTTCCTATGCTGGTAGGAATTAGCTTTTTTACATATTAAGTCTTTTCTAATGTGTAATTTCATTTTACAATGGCTTCTTTCATAAGGACTTTGAAAACTGATATAGACATCCAGCGTCGATCACAATACAAACATATGCTTAGAATAAGAAAAAAACCACAAACACAAATATTTTGCAAATTAAATGGTGTGAAGTTCCACTAACATCTGTGAAGTGCACTTTTTCATACGACGATATGAACTTCATTCTGAAAGAGCTCATACGGGCAAGCCTGGTCTAATGGTTGGCTCATAGGGCTGGAGCACCTCTCCTATGAAGACAGGCTGAGCTGGGGCTTGTTCAGCCTAGAAAAGAGAAGGCTCTGAGGTTACCTCATTGCAGCCTTCCAGTACCTAAAGAGAGTCTGTAAACAGGAGAGTTGCCAACTCTTTGAAAGGGTAGATAGCAGGACAAGGGAAAGTGATTTTACGTTGAGGGAGGGAAGAGTTAGGTTGGATATCAGGGGGAAATTCTTTACTATGAGAGTGCTGAGGTGCTGGAACAAGCTGTCCAGAGAGTCTGTGGATGCCCCATCCCTGGAGGTGTTCAAGGCCAGCTTGAATGGGCAGCATGGTGTACAATTAGATATGGAAGTTGGCATCTCTGCCTGCGGCAGGTGGATTGGAGCTTGATGATCCTTGAGGTCCATTCAACCCAGGCCATTCTATGATTCTACAACATGACACAGGGGTTGAAACTAGATGCTTTTTGAGGTCCTTTTCAGCCCAGGCCATTTTATGATTCTTTGATTCTACAGTCACCTCAAATTCAGCCCCAAACTACAAACTGTGTTTCTCTGTACTAAAATACTCAACATTTTGGTTTAGCCTCTCTCATGTACTCCTCATCTGAGTTCTAGAGACAGTGGGACACACAACATTACTTGTATGACTGACATCTACAAGCTGAGGCTCTTATAAATCAGGCTGAATTACTGGAAATCTTTCCTAAAACAATTACAGCCCAAATGGGTAGAACCCAGGGCAATTATTGAAGAAAAGCTAGTGGAAAAAAGTCTCATCCTTAAAACAGATCCAGACAAGTAGCTTCAGGAGGAAAAGTATATTTGAATTAATGTGAGCATTCTGTTCAAACAAGACCACACCCATGTTTAAATTTCTATTTAGAAGAGAACAAGGTGGCAGAGAAAAGCTTTCTACTTGACATTCCAGAGTATGTTTTTCCTTAGCAACTGTTTCACTTAAAGAATGAGCAGGCTCAAACAAAAGTGGAATAATTTACTTTCTACTGTATTTCATAGGCACGAATGAGTAATTCTTTTAACTCTCTGATGTTCAAATGAAAAGGCTAGAGAAGCTAAGATATATCTAGATAAGAAAATCAATTGAAAAATCTCAATTATGCGTTCCAAAAGAAAGACTAACTATGATGGTTTTCAAAACTACCAGCCTGTGACCATGAAAGAAATCTTGTCTTCTATGATAAAAGCAATTTCCAGAGAAAAATAAATAAATCAAATCTATGCAGCTGTGCATGAACCATCAAGTTGGATGTGCAGGCGCTGAATTAACTCACACTTCTGTGACTCAACAACAGGCATAGTGATATTTAAACTAAGATAAAAATATCAAGCACATTATATCAGGAGTCCAAGATATTTAAGTGCTTAAAAGTGTCAAAAAGATTTTCAAAAGTGCCCACGATCCTAAGTTCTGTTGGGGGAAAAAAAAAAAAAAAGACCATGTCAAACAACACTAGGAAAACAGCAGATAAAGAATGTACTAATTTGTACCATAGAAAGGTGATGTCACTCTCAGAACCCTTTGCATATTTAACCCTTTGCATAATAAAATGATTATTTTGATAAAATATTCCAATATTGATCAAATTACTTTGTTTTTCAAATGCTACTGCAGCAAATACAACTTAAAATTCTATTTTGTAAATTCCTCACACTGAAACTGTGTCTTCACAGAATATGTCATGCTAAGCAAATAAAGGAGAAACTGAAGTCTTCAGATCAGGGTTTGCTTTAATCACAACATGGAGAGCCTTGCCTAGTTGAATTCACAGAATCATACACTCTCAGAATCTTCATGCTGAAAGGGACCCTTAAAGGTCATCCATACATCTCCACTGCAATGAACACAGACACGTAGAGCTCCATCATGTTGTTCAGAACCCCGACCAGCCTGATCTTGAATATCGTCAGAAATGGGACACCCACCACCTCTCTGGGCAACATGTTTCAGTGTCACACCACCATTATTGTAAAAAACTTCTTCCATACATCCAGTCTAAATTTCTTTTAGTATCAGGTCTCCCTGGATCCTTCTCTTCTCCAGGCTGAACAGCCCCATCTTTTTCAGGGGAGGTGTTCCATCCATTGGATCATTTCTGTGGCCCTCCTCTGGCCTTTGCAATGAGGAGCTTTCCCTTTATATTTAACTGCAATTTGTTTTCTGCAATTTCTGAATTGCATTTTGGCCATTCAGGGCCTACATCTGAGAAGGATGCTGAAGTGTGCTGTTGACTTACATTCATCTTGTTTTCCAGCAGAACCTCAGGGCGTCACCTGCAGAGCTGCCCCCCCATCTTCTGCTGCTGAACAATATTATTCCATCACATGTGCAGGCAGATTTTTCATTCATGAGGTTACAGAATAGAATTACAGAATCACCAAGGGTGGAAAAGATCCCCAAGATCGTCTAATCCAACTGTCCACCTACCACCAATACTTCCCCAATAAACCACATCCCTAAATACCACATCTACACACTTCTTGAACACCTCCAAGGATGGTGACTCTACCATATCCCTGGGCAGCCCGTTCCAGCACCTGACCACTCTTTCAGAGAAGAAACTTTTCCTAATATCTAACCTGAACCTCCCCTGGTGCCATTTGAGGCCATTCCCTCTAGTCCTATTGCTTGTTACACTGAGGCAGAGGCTGACCCCCACCTCACCACAATCTCCTTTTGTGTAGTTTTAGAGAGCTGTAAGGTCTCACCGAGAAAGAATACAGGGATGCTGTCTGGACATGCAGAGATGGGATTAGAAAAGCCAAGGCACAGATGGAACTGAGCTTGGTGATGGACGCTAAAATAACCAAGAAGATATTCTACAGGTACTTAGCTCAGAAGAAACAGGGAAAAGAGAGTATATGTCTTCTGCTAAATGGGAAAGGAAAACTGGCTACCACAGATACAGAGAAGACTGAGGAACTCATGAGTTCTTTGCCTCACTCTTTACTGACAGCCAGGATTCCTGCATCCCTGAACCTTGAAGTGGGAAGTAGAGAAGATGGGTGGCCAGCAGGGCAAGGAAGGTGATTGTCCCCCTCTGTTCTACACTCACGAAGCCCCAGCTGGAGTACTGCATCCAAATCTGGGGCCCTCAATGCAGGAAAGCTTTTGAAGTGGGTCCAAAGGAGGGCCACAAAGATGATCCAAGGGCTAGAGCATCTCTCTTATGAAGACAGGCTGAAGGAAGTGGGACTGTTCAGCCTGGAAAAGAGAAGGCTGCAGGGAGACTTCATTGAAGCCTTCCAATATTTAAAGACAGATTATAAACATAAGGGAAATCAGCCTTTTACCAGGTAGATAATGACAGAAATAAGGGGGAATTGTTTTAAACTAAAGGAGGGGATATTTATATTAGACATCAGGGGAAAGATTTTTACTGAGAGAGTGGTGAGGGGCTGGAACAGGCTGCCTAGAGAGGTTGTGGATGTTCCACCCCTGGAGATGTTTATGGTCAGGTTGGATTGCGCCCTGAGCAATCTGATCTAGTACTTGATCTAGCAACTGGCAGCTCCGCCTGAGGCAGGGGGGCTGGAACTTGATGATCCTTGAGGTCCCTCCCAACCCAAGCCATTCTATAATTCTGATTCTCCCCTTAGCCAACTGTCCTTCAGACTAAACGATTCCAGCTCTTTAAGTTGCTCCCCACAAGACTTGTCCTCCAGACTCCTGACCAGCTTCGTTGCCTGAACATGCTCCAGGATCTCAATATATTTCTTATAGTGAGAGGCTCAAAACTGAACACAGTACTCAAGGTATGGCCTAACCAGAGCTGAGGAGCACAGAAGGAAAATCATCTTCCTGTCTCTTGCTAGCAACACTTTCTTATACAAGCCAAGATGCCACTGGCCTTCTTGGCCACCTGGGAACACTGCTAGCACATATTTAGCTCATGTTTAGATCACTGCTCAGACATTCACTGGCCTGTCCCATTCCTTTGGAGTAGAGGTGCTGTTCCCCAGAGCAACAGCTCCCTCCAGTTTGTAATCTACAAGCAAGATAAGGATGTAATTCCTTTTCTTCCCCCACACTGTATACTTCAGTCCTATGTTGTTGCCTAAATTAAGTTGTTCTTAATCATTTCTCATTACAACTGTCTGAGGAATACTGCTCTATTCATCTAACATTGGAATAAATAGCAGTGTGGTGAAAAGAAACTTTTCAAAAAATTCCTATGCCAAATCCTTATCTTTAATAAATTCCTTGCATTTCTAATCAGCTTATACTGAACAAAGATCCAGGATAATCACTCGAAAGTCAGAGTGCTGGTAATGTATTTAAAAATCAGCAGGTCATTTATTATAACTATGCTCAGTGTTGTATGTATTAGCTCACTGTTGGCATAAACATCTCCTCGAGGAACACAAAGAGCTGAGCTACTTCTGCCTCACTGCTGAGTTAGAACAAGCAAACAAAAACATGCCGAGTGTTTCTACGGTTAGATATATGCGCTTATGAAGAAAGAATTTCTATTATTTTAAAGTATTTATTACCAGTTGAGCCCTTCTAATCTTCGTGTGCCTCTTGGGCCTAGAAAAATATGCATTCTTACAAAAAAATACTAGCTCTAAGCCATGAAATAGATTTCTTACACAATAAGTAATATAAAAAATACTCAAAATGGGAGCAAAGTTAGGCAAACATTACCAGCCATTAAAACCCCACCCTTCTATAATCCTTGACCATTAGCTGAAGCTTTCACTGCTGCCTCCCTTAATTTGACCCAAGGAGTTAATACCTTTTACGTCAATTCACTTTTCATGATAAGAACATACACTGCAGGAGACCTCTCTTGTAATAAGACATCAGAGAATAATAATAGTGCCTTCTCCATATCATCTATGCTGGATCATTCAAAGTTCAAAACCCTGTCTCACAAAGAGAAGTTTTCTTCAAGCCAATTTGCAAGAACTGCTGAAGAAACATATCTTATACAGATTTACTTATCTCATTACTGCTAAGTAGACCAGGAAATTAGAGAATCACATAGAATCACAAGGTTGGAAAGGATCTACCAGATCATCTAGTCCAAACATCATCTTATCACCATTATTACCTAAGCTACTAAACCATATCTCGTGGCTCCTCATCCAGACACCTCTTGAACACTGCCAGGGACAGAGACTCCACCACCCCCTTGGGCAGCCATTCCAGCATCCGACCATTATTTGAGTGAAAACTTTTTTCCTTATATCTAACCTAAATTTCCCCTCGTGCAACTTGTGGCCACTTTCTCAGGTCCTATTTGTTGCCTGGGAAAAGAGACTGACCCCCTTCTCATCACAACCTCCCTTCAGGAAGCTGTAGAGTGCAATAAGGTCTCCCCTGAGCCTCCTCTTCTCCAGACTAAACATATAAGACATCACATACAAGATTTTAAACATTCAGTACAAGATGAAATCACTCTTAGATCTGACAGTCAATTGAAACATAAATGTTCTATATATCCTTGAACCAACACCACCTCTACCTTGTCCATATCCATCACAATCAGGATGTTGAGATTTGCAGCAGTGAGAACATAATACTTCAGTCCGCAAAACTGATCATAATGAAACTACAATATTAGAACATTGTCTGAAAAGATTTTCCAAGATAAACCACTTAGGACAATGCAAAGGCTTAGCAGTGCAATCATCATTCCTGTAGGCAAAATACAACCCTTTTAAAATTGAAATTGGATGTGCAGGATCCAAGCAGAAGCTGGCCACCCATTCTGCTCAAATACAGCACTTGCTTCCCGGAGATCTGTCAGCACTGAATCACACTTTGTAGCATATGTGAAATATAGCTTAAGAAAAATTGAAATCTAACCTTAATGCTTGATTCCAGAATCTAGTGTCATTCCCAAAAGCTTGAAGATACCAAAAAAAAAAAATACTAAATGGGACTTCTAATAATGGGTAAGGTACGTGCATGTATGTGTGTGTTTGTGTAGTACTGGTACATTCCTGGGAAAATCTTTGAAACCAGGTGGTCTTAGGCTTCCAAGTCCTGGGTCTTGCCTCTAAATCTGGTGAATGCACAAGATAGCAGCTAAGTTACAATCTATTTTTGCTATGAGACAAAATGATCTTATACTCTGTTTCTATGCAAAGTTAGTTACTTTCACCAACTTTGTAATGGAAAGGAAACAGAGAGGAGGAGAAGATACCAGCAGGGAACGCAACACTTTGCTCCTGTCTTTCAACTCCACATATGATTTGAATGCTCGGATGAGTGCTGCCTCTGTTTTTCCAGTAGTTATAATCCTTTTAAAATGCTGCTAATTTAATTGTTAAAAAAACTACCCATTCCTAATAAATGTAAGATAGTCTACAAATCTACAAAGGAGTCCTTTTTGCAGAGCAAAATGTTTAACACAGGGCAACAATCAGCAGACCAGTCTGATCCCTTTATCGCTTTTCTGGTGCAGGTTGGAAGCAGACCTTATTTATTGTTCTTCTGCAAAGCTCTGTGAGATCTTTGAAGTGGTCAGGCTTCTTAAGTCATGAGGCCCAGAGCTGCACCTGGTGCGAAGCAGACTGAGCAACTCCAGTGTTAAACAAACAGCAGTCCCAGCTGAGGACAGTGCAATAGTTACTCATAATGGCAGTCAGGACATCATGATCCATCCAAAGCAAACTATATGTCTTCTTAAAAAAGCAAGCTAGAGATGTATTTGCCATATAGATCAGGCTGAAGTCTTTAAACAAAGCCTCTATTATTTAACAAACATGCAAATATGTTTGTACATAAAAGAATCCTTTATGTGTCCAGATGAGTGCCACTCCACCCTCTGTTCCTTCATCTGGATTCATTAAGCTTTTATTATGGATCTGATGCCTTGCTATACCCCAGGCTTAAAACAGCACGCATTTGAAGCTCTTTCCCTTAGGACCAAATCCATACCACTTGCTGGGTATTCAAGCAGCAAACACACTGAAGCATTTAAGGAATGTACGGCATGTCCAAAATATACTATTAAAGTTTAGTAATTTTTCTTTTCTTTTCAAGTGATCAACTTAAAATACTTTAGGTTTATTTAAATACAAAGTTTACCAAAAGTCTAACACTGTTAAGCACACAGGCTTTTTTCAACTCTCTTTTTAATGGTAATTCACACAAAGGTATAAAAGTTTAATAATTTCAATGAGTCTTTACTAAGCCCTGCCATTACTTAGGCCAAAAAAATCACCAAAACAAAACAAAACAAAAAACTCATGAATTTTGCCTGAATATCAACTTCAAGATATGGCCTTTGGAAACTAAGCTTCTTGATAAAGTACGTCTGCATTTCTCTGAATTTCACTGCTACTCTTTGAGAGAGGTAGATGCTACTGCAAGTGGATAATATATTCTCAAGCAATTATGTATCACACAGGGGAAACAGAATGAGAGAATGAAACAGAAATGAATCCATTTACTTGCAGATAAATTTAGGGTTTTTTTTTTGTTTTTTGTTTTTTTTTTTTTTAATTCTCAGGTTATTCAAGCAGATTCTTTTATAATAGGAACTTTAAAAAACTGGTTTCCACCCATCTAGTTTGGACTTTCAACATCCCATAAAATCATCCAAAACAAATGGGTACTATTGGTATTTTTGTGAAACCCTGTTTTATTATACATCTGCCTGGTTTTGCCTACTCTATTCCTTTCAAATTGCCTATGTACCAGTGTTTTATAGTGCTATTTCACTCTTCTTTCATTGGGTATAGGAATAGCTAAGGTAGTAAACAAATAGGATGAAGACCTGCAAAGCCTTCAAGCAAATATCATTCCTACCTCCAGTCTGGTCCTGTCCACATCCTTGGGCAATTTCACACGAACTCGATTTGTTACAATAAGTGTCTCATAAGGATAAATCTGTTAAAAAGACAAGAGCATATGAACTCCAGCCAAATCTGATTCCGGTATGTGGAAACAATAGCATGGGGGACTTACTAATTTCAATGGTATAAACTTGCATCCTCATTTGACAAATATTTCACTGGGTCAAAATTGACAAAATAAAGTTTAAAAAAAAAAAAAAAAAAAGGAACACATGTAACCTTGCTAGGAAGTGCTGAATCTGATTGTTCTTCCAGTGTTGGAAAAGCCCTTCTTACCTTGTATTCTGCAAGAGAACGAGAATAGGTTCATAGTTTAGAATTTATAGGCTTCTTTTCAGAGACCATAATGAACATTTAGTTACATTAGCAATTTGGTATCCTGCTATATTTCTTTTATGGTTTTCAAGAGTTATTGGATAACTGCATGTGTTAGAAGAATTTGACTCCAATGGTCTGAATGCATATACAATTTTTTTAAGCCCCCAGAACCAAAGCTTATTACAAAAAATCCATCTCTTGCTGCCATTCAGTGACTATGTCTGGTGAAATTGGGAATTTTGTGTACAGTTAAGTCAGACTGTCATCTGAAAATCCCGCCCATATTTTTATTTACTGAAAACAGTTACATTATGTGGATAATTACAGTCATTTTGGGAACATACATGAAAATCATCAAGTTAATACAGTACTCCAAGATGCCAACATCCTGCACTTGGACTGACTGCAGTGAAAACAATGATAGCAAAGAGAACACAGTAACTTTTTATTTTTTCTTTTTCCTGAGGGAATTGCTCATGGATCTGAACTAATCTGAACTAAGAGTATTCTAGTTAGGTCAGGGTTACTAAATATGACTACCATATGGTCATCTATTATCATATAAAGCAATGATTAAATGTGACCAGGATTGCCTGTATGTTTTCATAGACATTTTTATGATCTGAAAGGAAAATCAGAGATAAGTCTATTTTTCAAAATCTACACTGCCAGCTACTCAGACAAAGGTTTCTATCAATACCGAGCCATCAAGTGAAGCATTGGAGTAAGATTAAAAAAAAATTAAGTGACTTGGAAACAAAATTCTTCCCCATCAGAAGGTGCATGCTCCTAAATTTCTCAGTTCTTTCGAAAATTCCAACCAACTTCCATGTTAAGCTCACAGTCCTCTTAAACTGTTATCTAATAAAGTAATATAAAAAAAATCTGCTTTTTAAATTCTGTACATTTCAGCACCATTGTAGGACAAACAAGAAGTACAATGAATGTATGTGGTATTTTTTTTTCTTTCCCAATCAGATACACTAATCAATCCTTCAAGACATAAGATCCTTCCTCTCGTTGACATGAGAACACCACCTGCTCAGCAAAGAAAACCACTGGGGTTGTTTGCACACATTCAGGACACTGGCACAGACTCAACATTGTTACACCACTGTATAATTCAGGATGTCAGTCAGACCTTTATATTCAATCAGATAAAAAGAAGATTCTCTGTAATGAATGTGTTACTGAGCTGGTTCTGTATCATCATTACATGAACCACATGAAGATAATAGAGCAGTAATCCTTTGGGCAAGAGGTAAACAAGCATCCCCAAAGGAAAAATACATGGAGTGGAAATGCTACTGCAGTGTACCTTTCATCCCCCAGCTTGCCTCCTGGTCTGTTTCATACTGGCCCATATGTTCAGGCTGGAAGAGAAGAAAAAAAGCAATGTAACTCCAAAATACACACAGACACAGAGTTGCACATTGTTGAGAAAAAAAGGAGAAGACAAGTAGTACCAGAAAATCAAGATAAAGATCCTTCCATGACAGAAAGCAAAGTTTCATTAGAACTTGACCTAATGCTCAAAGAGGGC
Organism: Perdix hodgsoniae; assembly: GCA_035772895.1. Classification (NCBI taxonomy): domain Eukaryota; kingdom Metazoa; phylum Chordata; class Aves; order Galliformes; family Phasianidae; genus Perdix; species Perdix hodgsoniae. The sequence goes on from JAPSGF010000002.1 coordinate 11,627,731, forward strand.
ATCCAGAGTGCACACAGCACCCATCAATCTAGAGGCACTGAAAGGAGCTCTGCCTGAAGCAGAGGATGGATTGCCAATGAGTGTGTGTCAAACTGGGACTCACTGCATGTGCAGTGCACTGTCTAGACAATATATTTCTATAACCAGAGAATGCTGGCACGTGACTGTCAGAGAGGCAGCTACATAGTCTTATCAATCTTATCTAGTCCCACTGTCTTTTTTCTTTGCTGGCAAATGCTGTCATGATGATAAGTATTACAGGAAACCTGAAAGGTGCCATAACTTTGCTGTTGTTGTTGCTTCTCTCTGAGTTTTTTCACCTGTTATGTACACACTGTCTCCACAACTAGGCTCATAAAAAACTGCAAGGCTCCTTATTGTTTGCTTTTATTATATGACACTTTACCAGGATGGTTGATTAAAAATAACAAACCACAAATACTGGCATAAAGCCCACAACACGGAGGGCAGTCACTCTGAGAAGAATTTTGGTCTAATTTTCAGCTTTCCTACAGCACTCAGATACTAGGTTGTACCTTATAGACGGGACGAATGCTGCCACCTGCTGCTTTCACATCACATTACATAGCTTAAGCCTGCAAAAAGTACACCAAGCACTTAATCTGCGTTTTCTGATGGCTTTGGTTCCTAAATGGGGAGAAGTTTATCTAGATCTTTCCAAATTCATAAATCCAATTTGGTTAAATTGTGTTGCTACTGGTTTCTTCAGAAAGGAATTCAAGCAATCAGGTACTTGGAGCATCAACCAGTTTAGGTGCTCTCTGACAGTTACTTTCTTGGAGCTTCTTCTGATAACCTTCAGTTTAATTCATACTGTGGGAGTTTAATCCCACCCATATGGCTGAGCAGTCCCCCATCTCTCAACATTTCCTCAAAAGGGAGATGCATCAGGCCACCCATAATCTCTGGATTCTCTCTAGAAGCTCTCTGTCTTTTCTGAACTGAGGAGCCCAAAACTGATAACAGTACTCCAGATGCGTCCTCACCAAGGCAGAGTAGAGGCAGAAGATCACCATCTTCATCCTGTTGCCCATGCTGTTTTTAATGCACACAGGATGCCATTGGCCACAAGAGCACACTGCTGATTCATGGCCACCAGGACACCCAGGTCCTTCCCCACAGAGCTCCTTCTCAGTATATCAACCTCTAACCTGTACTGATGCACACAGTTATTCCTCCCCAAGTGTAGGACTCTGCATTTGCCCTTGTTGAACGGTTCCTCTCTGCCCAATTCTCATGCCTGTCCAGGTCTTGCTGAATCGTAGCACAGCCTTCTAGGGTCAGCAAATCCTCCCAGCTTTTTATCATCAGCAAACTTGCATTCTATCCCTTCATCTAGGTCACTGATGAAGATATTGAACAAGATCAGGTATTCCCTGGGGAATACCACTAGTTACAAGCCTCCAACCAAACACTGCACCACATATCACAACCTCGGCCAGTTGGCCAGATGTCAATCCACCTCATCTTCCAGAGGCTGCAGGAGACAACATCAGACGCCTTGCTGAAGTCAAAGTAAACAACATCCACTGCTATCCCCTCATCTATCCCACCAGTCACGACATTACAACCAGGCAGTAGGCTGCCAGGTTGCTCACCTATGATTTCCCCTTGAATCCATGTGGACTACCCCTGGTAACCTTCTTTTCTTCCACTTTCTTGGAGATGGCATCCAGACTAAGATGCTCCATCATTTTCCCAGGGATGGAGGTGAGGCTGATTGGCCTGTAGTTTCCCACCTCCCTCCCACCTTCTTACCCTTTTTGAAGGTTAGAGTGATGTTGGGTGTCCTCCAGCACTCAGGCAAACTCTCATTTCAACCCCCCCTGCCTTGTATGATGTCTGTCTGTGTATATATATATATATTTCTACATACATATTTAAGAAATGCTATGGATATGAGCTGCTTCATCTTTGCTCTAAGATCACTACTTGCCTAATTAAAGGCTTAACCCTCTTTATCATTAATTCAAGATATACTGCGGTCTCTTAATATGCATAGACTGTATATTTTGGACCTTAGTTGGTTTTGGGAGGAGAATCAAGCTTCCTAATGCTCATGCCAGACAGCTTTGTTTAAAACAAAAAGCTCCTGACTCCTGCAAACAATGTATGTCTCTCACAGCTTAAAAAATTGTCCGGCAGGGTTGGTGGCCAAGACACCTGTGAAGCATTATCACTGTGCAAATTTTTATCTAGTTTTCTATTTATGATATGTTATTACCTGGAAAATACATTTAATTGTATACCTACCTGATGCAAGCCATTTCTTCCATAGCCAGGTAGAGATGTAGATTTAGAATATGGAAATCCTGTAAAAGACATGATAGACAGCTAGTTCATTTATGATACATAGTAATATTTTTTTGTGTAGTCCTTTACAATCTACAAAAATCCAGATATCAAAAAATAGACAGAAATAGCAATTGCAAGATAACTATGTATATCCTAGTCATGGGATGAAGTACAGTTGAGTAGTGCTCATCTTTTCTCTCTATATCATGTACATGGGTACACATAAAAACATCTGTAAATCATAGCACGTAGGATGCAATGACTGTAATGGGCACAACAAGAGAAGATTTGTGAGACTCACTTTACGGAAGCATCGTGAAGCTACGTAATGCAAAACGGATTTGAGAGCTTGTAAAATCTCTCCAATTCAGTGCTAAACCATGACTTGAAAAAAGAAGTACCATTATTTTAGAGTTATTCCACTTCTCACCATGATGTTTGTGGTCTATTTTGGGGTTTGTTTTTTAAAAGATAAGGGTTGGTATCTCACCAATCAGAAAAAAAAGAAACCAACAAGAAATGAACTTACACATTTTGCATTCCTACTACTTCATTAAAATGTAAATGAAAGTATTACAGTGGAAATAAGTAAAAGGACAAATGCTGAAGGGAAAGTTTTAAGATAGATAAAATTCAGAAAGTGACATTACTATGAACAAATTGGATCCAGTACAGTGATGAAACTACAATGTCAGCAGGAAACAACTGAAACAGTCGGGAGGAAATAGCTGAACTGCCTTACTTTTACCAACCAAGTTTAATACGAAAGTTTGGATGATCCCTTTTGTCAGTAAAGGTACAGACAGTGTTTCAGACCAGATTTTGGTTTATAAAAAATAATCACAGTATCACAGAATCACAGGGGTTGGAAGGGACCTCCAGAGATCCTTGAGTCCAACCCCCCTGCCAAAGCAGGTTCCCTACACCAGGTCGCACAAGTAGGTGTCCAGGTGGGTCTTGAACATCTCCAGAGAAGGAGACTCCAGAACCTCCCTGGGCAGCCTGTTCCAGTGCTCTGTCACCCTCAGCGTAAAGAAGCTCTTGTGCACATTTGTACAGAACTTACTATGCTGCAGTTTCTGGCTGTTTCCCCTTGTCTTGTCTCCACACACTGCTGAAAACAGTCTGACCTCATCACTCTGCCCCCCACACCTTAGAGATTTATAGACCTGGATCAGGTCCCCTCTCAGTCTTCTTTTCTCAAGGCTAAACAGACCCAGCTCACTTAGCCTTTCTTCACAGGGGAGATGCTCCAGCCCCTTCACCATTTTTGTGGCCCTAATAGTGATGTATAGAAGTGATATTATGAATGAGTTTAAACAGAAGATAAACAAAGGTTCTGTAATAAGCATTCTTGATTCCAGTAAAGGAAAGTTTGATAACTTGAGGCAAAGAGTTAGGAGAAATAAGTTAGCTCAAAGAACTGCATGTACAAGGCTACTTTCTGCCAAACATGTTGGCAATTTGTGTCCAAAGGGGAACGCAGGAAGGGAATCCAGACACTACTGGATTAATAAGTACCCTAAGGAGATTATTAGGAATAAGTGTACAGAAAGAAATAACAAAAGATGGATCAGCACAGAGCTCACGGTATGCTGAGATAAAGCGAGAACTGCCAGGAGTCAAGCTGAGTTAAACATTGAAAATGATATTAAAACAAATAGCAAAAGGTTCTCCAGCTATCTAAACAAAAAGAGAACAAGGAAAGAAGAAATGGGATCACTGTGTCACTACAGGAGAGGGGAAGGGGAACCTAGGTGGGGCTCCAACACTAGAAGAATATTTCACTTCAGCTTTCAGGAACAAATGCAGAGACAAAGTTCATGCAATTATGGGAGACAAATGAATCACACTGTGAGAGAGACATAATTCAAAACACTCTGTACAGGAAGCTGATAAGTTCAAATAAAATTGGAAGATTAATTTAAATCGCTGGAGAATAGCAAGTACAATTTTATGCTTAAGAAGAGAATAAGATGATCAGTATCTATCAGTTTGTTTCCAAGAGAAAACTTTAATAAAGATGAAATAAAAACAATAAAAAGTAAAGTAAACATAAAATCATATATTCATGTTGATTTTGATTCATTTAATACAAGTTAAAGACACAGTGCGAGAGACCTCTCCTAGCTCTCTTCACTAAAAGAAATGACTTCTGTGCAAAATAAATTTTATTGGAATTCATCTAATGAGATATCATTAAAATCAGATATTGCTGCAAAGGAAATTAAAGTAAAACCAGAGGACATGAAGTTTTTATCAGAGGAATTATAGGGCACATAAGGAAAAAATGAAATATGAAAAACAGGTAGTGAGAACTGAGCAGTGCTGAGAGAGAAATGTCAACATAAACTGGTGTTGAGTTGAAATCACCTAATATTTTCACTAACAATCTGGACACCAAAAATAGTAATAGCTAATAAACTTGACTGTCTACACAAAGTTATAAAATATTGCAAAGATAGAGGAAGAATGGGGTATCATAAAGAGCAGGGACAATCTTAAACCTTAGAGAAATTGAAATGGGATGCAGTTTAATAATTCATGGGAAAACTCATGCACTTAGGGACTAATAAATATCCCACACTTCTACTACATAAGCTGAGATCTCATTATTTGGAGACAATAGGAAAGCAGACAGGCTTAGTTATACAGCTCAATGATGAGGTGACCAAAAGCTATTAAAGTGAGCTTAAAAATGATAGAAGTTGGAAATGCCTGTCTTGATACATTCCAATATGGAAATAATTGCAATACCTCCAGGCAGTGACAGGACATCATGAAAGGATGTTCTGTTCAAGTGGATTAAATTAAATTCACCAGAGTTTTGGGCCTACATAATAACTGGGACAACAGAAGTTCATCGTAAGAAAAATAGCAATGGGCTCACCATTTAATCCAGCAAAATGAGGATAAAAGTAAAAGATGCTTTAGAGACATAATCAACTATCATCTGAGAAATGGTATCAACTATGAGCAGAACTTCTTTTGTTGGCCTCACTGGGGGCTCCCATGTATAATATAGGGATGGAGTGGTGAATTAGATAAATCGTTTATCTCTTCTTGGAAACTAGAAATCTATCATTGCTTGTTATCTGAATGGCAGTGATTGTAGAGGACAAAGAGTGTAACTGCCATCTGTACTCCTGCTTGGAAAAAGATGCCAGTGTTGAACATCAGCGTGGAGTTCAATTTCTTGGCATCTTGACTACAGAGAGTTGAGTGGAATTTGTTCCATCACCAAATAGCCTTTCAAAGTTATTATGGAAAGATGCTCTAAAGCAAAGAGCATAATTTGAAAACAAACAGTTCACTTCAGCACACAGCAGCTCAAGTGTTGCCTTCCAAACTGCCAGGACTAAGCCACATCCACAGGCACAAGTGACACCTGGTTGGTTGGAAAAAACCTTAGAGGTGAATTAAGCTGAAAGAGCTCAGATTAATCAAGAAAAGAACCAGTGACTCCAGTGTGAAAAGCATCTCTTTCACTTAGCATCTCTTTCTCTAGAACTTATTGTTTATATTATTATTTATATGAACTTTTTATTTTGCTGTTTCTTTATTTTTATTATAACTGTAAAATACAACACCAAAACCCATCAATCACATACTATAGTTCAATACCATAACAAACTACAGTTGTATATTTATAAACTTAATTTCTTTAGTAATTGGCCAAATCAAAGCACTCTTTTCCTCTAATTAGGTGTTATCTCAACTTCAGCAGTTACTTGATATAGCTACTGCTTCTACCAATATGACATTCACTGTAGCCTTAATATTGTGAGGTTGTCTTTCAGTACTTCAAGTACATATCAACAGTGAGAGTTATAAACCTGGTTAGATGTCTGCCTTCCTGACTTTGTGAAACAATGACTAATGGTAAAATATAAACTAGTAAAAATGTATGCATACAGAAATAAATTTATGCACATGGATGTAAGGAGATGTTGCCGCTATATCTTAGTCTTCAATCAGGCTGAACACAAGCAAGTTCCACTCTAGATACCTGCCAATCACACAAGCCCAAATATATTATTTTGGACACATAGAGGTGTGACTAAATATCTTCTCGAGCAGAAAAATACTTATTTGATTTGCTCATAGGTTGGACAAATGAATACAGAGATGTTTGCAAGATTCTCAGTCTGGTGCCTGCTAACTCTTCCATTATCTATGTAATAATTTTGCACCAAACCAATATTTGAAAAATTTATTTTCTGATTCTAACTATGCCCAGATATGGGGCTAAATGTCAAAGCTAGAGATCTGGGCATTTTCAACTATACATGCAAGAAGTAGAGAAGCTACTGTTTACATCCTAATGGCTATGCAGGTGTTATGCATAGGTGCATAAGGCTTTCCTTGCACAGGATATGCAACAAAAGATCATGCAATGTTTGACAATGACTAAGGAATCAAATCCCTTCAGGTTAGACCAGTGTGACCGATTACCCAAAATGACTTCTCTTTTTTATCTCGTTACACCCTTGTGACAGACTTTGCATCATCTGTTTTTCCTCTTCTTTGCATAGCTAAGCCATAATTTCCTTAATAGAAGTTGATGGAGCCAGCTATCACATTACCAAAATGCCCACAAGACTGACATACTGGCCTTGCTGCCAGACATGCTTCACATTGGATACATTCTTTTGGAAAACTGCTTCCCCAGCTTGTTCACCCCAGTTGACCTGCTACTGCTGTATGGCATAAAATGGAGGATGCAAGAAGAGAAATGTCCCAGATATTTGTCAAAATTCACTTAAGCTATTTTTCATCATTTTCACAATGTATAATTCAGACCTGGTTCTGATGACCATTTTCTACATCTCATGCCCTGCTGAAATGCAGAGGAAAGAAACATGTAGAATGTTTAGTAATTTTTTCTGTTTGTTTTTGTGTTTTTTTTTTTTTTTTTTTGTGGTCTTCAGACCAGTTTTCAGAAACAAAATCTTCCTATTATTCCACCTGGTTACTCCGTATCTGGAAGGTTTCTGTCAGCTGTGACGACAAAAGATATAAAAACTCCTGTTCTAAATTAGTCTGGAGCAAGTGCTCCTTATGCTTTATTGTGATATTGAAAAAATGGCTCTACTAATATACAAAATGCAAATTAATCCTTGATAGAATCTTCCTGATACTACTGTTTGTTGAAAAGAATTAGCATATACATAGGTGCCTTTATGTATTCGTGAGGGGCAGGTTTTTGTTGTAAGGAAATTTTCCCCTCTAGGTGTATATGCTATCTTTATATAAGCAATGGTCCTTCCTTCATTAAGAAAACCCTACAAATATTTTCAACATCAAAATTTGAAAATGCTGATCACTTACAAGCCATAGCTAAACAAATATATGTCATTATGATAGAGAAATAAGGAACAAAGCAAACCAGGGACAGCCTACAGCCACCTCCCTCTGCCCCATCCCTGTTGGCCATATACAGCTGCCCAGCACGCAGTACTCACGGGAGTACATGGAGGGGGTGCCCTCCTGTGCTCTCTGGAAGTTTTCTCTGTCAGTTCCAGGAGTAAGAGACAGGGATCGGGTGTCTGAATCCGGGGAATTAGTCCTGGTGTCCATATCCCCTTTCAGAATAAGCCAACTGGTCTTCAGCTGAAGAGAATAAAAGCCTGTTATAGGAGCCAGATTGAACTCATGCCCTACATCACTTGCTAGCTTCTATGTTTATGCTCAGTACAGCCTGCACCAATGGTCACAGCCCCACAGTTACTGAAAACTTTTAACTTCTCTCTGGGCTGAGGACAGTTTCTCTGTTAATTAAGTCACCCACTCTGCCTCACTTCAGATTCATGTCTTTTTCGTATCATCAATCCATTATAACATTTTTCTTGTGTGTTAAAATACACCCTTATATGTTAACACATTCACCAATATATGCACTGAGATTCAATTAAAATCCTTGAATTTATTGCTACTGCTTTCTTTACCGTGAAATGCAGATTTTGAACACTCTGGAAGAGAGATTATGCGTAATAGATCTGAAATAAGTAAGATTCATTTCAGATATGTTAAGTAATACCTTCAAACATAACCATGTTTTATAAAAGAATTGCCTGAAGAAAAACAAACTACCTTTTGTTCCTTCTGGTTATTACCTTCTTGTTGTCCTGATCCAAACTTCCATCCTCCCCTTCTGATCTTCTTAGTGCTGAAACATTAATTTTTTTAAAATTAAAACTGATAGATCATTTTTGTTTTCTGTTTTGACTGTCTTCACATTCTACACATTTTCAAAAGGAGAAAAAAAGCAATAAAAAAACTTGAAGTTGGGCAGAAATTGGATCCGTAGAGCTATGGTATCACAGAATTACTTCACATTTGGAAAAGATTATGGGAATACTAATGCTATTGGCAAGTAGTGAATGCAGAAAATCCACTCTTGCTGAATTTTTAAGCTATCATTTTAGGAAGAAGCTACTTTTGGGGAACGGCAGGTGGTAAAAAGCCAAGACTGTAAGTCAGGGACAGATTCAGGAGTAAATCATCATCCATTCTTCGTTACCATGATTAAGAAAGTACATGTGGTTATTTAGCTATTTGGTGGTCTGCACATACGGGCCTTCCACTTTCTTCAGTAAGACAAGCAATGATGGTGAAGAAGATAGGTACAAATTTGGTATTACCTCTTCATGACACTGCAAGAAAGGTTGTGTCAGTACAGTGAGTGCAGGACGGCAGTAAGGATGAGCTGATGCTGAGCCCCACAGAACTGCATCAAGTCTCAGATAAAGCAAAGGAGGTCTCTAAAATTCACAATTCTGTTTCTCACCTACATTCTCTCTTCAAGAGCCTCCGATAAAAGAAAATATTTACCTGCTCTTTTGTTCTCTTCTGACCTTCCAACTTCCTGAGGAGAAAATCTCAACACTGAAAACCTAGAAGTTACAGGATAGTTCCCAACCACTAAATGTTGGGAACTTTTCCTGAGCTTCTCTTTACTAAAGTATCATACCAGAGACTGATTTACACCTCAGAATTTTATAGAAAGTTTTTCTGACAAATTTTACACTATTTCAGATAACTTCCCAAAATCTAAATGCCTCTTGCCTTTATATCACTTGAAGCAGCTGAGTGGAGTAAAACAACTGGAGTAATGCAATGATGTAGCATAATTTTAAATCCATGTGAGTTTATAACAAGGATTATATAACAAGGGGATTGTCTGCAATATCTGAGTTCAAGGGTAACACAAGAGCCCATGAACCACAACATACCCAGAAAAAGTAGATTTATTAATAATTAAAGTAGCATGATAATATTAAAGATTAGACTGCTCAAAGACACTGCTACAACACTCCCAGCTAGCTGGGAACAACTCTACATTTTTCCAGCTAGCAAGTTGGCTGAGGATCTTCCCTGCATCCAAACAACACAGGACAAAGGCCACCATCAGCAATTCAATATTCACACTACGCAGCTCACATCCAAACCCCTCACTGGTAGTTTCAAGAAGGTGATACTTTAAGAAAACAAAATTTTCATTTTTCATTTTGTAAAAATCTATTGGTTAGATGTGAAAAATCTTTAAATGCAGAGGGTTTTTTTGTTTTGTTTTTTGTTTTTCCACAGTGTAACATGGCAAAACAAAGCTGAGTCATATAATTAAATATTATAATAATATATATAAATATTATAAAAAATCAGACTTTTCATAGTTAGCTAATGGCATCCTGACCAGGGCCACTTGTTTTTCTTTTTTTTTTTAATTTTGTTTTGCAGATGGCAAGTTGCTTTTTTGAGAAAGAAATAGCAGAAATTTGAGCTTGTGACATATGTGACAAACAAAAAAGCATGAAAAATTGAAGTGTCTATATTGCAAGAAGCTCTTAGGCTCTTTTTCTGACACTCTGGGTGCATTCCTTAAATCACAAGGCCATTTATGTGGATCTCAAGAGACCCATGTAGAGAACTGGATGCCTTTTTGCAAATTGTTTTTATAAAATACACTGCTATTTTAAAGAAAAAAAAAAAACAAACCACAAATTGAGGTCAAAATGTTTTTCAGAGATTCTGTATGTTCTATGGGTTCATGAGATCAGATGACTTCAAAACAGCAGGACACCAAGGTTTTACATGGAGATCTAGAGGATTCCAACAAAAATCAACAGGACCCTACAAGCCCTGCTCATCTCAGCTTCCTGAGTGCTTCATGCAACACTTTACAGCAAATAAATCCATGCAGCCTAATTTCACCAGTGCTGAGCTCTAGCTTCACAGGTACAAGGGATACTGGGTTCTGCTGTGAGTCCCAATGCAAACTATATTTCACATGGTTCAGTACTAGTATTGTTGCAGAACAAACATCTTACTGTTATTATTAACTTTGAACTCTGTTCAGATGTTTCTGAAATATCAGTGCACCCAGATGGATGTCCATGCTGGCTGTGACACACTTCACTTTTTGACTCCAGCTCTCACCTATCTCTCCTCTGAGCCACTTTTCCATCACATTTTTTTTTCATTCTGAAGTTTAGTGTTTAAAATAGAAACACAGAAGCTGTAGCAAATCTGTTGGGCACTGCTGTAACTGAAACTGTTCAAAGCCAAATGTCTTGGAAAAGTTCCGTGCAGTTTTTGTTTTAAAGAACATTTTTGTACTTGTTTGTTCAAACTTGGTCTCTTCAACAAAGGAATGTTCCCTGGCTCCTTTTCAGCATGCACTGGCTCAGTGTCCCTTTAGCTTGAGGAGCTGACTCATCAGTTGCTCATGTGTTCGTGCTTTAGCAGAAAGATTTATACAACATCTGCTGGCAGTTCTTAACTGTATATCTCACTAAGAACTCACATAAAATACCTGGCTTAGGGGGAAGAAAAAAAAAAAAAAGCTGCTGTTTAGAAACTTTGCAAACCAAAAATTTCAGTAAAAGTAAACAACACAGCCAGAATGTAGGAGATCATGGCCATATCATCAGCTTGTAACAGTTGCTGAAACTATGCTGATTTACACACATCGTGTTCTGACACTTATTTTGTAACTTTGCCTTCACTCTTTCCAAACATCACTGTAAATTTCAATGTCAGATTTTTTACTTTTTTTTTTTTTTTTTTTGTGCTCAGCTTGAGAACTCAACACAAATGATTTGTGTATCTAAAGAGAAGGAATTAGAGTTTGGGCAGACTGTTTTGTGGGTAGCGTGACATCAAGCATTAAAACAAACAGATGATAGATTTTTCCTTTGGAGGTAACATTAGCATGACCGAGATTAGGATACTGTGAGCAGAAAAAAAATCTATCTAAAGTGCAATGAAACATCATCAGGTCTGACTTTGCTCAAAACCATACCCAGAGCAACCACAGAGGTCATCTAAATATTGATGACTTGAATGTGCAATTACTTGAGCATGAAAGGTTTTGGTTACAAAAATAAAAAGTCTGCAGGCTAACTCCCTCATACCATTTGTCCATATTCTTTCTACTCCTACTGTATTGGAACCAAACTAGAATTTCAATCAAAACAGAAGTGTCATTTTCCATGAAAAGTAATATTAAAAAATTAACAATGAAAAAAAAGCTTATTTTTGACTACGCTAATCAAGTACTTTAAAATCAGCCCTCTGTTAACCACAACAGGAAAGAGTTTGAAATATATTTTCCTTGTTCTAACCACGAGGCCAGTGATGTATCTGCAGTTTCCTAACCTTTCACTCATGGAAAGCTATCAACTATCTGTTAGAGTACGTGAGAACAGATATGTGAGGCTTTCTTACTCTTGCATACAAGTGGGAATCTTCTTTCCTCAGAAGGTGCTGGTGGAGATGACAGGATGGGAGAAGTTGCTCCAATAGAGACCTGCTATTGTCATGAAGAATGGCACAACTTCTATCTTGCTTTCATCAAAGTGCCTTTTTGCTAGGTTTACCAAAGGTTTTCCAATTCTATTTTGCCATCATTATCACCTACTAGATTCATTTGTCAAGGTGTCAAGGTGTGATTATATTAAATCTTAATACTGTATTCTAGTAATATGAAGCTTGAAGATAAGTAGATATTTCATTTAGAAGTTGGACTCAATGCTCCTTTCCAAATCAGGATATTCTATGACTCTATGGTGTACATCAGTTATCAATAAGCATTTTTTCTCCAGCGAAATCGAAGTCAGAATTACTTGTAAAAACTGGACATTCCAAGGCATGGTGTGAATACTGGAGAGCAACTTCCTATATATATATATTTTATTTCCTTCCATATATAATTTCTCATATAAGTGCTTTTAAGTAAATATCTCCCCTAAATTACAAAGAAAAGTCAAAATACAATAATTCTGGTTTTAGAGAACTTACAGAATCTTTGGACATCATGTTGTATGAAATGCTATATCATTTTTATGTTACCTTTTTTTCTATTTTAGGTTATGAGGATTCTGAGATAATGAAATGGAAAGACTACAGCATACAATCACAAGCAATACACATTTCTTTACAAATATACATAGAGAAACTGCAACAGAGAAAAGACTGTACCATGCTGTTTGTAGATAGGAGGTTTCCTATAGATGTTATCTTTTACGCCAGTGTCTGAGGAAGAGGAAAGAGAAAGGAAAGAATAAAAGAGTAAGCAAGCAGTTCAGACTATGCTGGTCTCATCTCCTCTCAACAACACTAAAATGCAAAAACTTGAGGAAAGATGACAGAAGATCACATCACTGATTTGTCTTTCAATGGTTATTACGTGAGAGTGAAGACTCACCCATCATATTTATATATTTAAAATATTTAGGTAGTCTATGCCAATCCAAATTATATGAACCACTCTCATGCCCCTCAAATTGCTTTCAGATGCCTTGAATGCTGCACAACCAATATATACTTCTTAGAAAACAAAGATAAACTGGTTATACTTGTTACTATTTAAAAGAAAAATAACGTAATTGCAGAACAGACTACTGTAACAGTCACAGTTGAAAAGGAACTGCTCCTCCATTAATTATAATGGAAGTACACAGTCAAATATAGATGTTTATACTACAAATGCCTAATATTCTTGTATGAATTTCATATCATGACCACATGTTGAGTTGTATAGCTGACCTGGCCTTCCAGAAACTTTTGGAAAGCCCCTAGGGCAACAGTCCAATGTTCCTGTATCATTCCTATGTTAGAAATACTTAGTACTACAGACCTGAGCAGATACAATTCCCAATCACAGTGTGCTCATAGAAACATTAATCCCAGAAGTTAAACATAATTAAAAAAATAAAATTCCACCAGGCAGGTAGATGTTCTGTGCAGTCAAAAAACTAGATAGCGTGGATATAAATTTGGAATGCTTGTAACTGAATGTGAACTTGAAAACAGTATCTGTGTACAAGGACAGTCACTGTGAGCTTCATGGAGCTCAAAATCTTTCAGTTTTCAATGTCTATATTAATATGATTCTCTAATTCAGAAAGTGGATGAATAAAGAATAATAATAAAAAAAACCTAAAACCTATGCAGCATTGGAAGTATAAATAATTGTATCTTGGAGGGTTAATAACGTGCGCTATCCAATGCAATTTTAAAATATATATAAACATGCAGCACTTTAACTACTTTATTTCTTAGACCAAACTTAACAGTCAACAGATTTCACTCATTAATAGTTTTCTTCTCTCGCAGATCTAAGTTCACACATCAATGCAAAAAAAACCAAACAACAACCAAACAAAACAAATCCATTTAGAACAGAACAAACACGTGCCAGCAGTTGAAGATCAAACACTAGGCAGTGAATGCCTACCTGGAATATGGAAATGCCTAGGAGCCTGCTGATAGACAGAAGGTGAAGATTTGCTGTCTGAGTACATGGATAAGCTTGGAGTGCTCCGACCACTTTCACTGCCTCCAAGGGGAAGAGCAAAGAAAGCAGATACAGGAAAAAAAATGGAAAGCAAAGTAGAGTATTTCAAGCATAAAGGCTTATTCAAAATGACTTGTTAATCCAACAGTTTTAAATAAGTATGAAACTCATTATTTTTGAGTACATCATTTTGGCTCAATTACCAAACATCTAAACAATGAATATCTGATAGATAATATCAGATTAAACTGCAGCCTTGTATCCTGTCTTTGAAACTAAAGCTCCTCTTTCAAAAACACTGTAATGAACAAAACAAACAGATAAGCACATCCACAGTCTTGTAATATGTTTTGCATAGCCTTACAAGTTTTTGAAAACTTTAGTGCTATGATTCATAGCCTGTCCTTAAAACTAGCAATGAAATAATTCAGTAGTATTTAAAATATCTCAAAGCAGGACTAGACCAAAAAACAGAAGTTATGGTTACATAAAATGTTCCTGCATATATCAGTAACAAAAATAGGTGCTGAAATTTGGTCCTCAATCACAAACTTTCCCCACAGGTAACATGCCACAGCCTTTTATATTTATGCAAACAAAGTTGGATTATCAAGTCATGGATCTATAATGCCATAGTCACTTGACAAAATTTGAAGATATGTACAACATTGTTCTGTATACATTTTTTTCCTTGTTTTGTCAAATGTTCCCTTGGTACCATTCATTTCCTCTTAGTTTATTTCCCCAAAGTACACTCTATGGCATTATAGTGCTGCTTGGCAAACAAAAAAGTAAAGCTCTACTTTTTTGGGACTTGTAAAATCCAGTTAATTTACAGCACTGTTAAGCAACTGGAAGCCAAACATGACATTTATTCTCACATGAAACAGTTGTTAATTTGCTGTTATTGTTTTAGTGTAGATGGAGCACAAATTTAATGAACACTAATGGTAAAATTATAGCAAGTTTTCTTGGGGGAAAGGAAGTGCAGCAGCTCATACAGCTAGATTTGTAACAGAGTTCTCCCTTCAGAAAGGGGAAGTTTCATACCATAAAACTACTGGATTACCATAGCATTCTAGGCTATGCCCATGGAGTGGGTGTCTGCTGAACCCTTGTTAGGTCTCTGTTGACAAGCAGTGGATATATGGTCAATGATCTGTCACCAAGAACAGCCTGGACATATTCCACTGAAATCAATAGCAGAGCCATTGAGTTCAGGGGGAGAAACAGGCCAGGTGAGATCATGACAATACACTAACAGATCAGCTCTAAATTTTGCATCAGGTATTTTCATAGTTGGTAAAAAAATTAAAATCAAAAGCCACTCAGCCATTAGCACTGCATACACAGAAACAGCAATGTCTGATAGGAAAAAAATATAATCAGAACAGCCAAGAAATTGAAATTGCAAATGTGGAAGATGATGGCCTATGGTCCTTCCAAAAAGTAAAGGAAGAATTATGGAATTACTAAAAGTCTGGTAAACCACCACCGTTCTGCAGTCATGTTGTCCTCAGACAAGGAACCAGATGGTTATCCAGTTTCTTGATTCCTGCTTTGCTCTTGGAAGGAAAGCAGTGTTGACAGATTTTCACTGCACATTTATTAATTCCTTCTTTGTTTGAGCTTGCTGCTCATATGCTTGGCCATCCCTACTAAGCAGAAGTCTCCACTCCAAGTCTGAATACAAAGAATAGTGGTTTTTACTTAAGTAAAGTTCCTGACAACTCCAATAACCTTAAAAATCTTACAATGTCATTCATCCCACAGTTATGTTACTATTATTTTTTTTATATTAAAAAGAAAAAGAAAGTTTTCAAGTGACTTTCACGGTGTATTTATTCCTCATTTATTAGCATAATATTAAAAACATATCCACATATGACCTGCATGAATAACCACCTCCTTGAACAACAATCCCAAGGTGCCAGTATTGCACTCCCATAGTATTGTTCTTCAGGGATAGAATATCAGTAGCACATTCAGGGTCTCAGGAGGAAACATTAATTAGAATGAATAAACTTGCAAGAAAACAGGAAGCAAATGCAAACCAGCTGACAACAAGACACAAACCTCTATGCAAACATCACCTGTGTGGAGTAGTTTGCAGAGCTATCACTTGCTCAAAAGGGAAGAATTATGGCTGAAATGAGTGAAAAGGTTCTTCTAACAGTCCACTTCTACAAGCTGATGCACATTTAAATTATATTTAAAATTTTGGTACTGATTTGGAGAAACACAGAGAGTAGTTGTGGTTCACTTTTTGCATACAAAAGTAAGTATTTAATAAAAAAGTAAATGGAAGATCCATGTAGAATTTTCACATATAAAAACTCCAGATAGCCACTTAATCTGGCCTATTGTAAGTCTCTAAAATAAGGCTCCACCAAGAATCTGTTTCTTTCAAGGGTCTCCTTGTATACACTGAAGAACTTCAAATAAGGTCTCCGAGAAAATGAAACTACTGAAGAGAGCAGTGTTTCAGACTGTTGGTTTTGTCTTCTGCCACAAACTGCTGCAGGATGTGATCTGATCTCCTGGTCAATCCAGGGCAAAAACCCAGAACCGCAAACTCTTCCCTGAGTTTTGTTTAACTTGGAAAGAATCTGGAAAAGTTTACTTTGAACTTCAGCATTAACCACAAAGTCCTTCTTGTGTCTTTTGGCTACTGACAGGATAGGATGCTCTTTGAACCTTGTGTGTGTACAGCCAACTGACCAGAGCTCAAACCATGCTCCCTTTCCATACTTCTCAAGGGACTGGGAGGAAAAGTGTAACACTGTTTATACCTCCTTCCTTGTTAGCTTTTCTTTATCTGAAAGGATTGGAAATTTGATAAGAAATTGAAGTAAGAGCTGTCTACATTCCCTGACTTGGATTTGAACAATAAAGAGCATTGGCCTAATAAAGATGTCAGAGATTACTCCTGAAACTGGATCCTTTACTATCTGTTTGCACATGGAACATTAAGCGAGACAAAGTTTTTTGAAGTCCAGTGACTAACTCTCCTCAGGACTTCAAAGCCAAATAAATGGAAGCTGTGTTTCTACATTAGAAAGGCACAACAGTTACAACGGTTTCCACCATGGTTTAAGTAAGCATTTTTTCACTTAGCAGTTTCTGACTCCATCACCTCAAGAGGAAGAATTACCCCACATGCAGGTATTTTGGAGATCACATATCATGATTCTCTTGATAAAAAGCTGTTAAAGACATTCTGAAGACAAAAGACCTTAAAAGGGCACAACCAAATATTTTATTTGCGTGATAAAAAATAGCTAGTAATATCCTATTATGTTGTTTCATGGGAGCTAAATTACAGTGTATAGAACTAAAAACAGAAACATAGTTATACTACTTACGCTGAAAAATGATGAACTGCGCCCTTTCTCAGAAAGAATATGATACAAACTCAGTGAAATCAAAACAAAGATTCTAGCATTTTTTCATTGGAGTAGCAAAATTTCTACCAGAAGTTTAAATAAATATTTTATCATTATTGTGGAAAGCTAGTTTTTCAAAGATTTGTTCTAGCATTATAAACCAGTGGGTTTTTTGTTTTTTTCTTTTTGTTTTTTTTTTAAATTGTGATTTCATTTTTTAAAAACAGAAGTGGCAACATTCACCGCTGTCTTAAAACAAAGAAACGGTTCATAGAATCATAGAATTACTCAGGTTGGAAAGGACCTCAAAGATCATCAAGTCCAATCACAGCCTAACCACAGTACCCTAACTCTAACAACCCTCCGCTAAATCATATCTCCGAGCACCACATCCAAACGGCTCTTAAACACACCCAGGGTTGGTGACTCAACCACCACCCTGGGGAGCCTATTCCAGTGTTTGACCACCCTTTCTGTAAAGAAGTTCCTAACGTCCAACCTAAACTTACCTTGACGCAGCTTGAGGCCATTTCCCCTCGTCTTGTCCCTGTCACCCAAGAAGAGACCTACCCCTCTCTCACTGTAAGCACCTTTCAGGTACTGGAAGAGAGTAACAAGGTCTCCCCTGAACTCCCCTGAAAACTGAACACAGTACTCAAGTGAGGCCTCACCAATGCCGAGTACAGGGGCAGGATGACTTCCCTAGTCCTGCTCACCACACCACTCCTGATACAAGCCAGGATGCCATTGGCCTTCTTGGTCACCTGGGCACACTGCTGGCTCATATTCAGCCGACTGTCCAACAGTACACCAAGGTCCCTTTCATCAGGCAGTTTTCCAGCCACACCTCCCCAAGCCTGTAGGGTTGCTTGGGGTTGTTGTGACCAAAATGCAGGACCCCCGACACTTGGCCCTACTGAAACTCATACCGTTAACCTTGGCCCATTGATCCAGTCTATCCAGGTACCTCTGTAGTGTCCTTCTCCATTCAGGCAGATCAACACTCCCTCCCAGCTTGGTGTTGTCTGCAAACGTACTGAGGGTGCACTCAATCCCCTCATCAAGATCGTCAATGAAGATATTAAACAGAAGCGGCTCCAGCACTGAGCCTTGGGGGACACCACTTGTGACCGGTTCCTATGACTCTGTTCTTCCCACATCAACTGCTTTGAAAAGAAAAAAAATTTTACATTAATCTTTGAAAAACTTCCTAAGATAAGGAAAAAAAGAGTTTTTAGCTTAGTGGAAAGAATTCAGAGAACTTGAAGAGGAATTGAAGAGAATCTTATGACACTGGTCTGGTGGTTAGCGACCCTGCATATAGCAGGGGGTTGAAACTAGATGATCATTATGGTCCTTTCCAACCCAGGCCATTCTATGATTCTACAATATGATTCTATGACACTTTTTAGGAGGAGACATTAACTCAGTATAAAGTAGTGGTTAATATATACCTCTGCAGGGCTCAGAATTACCAATTACCTATAAATAAGGATTATAAACTTATCTGCCTGTGAGTGCTGTGAAGCATTACAAGTTACTGCTTGCAAAATATTTTAACTCATTGATAAAAAGTGTTGCAGAATTACAAAATATCAAAATTTTGATCACTGTTAATGATATTGTATTAATGATAATGTAATGTAAATGTATGGGGAGAAACAGCTGGCACTTGCAGATTTCTTCCTCCAAACAGCAACAATAAGTAATTGCTGCTGCTCCAAGCAACAGCAGGTAGCACTGAAAAGAAACTCATTTTAGCAAGAATGCTGCTAAGCAACTGCAAGTAGGCTTCTGAATAACAGCTTTCAGTTCAGTGAAATCAGGCAACACAGCACGCAGAAGAGGTTTTCTTACTCAGTACATCAGGTTGGATAATGCTGCCCAAATTTAAAGGACACAGTAAAAAAAAAATTGTTCAGGCTGTACCTCAGGGAATAACAGGGTGTGTGAGTCAGCCTTCCAAAAATGTGGGTGTGAATAAGGGTTTGGGGGTTGTGGGGAGACATTTTACAGGTAGACACTGACATGTTAACAACAGGATTAATCTCATCAGCTTTTCCCTCCAGAATTTTCTCCCAGGGATCTCATTTGGTGCAACCTACCCCTGATTCTGTTCCTATTCGAAGTGGTGAAATTCAGCTGACTTTGAACAGAACTGTTTCTGGATACATTAGAGCTTAATAATTTTCTCCAAAGGCAATGAGCATTTGCAATTCATTTGAGTTTATATTTTAAATCTGTTTGTAAGTCTGGTTCCTGAAGAGGATCACTTCCTTTTCTATAATGGTTACAACGGAAAAAGAATAGTTTTACTTTATTAAATCAAATGGTACACAGGAATCAGGCATTTTCAGGCACTGAAAATGTCTACCATTCATGTCTCCTCCCCAATTGTACTGTTCCTGGAGAGATGGCAGTTAATGACTTTTCTTTCCTCTACTTACATAGCAAACTAAAAAAAAAATTAAAACTTAAAAAAAATTAATAGCCGTTGCCTGAAAGGTTCTTGGTATTCCTCAGAACTGCCACCTGTTTGAACATGGAAGCTATTAACAGTTAATATCGACTGGGGAAAAAAAAATGACTAGGAGACTAGGCTCAATTATTCTGCTTTACAGTATGTGGCACAGACTATTTGCTAATCAGTGCAACTATACTAATTAAACAAACTTTACATGGCAAGATTTCTGGTAATGCTGAAAATCATAAAGATAATCCCTAAATAAAAATTATAAGGTTAGATAACTGATGATCTGACACTGGAACCGAAGTACAAGCTTGTTATTTATTTGGCGTCACTAAAATCAGGCAAACACTATATTTTTTAGAGTAAACAAGATTTAAAATCATTTCCCTCCCTCATTTTCATTACAAAATCTAATTTCTTCCCTCCACCCCTTCAAAATACACTTAACACTCACTGAAAAAAAAAAAAAAGCCAAAATAAAACATAATAATAAATTCAGATCCACTCAGTTCTTGAAACTTACACAGTACATCAAAAAGCACTTGCACAAAATTAAGACAAATTTTATCCAAGTGGAAGCCATGCTTGCACAGACAAAAAAGTGAAACACATCTGAAAAAGTCTACAGTATCACAGCACGGTTTTGCATTCCTGGACCTTACCTTTGAAGAAAGGGATGTAATGATGTCTGAATGTAGATGTAGGGCTTGGGTGTTGGGGCAGGGAGATGCAGCTACTGGTACCAAGACTCTGAGTACCAGCTGGGGGCAACAGAGAGTAAGTGAAAATAAACTATTTAGTTCACTTACTGAAAGCCACAATTTACAATGCCATCCTTCTTTTCCAGGAACATTTTCCTCCTGATGCTTAGAAAACTTATAGTTTTCGTTTAATATACAATCCTTTTCTTGTTGTGTCTAAAGACATCACAGTGGCCACACTGTGTGTTGGCCAATGGACACAGGATTTCAGTAGTTATTGCACAAAATGCTGATATATTGTAATGCATCAGAAAATATTCCAGAAAAGGCACCACAAAGACCATTGCTGCTCTGAGGGAAATTCTGCATATTTCAAAGCTGCAAGAAGGAATGATATATGCTCATAATGGATCTAATGAAATGAAATGGGGAGAGCCTTTCCTTAGATGAAAACCCTTTTACAAGTGGGTCCAGTTCTCAATGCCATTGGTGTACACTGGTAGAATTTAGTCCACAATGTACCAGGACACTCAAGTACATGGCTAATTTAAGCACCTGAAGAAACATCCTGAAGTTACCTCCGCTCTGAAAGTTAGACATGTGATTAAGTACTTTGAAAAACATTCTCAGAAGTCAATTTTCTGTGTTTGCTTTGTTGTTATAATGTTCTGATAACATTTGGAGGTATAATGGCAACTATTAAAAACAGCAGTTACTGAGACTTTTCCTCTAAATCATATCATTTCAGCAAAATGATATGGCTTTACACTTCATTTGGAATTTCTTTCATCTTTGCTCCTTCCCATAATAGTTTACAGCTAAGCTTAGGCTGCCAGACCTTCAGCAGAGACTAATCTTTCCTGTCTCTAATAAATCTTTGATACTCACTCTTATTTCTGTTTACTGAAGACTTGACACAGTGCAACCAAGTTCTATATAAACTGCTTCTGATACACATACAATTTACATTTCCATTGGAAAGTTAATTATCCCAAATCGTCCAAACTAGCTTATAATTATAATGTAGCCCCAATTAAATTAAAAGAGAAAATACTAGAAAATTTCTGAATATTCTGTGTCAGCCCAGATGATGAAGTGGTAAAAAAAAAAAAAAGACTTAATTTTGAGCAAATTAGTTGATTATTCTAAGGAGAAAATTCCTCAAAATGTCCAGATAGGAATGGGCCTCTGTACAGGGGACTCATGCAAAGACCAAAAGGTTTGTTATCCTTCCTCTCTGTGCAACAAAAACATCCAAGCTACACTAAACACTGCTTTATGCTTCACACATCTGAGGCAACCTGGAAGTGAAAAAATAGTCATTAGAGCCCCTGCTTAGTTTTCCAGCTCCTCACTGTGGTGAGGAGAGCCACGATAGACCATAATCCTGGGGTACAAGGGACACAAAATTACCTGAGCACTCTCCTGGCTTTATGTGCTTTTGCTGCTATCACACTCCACCATGAAAGAGCTGTGGATTGCATATGTACTTTGAGGCACAAGGATTAAGTCTCTTATATCTTCTGTTTACAGATACATAAAAATCAAGCTTTCCAGGTGCCTATTCTCTTTTTCTAGATACTCATACCTGAATAATTTTTTCCTTCCTACCCATCAGACTATCTGATGACAATAAACAGTACATTGTAATGAACTTCTACTCTACCTAAAAACTTCTGTTTCTGGAGTTTTTGTCCTACCTAGAAAGTAAGACTAAGTAAAAGAAAGATCTATAGAACAAATAATGCTGGTTCTCAGTTACCTGGCCTACTATAATGCTGAGGAGAATGGGATGTTGGAGTGTAGCGACCATAACCCAGAGAGCCAGCAGAGCTAGGACTTGATGTCCTGTACTGTTTGAAGGATCTGTCATCTTGGTCACCCTGAGAGGAAGAGAAGAAATAAGTCATTAGGGAAGAGAAAACACTTTCAAATCAGCTACAACTTCAGATATTTCTGTGCAGTGAAGATGGAACTTGATGCTGTTGTAATGCTCCATGCAATCCCAATGAAGCAAAGCGGCTTTGCACCTCAACTGCAGCGTGACTGAAGGAGTTCTGGAACTGCCAGGTTTCACAGAATGGCTATGCTTGCAGGAAAGTCAATGCATACATGAATTGAGAATGACAGCATTATTTGTAAAGAACACTGTAAAGTTACTGTTTCAGGACAGTATAATTTGCCACTCACTTTGATCTTCTGTAAAGATTTAACATCCTTGGTTAGGTGAAAGATGAGATCAGGTTAGTATGACAGTATTATGGTTATTTTGTCCTTATATAGATGGTTGCATAGTACAGTGTAAGGATTACAGACATCACAAAATATGCATTCACTAGCTTGACTACATCACAAAAGCTAACCTGACTGCTTTATAAATTGCCCAGAAAACAATACTATGAGCAAAACATTGTAATTATTAGCTAGTTAAGCTCTAATAACCACTCATATAAATTGGATTAACAATTCTGCAGCACTGTGCAATGCAAGTCAACTTATTTTCCACGAAAGCCTTGACTTCAAAAAATGTACATCCATTCTAAACCTCATCTTCATAGTTAAATTAAAACTGCAATTTGCACAGTGTCTTCTTAACAGTAAAAACATTACTGAATGAATTAGATAAAGAAATGATTTTCTATAAACTAGGTACAAAAGCAAATTCAATTCTCTTTCCAATGACAGGCAAGAAATGGCTGGAGTTAAATCAATGTAACCTACAGATGCTCCCTTATGGAAAGTCTTATTCTGAAAAATACTACCCCCTCCTGTTCCAGTAGGAGTGAGTGAAGAACATGCTATCCCATAGCAGGTGGCTTGGGAAATCTTCAGGCATCTTCAACTCCCACTGGATCATTCATCATTTAAACACACAGCAGGTCCTAGCTCACCCCATCATCTCCCCCCAGATTCCTATCAGGGCAACTTGATTATATCTATCCATTCATTGTTAGATTCTTCCTGCCTGCAGCTTCCCATTTGACTGCTTTGGGATTATCTTTGACTCCAGAGTTGTATAATGTTCTCCCATCTCACTCATCAGATTCTCTCCTTTGGCTGAAATGTACTTTTTCCCTTCCACATCACTCCAGACTAACTGACTGCATTTTCAAAAATGCATACAGGTAAATACTATTACTGCTTAAATATCCATATCAGAAAACAACTAAAATAAAAAAAAATAATAAAAAAAGAAGAGCAACTAGTGCATTCCCAAGCATGCAGTATTCTATAGGCATTGTGCCAACTCCTCCATGTTGAGTTTGAGATGTTTCTCTCTATATAAAGCAACTTTATTTAATATTCATTCTAATCTCTCAAAAAAGAATTGGTAGTACAGTCATGCCTCTTTAAAGTCTTGCAATTACATATAAATACCATATGAGTGTTATGTAATGGTCTATAACGTGCTCACTTGAATGATACAGTGAATTTTTGCCAATAAACCCCTTCAACAAACTAGTGACAAGTTTGTAGATGATGATGATGCCTGAGTACCCTTTCACAGGTTGTTTAGAGAAAGACAGGAAACATGGCAAAGCTGGATAACATGGGATGGTCAATACAACATGAATAATGGCAGCACCAATCTCCAGACCAGTGCCACTTCTGGAACCTAAATGCCTTACAGTGAGCTAACTGATAGCTAATTTACACAAATTATTGTCATCTTGCTAAACACAAGGATTTCACATTATTTCAGACCTTACCTTTTGTGTACTTTTGGTCTCTGTAAAGAATACTCAGTCAAGCTCATTAAATCAAATATTAAATAAAGAATGTATTTATTTGCAAATTTTCAAATAAATTACATTTGACTAGTTAAATTCACTTTTTAACCAATGTTCATAGAGACAGCTCGTGATTTATAATCTTCAGTAGGAATATACAACTCTTCACTACCACCAAAATTTTGCAATAAATAAAATTGCAATTATGGAGATATGCACCCATCCTGTGATGTTTCATTGACCTGACATAGGGAGTTACATGAAATGCTTTCACTGCTTCTAGAAAGGTGATACTTCCTGAAACAATTACTGGCATTCATCATTAACATACACCAAAATATACCTCAAAGTTCAGGTATGTGCGTAGAAATAGTATAAATACTTTAACTAGTTGTGGAATAATAACAAAAAATAAATAAATATAAAAGAAGAGTAAGCATACCAAGCATTAATTCAAGTCAACTCATGCTGGCAGCTTTACATGTAAAAATAAATCATGTTTCTTAATGTAATTTATTCAGTAGAGCTTGAAGAAGTGACCACAACCTTTATTTTGGAAAGCTGAAACACGGGTGACAGTGGAGATAGATGCATACAGATGAAAATGCAGAAGCAGAGCATGTATTCAACACAAGTAACACTGGCAAAAACATAAATTCTAAAATCCCATGCACTGCGGATGACACACATTTCAGACGCTGCTGGTTATCAATGTGACCAGGTTTATGCATCACAAAATGGGCCAGAACAGGTGAAGAAAGGCACTGGGGATTACCTCAGTAGGTGTTGGAGAGAGCAACTGAGGTGACTGCAAACAGCAACACACAACAAATTAGTGATACAAATTCATGCATGATGTTACTTGTGAGAAGAACTACTCCTGAAATATCAATATCCATGTATAACACATGATATAGATAGGAAAAACACCTGTCAAGTAAGTTAGGGTAATTTTCTTTCTTTTTAAAGAAGGTAAGAAAGAACAATATATGAATTCTTTTCATCATTACTACAAAATCCTGTGGCCTGTACCTGTACCACTGAATCTCACATTTAAATAAGGCACAAGCCCTCTTAAGTCTACACTGAAGAACCTCCAAAATCTGGATTAGAATGTTGTTGCTGAGAGCTAATGGTTTCAAGGGAAACAAAAATACCTGGATATTTCATTCATAATTAAACATCCTGCAATTTGATAATTTTCCTTTCAAAGTTAAACACTAAGCTCGATTACTTGAGTGCAAATCTACTGAAACTACTGTAGCTGCAGGTATAGCCAGGATGATGAAGGTGGAAAAACAGGATATATATATTTTACAGTGCCAATAAAGGACGTAAATATTTGGAGCATCAGGAAAGTGTGCACACTGGCATTGGATGGAAAGCAGGGCAGCCCCAAATACCCTTCACTAGATGATGCATTTAAAAGGAGATAATCAAAAAAAGAAAAAAAATAGTATCTAAGATGTCACTGAGGTCTTCGTGACATAAATACCTCCATTAGCAGATATACATAAGCACGCTTTGGCCTAGCAGTGCAAACACTGAGGGAAGAGCAAATATGTCATGAAACACAGTTTATGATTTAAATAATGTCCGTCCATACTTTGACCATAAATAGTTCAGGTTAAGTCTTGTATCCTAATCATAACTGGTAAATATTAAGTGAACTTTAAGCAAGGTATGAGTCTACCTATATGCCAGCAACCAGTGCTGAAGAGAACATCCAGTCCTGAGCCTCACTTGGGTCTTTGAGGAATGGTAGCAAGTGGCCAAGGAGATGCTGGAGGCAGATGAGGGAAAACTCTCTCCAGCAGGAGCACAGATTTTTGGTGGGTGAGATGGTTTTATAACTATTGCCTTTCAGCATATGTAATGACTGAACTTTGAGAGGAGCTGGGCAGAAGGTTGCTGTGCACGAGCACTTCTGTAAAGTCTAGTTGCAACTCTGCCAAGATCAGATGCAATCATAGCAAGGAAGTGTTCACATTACATAGATTCAGAGAGAGACAGCAGTTTTCACTTTACTGAATTCAGTAACCATTTACCATATTTAAATGTTACTAGATTCAGCTTTAATTTTTTTCATGCTCATTATATTGGAGCTACTGTGGTTCAGCACTGTACAAGGAGGATTTGGAAGCAAGTCTACAAGATCTGACATACTGCATTTTACCTGAGTATAGTGCTGGAGACTTCAAGTGGTAAACATAAAAGGCATTGGTAATAGCAGGACTGAAGCAACTATAAATACGTAGCATGGCTATTATTTCTAGTATTCATTTCTAGCAATCCATTTTCATACACAGAAAAAAAACTTCTGTATTAGATAGTATATATCCTACAAATATATACAGTGTTTCTGAAAGGTTAAAATTGTAAAAATAGTATTTCAAATGATAGAATAAATTAGAAATTGAAAAAAAAAAGGTAGATATGATGAAGAAAGGCTAACTTGTATGACAGGAGTTATATACAAATGTTCCACAAACACAAAAAAAACAACCAGAATTAGGATTAATAATATTACTGTAAATTAGATTTCATTAGCACAAGTTGCTTAACATTAGCTCTGCATATGAATAGATCAAAATACATGCATGACATGAGGACATGTGAATTGAACATTGTTTTGTTACCAAAATAGCAATAATACACTTCCAAAAAAAAAAAAAAAATCATAAAAGTTGTTTGGCTTTGCTGCTGATTCCTGTGTTTTGATTAGCAGTGGAACTTGTTTCCTACCATATGCATGTAGAACTACTCCTTTCAAAGAAAAGCATATTTTAATTACACATCATCTGTTTAAAGAGTGATCACAGAATGTAATTCTTTAAATTTCCATGAACTAAAAAGTGAAATGAAAATTTTCTGGGAGGCTAAAATACTTTGTAAATGAATGGATGACATGAGTCAATTAATTGAAGTTATAAAATATATATTTTTAATTCTGCACATTTGAGCATTCAACAATGTTTAATGGTGCACATTAAAACTCAAATTCATATTAAAAAAATACCCATGATTCAGTACCTCCCCGTAACTATGCCTGTCATCTGAAGAGTAACTGATATATGGAGAATAGGAGATCATATCTGGGCGGTCAATGTTATAGATGGCTTTATTTTTAGGGAGAGCAGCCAAATCCCTGTAGTCAAGAATTTCATCTCCAAGCTTTGCCTAAGAAAAGGAGGAAAGAAAGAAGTAAGAATAAGAATGAATATGTTCAGGAGGCAATTAGAAAAGGACAGATACATGTAGGTAGAAGACTTGTCATCGTAGTAATAAACTACTTTCCTATTTGGACAAATTTAGGTATCTTGTATTTAGTACACAATGCTAACTTTTACTATTGCTTTCCTTATTATATACCAGTGCTTTCTATTTTGATTTATCACCGACGTTAATACTATTAGGAGCAACATGGCATGGTCCCAGTTCCTTTGATTATACTCTGATTGTCAGCTGCAGAAAGAGACATGTAGGCTTTCTACAAGACACTGGAGAAAACATTCTGCAGGATACTGTAGATTTTCACAGGCAAAACAACCTTCATTTTAAAGCGGTTTTGCTGTGCAGGGCTCCCCTATCATAAGCAGGGGTGAATAATCAAACATGTATTTCCAACATACACTCTCCAGATGCTGACAAACATTAGTTAGGTCTTTAATTTCTTTCCATTTGGTTGTATCCCACAACTTCACCTCCTTTCCTGACTATTTCTAAGCAGTCCTTAATTATGGGTCAAAAGCCAGCAGATGCTGGATTTGCACTGCAGTGGGTTAGTTGGAAGATTACAGATACCACTTAAGATCAGATCCTTTCATGAGATTCATGCAACCAACAGAGGGCTCTCTGCCAGCCATTTCATTCCCCATTCTCCTCCTAGTATCGTTATACCAAAAGTAAGATTATCAAATGCCATATTTTCACAGCTTATCTCTAGGATAACAGTTACTTGCACCAAAGCTGTATCCAGCATGCACTCGATTTGTAGAAAGAACAACAAATCAGCCACATGGAGGGAAAAATGGCAGTGTAATTCTCGAGTTCCTACCTCAGGCTTTGCGAATGATCAATTCTTTGTTCTTTTGGCAGTAAAATGATGACCAAATGTCACAGTTCTCTGAGCATCTCAGTATGATCTGCTATCAAGCTGTAATAATGCTTACCAAGTGCAAAAATATGAAAGAATCAAGGATTTGTGCGTGGAGTTGTTTTTTTTTGCATGAGATAAGAAGTTGAATAGATTTTCTAGGGAAGTATTCCATTAGGTTAATCATGCAGAGGAAAGGTAGCATGACAACTTTCACGTCTCTCTTTTCCTGAAACAGTGCATGAATTGTGCAAACACAAGCAACACGGAAAGGAGGAAGATTTTTCTTAACTAATGAAGCTACTATAACCACCATATATTTTTAAAACTAGTGACAAAATTTGTCATTCATAGACCAGGAGTCTGTCTGTCTGGTCTGTTCCCGGAAAACTTTGGGAGGTGTTCTAGCCTATAAGGAAGACCAAGGAGGCTGTGTAAGTTTATTTTTAAAAAGGTATCCATGGTTGCGGAGATTATTCTAATTCAGAGAAGTTCAGAACTGGAAATATGTGAATTAGCATAGTTTTATCCCATCTCTCCATGTAGCAAGGTGCAATGTGAGATCCTGCCATAAGACTTAGAATCATCAGGAATAAAACTTACCTACTTCTAAATTCCTTCCTGTCTAAACATCCTAATATAGCCAAATTTAAATGAAAAAACACTTTAGAGATACAGTTGCTTTCTAAACACTCCACAAACATTCAGCCTGCATTTTTTATTTTACTTGTTTTACCTACTTTCAAATACTTGAGTGGAATTTAAATACCCTAGAGAAGACTCAAATTACAGCCAAGAGGCTTTAATAATCTGATATTCTGGATTTTATTAAAACCACACTCTAAATTTAGAGTATCTTTTTCATTTGGAATACTTTCACAATCTTATAATAGCAAATATGATTGTGTATAAAAATGTAACAATTTCTATGCCTAGTAGAAGCATGTACAGCACAGCTTTGCAACCTAAACTAAAACTTCCAGTTAGGAAAGTCATTGAAGGAACTTCCTAATTTTCCTTAGAATTTAGATGAGTATAAATAAGGACTTTTATTTAGGCCCTATTTAATGACACAAGCTAGACATGAACTGGAAAATTTAAGTGGTATGCAGTGATTCAGGGAATGTCTGCAGTAGAGGAAATTTCGGTCTGGATATAATCTAGCCATCACTGTAGCTAATTAAAAGATCCCCATTAACTTCAAAGGGCATTATCCTATGCCCTCTCAGAACAAAAAACCAACACAGACTGATATCAACAGGAAAAAAAAGAAGAGATACAGCTTTAGTAGATGGCCTGCATGAGCCATCAGGTTAAGACAAAACATACTTTCTAAATTGTCCCATAGCCGACCAGTAGGCCATGACCCCAAAACATGTCACCCACAAAATGCTGCATTCAGAATGATCACGCTGCCCAGGCTTGATGCCTTTGAAGGAATACATGCCACAAACTCATGGTTGAACTGAGTTTTAACCATTCTCTTTAAATGCTCTTTTGTTGAACATAATATTTCAAAGAGCTCACCAGCTGTTGAGGTACAGCTTCACCATTTGTTTTCATGACAGAAATCCATGTATGAAAGTTACTGTCTTGTGTGTGCTTTCCAACCTGCTCTGCCTGCCTCGATCTTTGTTAGCAATAGAAACTTTAGACAGTTGGGTCTTTTTCCTGGGTTATTCTCTAATAATTAAAAGAAAAAAACATTTTTTAGATTATTTTCTATCTGGAGATAGTCTCAAATCTGACTGAACATATCTCTGTGTACCCATTAGCACCAAAGAGGAGAAAGAAAAACATGGCTGGAGAGGGGCAGGACCAGATGCGAGAGGGGCCTTTCTTTCAGTGGCAGCATAAATTTATATTTGGTTAAAGCAATTGTGAAAGTGCCCTAAACAAATCTTGAGCATGTCTGTATATCATAGCATTCTTGTAATAGAAAATATAAAAAAGATAGCCAAATAATCATTTTGATAATATAGAAGCTCAGTAACATATTTTTAATTCTTTCTTACTCTTCTGTTCATGGAAATAGGATGAAATAGGATTTAATTGATCTCAAAGCTTTCTGATAATTGAGCAAGTCATAAATGAGACATAGCAAGACCTTACATCCCACTGAGAAATCTTCTTTTCCTAATCAATTCATATTTGCTAGAGAACTTATCCTTTCAGTCTCAGATGCCTTCAAAATATATTACAGTAACAAACTATATGCTAATTTAATGACATTCTTCAGAAAAAAAGAAGAAAGGAAGAAAATGGAGGCCTGTCCTTGACTATTAACACCCTGTGAAGTACCTTTAAAGCTGTAATCACAAACACTAAGACAAACTCTACCATCTATTACTAAAAGTACATAAACCTTAGAAGAACGTTCATGGCTATAAAAACAGTGATGTGGCACATGGCTGGAGAGACCAAAAGAAAATGCCAAAAGAAAATATTTACGTAATACATAATTTACATTAAATTAATAGTCTTCTAGCACAATGAACTGCTTTCACAGAAGTTGTGGTAATTACTATTTTTTATTTTTTTTTTTAAACTGGGAATAATCCCCAGCATGCACCTCCACAGAGTTCAACTGGAACAAAAAGTTAGAAATACTGATGGCCATTCAGAAGGGGCAATTCCTACACTTCCAGCAAAGTCTCACTCATACAGAGGGTTATTTTATTGAAAATAATATCTATTTAAAGAATCAGGACAAGCTTGGCTCCAAGGCACTGTTTTGCTCATCTCAGCGTAATAAATAGAAGCTCTTAATCTTAGTAAAATAAAGCCAATCACATCTCCAGCAATTCCCTCTGGCACTATTCAGTGAGAATGACCTACCCTCCCCAGGGATACTGGGACAAAGAATAGTCCTGGGAATGCTACATGTTTCTATATATTAGTTACCAAGTGGTAGTGCTCATGAATGTTACCTACAGCAATTACTACAACTGGCATATACTCAGCTTAAGCTTTTACCACATTTGTCCAGTTTTTAAATTCTCTCTGAACTGTCCAGAGTTAGTGTTTATTAGACCATAAACACACCAAAGGTCCTCTGACTTTAAGGACGGGGAATTTGTTGAGGCCTGAGTCCTGCCATCACACACGTGTTCTCACATGCAATCAGATGCAGGCTCAGGAGCTTGACTTAGGCAAGTAGTATTCAAATCTAAACTTGTAATGTACCTGTGGGCTGTAGCATTTACTTAGAATATACTTTTAGAAACAATCGTGGTAGTTTAGTTTCTATGGTATGAACCACACTCTATTGGTAGCGTAAGTGCTGTAAAGACAAAATACTCACATAGATCACACGGCTTGGGGAACCCGATGTACTTGAAGCAGGTACAGAAATTATACTCTCAGAGGAAGTCCTTGTTTCCTATGGCAGGAGAAGAAATATGAAACAGAAGAAAAAGAGAGAAGAGGGAACCATTTCTTTGAACCTTCACAAAAATAGCAAGTTATAGTGAGCTCAAAATGGACAGGTATATCCAAAACTTGAAAGACATCTTTACGTACTGACAGTTTGAAAACACAAAATGATTTCATATACAACTTGCTCCTCCCCCTACACTTTAGAAGGGGTTGGGCTTCCATGGTGACCTTAGGATGCTATTGGAGATAAAGTTACAGCAGCTTTGGAGAATCCGGAACACAAGATGATCTGTTTGTAACATTTTTCTCCACTGTTGTAATGTCAAACTGATGTAGCTGCTCCTGGAACACATCACTGTACTGCATCACACACTTACAGCAGTCTGACAGCCTGCAGAACATACTGAGTCAGACACCCAGTAGCTTTGCTTTCCTTCCCTTCCCCTAACTGTAAGAGATCAATTTTAAAGGTGGGAGTTTTGCTCTGTTTTCAATCATGATGGCATCCAGTGACAGCAAATATTGCTTTCTTTTCAGTTGATTCCTTTGTGATGAAAAATATAATTACTTGTAAATAAAAAAAAAGAGCTTTGAGGCACAACAATATGAACAATGACTCAACAGACGTGATGCTCATAACTGAAGTTCAAACAAATCTTAGTAAGAAAACCATGTTTTCATACCCTTGTTTTATCTGCAGATGTTCATTCATCAGAAAATACTTCTCACCTCTCAGGAAACCTACTCCTGATTGTAAAACGTTTTTACCTAATTCCGTCATTTGCTCACAATAATTTTTATTCACTACCTCACCTAATGCTTCTTATGTGAAAATTATAACTACTCAAACCCTTAAAAGGGATTTAGCATTATGAAACTGTCAGGTCAAGGTAGCATCCTACTATAGTCTTCTAAAAATCAGTAAATATTCCAAGAGAAGACATGTGAAGGTGCCTTATCTCAGAAGTGTCTGCATGATGGGCATTAACATGGTTCGTATTATGAAGTTTGTTGACACAGAACTTCAAAATGAGTATCTAGTACAAGAATTCCTTACCAAGCAGAGAGTGAATGGCTGCTTCTTACAATCATAGCTACAGAGAAAGGTGAACTGCTCATTGTAAAGTTAAAGTTGTTCAATTGCAATTGCTAAATGTTTTCACAGGAAACATGAATT
This sequence comes from Perdix hodgsoniae, assembly GCA_035772895.1. Classification (NCBI taxonomy): domain Eukaryota; kingdom Metazoa; phylum Chordata; class Aves; order Galliformes; family Phasianidae; genus Perdix; species Perdix hodgsoniae. The sequence goes on from JAPSGF010000002.1 coordinate 11,660,786, forward strand.
TTTAAGTATAATATAACAAGAAGGAATGACTAAATGAAAAAAAAAATCATGAATCATACAAAAGAAGTAATGCTTCATCACTGCAGTGTACTACATTAGCAGAATGAACAAACTCAGCAATCACAACAGGCCTTTAGCATATATTAGTCTGAGACTATGTATGTGGAGATACTCATCCATATTAAAAATATTTCTATTTTATTGAAACGTGTGACTGGGATTTCAGCATTTTCTTCCTCTTATTTTCAGAAGGTTCTGGACAAGCTCAGAAATTCAGGGGTTAGAATCAGGGGCCAGGTAAGATATCAGTACGGTATTATTTGAGGAATAAGTGTTGCTGCCCATTGAGATGATGACTCAGCACAAACGGTGTAACCACAAATCCTCTGCTGCATAGATAAAGCATGCTGCAGTTTTCCACACAGAAGTTGTGTAAATTACATGAAAGTGTCACCAGTGCTGTATAATCAATGAATGTACAAATGTTATAATTATGAAATGTACCAAAGAGTTTGGCTAAGCAATTATCATACCAAAAAAGAAGAGACAGAATGCTCAGCCATATTCCAGGCTTACTGCAAAACTCCAGAGGAGGGATCTCCAGAAGAGATGCTTCCCCCCTGGCAGTCAGCTCTTAAACGGGTCTAGGAGAGGCTGGAGCCAGGCTCCACCCCTTCCAGCAGCACAGGTGAATTGCCTTCACCTGTGCTCCCAGGGCTGACTCATTGCTTGCCTCACGTAGTCAGAGTTTCAGGCTGTGATTCAGCAGTGCATACAAATGCACTGATTTCACATGCAAGCTATAATTCTTTTTCATGATATCATTACAGGAGGTCCACTGCTGTAGAGAAAAAAGCTGAAGAAAACTTCTATTCCAAAGTACTATTCCAAAGTTTTAAAGCCCATTGAGGACAAAAACAGTTCTTGTTTAACCTCAGGCCCTCATGGACAAAGCCTCAGGGCTTCCTTCTGTCATGCACATCAGCAGAACGTGTTTTAATATGTAGCAGTTAACAATAGTTAGGTAAAAGTCATAGCATACATGTCTGAATATACTGAATAATGCATAATAAATTCCCAGAGCAATTTCAGTGGCTTTCCTCATCTTAGAGGTGCTATTTTCTTTTCAAGAAAAACTATAATTCATTATAGCTTCTAATTCTGCAATCAAAGTGCAGAGTCTCATCTTTCTGAGGTATTCTTATTCTATTCAGCTACTCCCACAAAGCGTCCCATTTTTATTCCTGGAGATTTAAACCTGCTCATTCTACATCTCACACATTCTGTATTCTCTTCACGATCCATTACCCTTTTTTACCACCATTAATCCATGCCCACTGCACATAACTTTCCATCTTTTGCCACAGAAATGTGCATCTCACTGGACTCTATTGCTTCTGTTCACTTCTTTTCTCTATACTACTTATTTCTTCTCTTTCTACTCTGATTTCTTCTCTCATTTCCAGCTTTATCTTTTCTGCTTACAATCTCATTCTCCTAATGTTTTTCTTCTCACTGTCACTCTCTTTCACAACTAACTTCCCCCCTTCCACTCCATCTCCAAAGTTTAGGGGTGTGATGTCACTTACTCCTTCTCTTTTTGTCACCTACTTTAGTTAAATGCTGTGCGTATGTCTATGTAAAAACATACAGAGAATACTTTTGAAAACAACACTGCAAACATTGACCAGAAAACTGACTAACTGGTGTATCCTGTTCCCAACTTCACCACTTAAGTATGCTGGAAATTCTATCACTACTCTCTTTGAAACAGCATCCTTTCTTGTTTTTTCTTTGTTTTGTTTTGTTTTGCTGTTTCACCAATGAGTCTAAGTAACAGGAAAAGAAATAAGAGAAGAAAACACCAAAATAAAGGAAAAAAGGGGGAAATAAAAAGTCTTCAGAAAATTCTTCGAGTTTTTTTTTTCTTCTTTTTTTTTGTACTCAGGCAAAAGTCCCACTGACTTTCAGGTACAGACAACTTCCCCTGCTGAGGAAAGGGCATACTCCCAGTGCTCAGCAGAGATGTGTTACACATGAGAACCAGGACAACAGCGTCCAGTGTCTATCACTGAAGGAGGAAAAAAAATCCTACTACATTTTCCAAAAAGTACATTGGGTTTTAGTCCTGCAATTTCAGGTACTCACCCAGAATAAAATCCTCAGGAAGCCTGAAATACTGCATAGTAATATTAGACTAAATCAGCAGTACTTATTACAATGAAGTATTTTGACAATAAAGTTTTTTTTATTTTTATTCTGAAACGCCACTTATTTGATATTCAGAGATTGCTAAGGAATACTTGAGCAATCATTTCCCAGCACATGGCTACAAAAACTACAGCCATGATCTTTCAGGGTAAAGCCCAAAACAATATTTTTTCAAAACTGTACTTTAGTCCAAGTGGCACTTGCTAACACTCTAGATTTGTAAACCCTCTTTTTACAGCTGCTGCCTGCCGTTCTGACTTGTCCCATGTGACTTGTGTTCAAGACTCGAATCAAAGCAAAGCTTTTTTGAGCAGGATACCAAGGATACCACTTGGAGCATCAGAGAAAAGCCGAACTGAAAAGCCCCGTAGTTGGCCTCTGCATTAAATGAGATAGCTGCATCTTAGTCCCACCACTTCAGAGAGATCATTTCCCCAGCTACAGATTAATTCTTCATTTCCTACGGGCAGCTTATTCATCTGCTAGCCCTGTAATTAATGTTAAAGTTGCCAGAACACTTCCCCTTTCCCCTTGAATAAAGACAGATGCACAGATCATCCAACTTAGGGAGGTATCCAAAGCCAAAGATTAAATTAAGTTGGGGCTGGCTTGCCAATTTTTTACATGCAAATAATAAAAATGAAATTCCAAGGAGAGGGTGGGTTTTTTGATTTTGTTTTTGGTGTTCTTTTTTTTTTTTTTTCTTGTAAAAACAAATGAAGTGAAAGTCCTCTGATCTTTTAAGTGCAGAGCCACATAAAAAAAGGTCATGCACTGATCATGTCATAGTCAGAAGTTAAAAATTATTATTTTTTTTTCTTTATTCATATTTCCACATTTTCCTTGTTCAGCTTGTATGTACTACTCTTAGGTCATGGCTCTCCTTAAGCTGTAGCTTTAATCATAAGTAAAACCAGAATATAAAGTGCTTCTCTAATCTGCTACATTTTTGTCATTAAAGTTTTAAATTCCAGTATTGTAAAAGTTTGAAACCCTTCCCTCTCTGCCTGCTGAAAAAAAGAAAAAAAAAAAAGAGATTGAAACTAATATGACAACAAAATAATACCAAGTAAAAAAAATAAGGTAACTTACCTTGTTTTTTTCTTCAGTCTTGGCAGCCTGTCTACAAGCTGGATGCCAGATGGATGTACCTGGAGAGTAAGTTTAAAGTTGTGCTTTATTTGGTTCCCTAAGAAGTGCTTTTTATAGCATGCAACATGCTGACTGATTCCACTCCAGTCACGATTCTATGCATACTTCCAAAGCTAAAACTAACAACTTCTCCATACTGGTAAGCCTGGACATAAAAATTCTAAAAACTAGATGTGCTTCAGAAAGATACACGTTTTTCAGGATGCAAAATAAACATCAAAACCCAATATGGGACCACTGTAGCTCTCTCAGCCCAACCTGCTGCTTGCAGATGGCCACGTTCCAGCAGCAGCTTACAGCTGTGCTAAGTTGGGTTCTGAGTACCTCCAAGCATGGAGACCCACAGCACTTCTGTGCAATCAATTCCACCTTTCATGGTAATTTTATATTTCTTATATGAAGTTGGAACTTCCAGTTTTCTTGTTACGCATATTCACACCCAGGAAGAGCACTGTGGCATTTAAAAGTAGCTGAAAATTCAGTCCTTTTTTCAAAATTCTGCATTAATTCTGCATAAATTAAATACTAAAGAACTGCTTAATTCATGGGAACGTCCATCCTAGATAAAGAAAATACATGGACCAATTCTATATTTCATGTATCTATTGATGAGAAGGGTATGAACCCCAGAGATGCATGTCTACATAAGTGTGAAAAAGAAACTGAGTAACTTAGGAGTTCTGAATCTGTCAAAAAGAAAAAAAAAAGTCAATAGCTGAACTATTCAATAGGCTGCTCTGGGCAGCCTGGTCTGGTGGTTGGCGACCCTGCACATAGCAGGGGGTTGAAACTAGATGGTCATTGTGGTGCTTTTCAACCCAGGCCATTCTATGATTCTGATCTTATGATACGCATTGTGTTCAGTGCTCAGTGGAAGTGAAACGTGTGTTCCTATATAAAATAAAGGTTTATCTGTACATTTTAATAGGAAAAAAGAACTTTTATGTTTATGCTGGTCTGAAATAGGGCATGACACAAGATAAAGCATTTCTCCACACTCTTAAATAAAATCAGTACACAGTAAGTTGTTTCTAAGTAAATGGGAAGTTGAGAACTTCTGTGTCATAAATATTAAATATTGTTACTGGGTGGAGAACACCAATAGGAAATGTTTTGTTTTCAGAGCAGCTTGATAGTTTTCTTCACCAGTGGATTTTGGAAAGAAGATAGAAAGTCTATTTCCCAGAAAGCAGGTGGAGAGCATCAGAATTTGTTTTCCAAAAATAATCCAGATGAACTCAGACTAAAGCAGTACAAGACTGAAAATTCAAACTGAATACATTAACTTTACTAAGTTTTTGAAGTTTTCTGAGGATGTAACTACCAAAAAATGGCTTAATAGCACTTCAAATTCATGCTAGATTATGCTCCAATTATGAATGTTGCCCACTGAAAGAGCTTGTCCCAGAAGTCACATAAGCACAATTTTCCTAGTGGTTTTAAATAGAAATTAGATAACTTTTTTTGAACAATTTACTCCCATCTGTAGTCACACAAAACTGCCTGGGTCATTTCACCCAAAAGTCATCTGCTGGCTGACTACTGAAGACTCTAAGGTCTGCAACACTTTAAGTAACTTCAGATTAGTTTAGTAAAGGAGTGACGAATGTTTTCATAAAACCCTGTTTTAGCTAACACATCTGGTCAGGCAGTCCAAATATCTAATCACAGATCTTTCACAGAATTAACACCAGTTTCTAATGGAAGCTGTTCTTCATCTGAAGACAAGAAGTGTATTAAAAAAAGTTGGTAGGAATGTTTCACGCACCAGAAAATAAAGTGATTAAGGCACTTTCAAATTAACAGGACTTGAGCATAGTTTGTAATGGTTTGAACCAGAAAGTAGCACAAAAACTAACAGCTATCCTTAAAATAAAGTGAACTTAAAAGTTTAATTACAGTTGTGTTTCTGAGGGTTTGAAATCTAGAAACAAATCCGTAGTTTGATATCTTTTTTAAAGCATTGATTTCCCGGGAGATTTTAGTACTGCTAAGCTACTTTGCAATTGGAAGAACCACAGCATTCTCTGGCTCTTGAGAAAGAACACATGAGGATAGACAAGGATCATTATGTCCTTTAATGAGCTCGTTCTTGTAGTAAACCAAAGCGACAATATAACTGTCATTCTGAATAACCTACTAAATTATAAACAGATCTTACTGTTGCATTTTAAGGTTTAGCTTTTCCAGCTTAAAGAATGACTTCAAAGTACACTTCAAGAAAACTTTGGGCAATTGCATAAGTTGTAATACAGATCTGGGCTAGCATGTAATTTTGAGATAACATACAACTTTGCAGTTCCCACATCTTACTGGGTTTCTGTTTTCTATCTTGCTTTGAGTACATAAGGCCAATTAAAGACATAGGCAAAAGCCTTCATTTCCCCTGGAGATTGACCCTATATTTAACTATGCATACCTTTTTTTCTTTGATAAATTTAGTACAGTTAAATTTTACTACATCTGAAATGCAGATTTAGTTTGTATCTGTGTTATTTAAAAAAAATATATTATTATTTTTAATGAATAAGTTACAGAGCTATTCTTCACTACTGCCAGTAAAGTTTTCTGACAAGGAAAAGTGAATTTCTCCTGTCCAAGCTTATGGCTGCCTCTGGTATTAATCTATTGTCTGGTAAGGTCTTCAGATCCATGGCATCCTCATCTCCACTTTCCAGGGGTAGTTAGGTCTGACTGAAGGAAATTTAAGTAAGGATCAAGAGATTTTCTCCTTGTTTGCAAATGGGTAATGGGCACAGAATTGTTCAAAGATTTGCAGTGACAGCTTTAGGGAACCTACTGTACTATGTGTGTATTAGCTTTTATCTGGACCACTTGTAACTGCAGAAAAACATTTTCTAGCAAAAGGAAAAATTCATAAACTTCACTGTCAAGTAGTTTCACCTGCTGGAAATAACTACTACTACTTCTTTCAATGATTAATACTTGCTATCGATTTAAATTAGGATAGAAGTAATAGTGAATAAGAAGCAGTGGGAGGGGAGAGGAAGGAATTGAAGTGTTTTTGCTTTGGTTTGCATTTTTGCTTTTACCTAACTTGAATGTATCAATCTTCACTTCTTTTGGTAGATATGAAGTGAGAATACACATAATACAACTCAGCCATGAAAGCAGGTACGGGCAAAAGGGAACCACGAAGCCAAGTGTTACTGCTTTGTTTGTTTATTTTACCTTGAAGATACATTTCTTCTCCTTCTGCAAACATCTGACTGCACCTGACACATCGTGCACAAGTAGGATGATAATGTTTTTCTCCTGCCTGTTCAGGAAAAGGAAATAAGTAGAGTAAGCATTCTAGTGAATTGTAAGACTTCTTTATGAGAAGGGACCCTTTTTCCATGAACTAGAATATGATTAAAGTAAATCAGTTAATTTCAATTAGTTCAACAATCTCCCATACATCAGCAATACCTATTTATGATTACATACATTTCACTTTATAGAATCAAATTGTGGTCTTCTCTACTCCAAGAAAATTACCGTGCAATAGTTAAGCTTGTGAATTTATGAAACAGAAAACATTCTTACAAAATGAACACATTTTCCATGTAAACAATCATACTACGCACCAAGTGCAAGGAAGCTTAGGAATTACCTATAGAAGGCAAGTGGGAGACCATAACCTTGAGCACAGATTTTAAATTCCCTTATACTCCTCACAACCCCACTATACATATACTCTTAAAGCACATCAAGAAATATCTTGTGAAAGGAATGTTTGTATTTGCTTCGAAAGCAAAGTGTCTTGCAAATAATGAATACAGAAGTGCATCCATGAGAGACGTGTGGCTGGGTAATAGCTCTGTTAGTCCAGAACTTACATCTTCATGTTCTGTACCCTAAATTCCTCACACAGATAAACCAGAAGACAGTAATCTCTGTAACAATATCATTGTTTTCAATTGGGATGGGAATAGAAATGTGTTTGGAAAAGGTTAGTAAGTCATCAATTTCCAATTACATTGTAACCCCACTAATTTCAACTTTTTCACCTCTCATTTCAGATTGTTTTTCAAGAGGAGAAAACTACCTGGTATAAAAAAGCAAGGGATCTCCAAGGAGACTCTACAACCTCTCCAGGCAACCTCTTCCACTGCTCAGCCACCTACCCAGTAAAAAAGTGTTTTCTGATGTTCAGACAACTTCCTATGCTTCAGTTTGTGCCTACTGCCTCTTGTCCTGGCACCAGACTCCACTAAAAAGAGCCTGGTTTCATCCTCACTCCACTCTTCCTTTGGGTACGCACCCCTTTATCCAGAGTTCTCACCTACAACTCATGTGGTCTCTATATGGAACAGATCCTTGTTAGGTTCAACAGCCCCAAAACAGGTCGTGGATATGCTCCTAGCAATCCTTACTCTTCAGAAGCACCTATGGAACCACAAGCCATACCATTGCAACTCTTCTGTGTTCTCCTTGACCCCAAGTTCTGCAGTGCTAGACAGAATGGCCCACAATTTTAGGCTCATGGACAATGCCACTTCTATTAAGAACAAAAACAAGAGACCAGGTTACTCTAAAGTTAAGTTCGAGTCCATAAGAAATTTCCATGAGTTAACAATAGGGCAAAATATTTTTATGTTGAATGTTTCATAAACTGTTAATCTGGAGAAGGTTGAAATAGCCATTAAAACTTTGTGTACCTTCAGCAGGTTACTCTCAATTATTGTCCCACTATCTTTGGTAACCATTGCACCTTCTATTAATCTAGAACACTGTTACTACAAACATGACTTCTCAGTGTTTTTCATTAAGTGAATGAAGTCACCAATGGTATTTATATTGAAGAACATATTCTGAGTCTGGAGGCTATTCTGCCATTCACAATATCAAATACAGCAGCATAATAAATTTAGGTTAAAGAATATCTGTTTTCTGCTTCACAGAATGGTTTGAGTTGGAAGGAATCTCAAAGACCACCCAGTTCCAGACCTGCTGCCACGAGCAGGGACACATTCCTTGTGGCAAAACCTACCACATCAGAATTACTATTTTGAAAGAAGAAAAAAAAAACAACAAAAAAAACAGTTCCTTTTTACTATTCTTTTTATCATAATGTTTGTGCTGAGTGTTTTCTGCAGCTTTAGAAATGGAAGATGATTGCTATTTATTATGTCAACCCCTTAAGTTATCATACCATTAAGAGTGTGTAAAGGGTTTAAACCCCATGAGTTTTAAATTGTTTCCCTGAATACAGGTGTTTAAGGACAGAAGACTACTGAACTATCTCCATATAATCTAATAATATGTTGAAAAGAAGTATTATTTTTCTTGGAAGATTCATAATTCACAAACATTCCTAATGCAATTCATGGCCTCAATAATTCAGTAGATAAAGTTCCCAGGTAAACACTATCTAAGAGAGGTCAATAACTCCTATGCCAAAATAAACTGTCAGAATACATTCTCATATAACCTGTACTGTAACATGCAAACTTTTGTTACATTTCTCTTGTAACCAAAGCACACAATATAAGACATGCCACACTCTTTATCAGTATTTAAAACATCACGTTTGTAAATGATAGATGCTAGCTAAATCTGAGATTTTAAACTTGATGCAGGAATTAACTCACAGTATTCTCAAATAGGTTTATATTCTTCGCCTGATTAGATACCATGAATTATACTGAGACACTGGGAACTGGGTGCGTCAGGTCTAAATGCAAAATGTAATCTCATTTGGGTTCATGCCAAAGGGGCTTTTGCTGGAGTCCCTCCCTCAGAGTATTTCAGAGAGTTCATCTCATAGATGAGCAATTGATTCCATCAGAACTCAGAAATCTTATATGCAATAACTGTTTTATGTTTTCAGTTTAGTTGTAAAGATGGGCTAGTTATTTTTTTCTTGGTTATACTGATGTAAGGGAGTTTAATGCAAAAAACAAAACATATACACATTAATACACATATTACACATAATACACATATTCCTATAATACACAAATTTCTAAACATATGTGTAATTCTTGGCACAGTTTGAAAGCTTAGTTTGACAGACTGTTGTATCAGTGTTGCTTGTTAAATAAAATATCAACACAATGAGAGGTACCATTAATCTCTGAGAGATCTCTTACTGTTCAAACATCATAGAATCACAGAATATCCTGAGTAGGAAGGGACCCACAAGGACCACTGAGTACAACTCCTGGCTCCACACAGGACCATCCAAAAATCAAGCTGTATTTCTAGGAGCGTTGTCCAACCAGTTTTCCTTAAGCACTGAGCCAAAGTCTTAGTTTAATTTAAAGATGGGCTCAAAACAGTCCTAAAAACTCAGAAAAAGCACTACGAATCACTTCATTTTTCTTAAGTTAGATGAACCACTTCCTATGGCAGTTCTCTTCTGTGCAGTTGATGGAGTTTTTTGGACAGTCAACATGAGAAACATATTCACACTGGCTGTAGATAACTGATAACTCCCCACACTCCTCATTGAAAGCATGAGGAGCACCACAATGTTACTGACTGTCCCACAGCGCATCAACAAGCAAACCAAAGCTTCACTGACAGCAGGACAAGTCATTGCAGAAATGCATTTACAACCATGTTTTCTCATTTAACATACTTTAAGGCTTGAATACACAAAAAGGAGAAAAAAAAAAAAAACAAAACAAAAACAATCTGATGTGATAAGAACGAATCACATAATTTAAAGCACAATTTCCAGACAATTAGGGGAGTAGTCCTAGAGTCTGTAGGGAACTGAGAGCAGTAAGAACATCATGCCTGAAAAACATGCAGCATAATTTGTACCAGAAAGAATAACCACTAAAAGTTGGGTTCTAAATTAGCTGTCATCACTCAGGGAAAAGATATTACATTACTGTAGACAGCTCAGTGAAAACCTCTGCTCATTCTCTAGCAACGGTCGTGATAACTGATGAAGTCATAAAACATATAAAAGAATGTATGTATAGTAATTTAAACTCTATCATAATGACACTGCTATTCTGGTGTCTCTTGCCATTGTTGGAAGTGTAATAGGTGTAGTTTTTTACTAGAGGTGATAAGCAGTAAGTGCTTAAGGATTGACACTTGAGGGATTGAAGAATTGGAACTGTGGCCCAGAGCTCAAATTGTAAACTAAGACCAAGGAAGTAGACTCAAGATTTCTAATGGCTCTCCCATGAGTGAAGCATAAGTACACTATATCTCACTGTGCTGCTGACTTAGTAAAGTTATATGTAAAGAGAAGATAGAAAGTAGACAAAACCATTTAATGTGTTAAATAATTAAACTTGTAACTACTTGATTGCTGTCCTGACAGTGAAAGGAAATCTGTCCCATAGTCAAAATGCATGGTAGTAACTTATGTCTTTCAGCACAGGGAATCAAAAACTTGTTTAAGTGGAAAAAGACATTAGACTGCTGTGATGAAACCATCATATTAAAACTCATTTTCTATGTTAAAGAAGTATAATGTAGAATGCTGTAATACTTCATTATTCATTAAGTCTCATTTGCTGAGATGTCTAAATCCTACCATCCTCGTATTCTAAAATCTCTAAATGAAGTCCTGACTGAAGACTACCTCAATCAAAGATAACTCAGGTCAACCTGCAAGGTTATATGAAAGCATGGAGCAAATTGCAGGACTCAGAAACAAATTCAATAGTAGACTTGTGTCAAGGAAGTTACAATCTTCTCATGTAGAACAAATCCACTGGAGAGTTAGGTCATCGCTAAAAAGCCATCTGTTCAAGCAGAGGAAAACAGAGTGAAGCACAAAACATCCAACAGTCTATACCTTTGCATCAGGCAGCTTCTCACACTGAAAAGAACCAAAGATTTTATTAAACATACAACTCAACACCTGCTCCCTGTTTAAGTGGGAGTTACTATTTGTTAGGGAGAGGAGAGGAAAACAATTATGGAGTAGTGATGGACAGAAGTTTAAAACTTCAATTAGACTATAAATTGTTCTCTTTGTCTATAGTTTCCTTAATTTCCAATAACATGGATTACATTAAAGGTCACTGAGATTTCTGCAAGTGCATTTAATAATTCAGCTAGTAGTAGAAACACCATTCAGTTTAAAGTCATGAAGAGAAGTGCTGTTTATCAGCCACTCACTAATAATTCTGCCATTCCATGCATGAAGTGGCATAGTATGTGAACCATGCTGTCTCCATGAACTGGAATCCATTTACTATTTTCAAATAAGTGTGATGATATTCAGAAACTAGATAAACATTGCAGCTAAAAGTAGATGACTGTGCTCAGTTGTCATATAAAATATCTGTTCATATTTATAGCAAAGCAACACTTTTGCTTACGCTACAGAAGAACTTAAAGAACTGCTCAGTAGTAGTTGTATACAATAATGGCTAACTTAGTAAACAGCTGTCATGTCATCTACTGATTACGAAGGGAAGGCAACATTAACCAGGCAGAGATATTTAGCAAAATACCCATTGTTCATGTTATACAACAACACTGAGAGAAGTGTGAGAGTCACAAGACAAAAGGAAAATTATGTGGAGAAAAACTCTTGCTAATTCTCTTAGTCATGGTGGACCTGACTCACCAATGAGTCACTGCAGCAGCATGCCAAGGCAAGAAAACTATCTTAAATGGGGTTTACACCAGTGTAAATGTTTTGTAATGCTTTGAATCACTCCTTCTCCTCATCGTCTTATTGGACTAATTTCTGAACCCATTCAATGCCAAGAAACATTCATTTGAATTGTTTAACCCATGCACCTACTGCATTACTTACGGCTTTGCATGTCTCACAAGTACAGTTGTTTCACATTGTGTCTTGGTGCTGGCTCATCCCTCTGTACTTTGCAGAGCCTTGTGACTTCCCACCCACATTTGAGTCATTTTTACTCCTTCCCACACACATTTTATTCTTCTAGGTATAAAGTGCAGAATCAAATGTACCAATAGGGACATTTATCTCAGAATCAGAGTAACTTATTGTACATACTGGACACTCAAAACAATAAGTTTCTAATGCTTTAGGGAGAAATAAAAAATGAATAAAAGTTTTAAAGGGAATAATTAAGAAAAAGCAAGAATAGAAAAGGCTCAGCACTATTATAACTGCAATCTCATTCTGTGACATCTGCAAATAAGTTTTTACTAAGGAGCAATGTCAGCACTGCCACAATCAGCCAAAAGCTGGAAAAGTTCAACAAAGCAATTTTTCTACAGAACTTTTTATACTATCATGTAAATCAAAAAGGTTGAACATGCCTACAATCACTAATTTTGCACTCAGTTGCTTTTGTTATGCAATGAATGATCTGCCCCTTTTGTCTTTTTCTGCTCAGCTTTGCAGCTTCGCCTTGCCACCCACTGAGACTGGAAGAGGCTTCTGTTTTCCATTTGCCCGATTACCTCCTTCATTTCTTTAAAACTTCCCTCTCCCACTCCTTCGAACACACTTGTGGCCCAAGACAAACTGCAGCTGGCTCTCACTTCTACCATCCCTTGACAGGGGAGAGAGAGAAAGAAAGGAGAAAGATGACTTGCAGGCATAGCCCTCTTCCTTTTCAGCTTGCAGCTGTGGATTTAGCCCACCCATTTCAGACACGAAGAATGAATCTACAAACAACAGTGAACAGCACTGGTGAGGAAGGATGATGTATCAAATGAAGGCAGCACAGATCTTCTTACGTGGGGTGCAGTGGTCTAGGTTGCAGACATCTGAGGGCAGAAGCTGTTTCTCAATGTGTGCCTAAGCGAGAGCTGACATTTTGGATCTTCAGATTTAGCTGGGACCAAAAATGCTACTGTCATGCACACAATGGACAGTGATAGTACTTCCTGAAAATAGGAAAGTACTGCTTTCATATTCATCAGTGCATTTCTGAGTACAAAAATGCTGAAAGTTGGGAGAAGAAAGAAAACCTAAAAAAATACAAGAAACGAGCTGCAAAGGCTGTTTTCCTGCTAATACAGTACATTGTCAGTTGGGCCAGAGCATACTCAAGATGCTTTATAAGCAAAGGCACTTGTCACTAAGTGCACTTATTGCTACACCACTGTCACAATAACAGGAGAGAGCTGGAGGGATGCTGGTGTGATGCTAGCTGCATCATGGCTGTACTACAGGGCACTGAAGAGAAGCGGCGCACCTAAGCCATAAATCAGAAGGAACACAAGGAGAGAAATTATGTGAAGGATGAAAAACTGAAGAATTCCAAAATGCAATGCTTCCCATTGTCAAAATATTCAAGTGTTAGCAAAGATTGCAAGATAATAATGCATCACCACAGCAACACAGTGCTTAGTAGGGCACTATAAATGGCATACTATCTGCTGTTTGTATCTGATGCTCAGAATACACAGGCTGAATTCTGAAGCCAGTACTTTAATACAAAACTGTCATAAGAGATTAAGACAGATAAAAGTAATTAATTTTTATTATGATCACTTATGATAGTTAGATGATACTACATTTTTGCATTAAAACAAAGCAGAGGTCAGCATTCACCTGCCTTCAAAAGGTCTAACCCCGAGCCTGGAATATAACTATGCACTAAAACTCCATCACATACAAACCCACACAAGTACAAGTGCATAGCAACTCTGTCAGAGATCTTTTCCATCCATTTGAGAATTATTCTCTCAAGAAGATAAAGTACATAACTGAAAAAAAATTGAAAAGCAGTAGCAATTTTTACCTCTGTATGAGCCAGTTTCCCACAGATTTTTAACTTCTCTTTTATATTATTCAAAAACAGTTTTCAGAATCCCTTACTTTGGTAAAAATCTGACAAGGCTTAAGCTATCAACAAAAGCTCCTCACTGTGCTTACTCGAGAACCCTGAAAATTGACTTACAGGGTTAAAATTCTGCAAACAGTTCTTTTCAGTGTACACTAGTTCTTCCTGACTTCCATGAGGTTTTAGCAGACCAGACAATAGTAATGGATAAGCATAGCTCTGTATTTCCTTCTGGAGAGAACAGAGTGTTGCAAAAGGGAAAGAATGAGGGTGGGACACAGATAAGGTGAATGAACCCAACATATTGCAATTGGCCTACAGAAAAGGTTAAAAACTAAAATTGACGATATTTATACGCTTATGGATTGTATTTCTAATCATATCTGTTTTAAAGGAAAACGTTCAGCTGACAGCACTCACCCACCCAAGTTCAGATACAGTGTGCTGATGATTAACCTGCACTTGCAAACCAGCAGCCCCAGACAAACACACGTAGCACCAAAACAGAGACAGCTCTCAAAGTGCAAAATGTCTTGCATCTCAATAAGCACCAATCATTGAAAGCTCTAGTTAACGTTTCCTACCTTCAATGGATTCCTTGGATAAGAGCTAATGCTGATTTATTTAGCTGTATCTTTTCCAACAGTTTTCCTTCTTTTCTTGTGATGGAGAGAACTGTCGTGCAGAGCAGTATCTAAGTGAGGATTAGTACAGACACTCAGATCCTTCTGCTGCTCTGACAGCCTTCTCCAGGCTGATCATGCTACAGGAAATACTTCATGCACATAGACAGAATCACTTTTACTGCATGCTTCAGCACTAATGCTTACATTGTAAGCTGCTGGAGCACCTTTCACACATCACTAGGTTTTGTTGTAAGTGAAACAGCAGGGTAACGGGCATTTCAGAACAAACCATTATTCCAAACTGCGGGCAGAAATTCGTGCACCCCGCTGTAAAGAATTAGTCTCGTCTCTCTACTGTGCTGAGACTTTTGAATAAGGAAAGGGAATTGAGTTACAAAGTAGATGTGGCTGCAAACAGCTCAACCCTAAGGCAAAGCAAAAAGCAAACTACAAAAAGAAAAAGAGAAAAAAAGATTCATGCTTTAATTAATAAGTCGCTGAGGTGTAACTGCCATCTAATTGACATATACATAATTGACATTTCTAGTCTAATTCCTGTCTAGTGCCTTCTGCATTTGTTCCTTCATTTTAAAGCAGCATCTGGTTATGATGAATAATTTTTAAAAATATTGATTATATTTTGTAGATATTTACACATACACGTAAAACAGCAAAATGTTAACTCTTCCTTCCCCCATATGCTGAGTACCATGCTGCCATTTCAGAGGGAGCATTTGGACCCATCTTCACGTTTGACAAACGATATGGGCATTTTCACCTGCTCAAGTAGGGCACATTTATACCACAGCCATAGGTGTAAACCAGAGCATGGTGGTAGACAGAAGTCTAGTCAAGATTTGAAAATATCCCTCTGTCTGCAGCCCAGATCACCAATTACAGCAGTAATTGGTTTGCATGGAAATAAGCTTCCAGAGGCCTCCAATAATCCAATAATCCTCCAATATTTTACACTATCAGCTTTTGTCCACATTAAATTCAAAGCAGCAGGTTATAACAGCGGAGAATCATACTGAGCATGGCAGCCTGCTAAGAGGCAGCTCAGACCGGACAGAACTGCTGCAGCTGCCTATCTAAGCAATCACATCTGCTTTCCTCACAGCCCGCAATGTGTTTGCAATCAAAACATCTCCAGAGGCTGTCTTTGGCTGTGAAGGTTTCCTCTAAGGACCTAGGAAATCATTAGTTGAAACAGTAGATGAAGAGAAACACACCCCAAGTCATTTCTTACAAGAGGCTATCAATGGTTATGAAGCCAGAGAAAGAAAAACACCTTCAGGGCAAGCTATCTCAGGGAAGCAATTTTCTTTAGAAATGGAGAAAAGAGTTACTAGCATTGCCCAAGGTAGTGGTGGGACATCATCCAGAGCACAGCGTCCATCCTTGCTGAGATGCATGGATTCTCAGGGGGCAGTGAGCACTCAGAGGACTACAAGCATCACAGTAAGAGTCTGGAGCTGATTTTGAGGAAATGATTTCAAATTAAAAGAGGAGAGATTTGGATTGGATATAAGGAAGAAGCTTTTTACAATAAGGTTGGTGAGATACTTGCACAGGTTGCCCAGAGATATGGTGGGTGCCCCATCCCTGTAGACATTCAAGGTCAGGCTGGATGGGGCTCTGAGTAACCTGGTCAAGCTGTAGGTGTCCCTGTTCATCACAGGGAAGTTGGACTACATGGCTGAAGGATTTTAAAGTGTCCCTTCGAACTCAAACAATTCTATGATTCTATGATTTTCAGGAGTTGAGAAGAATTCAGCTTGTTTATTTTAGCAAAACTGAAGTTGACAGGGACTAAGACTGGTAAATTTTCCTTAGAGACCTTCAATTAAAAGGAAGAATATCAAAAGAGCTAAAAATCAGTCTTTATGAGGAGAGTTAGCAACTGTGGACTGACCACACACAAATAGAGAGATGCTGGAATTAAGATTATTTTTCTAATTATCAGTTACAGAAATCCCAGCAGGATTCCCAGAAGGAAACTGAAATGTGTCACTGTCTGACAACCAACCCCTCCACACAAAACATCAGCCCCCCCAGCACCTGCACAGGCTGTTCTGAGGAAAAGACAGGACACAAGGAGCCTGCCTCTGTCCCCTCCAAGCAGAACACAACTAGGAGACTGACTGAAGATCATTAAATAAATGCTAAGTGTTCTCTGGAAGGAAAGGAATTTGTTCCAGGATCTGAGTTACCATGTACAATACAGAGTATTTTTCTATCAAGGCAATTACACTTATTTTGTCTATTTTTATGATGTGTTTATTAGCACAAGTTGATAATAAATAACATTTGCATATGACATTAAAAAAGAGAAAATATATATTTTTAGCGCCAAATAGATTGGAACACAACAAAATGGAGAAAAAAGGTTAAAAAATCAACAGCTTATTATTTTAAAAAGTGTTTATTTTCTGTGCTGTTGCATGAGGTTTGCGATTGCTGGATGGGGAACAGAGCTACAGCACAAGCTCATGCTCTGTGCTACAGTTATAGCACAAAAAGATAAACCCTAAAGGTTTTCATTTGCACTGCAGTTAAAGTCAAACAAGAAAGTAAACACCAGCCATATCTTGCTGCTCATTTTGGATGGTAGGTTTATCAATATTAATGGTCAGACCGAAATTGTATCAATTTCTAGGACAGGGTGGATGTTGCATGAAGCAGTGCTCTTCAGGTTTTCAAATCAAACCTTCTCCAAACAAGCATTGGTGAGAAGAGTTTTTGTAAAAATAACAGCAAAAATGTTGCTGTTTAAAGCAATACAATAATTTATGGTCTCCATAAGTCAGTTTAACCTCATTTGTAGATTTATCAATACAAGTTCTCTGGGAGACTGGGGAAAGGCAAGGTGGACTGAAGAGGAAGACACAAGAAGTGAGAAACAGTTATCCTGTGTTTAAGTTTCTTTACTACATGAAATAGAGCTGGCCCTAAGAAAATGCACTGAATGAAGAATTTAAGTAACTAAATCATTACTGTATTTGGCTGGCAACCTACAAAAGCAACCATGTTTTTATAATTTATCATTAATTCACAATAGTTGACTCTCCCTTCCTCCTCTGCTGAATAAACACTTTAAATGAACTAGTGTTGGAAAGGGAGACAGCATTTTAAAATCTGGGCACAGAACAATTGTGGAAGCAGCTGTCCTCCTGACATTATCACAGAAATCAGAGATGGAAAAAATCCTATTAGGTCATATAGTCCCGCCCTTTGTCATTGCAGGATTGTTCCCTAACGTAGATTTTCCAGTGCCTTGTCCAATCTAGTTTTAACATGATCTAAGTGATAGCTTCCAGCAGCTCCCTTGGGGAACTGTTCCTCTGGCTAAGAAGTATCACTGACAATTTTTTTTTCTCCTTTTTATCAGCAATTCACCCTATTATTTCTATGTATTATTTCTATGCCTCTCCAGATTATATTTAAGGCCACAGAAGTAAATGCTGAAGTATTGAAAAACACTTCAGGATTCCAAACAATTCTAAAGGAAAATGTATACAATGACAAGCAGCCACAGCTACTTTTTGTTTTTGTCCTCCTGACCAGGAGATGTACAAGTGTCCCAGCAACCTGACCAGAGACAAACACAGAATGCGATACTGGACAGACAGAAAAGATCAGCCCCAACTCTTACACATTGGAATTAATCTGTCTGCTGAGGACAAACAACAAATGACTTAACTGCATTAGCAATGGATGTGGTCTCTGTGTTCTTTCAAATTGGTTTGCTTAAGGTGTGAGTTTTAGTCTCTCTTCCTCGTGATACGATGTGTGCACTACCTCCTTATTCAGCTACTCTTCACTTCTGACACTACAACTCAGTGACCATTTTAAGTGATCCCTCAGAGAGATTCAGACACTGAATATTAATGTACCTGTTGTAATCTATTGCCTGCTTCAAGCTAACTTCATCTTGGCTTTCCTGTATGGAAGTGACATTATCTGATACTGCTGCAATTTTACAGGTTGCAAAAGTCCTCTCTTCTACTTATCTCCTTTCTTTTTTAAAAAAGCTTACAGAATCCTGCATCAGTACTTTTGGCCACATTTAAATATCACAGGTTTCAATCAACACTGCTTGGTACCGAATAATAACAGTATCAGTGCTACCATTTTTTCAATAGAGGAACACTGTAACTGAGTGGGGATGAAGGAGAGAATATAAGAAGCCAAATATCCACCAACCAAAACCTTACCTAGAACTACAATGAGCTACATAATCACAGATGGTCAAATTCCTACATAGTCTTTAAAGAATGATCTTATCTCAAGTTTATTTTGCTAAGTCTCTAATAAAATAAGGAACCAAACTCTGGGTAATTTTCATCAGGTAAAAAGAGTATTTTTTGTACATATGTTATTATGAGTGTATTTTCTGAGATTTTATAAAACATTTCATAAAAACAATTGGAAAATGCTTTCTGTGTATTAACCAGAATACCTCATGATGCCAACAAATATGGACTCGTTCCTTCCGCTTACCACCTGATCCCCTCCATAGCTACTGCTGTTCACCGTTTAGATAATTATTCTGTGCATGACTTCTAGCAGCTCTGGAGGATGTCTGTTGTGACCGCTTTCTCTAAATTGTGAAATTGAGTAGAACAAACAGGGATCTGAGGAGCCGCTTCCTAACTCCAACACTGCTAGGGCTCAATTGGATCACTGCAGACGGATTCAAATCCTATTTAGATCAAAGAACTGTATTTACTTCTGACGCTCGGACAGTTATATGAAAATCTGGTTTTGAAAAAAGCACCTACGCTAAACAACATCCTTAAATTTTAGAACAACAAACTCTGAAAAACAAATCTAAAAACACAATAAAAGCAGCAGAATAACATAACTTACTTCTGGGTAAAAAAAAAATCTCAAGTTATTCCTTTTACTTTTTCATGTATCTGATAATGTATTCACTTCCCATTTCTTCTACTTGAATGTTCGCCAGTACTATATTTATCCATTTAAGAACTTAAATATAAAATTATTAAAAGAAGAAACAGAAAACAATCATAAAAGTCATTCATATGATTTCATAATTAAACTTGTGTTAACATTCATTTGTGAGCATAGAAATACCTAGCAGAGAGAAATTCTCTTTGCATATGTTATGATTTGAGTGACAGATTCTCCTTACCTCAAGCACTCTTCCCGTAATATATTTTTCACAATTGTCACATCTGATACCAAACTTTGCATGATAGTCCGTTTCACAATATGGAATGCCATCCCTACAGAACAAGGACAGACAACACAGAGATTGCTTTACGTTGGGTTACAGGTTTTCTGGGAGATTATACAACTAAAATACGTTAACAGTTATAGTTGAAAAATACGAAGAATAAAAATCAAAGTCTTAGTGTTTCTTTTTCTAAAAAGTTAGAATCAGGAAACTTAGACAACTTAAAAACTGTTAATTTCACACTTGGATCACAATTTTACAATATTTTATGAAATTTTACATTTAGATCATTAAACAGGTAAGTGAAATTTCTCTAGAAGAACTGGAGATTGTTCTAATATTGTAAAATGCAAATGAAGTATAGTTAAATACATTTAGTGCATTAGTTCATAATATGCTAGAAGAACCCATGATTGGATGGCAAATGCTCAGTTTTTTGAGGCTTTTACTTGTGGAAAAATAAGCATTAACTTTACAGTAGACAAGTTTGAATGCTAGAGACTAACCTATGAGTTATCACAAAAATCAACTGAATTGATTGAAAAATGGATGTTTCTTCTCTTCAATTTTGTTTGTTTGGGATTTAGTTTATTCAAGAGAGTAGAATGGGATTTGAGACAATGTGCAACCATACTTGGGAACACCCTTTTATTAAATACTATTTTCTCAGTCTCCAGTGCATGCTGTGAAATTAACTTATATTAATCCAAATCCAAGGAACTGTTGAAAGTCAGCGAGATGCTGGCTGTGAAGCCCCATCATTTTTGAATCTCTGGGCACTGATGGTTGAGTTAGCTGTTTAGGAAAATTTTGTCATATCAACATAATTCTCCAATGCAGAAATTAATCCCAGTTGCTTTGGCCAGTGAAAACTCTGTATCTCATCAGACTGATATGAGTGCTGACACGGACTTGGTCTCCATGTGTGCTTTGTGCTAACTCTTATTGCTGTCATCAGATTCAGTCCAAATCTGATAGCACAAGTGTCAAGCAGCACAAAGCCCCAATATATAACTCTTTAATGAACACTTTAAGATTCTTTTTGCTTATGTGAAACACATGGAAAGGATAATATCTGCTTGTTCATATTACAGCATCACAGACAGAAAGGCATACACAAATAAAGAACACATCTGCAGAGCTTTGAAGCATACTCCACCCATTGGCTTCCTTTAGCACAGCTGCTCTGGTAACTCAAGGTAAATTGACAAATTCTATTTTATTCATTTTGTTTTTCTTTTTTAATTCATTTTAATACAAATTGAGTAATGCTTGGTAATCTTTTATACCTCTCCAAACATTTATGAAGACAAACTGAAGGATATACAACACTGAATTATTCATTTGGTATCAGAAATATGCTTCAGAAAGTGAGCTTCCCCACTCAACTTACTTGCTGATGTACTCTGCGTTCAGTAGCTTGCCACATGTATTGCACTTAAAACAGCCCAAATGCCAGTGTTTGTCCAAGGCAACCAATGACTGCCCATTTTTTATTTCTGAACCACAGCCTCCACAATCTGCAAGAGAGAAAAATCCAATGAGTGCATCATATGCTTTAAACTCTCAAGTAATGATACAGGTTACTGCAATACAAGAATCAATTTGTGTCTTAGTAACAGCTTGCATGTGCTCTAAAGCTTGCTGCTGACTGCTCACCAATGGATGACAAGCAGTGCTGCACTAATGTCCTACATGGCATGAATAATCCAACAAAGAAGCAAAACCTAATAACTCACATTTCTAGTGACTTAGGTTATATTTTATATCCTTATATACTGTCTAAAAAATATGAAGTCTTGCTCATTAAGTTCTAAAGTATTGCAAATCAGCCCAATGAGACAAATAAGAAAAAAGAGCTGAAAGTTACAAGACTAGAATTAACTATTAATTCTTTTTGTTAGACTTTGCTTCTGAAACTGACAGTTTAACTCATAATTCAAAATTTTTCCACAACTGGGGAAAAAAACTAAGCTGAAATTCTGATTTGAACTTCTTACCTACATAAAAACATGAGAAGCATCACAAGTTGTGACACTGGATGCGCAACACGTGAAACTGATGGCTGGCTACATACTCATTATTTATAGAAAATCATACATAATCTGGATACTTCTGACTATACCAGTAAAACATAAAACCACTCTCAGGCACTATGTGTTCATGACCCTGTCTAGTGAATCCACATAGACATGGAATTTGAAGTTCTATACTCTACATGAATCCTCAAATATCCTATACAGTCCAGCTCACATTCCATCTTCACTCTCTTCAGTTTCCCATCTGTGTGCAATTCTCTCACAAAATGTTAGAACATTCAGATTCACAATACATGGAAAATATCAGTGCTAAACTGATTCTAGAATCAATACAATCAGTAATCAATCTAATCTTCTGTTTGATATTATCTAAAACCTTTTGTTTTTTTCTTTTGGAGGAGTTCTTCACGTATACCAACAGTTTACTTGGGAAAAGACAAATCCAAAGACACATTAAAGCTTTGTTTAGTGATTTCAGAGAAGAAAAAAAACATCTTGCATGGAAGAGAAAATATGCAAAAAGCATAAAAAAAGATTTATCTAGTTATTAAGAAAGAACACCAAGTGTACGATCTCATCAGAAGACTTAAACAGTCCTCTTAAAAACTTTTTGATTTAAGCTTTAGCTGATGATGTGATCCTAATGAGACACTCTGTGCAATTGCAAATATTTAATTTCTGAGCACACAACTACAAAGGGTAGATCTTATTTTCCTTTAGTGGATTTGGAATGGATTAAGGGAGAAATAGTATGTCTCTTTAGTATCACTCTGTACAGAACTAATAGGTGGAAACAGATCAGCACAAAAGTGTGTGCAGCACAGACCAGAACACTGGAGTTTTGCTAATAAAAGAGAACATTTGGGTATGTGCCTGCATATAGTCCCATAAGACAATAAATGCTCCAATATGCATTCTTTAACTGCACACAGAAAGTTGTTTGTGATCTCCTATGCACTAGGAGTTTATCTGATAATCTAATTTAATCTTAATGGTTGAATGTTTATTTTGCCAACTTAATACAGCACATTGTGACGGGAAGTCATTCAGCTTCCATCTTGCTTAAGCCTGGGTGGGCAAAAATGCAGCATTTTGTGGGCTACTGTTTTATTGCTAACTGTCGCTTTCTCTGTTAAATTTCAGGTAAGTAAAAACAAATATGTGGTTTCTATGCCAACAGTCCCTGTTTGAGTGATGTACTTGTTTTCCTGTCTTGGATGTAGCATCCTTTGGTGACTCACCTAATTTCATCCAATAACTCTGCAGTACACATCAATTTACTGCTACATATTGATATTGTCCCCAGAGTACTCTTCCAACATTATCACTGCTACAAGGTGCTTTCACATCTAGCATTTTATAAACTAAACAAACAAGTAGGTTGTTATTTATATAATAATAAAAAAATCAAGAGATCAGGCAAAAAGCAAGTATTTGACATTCTTCATTTATTCCAAATGTAATGCATGAAAGTGGTGAAAACCAGAGTAAAATAGAAGGGCTGGTCAGGGAGCATTGTCTTGCTGGGAGCTCAGTGGGTCCCAAGAACTCTAATGAAAGCATTCTTGAGCTCAATTCAGAGATAAATAGGCTGATGAATAGCTTACATAGTACATATCAGGCAGTTCTAAGACAAGTTTAAAACCAGCATAACAGTGGGTCATCGTATTACTTGATCGTTGACTTAGTTTGCTCAAGGAGATGTTTTCGTGCACTACCAGTTTTCCATAAAAATAGGTAGGTCACTCTGAAAGTATTACCTCCTACTTATTTTCATGGAAACTACAACAGCTACAAAGGGCACAATAACAGTATTTGATAGAAAAAATGCTCAGCTACAAAACACTCATTTTCCACACTGTCACCACCATTAGCTGTGCATTTTCACCAGTGACGAACAAGACCCTGCATGCTGCTTGCAGCAAAAGCTTTGGAGGTGATGATTCACTGTCACTATCACCACCTCTGAAACACACCACCTGCTACCTCATCCACTGTTTAATCTCCAAAAACATTCAGTAAGCATTGATGAATGTCAATGGGTACCATTTGTTCCACATGGAGAAATTCAGTGACACATCTTTGCACCATGCACACTTTCATGTCAGACACCATCTTGTCAGGCTGCCCCTCTGCTGTCAACTGTCACACAGCAACAAAACATAATGGAATATTGATGGGAAGATTCAACCTCTACTTACATCCCATCAACATCTGCCTCTGACACCATGGGCCAACATAATAAAATTGAAAGCGTTCCTTGCAGATTAATTCTCTACCAAAGATTTTATTCCCTACCCTAAGGAGGTATTACACCACTGTCATAAAGGCATGCTTCCAGGGCTCATTCCTTTTGAGGCACGTGGCTTGCTGTGGGTTTGCAGCTAAAATGCTGCTGTACCTGTGCACTGGGGAAGCATGGTGCAGGGACCTGGGAGAACTGAACTGAGGAAATACAACACAAGCAGTCTCTGTAGCATGTGAGTGTAGACAGAGTAAGTATATTAAAGGATTCTGTATTACAGATAATCAAATAAACTTGCCCTGTCAGTACTTAACCAGGGAAATAATTTCCATTAAAGTCAAAGCCAGTTTTCCCATAAGAAAAGGAGACAAACAGATAGCAGGCTATTAAAGTATGGATCTACGAATGCAGCCAGGCAAGATGGATCGTCCTCAGTCATGAATCTAATCCATCTCAAATAAATGACAGGACAAAGCCCCAAAAAGAGACAGCCATTGTCTCTGCTAAAGAGAATGGCATTAGCAATAGAGGAATCAGTTTAGTGTCTTGCACTGCATTCACAAAGCAGCATTTGCTGACAAAGAGCAGAAGGGAGATGGTGAAAACTACTGTTAAAAAAGAAGATCTGGAGGAAAAAATAATAATTATTAAAAAAAAAGAGTAATCATTCCCTTAAGTGAGGTAAATTCTTACACAGAAAGATAAGCAATCTAGGATCTTTCCTCAGTCATGCCAAATTCAGCCTCAGGTGATGGTCGTTAAGAACATTTCTACATTCATCATTTGATTAGATTACTTTTGCTGCTTAATTACTCTTTAGGCTGCATTTGAATGTTAAAGTATAGCAGCTTCTCATGGACAAATAAGCACGGTAAGAAAGTTCAGTATTCAGTGCAGCAGTGCCACTCTATGCTCAGTTTTGCTGGAAAAAAAAAAGTGGTATGAAAAGATCATGCTTCTTCTCTGTAGCGTTTGTATCTTCTGATAGTACACAGTAGTATGGAGGTCAATACAAGTGTCTCTCTGGCACATTGTATACGCTCCCTGTTGTAGTGTTCAGACATTAAATTACATCACTGATGTCTGTTTTCTATGACTGATCCAAAAAACGTGATGAAATCTCAACGTGGATTTTATTTCAGCTGCAGTTGGATTAAACCTTTAAATGTATTAACGTTCACATTATGCCTTGCTCCAAACATTTCAATTTACTTCCATTATACAGTCAAGTGTTTTGAGAGGTTCTGTGTATTATTAATTCTATAATGGCACTGTTTGTGTTTCATTTAAGTATTAGCCTTTCTTAGAAAACTGTTGTATATTTCTTTACATTATTATACTGTACTGTTGACAGCTTCTGTGCAGTATACCAGTTACAAGTGTCGGTGTAAAACTGGTTCTTTAAGTACATGCAAGCTAGAAAGTAACAACAGATCACAGCACAACTCCCACTTACTTCGCAAGTTTTGTACAGGGAAAGAGCCAGTGCTGCTGGAAGGGGGCAGGGAACATTTCTGGCAGATGCACTCTTTGCCATTAAAAGTTACCCGGTCACCTGCAGGGAAAGGCAGCCTACAACAGAAGAAAAAAAAACAAAACACCATACAAGTTACATTAAAATGCCCTTACTGAAGTGAAATGCATTTCCATAATGGAACTCGTTATTATACTGATTGCTTTTTCCCTCCTTGACCAGTTCTCATTTAAATATTTCATCCACTGGAGGCTAAAGTACTGAAGAAACACATCAGACAATTGCCAATGCAGATTTTGCAGCTACTTAAAAACAAAACCTAAAGATACACACCCTGAGCACTGAAGTCCAAGGTCTTGTGTACGTAAGAAACGAATAATCAGTAATGGTTGATCACTAACAGGATGAGTTACAGAATGAAAATTAAATTGGAATTCTAGGAAGCTGCTATTAAGTTGTTAAAATCCTGCAGGAGAGTGATGATTTTTATACCTTAAAGAGACAGCATTTGTCCTCCCAACACTGATCATACCAAAGCTGTTCTCTTAACCTACTTACACAGAAAACAAATATCAGTGGGCTCTCAATAGAGAAAATATATCCCTCTTATAAAAACCAAGAGTCTACGTCACTTATTTGTTTTATTCTAACAACAGCTCTACTTAGACTTAATTAAATCTTTTTTTCTTTTTCTTTTTGGCCTGGGTTGGAAGGGACCTCAAGGACCATGAATCTCCAACCCCCTGCCACATGCAGGGCCACCAACCCCCACATTTAATACCAGACCAGCTGCCCATGGCCCCATCCAACCTGGCCTTGAACACCTCCAGGGACAGGGCATCCACAACCTCTCTGGGCAACCTGTTCCAGCAACTTACCTTTCTCATAGTAAAGAAATCCTATCTTTTAATCCATACCCTTAAAATAACAGTCTTTCTGACATGATCTTTGTTGTTCAGACATGGAAACTGCAAAGGTTTTTCTATTTCTAAGAGCACCAGATGGACAAATCACTTTATAATTCAGCAAAGGATGGTGAGGATTTAAAACCACATTTCACTCCACCCAAAACTTCAACTAAATCACTAGCAAGTATCAAAGTATGGCTTAAGTGGGGCACAAACATATTACAAGCCTTCTGCCTCCTTATGAAGTATATCTGATCAGATTAATTCATTAACATTTCATTAGAACTCTGTACGACATTCCCCCACAAATGCTATAAAATTTATACTAAATGAGATAATATCTTTGCTACAAAAGCTGCACAGATACTGCTTGGTAAGCATAAATATTATTTAATTACTTATAAAGGGAACAAAAGTAATGTTATCCTTTGTTTTTTTAATATTGTTGCTAAAGTCCATTTTAAATTATCTAGATAAGTTTTCAGCAGCATCATCTGTTTTGGACCATGTGTAATACTTTAAAAATTATGAGGATACATGCAGCTTAATTATCATATATCTTTGCTTTCATTTTTTTTTTTTTTTTTCCTTTACTAATGACTTAGTACTTCAAACATTTTCTTCCTTCTTACTTACCCAAGTAACTAAGGATCATACAAGGAAACAGATCATAGAATGGACTGGGTTGAAAAGGACCTCAAAGATCATCTAGTTTCAACCCCCCTCCTATGTGCAGTGTCGCCAACCACCAGAGCAGGCTGCCCAGAGCCACATCCAGCCTGGCCTTGAATGCATCCAGGGATGGAGAGTGATTCTGGTACAAAGAGTCTGAGAGTCATGTTAGCACAGACGTAGGAGTCCTAAAATTCCACCTGTTCAGTAGAAGACCTTCTATGATGAATTTTACTTCATAACCTTATTAGAAGACAGCACTGTCTCTAGTTATAATGGGTAGAATGCGATGGAAGCAAACTGTTCTGATCAGCAGTAAGTCTGTCCTATCTTGCATCAATCCAGCAACAGCAAGCTGTTATGTATGCTATGTATGAAATATTCTTTTTAGGTTGTAACTATTACTCACAATGGATTTTTATACTACTTAAAATCATGGAGTCTTCTAATAATAAAAGGGTTTTATGAACATCACTGAGCAGTTGAGGTTGGAAAAGTCATCTGGACCAAGCCAGAAGGTTATTCAAGTGTATCACATACAGTAATTTTTTTTCATGTTTATACAGATGATAAAAATTAAGGACTAATTATTAAAAACTGTCTCAGTAGCAGTGATGTAACTCAAATTGTCCCCCAGTTTTCTCCTTCCAATGTAAAAGACATCATTTAATCGTGTATTCACTTCAATTAATTATAAAAAAATCACTTCTATAACCAAGCCCTATTCATTCACTTCAACAAGCACAAGCCAAGGCATTTCAGCTGTTCCAGATCTGAGACAAATAATCTCCTGCATGTTTTTAGGAAGATATCTCCTTTCAGTTTACAGATACAGACTTACTAAGACCACTGGTAATCTACTAAAAATTAAAACTCCACAAAAAGATAACCTGCTCCACAGATGCAATCACACAACTACACTGTCACACAACCACCCCATCATCTTTCATACTTACACATCTTTGCATTCCCTGAGCAAGATGTTACCATTCACTATGGTTCGACATATTCTTCGATGGCAACAAGGCTGGGAATCAATGAATGACCCAACTGGACTATTGTGTGAGATTTCAGTAAAATTGAAATGTTTGCACCATTAATCTTAGAGGCAGTGATGCACTGGAAGCCATAAGTGATTTATGGATTTCAAGAAGCATTACCACTACTGAGCATTCTTGTAACTTATATTAGGAGTAGCAGTCAGACAGCAAGTTGATTTATTTTATACCTGATCTAATTGACAAAAATCCAGCTGAGCTTCTGCACACAGAAGCCCATCTAAAACAGATGCAGCAAACATTAAATAAAGTATAAGTAGTAGTGATCACTTTGAATCAGTTCATCTATATTAGGCAATTAGACAATCAGAAGATGCAGTTAAAACTGGAAGAGAATGGAATAACTGTCTTCTTATTGCACAAAAACATAGCTGGTAGATGATGCCCACAAAACACACCAGCACTCATACACTTCAGGTGGAGGGTGTGGGAAGGTTTTACTACCCCATTAAACTGGTTTGTTTTCTGAAAGTTTAGTAACTGATCACCAGCATTTCTGTAACATCTGACCTCTCCCTTTCACAAGTTATTCCGCTCCAGGCTTTTGATGCCAGTGCAAGTGAAAGCTCAACAGAAGGTGGTAACAGACAATTAACGAGGTTTCAGTTTCTGAGCTCTTTAACTTGTGAACAGGACTATATATAGAATTGTAGGCTAAAAACAGTGTATCTGCCTTTTATTCTAATGACATCTCACAGTCAGCCACTGAATATCACTAGGTATGGGATTTAGTTTGATACTCATCCTCTTAAAAGCATTCAGTGTGATTTTCACAGTTCACTAACCTATTTTTAAAATGAGAATTAAGAGTATCTTTAAAGCAGTTCTTAGAATGACTTGTAAGGTTTTTAGTACATCTCTTATGATTCATTTTCCAATGAATATTGTTTTATCCACCCGCCTCCAGTATTTGTAGCAGGCAGTGACTGTAGGTGACCAACAAATTATACTGTAAAACATAAACCAGCATCAGCCTAATTCAGGGCAACTGACACTGAAAGGCCTGGCCCTTGTTTCTTCTTTCTCTGCACCATGTCTCAGCCTTTGCAGCTGAAGGCAAGTCATTCAAGCTTTCTGGGCCAAAAACTGTTCATTTTTTTCCAGAGCTAGCTCATGGCCTTCTGTTCTTTAAGTTGCTGACCTGACTTTGTGGCAGAACCATGAACTGAATTTGATATAAGAAAATTAACAGAAGCATATGGTTAGAAATGTGGGGAGAGCAGGGCTATCCGTTTCAGTAGCAGCCTGCAGTTATGCTGGGTCAAGTGTAATGTCAGACTGCAACCTGAGGATCTACAGGATCACATTGTGCTTTGATTCATACCTGGTACAATCATGTCCCTCAAGGTTGCTCTATGTGCAGAATTTGACCCAGGATGTTAAACCTGATGAGACAAAGCGAGCATTACTTGCTATTTACTGTCTTCATGAAGTTCAGCAAAGGCAAATGCTAAGCCTGTACCCAAGGAGGAATAATCCCATGCATCTTTACATGTTGGGGTTCAATCAGCTGGAAAGCTGCTTTGCAGAAAAATATGTAAGGGACACCAAGTGGAACTTGAGTCAGTGGGTTGTCCTTCTAGCAAAGAAGGTCAGGGACATCCTTGGCTGCTCAGTGAGTGAGATGAGGGAAGTGATCTTTCCTTCAGTTCATCATTTGGGAGAGTGCATCTAGAATTGTGCATTCAGTTGTGGGTTCCTCAGAATAAGACAGATATTGGTGTAGTGGAGAGAAGCTGGCAGGGGGTCTAGGCACAAAGCAGAACCACAGGATGCACAAGGAGAGCTGAAGGAAAAGCACTTGTTTAACCTTAAAGCATGTCCATGTAAGAACAGGACAGTAAGAGTTCCTTCAGGAAGCACGTTAATACTGACAAATGCCTTTATTTTACAATTAAAATGTCAAGAACACTCAATTGGATTTCAAAATTTTGGTATAAATATACAAATGAAGAACTCTGCTACAAGAGATGTTTTAAGAAGTATGCAGTGCTGCTTAAGTGGGAATAAAACTCTTTCAAATTTCATAAACAATAAAAAAAGTGAGCAATTAAAAAGGTTTAGCATATTTAGAATGCCTGGGATGAACTGATTTTTTTCATTTTCAGTATTATCTTCTTAGAAACACTTCTAAGCCATGCCTATGCAATACTCCTCAAATTCTTCCCGTAATAGCAGTGTTATGTAGGACTAAAAAAAATGTATATATATTTTTTCCAACAAGTTTTCTAAAATTTTATATCTAACTGCTTGGCTACGATTAGTTACCTTCTTGAAGATAACAGGAATATAAATTGATTGTGAGAAGTTTTAGATCTGGATTTGGCACAATCTCCTTGAAGAACAGCATAAAAATGCCTCACACTCCTCTACACATTATTTACCTGTTGGCACATACCCAACTTCTGCCAACAGACTCTTCTAAGAGAAAACTTTTTAAATTCAGACAAAACACAGGATTCGGATGTTCAAATTCTGTACACAAAGCACAAAGCTGTTTGGTTGTTAGCTTGAAACATTCATGCTAATTTATCATCCAGCTAAGAGTGCAACTGTTCCCTCTTTATCATGTCACCAAAACAAACAAACAAAAAAAAAACAACCCCAAACCATCCTGTCTATGACCAACTATAAGAACATAATATAAGTAATTATAGAGATAACAATTACATACATTTCTCCAACTGGGTGAATAAACAACTCCCATCCCAACTTTATTAATTATATGAACCCATAATACCAAAATGCAGACTGATACCATGTGCACACATCAGCAAGACTGAAATCCAGTACGGTATCCACATATAGTATAAGCATACGTCTACATGTAGCAGACCATATATCTTAATATGTCTACATTAGCTATTAACACACTAAAGCTTCTCATGAAAATACCATTTTAAAAAGCATTTCTTTTCATCATAGGTATAAATTCCCATTGCTTTCTGAAACACTCAATTTTCTGGCCTTTTACATCTGCTGTTCTGGTGAGCCAAGTCTCCAAATGTCATATAAAAATTCTTGAACAATTTCAATAGACCTCAGCTCTCTTGATACAAATATTCTTAATTATCTCTCTCTTTTTATTTCACTTTTACAAACATAGGACCTTTCAGAGAAAAGGTAGCCCTCTGTAGGACAAAGGTCCTTCCAGTTAATGAAGATGTAAGAACAGGATTGCTTACCCACTTGCTGGGAGTTCAGAATAAGCAGTCAATCTGCAACTATTTTTGAATCTATGTTATTATTCTTCTACTCTTTCATGGTTTTAAGTAAAACAATCACAAAAAACAACAGCTGCAAACAGTTACACTGACTACAAACAGCTCTGGGAGAAAGCCCTCAAACTATGCCAGCAGAGCAAACACGCAATTCAAATCCGAATTTGTTTAGAAGCCAACCGGTCAGTACAAGATAAAGACCATCACACAAGGATAGGATACAGTGCATTTTTAACAGTCAGCTTCTCATCTATGAATTTCTGAACTGTGGCAGCGCAGGGCAAGAGCATTTGAGTCCCAGCAGATGCCTTAGGGAAGATTTGGGTTTCTGACACACAAGCTTTTTCAAAGAACAGTGCAGCAGCTTATCAATGCAGCGCAGACTGCAAGAGGGGATACTGCTCTGGTTCACGTGGCACTCAAAAGTAGCAGTGTCAGTGGCTCCAAAAAGTGAATGGAGCTATGTGACTGGCATTTTTCTCACTGCTCCAGCTAGCTGCATGCCTCTAAGGTTTCCTCACTGACCTGAATCCAGATACATTTCCTGCTAGTTGCAATTCAAACCTCCTCTTCTGTGAAAATAATAAAAAAGGAACTGCTAACCTCACAGGTTTACTACTTGACACAGCAATGTTTACTTCAGCAGCTACAGAAATATTGCTTAGAAAAGTATTCATTTAAAGTACTTAACAATACTGCAGTGTTTTGAGAAACCCTTTCATGAGCGCAAAGTACCTTCAGCAGCTAAAGTGTACTTTTGCTGGTGAATTTGCTAAGAGCTGTGCTTGGTTCCCATTAGGGCAGGAAAGGCAGTCAGCCCCATTTCAGAAGTCAGAATTCTAACACAGAGCCTATGTTAAAGTCCTGTTGTAAGGGGTAACGTCAGATGCAGTTTGCACAATTATGTAGCTGCCTTAGATGATGTGGATTTGGCCTGTTATTTAATCTTTCTGCCAATCTGTAAGAAATGAGGACACATTCTTCCAAGGAAAATGCCCTGGAAAAGTGCTTTACAGCATTGTATCCCTCACCAAATGGCTCAAGGGCTTTTTTCTGTCTGGAATGTTTCCATTGTTATTTGATTCATTTTTTAAGGGAAAAAAACCCACCTACTTCTGTGTCAGCTTAAAACACATGTACTTTACTCACCATATTTATGCTGACGTATCACTTAATAAAATAAATGCTGCTGTTGATTAGATAGGACATTCTTTCCCACAAAGAACATGAATTACATTTGGCTTGCAAAGTCTAGGGTAATTGAAGCAATGATGATTTAAAGAAGTTGAGAAAATGGTCGTGTTTTTAATATGAACAGATGATAGGATTCTTCAGCTGATCTATGTCACAAGTCGGTGTTACAACCCCCTTAGGAGACACTAATTGAATCCTGCAACTCAGCTTGATGTTAGCTGGCTCTGATGAAGACAACATGAATTTGTGTGTCCTCCAAAGGAAAAAAATGGAAGCAAACCTGGGTCTCTCTAATGAAGTTGCACATAGCAACAATTAGAAACTTTATTAGTGGAATAGCTTTTAATCTAATTATTCAGTTATACAAGGTTACAGAACATCTCTGCATTTATTTCTTTATATGAAATGCTATTTTATCAGCAACTTTGTTTTTAAAATTGTTACCTAGATTCAGCATATCTTCATTTCATGGGATATTAGTAGCATGCTCCAGTAAGTGCTTATATATAGACTCACCCAGTAAGTCTATACACTACAATTCATGTAACATGGATTGTTAGGTACTTATGTAATTTAATTACATGTTACTCTGATTTTCCAGGGAAAGGAGACAAATTTTAACACAAAACTCTAAACCATCAACTGAAGGACTGGCTAGATTCAGCAAGAAGTTAGTACAGCAACAGCCTCGCTGAAGCCTATGTGAAGTATTAAGCTGCTCGGTACAGGCAGAGAATGATCACAGAATGGCTTGGGTTGGAAGAAGCCTTAAAGATCATCTGGTTCCAACCCTCAGCTGTGGGCAGGGCTGCCAACTACTAAATCAGACGCTAGACCTGGCTGCCCACGGCCCCATCCAACCTAGCGTTCAACACCTCTGGGGATAGGGCATCTCTGGGAAGCCTGTTTCAGCAAAGGCACATGCTAGGCACATGAACTAGCCCTTAATGATGTGACAAAGAATATCACCACATTTGGTAGAATCAATGGGTTTTATTTTCCTCTTAGTCAAAGTACCTCATTACAAGGAAAGTACCAGCACTAACAAGAATTGTAGAAGAGCTGTTACACTGACAGGCTGTGCAATCCACATTTAACTCATGAGTGTTACAATTAGACACTTAAACCATTCTACCTCCTATTAAATATATATACATGTTCAGGTTTGTTATCTTTACTCTTTGTGTTTGTTTATCTGAAAGGAAAAATCTACCTGTATTTGCAGAATCTGAAGAGACAAAATTTAATCTAACAGAAGCCTGTCAGGCTAGGAAACTTCCCCTTAATACAACTAATTAATTATTTCTGCAACTGGTAGATTCAAGCTACACAGACATCTTGCCATGACACATGGTGTTCTGGAATTTGAAGCAAGCTCTGTTTCTGTATCAGCACAGGGGGACATCTGAGCTCATCCACCTGATGAACTGGGTAGATTTGCTTGCCATATGACCACAGAGACAGAAATCCTTTGGACTGCCCAAGTATCTGAATTCAGCACCAGCAGATACAGCATCTATAATGTGATGCCTTGATGCCCCGTTACTCACAGCACTGCAGCCTGTACTTTCTCTTACCATTTGGAGTTGTTTTCCTGTGTTGGTACAACCTCAAATTTGACAAAAATATTGTTAAAGCAGTCGTTTTACACTATTGCCACAACAGTGCATTTCATGGAATCATAGAATGGCTAGGATTGGAAGGGAACTCAAAGATCATCTAGGTCCAACCCCCTGCCATGGGCATGGTCACTGACAGCTAGATTAAGCACCAGATCAAGTTGCAGAGAACTCTATCCAATCTAGCCTTGAATACCTCCAGGAATTAGGGAATTCAGAACATATCTGGGTAGCCTGTTCCTGAAGTTTCCTGAAAGTCTGGCATACATAAATTTCTTCCTGAAGTTTGTGCTATTTCTGTACAAGAAAATTAAGGTATAATTCCAATGAACATCAACTGTCTGTACTTCAGAGCCTGCAAAGATTGCCACCCTCATTGGATCACAGTGGGAAATGATCTTAGTGACCTCCATCAGGCCTCCATGGAGAGGACAGGCCTTATGAGGAACGGCTGAAGGAGCTGGGATTGTTCAGCCCGGAGAAGAGGAGGCTCAGGGGAGACCTTATAGCTCTCTATAACTTCCTGAAGGGAGGTTGTGGTGAGCTAGGGCCTTTTCTCTCGTGTAGACAGTGACAGAACTAGAGGCAATGGTTTCAAACTGCGCCAGGGGAGATTCAGGCTGGACATTAGGAAATATTACTTCTCAGAAAGGGTGGTCAGGCACTGGAATGCACTGCCCAAGGAGGTGGTGGAGTCACCGAACATGGAGGTGTTCAAGAGATGTTTGGATGTTGTGTTGAGGGATATGATTTAGCTGGGGAGCATTGGTGATGGTTGGACTGGATGATCCTTTAGGTCTTTTCCAACCTTGATAATTCTGTGATTCTGTGATTCTGTGACATTTTGTGTGCAGTGTCACTTGTCACCTACCCTCCTGCTGGAGACTCTTGGTGAAATCCAACACATACACCAATGTTTGTGAGACCAGGGTGTTTCTGTCCTATTTTAAGTGACTACTGTAATTTCTGGGAAGCAGAACTGTGATATTTTGGCTTAAGTCTACTCATAGAGTATCTGCTTGGGTTGCCTGGACACAGGCACTGATATCTAAGTCCTGTGTAAGCTTCAGCCAAAAAAACATGAAATAACAGACACCAGACAAATCAGGATGAATATCTGGGGCAAAATATCTGATTGGAGAGATAAAGGCAGTTTCTCAAGTACCTCGAAAACTTCACATATAAAATATCATTAAACAGAAATAAAATTAAAATGTAAAAAAGATACTTTGAATTTGGATTTTAAAAATCTACCCTTTAGAAAGCAACAGTTATAATAGAAGGTTAACAATTTTTCATCTATATGCTATCAGTTTGAGTGCCTAGTATTACTCTTCCAATATCTGTTTTTTAAATGAAATACAACTTCGTAGAACACATACCTGCAAACAGCACACACAAAACAGTCTGGGTGATAGGTTTTGCCCAGTGCTGAGACCACTTCTCCCTCAATGAATTCATCACAACTGAAGCACCGTGTGCCATAGAGCCTCTGGTAGTCCAAAGTACAGATGTAGTCTCCCTGTCTCACAAAAAATCCTCCTTGAGCCAGGTCACATCCACAAGCTGCAGGAAGAAAAAAGGCAGACTCAGAAGGCTGAAAAAGGAAAGAGCTCTCTCCAAGATGAAGCCTATCAGCATGGCTCCTAGTAGAGTGTTTTAGTACTTGGCGATATGATCACAGAACAGTTATGTAGCTCAAAAACCCTGCTTTTACAGTGCTTTTACATCAGTCATCTATTTTGTACACTAATTGTTTAATCTTTGCAGAAACAATAACTTCAGTGCGGATGCTGCTAGTACAAAGTCTTTTAGAGTGAAGTACAGTGCTGACATATACAACACTTGCATTTAATAGGTTAAAGGAAATGCATAAAGAGTATAAACCTTCAAAATCCAAAACACCAATGTTGAAATTAATCATAGAATGGCTTGGGTTGGAAGGGATCTTAAAGATTACTGAGCTCCAATCCCCTGCCATGGGCTGGTCCCCCCCACCAGCTCGGGCTGCTCACCGCCCCATCCCGGCCTTGAGCACCTCCAGGGATGGGGCATCCACAGCTTTTCTGGGCAGCCTGAGCCAAAGTATCATCATCTCCTAGGTAAATAAATGTTTCAGAGATTACTATACAATTGCTTAATAGTCTTCCTGGGTACAAACAGTGCTGAAATACTGCCCTCACTAAGCACGGTGTCTTGTGTGCATGGCAACTACTTTCAGCATCCGTGACAGCTTACAGAATATTTTAAAATAGATCTTATGTTTACTGGGTAGGTGTCACACAGCAAATATGAATTGAAGGGATATTCACAACCATCTGCTCATGGTAAAAGTAGAATTTTTAATCCTGTCATTTTATTATTTTAAAGCTGAACATGTAGGAAAGAGTTAAAGTTGAATAACCAAACGTTGGTGAGACTTCGCATGAGGCTTTCTCCCTTGCACCCAGGATGCAGATAGACTGACATTTTAAGATTATAAAATGGGAAAGAGACAACAAAATGGTTGAAGTCACACAGAAGTAGACAGAGTTGCAGAAGATGGCCTTCACCCATGTGGACCAAAATATCTGAAAACCTACCAAAACTGACTTAAAAGGAGAACAGAAATTCAAAATGGTGATTCTGTCACTGTGATGAACATCACTTACTTGTTACATGGTTTTTAAAAGTAGTATCCCTATTCATACCAAAGCCTGTTTTCCATATCAGAATCTATCATCTTTCATCTAAACAATGAGAAACAGGTCCATCAAGCATGCTTAAGGCACAAAGCATTCACAACACAGAAAACCCTAGAAAGCATAGGATCCTGTCATCTTTTATTCAAAACCAAATCCAATCACCTGTCTTTTTTATCACCTTCCTTAATAGCACAGGTGGCTCAGTGCCATCTGGGCATTTAAATTATAATCTTCCTCTCTGGAAATGGCCCTAACCACTAAACAACAACCATGCTGATAATGCTTTAGTATATGACCAAGAAGCTTAGGTTAATTAACTTTTCTTCTTTGTAAACCAAAGCAATTCCAATTACATTGCATTTGCTAGTGATAACTATAGATTAGATATTTCGTATTGCAATTCGCTCATGGGCCTCACTTCACATTAGTGAAACAACATTCTTCTTCCTCAGTATTACTGGAAGTCCCTGCTCTTAGTAAGGATATGCTTTTCATAGACTCCTCACAAATATCACAAGAGCTGCTAAGTGTTACAGGTTTCCTTCGGTCAATATATTTCACCTACATATGTACTGGCAAGATAAAAAAATAAAAATAAAAAAAAAAAAGCACAAACGAACTGTGGTTTTAAGATGATGGTGAGCAGCGTGCTGAGCAGACATTAACAATGCAGTTGAACAGTTCTAAACTATATCAGATAGCATGTAAATTTGTCAAGTAGACTATGAGTGA
Source organism: Perdix hodgsoniae (assembly GCA_035772895.1). Lineage (NCBI taxonomy): Eukaryota > Metazoa > Chordata > Aves > Galliformes > Phasianidae > Perdix > Perdix hodgsoniae. The sequence continues at coordinate 11,698,524 of JAPSGF010000002.1, forward strand.
AAATATTTAAAGGACATAAATAGACATCTGAGCAAATGTGGGTGGTGACAGCCTTGTCACTGGTGCTACGTGGGGCCCTGTCTCATCCTGAAAATATGAGGGCTGCTCAGAAAGTAATGCCACCTATTTTTATGTTGTCACCCCAGGACATCAGAAGTGGATGTCTGTAGTGTGGCAGTGGAGGATGGACATTGCCACCATTACTTTTTCCTTACGTTTTCTTGCAGTCTGACAGACGGCAGCAGAACAGTCTGAGAAAATGGCTTCTAGCAAGAAAGTACAGATAAAGCACAAGTGTGCCATGGAGAAAAAATGGCACCCACTGACATTCATCAATGCTTTCTGAATGCTTATTGAGACCAAACAATGGATGTGAGCACAATGAGAGTTGGAGCAACAGCTTTCCCAGCAATACCACCATATCAGCTGTGAAACAGTGGATTACTTCAGCTAGTTCAGGTTTTTAATAAGCACACATGCAGGCTCTTGTCCATTGCTAGGGAAAATGAATACTTAATGGTGGTGACTATGTTGAAAAATAGTGTTTTGTAGCTGCCAGTTTTCTTTATGAAACAGCTTTATTGTTATTGTGCTCTTTGTAATTGTTGTTTTCTATGGAAATAAATGCAAAGCGTTACTTTCAAAGTAACATATGTATTTTATTTTCCCAAAGGCAGATGTTGCAATTACCTTCTTACGTATCACTCCACATTAATGCAAAGTGGGGAATCGAGAGGCTGGATGTCTTGAGACACTGAGAATGGATTTATTTTGAAGACACAGCGTGAAATGTCTTCCATGCAAACACTAACAAAAAACCCAGAGTGGCAGAAGACTTGCAAATATTGGCAGTCATGGGACAACAAGTCATTAACGAATTGAGTAACAAAGAATGCATTGTGCCAAGTAGGTCCCGCCGAGCTAGCTAGTATCAAAAACATTATACCTTGTGAGACCTCATCTAGCACTTGCTCAGTTATTTTCACAAAAGACTCATTCACACCAGAGCAGGTGTAAGCGTGGCTATCAGGATGACATGTAGAAAGAAACCTATTTTAAGTAGTAAGCAGAACTTGGCTTGTTTAGTCTACCAAAACCCACACGTTGGGAAACAACTAATACCTCGACATAAATATGAGGTTCAAACAGAGCAAGCTAAAGAAAAGATGAAGACCTATTTAAATCCAGCAAGAGCACTAGCACGAGAACAAGTGAGGAAACCTTGGCCATGAACAAATGGAGGCTGAAAATAATAGAAATGCTTCTAACCACCAGAGGAAGAAGTTTTTGGAATGGAATAGCATTCCAGTAAGAAAGAAAAAAAGATGGGGAAAAAAAAGGCCTTAGATCTATCTGACTTCAGAATGATGTCTAAGCAATATTAAAAGGAGATTATCAAATATGTTTACAACATTAGGGTTTTATTTAAAGTACAAGAGAGATACCACGAGACCACAAAAAGCAAGAGACAAGCTCAGACAGTATTAGAATTATATGTTTGTAAGTACATATATATAATAAACTTCTTGGATATTTGACACTTTAAACCCAGTATCACTCATGAAATGCAAATATCAACATTTTTAAATATATTTCTTTCATTTAATACTCCTGTTTAATTACACAGATGCATCTGGCATCCTCCATAAAACCAGCACTCAGTAAATGTTATGCAAATACATGAACAGTTTTATTCAGCTGTTCCCTCATAACGCAAAAACTTTCAAGTTCTTGAATTCTATTGTTAAAATGGAAAGTAGATACGAAGTAGGAAAAAAGACTCATTCATTATTTTTCCCACTGAGAATACTAGCTTCTGTGTATTATCATAATAGAAATACCCTGACATAAATAGATTATAGTAAAAAATGTATTTGGAAACAATTAGATCTGTAATAAATTGAATTGCTACTACTGGCCAACATACTTCTGTGGAGATTTGATATCTTCTTCCGCTCACCCAAGGCTATTACCTCTGATATACATCAGCATGACTACTGATTCAATTTAGCACAAAAACTTCTTTACAGCAGAGGATCATAACTTTCTTACCTATTTTGTTCATAAACCCAGCTGCTCTTCTGTCAGTAAAAAATCTAAACTATAAAGATTACAGCTGAAGCAAACTTATGCATGCAGTATTGAAGAAAAGTTTTCTTTTTATCATTTCTGCTTTTAAATGAAGACAGGCTTTTCATACAAGAATACCATATACATTGTGAAATACTTCATCACAGGGAAAAGCTAGGATGAAAAGTTTTCAAACAGGCTTAGTCATGACACAGCAGTTTTCTTTCTGTATAAGTAATATCAATCCCCTTAATTTAAGTTCTCGTCAATAATCATTAGCCTCTCTAGAATTTCCTGTGAACTAGTTCACCATAAGCAAAAATCCTAAATGAGAAAGACCATTCATGTTGGTTTTTGTTTGTTTGTTTGTTTTGTTTTTATTCCCACAGAAATATGAGCAGGGTGGGCTTGTGGTCTTTTGCAAGCTGAGAGAAATAGACCCATTAGCCCTCTCTTCAGTGCAATGCCATTCCCCTGTTCTACTGCTTATATGGGCAGGGAGTCCCTCCCAAGCTGGGCTGTTCTTGCATACCCGCAGAAATGAAAAATCAGGGAAAAAAAACCTGAAAGGAAACCTGAAGGATGTTTGAGGAGCACATTCAAGGGCAACTACTCTTCTTGGAGAGGAAATCAGTTTATGCACAGATCCACTCCCACCCAACACTTGTCATCCAAAATGAGTATCTGGAGGTAGGGTTATTTAAAACCTAGAAGCAGCTTCCCACTATTACAGAAGTTCTTAGTGAAGCAAGGAAAGCATTGCAAACACAGTGCTTGAAATAAAGAGAAAGAAAGACTGAGAAACTGATCTGCTTGAAGTGAAATGTAACACCAGAACAAGGCAATGCCCCATGCTGAATGACTCTATGGCACTGAGGGACATGAGGCAATAAGTTGATGATTGGACTAAACAGTCTTAAAGGCCTTTTCCAACCTTAATGATTCTATGCTGAACAACCACTGGCCTCAGGAGCAATTTTTAAGTACTAATTAAATAAGCATCTGTCCATTGTGAGGGTATTTGGCAGCCATCCATCACCAGGATGTGGTGGGGGATGTGTAAGGGATAGGAGGTGCACCGCCTCTGCAGAGGGTAGCTCAGGTTGGCTTATCTGACAGCCCAACATTTCCATTCATGAAGATAGTTTTCAGTGACCCAACTCTAAAATAACTCACACAGACCCAAGGGGTTTGTCTGTTTGTTAAGAAGGTAGCTACTTTTCCCCAGGCTGGTGTCTGTAACGGCATCTTGAGCACTGTCATTTATGCTGTGTAATTTCATGGGCAATCTAACTCTATAATCCTTTATGGATAGTGCATCACATCAGGGCTACAGTCCATAAAAATAAATAGCAGCAATAGTAATTAATTAGGGCACTTTAAGCATACTGCTAGCCCCACTACTGTGTGTCATCAGTACTGTACTTGCACTCTGCAAAAATATAACACATCTCTATCTTCCCTGCTTTCAAATGAGCCTAGTGAAAATAGGTTAATTTTTTGGCTGTGTGCTGTGCCCCAAGAGGCTCAGAAGATGCTGTACTTACCATGCTGCTCCATACTACAGCAGCTACAACACTAAAATTCACAGGTTGCCTTGTCATTCAGACAGCACTGTTTAACTTTCAGCCTGCCAAAAAAACAAGTATTTTGCTTATCAACCTGCAAGCACATGTATGAAGTTGGTTTTTGTTTTTTGTTTTGTTGTTTTTTTTTTTATATTGTTTACTCTGTCTACTTGCTTATTTATGTAAGCAAGCAGGCATCAATCCAACACAGGAGAGAGAGGTATACTCCCCAAAGACAAGAGACAGCAGAAAAAGCTAATCATAGCACTACAAGCTGAGCAAGGGAAAAACCTCTGCTTATCCAGCAGCTGAGTAAGTTGTCTTTCTAAGCACTGCAGTTTAAGTTCATTTCTAGTATTTCCCTTTTGTCTCTGAGATGGATCCTGATGGCTGTCTAAGTCCTAAGAACAAAACACTGAATATACTACTGACATTATTTACTTCGGGCAGAAAAGTAGCACTGATGCAATCTAGGAGCTCATTCTCCAAAACTCAGTGTCTGGAACATTTCGCATGGCAACTCTGCCCATGAGAAACAATAGCAATCGCCTGGCAAACTTCCACTGCTACCACTTTGACGTCAAACTGACTTGCAAGAAATTTGCAGCAGATCAGATTAATTTCCAGAGGACAACTGACTGTGATGCTGTCTTTCTGCTCCGGTGCTGATGAGTCCAGGCAAACTTTCCACAAAGGTTTTTAGGAATGACTTCCATCTGTAAGCTTAATGGCCACATGAAGTCTGTGTGTAACTATTATCTCACTGTCTCAGTCAATTCACATCTCAAATTCTTTGTCTATAGGTGAGGCAGTAGCAATACAGAAGAAATGATGTTTATTCTATATAATCTCTGTAATCCAATCACTATTCTGAGGTAGAAATAATTGTATCTAAATTTTTCCATGTATATGTCCATAGTATCAAAAATACTCAAGGTTGCCAAACTCCTATAGTGTTTTAGCTATGATATCTGAAATACCAACTGTAATCTCAGTTCATTTTGTTAGTCTGTGGCAAACAATAGAAGGAGCTTGCAGCATCAGAAAGCTCAGCTGATGTGCTGAACCCTTCCCCAGCCTCCGAACAGGAATAGTCAGGCATACAGCTCTGAAGAGTAAAACCAGAATTTTCTGGACCAGGTAAGATTAGAGAGAGCATATCTTATCCATCATGCAACATTTCCCCATACATGTGTAGCGTTACTGAAAGCACAGCTTCCAAGCTAGGCTGCCTATTAGATCCATCAATTAATTTGTGAGTACACAGTTCAGCACAGGAAAACCCTGAGAGATTCTGAATGAACTCGAGAGACTAACAAAACATTAAAGATTTAGGTGTGATAATTAAATGAAGGAGAGTTTGGGGAGTTTCCTGTGCATTATGTAATTTGATATATACATATCTAAAAATTTGCATTAGAAAGTACACACCCATTTTCCATTCTCCCCTTGGAAAACAGACTTTCACAGTAGCTTAAAGACAGTGTAATTGTCCAATAAAATTTCTCATGTAGTGTTACAGGTGAAAGAATACTACATACATAGATATTCGGTGCTACCAGAACAACCTCCAGGAAAATCAGAAAATTTGTCTGCTTTATACTGATTTACCATTTTAAGGAATCATTCTGATTATTTTTTATTTATAAGCAAACTAAAGAGACTGAAGACACAAAGACACGTGCTTTCAGTCATTCTCTAACTCGTAGCACCTTTGGATGCTCTGATAAAATGCTGTTGTCATTTGCCAGGCCAATTAAGTCAGAATACCGTTGCAGGTTTTTTTCTTTTTTCTCCAAAAAAAAAAAAAAAAAAACCAACAATAGTTTTGCCTTACACAAAACTATTAAATATTTTCTAATTTTCCATAATCATGCTTTGGGTATCAGTTACAGGTTTGCAAATTAAGTGCTTAATCTGGCTATGCACAGATATGGCAGATGGTCTGGTGTTAATGAGACATGCAAAAAGCAGGAGGTGGAATTACACTACCAGTGACAAATTTTATGCAACAGCTCTCAGGTCTCCATCAAACTTTACCTCACCTTGGTACACTGAAATGCCCATTAAGTACTTAAGTGTGCTGTCTCCTGTACTCCCCTGTGAAAGGCTGTGCTACAGAAAGTTCCCCTCTGAAGAGGAAAACCTGCACTGACATCTTTTGTGTAGGTAGAAGCTCTATCCTAAGAAGAGAATTCCAGGAATTCAATAGAATTGCAAGCTCTTCGTGGGGATGACAATATCTAATGTAGGTTGAAGTTATGTGTGTTCAAAATTGCCTCATCTGAATAACAACTTTAGCGCTTGCAAAGTTTATGGTTCCATCCACCATTTCATTTAATGAATCTCAAGCATCATTTTTAAATGAGTTCAGTTGAGAATTTCCTGTTCATGGCTGTATCTGTGGTTCAGATCATCCCCCAGAAGCTTCAGCAATTACTTCTTGGAAAGTCTCATCCATGTTTTTATGAGCTGGAAAAAAGAAAACATCTCCCATTTATAAGAAAGGGAGGAAGGAGGACCTGGGGAACTACAGGCCAGTGAGCCTCACTCCTGTACCTGGGAAGGTCATGGAGTAGATTGTCCTGGAAGACGTGTTATGGCACCTGAGGGACAAGCCGGTGACAAGCCAGCACAGCTTCACCAAGGTAAGGTTGCGCCTGACCAATCTGGTGGCCTACTACGATGGAGTGATGGCATCAGTGGACAAAAGGAAGGCAACTGATGTCATCAACCTGGACTTCTGCAAGGCCTTTGGCATGGTCTCCCACAACAGTCCTGCTTGGAAGGCTTAGGTGTCTTGGTAGATGAAAAATATAACATGAGCCAGCAGCATGCACTTGCAGTCATAAAGGCTAACAGTATCCCGGGCAGCATCAGAAGTGACCAGCAGGGCAAGGAAGGTGATTGACCCTATTAACTTTGCCCCTGTGAGGCCCCATCCAGAGTACTATGACCAGCTTTGGGGCCTCCAACACAGGAAGGATGTCAAACTTTTGTAGATAGTCCACAAAGGGCCACAAAGACGATCAGAAGGCTGGAGCACTTCTGCTATGAAGACAGGCTGAAGGAATTGAGCTTGTCCAGAGAAGATGACGGAGAGAAACCTCTTTACAGCCTTCCATTACTTAAAGGGAGATTATAAACAAGAATCAACTTTTTATATAATTAGATAGTGATAGGACAAGGGGAAGATTTAGATATCAGGGGGAAGTTCTCTTCTGAGAGGGTGGTGAGATGTTGGAACAGGCTGCGCAGTAAGGTTGTGGAGGCCCTGTCCCTGGAGATGTTCAAGGCCAGGCTGAATGGTACCCCAAGCAACTTGATCTAGTGCTTGATCAAGGAGTTGGCAAATACATGCCTTGAAAACAAAACTTTTGCTTTTTGTTGTGAACTGTGTATCACCAAGGCACTCAGGACTAGTGAATGTTCCTCATGAATACAAAGAAAAGTTGCAACTAATGATTATGTGACTAAAACAATAGAAAAATTAATTACTCTGTGATAGTGAGAGTTCAAGAACTGATTTTTTTCATATTTAATAAACAATTTATAACTGAGTTGTTTTTAGGAAGTTAATAATTAGCAATTTTAAAAGTTTAAATTTAAAAATCTCAGAATCACAATAGAGAACAATTAGCCACTGCACTAGATCACTTTTACAGTAGCAGAATATAAAAAGTGCAAAAAAAAAAAAGATTTTTTTTTCAGTGATGTACAATGTAAAAATAGCATGACATTGGTAAGTCAGCCCCACACCTACCATGCTGTTGGAAATGTTTTTCCCATTATACCAAGTTAGAGTGCTCTGGGATTGTAAGAACTTGGGAAGCATGAGCACACTGCTGAGTACCTGATGAACAAGAGCCACCACATTTCATCCCAGTGCCCAAGATACCACGCATGCCACCGACCGCCACTGCTTTGCCAAAAGTTGGCGCTCAGAAATCTTACTAGTGAGTTTCCCGTAAATTACTCCCATTCTGAAACATGAAACCCCTCTGCTATGTCCAAACACCAGTCCCTCACATTACACAGCACTGTTTTCAGCACACTTATTTATATCCTAGCAGATGCGTTTGATCTGACAGATAACTCTTACTACCAAGTTACTTGCAGTTTTTATCCTTTTCATTGAATATCCTGTTTTAGACCTTCTGATTAATATGGCTTCAGAACAAATGATATGAATTCAGAATGCACCGTATGTTTTAATGAAAAAATGTCTGTGAGAGCTTTACTGACAGTATAAAAATCCAATCCAGGATTCTTTCACAATTCCTAGGAAGTTGCTGTGTCACAAGAAACATTGACTCATCTATCCAACTCCAGCTGAAGATGTGAAACATTCAGGTTAACTAAAATAAACAAAAATACCGGGGGGAAAAAATGCACTTGAACCTGACCAGCTATGCTTAGCATCAAGGACTGTAAGCACATCAAGACAGCAATCCATGGAATTTTGATTAGGTGTCGAGCAACATGACCTACAAAGACATTCAGAGTGAAGCTGGCATAGCACAATGGCCACATCAAGCTTACTTCATTTCACTGAAGATGGAGCCAGTTAAGGACAGATAACAAGCGATGGCTCATCTTACAGATGACTTTTGCAGGATTTCCCTGTTTAATGAAGGTGTATGCTGAGAATTTTTGCATGCAAAAAAAAAATCTACAGATACACTATGGATTTTCTGCTATTTGTTCTGCTAGAGTGACTATATAAAATACTGTAAAATATATTTTCTGCTTTTATATAAAGCTACCACACTCATTATCCCATACCCCTTATTTGGGCTTTGATTCAGACTTCCACGATCTCCTAAATGCTGTGTTTGACATAGGTTAAAGCTACTTTGGAAATGCTAGGATGCTATTACACCATAGAAAAACAACTGAGAAACACTTCTAGAACATGTTAATTTCTATCTTTATGAAAGACCAAAGAGGTTATTCAATAGACTATTCACCTCTCGTATCTACAATTTTACATTAGTGCCTCCAAGGGCTTGCTAAATTATGCTGTTGTAAATGAGCACCAGGTGAGAAATTGCCTAATACAACATGCTGTCTGAGCAGCAGTCCTGACAGACACTTTCAGACAGAACTAGACATCTCAATTATGTTGAGTTTGATAGTCTGAACTGTCAATATTTTATCACCTCTTCTTATTTAACTTGGTGCTTTCATTACAGCAGTAGGAAATAATATGGGAATTTGCAAATAAAGGAACCACAGCTTTTGAAGTATAACAAAATATTTGCCTTGTATTTCAAAGCCATTTATTTCTAACTGTGCTTTTATCAACCTGATTAAAGTGGAAAAAATTATCAAGACTGAGCTAAACAATTTGATGTGGGACTCGATGGTGCATTCCCTACAGCATTTTACCAGCAGGCTACTTGTGCACCTTAACAATGTATATGAACTAATATGAGGATAAGCATTATTTCTGACTGAGCAAAACTAGCAGGTCTTAACAGAATTGCCAGTAGAATTTTTTATCTGGGTGCGTATCTCACATTCTGAAATAAGTACAAGAGTCAACCATCACGTGACAACTTTTCTCAGATTTCTTTAGAAGCTTTATCAGGGGAGATTAGAAACAAATTGATGGAAATGAGTGCTTTTTTACTAACCTTCCTTAGTTTTGGACAGTTACATAATTTAAACATGAAAGGTGCCTACTACATGCTATTACTATTCTGATCATTTCTTGGAATTCACAATCATTTAAGGGGTGTTTGAACTAAATGATCTTTGAGGTCCCTTGCAACCCAGGCCATTCTATGATTCTTACAGGAATAATTAGATGACAATATGGCAATATAGAAAACTACCTTTCACACCCTAAAAAAAATAATTAAATATATACATCCAGAACTCCCGCACTATCCAATACATGATTTCACAGTTCACACACATTCAAATGTGTGTCAAAAATACATGTGACTTCCTTCTATGCAATATTATTTGTGACACAAAGTCATTTAAAAAGACAGTACTTCCAGACAGCTCTCAAGACATGTTTAACTGTACTTCTTTATAGTCCCTTGGTCAGTTTATGGTCTTCAACCTCTACACGTGGGGAAAAAAAACCAACAATTTTCTGCAGGCTTACACGTAACTTGAGTAAGGTTGTATGACAAAGGCTATGGAGTGGTTTAATAAGAAGGCAGTCAAACTAAGAACAAAAGGTATATAGCTCTTCCAGACCACTCCTAGAATTACTCCTGGAATAGTCCTGCTGCTACACTTGGACAGGTATGCCTTGTCGAGGATGCAGACTAAGCAAGGGAGGCAAACTGCATTGCTAAATACCTTCAAATTTATGCATCCCCAGGAGGAGTCAACTATAACACAAATACATTCACACGGTAGTCACCCTGCCCACGCACAAAGGCCCTGGGTAACCTGATCTAGCAGTAGATGTTCCTGCTCATTGCAGGGGAGTTGGACTAGATGGCCTTCAGAGGTGCCTTCCAACCCTAAGAATTCTATGATCCTATGACCAGTGGCATGACAGAAGAGGGGTTCAGAAAGGGGGTTGTGGCACAAATTTCTTCTCCGAGTCGAAAAAGATGTAAATGGTCATCTGATCAAGAGACTTGAGCACTATATATATATATACATATACTTTTTTTTTTGCTAAATCCTAGCACATCAACTATTGTATTCATCCACTGATTTAAGCATATTGAACACTGAAATCACATTTATCTAACTTGATTTTTTCCCACTACACTATATATCAAAATATATGTTCACTGCTCTGTTCTGTTTCTAATCCCATCTCACGCAAGAAAATAAATCCATACCAGAAAGTAACTTGAGGTTCTCAAGTAACACATAAAACCAGAAGTAAAATAAGAGCAGATACCAGAAGTATGTTAGCTAATTGATGGAAGCCCTTGAAAAGAGGTAAAACAAATGATGACTTTTTAACAATGAGAGGGAAGAAATAAAATATAAATCCATATGTGCAGCATATGTCCTAAGCAAAAGACTTAATACCAAGATGCTGTCTAGCCACACATCTCTTATCTCCCATGCCAGTTCAGAGTTCGGCATGTGGCTAACAGAAACTACCCAGCTTACTGCTTATTAATGCAGTGCAGTGATTTTTAATTCTCATTTTATTAGAGGCCTGCCTGAAGTGAATAAACTATTACTTTTTTCTGTCAGGTAGGTAGGAGCAATACAGCTTCTACAGTACTTTTTTTTTTGTATAGTGAAAAAAAGTCTCAGCACTGTCTAGATCGGTGATGAGTGAAAGTTTCAGACTCAACTTGATGCATTTGTGGGTGATCTGGCAGCCCACAAAAGTGAATGAAAATGAAATGAAAACACGAATAACTAGATTTGTATGGTTCCTCCCACAGGACTTGTCAGTTTATCGTGTCAGATCTGTATAAAAGGCTTGGGTCTTATTAAGGTGATTAGATGCAGCACATACCAGTATGTTACTGATACTTCACGCAGAAAACAAGACTGCTGAATAGCAGACTATCTGTTCTCCTGCTCAGCTGGGTCTGCAAAACTAATTTGATAATAAAGTTAAACAAAAGGACAGGTGACTTTAAAGAGAAAAATGCGTGGGTTGTGTACTACTTTAAATACCTTTCTGGTTCTGAAAAAGCAACCCAAATATTTTTGCTAAAACAGCACATTATGCTTACATTTCTTTCTGTGTATTTTTGCAAATAATCCAATTAAGGAGCTGTACGTTTAATATCACCTATTTTACTCAGAAAAGACTGACTTAGATACTGAATGTGATATAATTTGTTCTATGGTATCTATAAAAATTTCCATGTAGCTGACAGGATGAATTTTTTTTCTGATTGCTTCCCCTAATATCCACCTCCAGTCCTTTGATCAGATTTTCAGCAGCATTAAAGAAATACCACTTGGTAGATATGTGCAATGTAGGAATTACTAAACTTTGATCTAGCAGTAACTAGCTGTTATCGTTAGCAAATCACTTCATGACATTTCTGGCACACTTCTCCTATGTTTGTCCTTCTAGGCTGCTTCTATCCTGAGGAGTTACGGTCACTTGGGAATAGCAGCATCAACACAGCTGTGACCAGAGTCACATTTGTATTTCTAAGTGGTGTTCCAAGAATGGATAAATGACATTTTATGTACAGCTTAGTGATGAAGTAAGTAGGGTATCCAGTAAACGTCAGATAACATTCTACTCATTTGTATGCTCAAAAAAGAATTAGAGCTTCCAGGTAATCTTCCATGCACCTACATAATGCATGTCTATCTATTAATCCCCTGTCTCTGCAAGACACTCACTACTTCCACCATCTGCAACATGTCAAGATTAGGTAATTTCTAGGTGCCATTCTGGAATAATCATAGAGCTAAGCCCCTAGAATGGAAAAGCAACCAGTCACAGTGGGTTTGAGGCATCAGAGTGACATAAGGCCATTTGAAAAAAATGAGGCAATAGCTTACTTACCCACTGAATACAATAAAAAACTTGAAGAGAGATAATTTTCAAGTTTCTCCCAGCCCAACACTATGCTTCACTATCACTTCTACCAATCTTCTCTTATTCAGGTCCCAGCTGTGCAGTAAACTCTATAGTTTCATATCCATTCAAAACATACCTCACTTTTAGGGTTTAAGGTGCCTACAGTTTTACAGTAAGCAATTGTACAGTTTACAGTAGATTCTTTCTGGCATGGATTGCATTGCAAAATAGTTTTATGAAGTTTCCAGTACCATGAAGTCATATCACCAGTGTTAATGCACTATTTAAAGTAACAGCTGTTATAAACACTTACCTTTGCAAACAAAGCACTTAATATGGAAATATTTGTTCTGAACTCTCAAAACTTCTCCTTTGCACGGTTTTCCACAGGTATTGCAGAGAATTGCAGTACTTGATGGCTTCTCCAGTTGGCTGTGTACAGCCTGCGGTTGTGAAACTGCAGGAAAAACAAAAGGCAGGTGGTTTTAAAGGCCACGAGATGCATGACTGCAAGAAAAACATCTTCTTTAACACCTACAAATAACAGCAATTACTCAGAACAAATCACGTCATGTGGATCAAACAGTTTTAACTTATAGTGTTAGACGACACAGGAGAAAAGATCATCTAAACAAGCCATGACTTCTCTTCTGTAACATTCAAATCTCATGCCTGCAAACATTTAAATCTTAATATGAATTACAGAAGAAAGAATCCAGATATTCAAGACTCAGGAGATAATTTCAAGAAATGCTTTGTGGCATGTTCTTTTCCAGAAGTCAAAAATTATAGGTGAAAGCTACTGTTTTTATGCAAAATACTGTTAATTAGATTCAGAACTATTACACTGTGAGTTACTGTAATTCAAAGCAACTGCTTTTTTTAATGAATGTTAAGAATGAAATACATTTGTAAGTGTTTTGAATTTATACTTCGAAACATTAACATGTCTATAAATACAGGTGTATAAAGTTTAAATAATCTATTTTGTAAGAAAAAACAATTTCAAGAGATTACATCCATCAAGATTAATAAAATATGAAATTAATTAAAAATTTGCTGCCATCTTGTGATGTAAATTAGAAATTGCATTTATTGGGCTGTTAACCATATAAGTTGAAATTCCAACCTATTATGCAGAACAAGTGAGATATGACCATATTCTTGCAATTCTGCTGCTGTACATGCATGATTTTTTTTACTGCAATGTACTAAGCAAGTATCTAGAGAGCCAACAGCAAGTCTATTAACTGTAATGAAGCTGTACTACAACTCAGCCCTTTTTTTGTAGATGAACAAAAACTAGTAACAGAATAATTTAAGACAAACATTAAGTAAATTATATGGTCAATTACATTCTTTAATGAAGCATGTGTATTCTAATGTTGGGTTGCTTATTTCAAAGTGATTTTTAAATATATGGGTTTTTTGTTGTTGGTTTTTTTTTTGGTTTTTTTTTTTTTTTTAACGCAGTTACTTGAAAATAAACTTAACATTGAGCAATTTCTCATAGGCCTCTACTGAAAGTGTGACTAGGAATCAGGTGCATTTCCCTTTCAACGTTTAATCAGAGGACAGTGATGCTGGACTACCCTTTTCTACCGTTAACCTTGAAAAATCCATCTGAAATTAGATTTCTCTGTAAGAGTGCTGCCTCATGATTAATAAATTTATAAAAGCCTGAGTTAAACTCAGATTAGCCAGTATCTTCAGATTCTATTTCTACGGCAGCATAAAGTGTTTCAGGATTTAAAAAAAAAAAAAGACTTCCAGGGAAAAAAAAAAAAAGATGGAGAAATGACAATTTATTTTAACAAAAAAACCAAAAAAAAACCAGCAATGTCTGAATCTGCACCATATGAAGGGTTGACAAATGGAGGCTTTGATGGTACTGCCAATATAAGCATATATTATAAGAAATGATATCAAAATTTGTAATGCAGCCCTATTCAGTTCTGTTTGGGAATGTCTGTTCTTGCTCTTTCTCTATTCACACCCCTCAACTCCACCCCCCAGACAGAGAATCATAGAATGGCCTGGACTGAAAAGGACCACAATGCTCATCTAGTTTCACCCCCCTGCTATGTGCAGGGTCACCAACCACCAGACCAGGCTGCCCAGAGCCACATCCAGCCTGGCCTTCAATGCGTCCACGGATCCACAGCCCCCTTGGGCAACCTGTTCCAGTGCGTCACCACCCTCTGTGTGAAAAACTTCCTCCTCATATCTAACCTAACCCCCCCCCGTATCAGTTTAAAACAATTCCCCCTTGTCCTATCAACCCATTTAAACAGCCATTCCCCCTCCATAGTCATGAACACAGAAGAGTTGCTATTTCAGTAGGATGTTCAGCCTCCCCGTGCAGTCTTCAGTGGCAGTTTCTGGCAGCTTTGTCTAAATTGAGTAGACTCTACTTCCGTAAGCAAAAAAGGTACATGTTCATTCTTTATACCAAGGAGATGTGCAGAACTGACTTGCTTATCACATTATTCATCATCCTTTAGCATTCTTCTCTGTCTGATGAAATTGCTCATTCTGACCGTCAAAAAGTCCTGCTCAAGGCAATGTGAATTTTGGAACTGCTACTGAAGCCCTGGTTGTAATTAAATACATATCCAATATAAACAACACAGCACAGCCAGCAATTAGGAGCTTACAGAAAGGCAAATGCCCAATCTTACATAAACTGTGCAAAGTTTAAGCTAATAATTATTCCCCAGGAGAATAATGATGAAACTTTGAACTTCACAGTGTTCAACTTATGACAAAAAATTTCTCATTACTGCATCCTGTCTCAAACTATCCTCACTGAAATAACGGAAGAACCATTTCTGTAAGAAATTGTAACAAAGCATTTTCTTGAGCTACATAGTACAGGAGCATCTTGCAGCTGTGGAGAAAAAGGGTTCTCCCTCCAAAACTGTAAAAAAGCATCAAATTTATAGCATTTAATTCAAAGGCTAGACTTGAAAAGAGCTGACTGCACCCAGATCATGTTAGCCTAGAACAGGGTTACAGAGGTGCTGGATAAACTGGAAGGGAGCCATGCCACAGCCAGCAAGAGCAAACTGATGGCTCCATACTGGAGTCAATATGTTGCCATCTTTTCAGAGAAAACTTCACTTTTCTTCTTCAAAGTGCTTAAACATTCTGCCTGTGCACATGCAGAACTGCCCACTTCCACCCTTCCCTCTAGTTTTTTTTTTTTTCATGTCAAACATGTTTCAGTACCTCACTACCTTCATAGTGAAGAATTTCCTCCAAATATCTAATCTAATCTTTTAGCTTAAAGCTATTACCCCTTGTCCTATCACTACACTGATAGAGTCCCTCATCAGTTTTCAGGTAGGCCTCATTTAGGTACCAGAGGGATGCTATCAGGTCTCCCTCCAGAGCCCTCTCTCCTTCAGGCTGAACAAACCCAGCTCCCTCAACCTGTCTTTGTGGAAGAGCCCAAGTCCACAGAGAGCCACATTACCACTACAAATCTCTGCCAAGGTGCCCCTGAGCACCCCACATTAACCCCCTGGCACTAGGTTATGCTCCTAGTATCTGTAATGTTGGCTGCATCCTTCTGGCACTGAGAAAGCATAATGCCACCTGCCCACTCTCTTGCTGCATATCTGGCAGTTCAGTGCTGCGCATCTGTGCTTCTTAAAAACACCATAAGAATTCTGCATTATGAATATTTTCTTATCAAGGTATAGAATTAAAAAAAACCTCAGATATAAAATATAAGAAAAAACACTTCAGATGAATGATTATTTTACTTTCAGTTCAGACCTAAACTAACCAGTGTTTCATACAGACGACTAAGAATACAACGTCACAGGGCTCACTGTAAAACTGCACTTTTGAAGACTGTTTAAATAAATATTCTTTCATCTATGAAAATGACACAAAAATGACAGATTTGTTTATACTTGAAGACTATTTTAAAATGTATTGTGTTTTATGTCCAAATAGCAACAACTGATACAGCTTTGAAAAACTGTATTAAACATCTTGAAATTTTAACTTTGAGTGTAGCTTGAGGAATTTACCATAAATTCACATGGTAATTTTTAACATTCTGCTTTCATGCCTTTATATATCAAAATCAGTCTTCAAAGGAGACGTTATAATTAACATATTTAATGAGTAAAATAATGAATTAATGATGAAAGGAAGTGATCTGAGACAACTCATCCCGACTGACATAAAAGCTCATTAAAAATTAAAACATTACACTATACCTTGGTTTGCAGAATTAAATGAAATCAAATTTCTTTCTAAACTTTAAATGACTCTGTCTGGAAACATAAATGAATGTCTGATTTTCCAATTTTTGACTCCCACTTTCACAGCATTTAACTCCAGTAGAGATACGTGTTTGTCTTTTGGGTTTTTTTTCTAAGTGTACAATAAGATACATTCCTTGGATAGATTTGCTTCTATTCTGTTTGCTCCCAACGAATGCACTTGCTAAATGCACTATGAGCACTATGAGGAAAAAGATTATGGTATCACACATTATTAAAGCTGCATTACACACCTTAGTGCAACTGTGAAATCGTGTTTTCAGTGTGTTTATGTCCTTTCCAAGCTTTACTTGTTTATATTGACATTCTTCATGCTCAATGTTCTCAAGCTCAGTTCTTCATGGAAAATTTCTGGCAAATTGCTTAAGCTTTTTATAAATAGAACAGGATAAAACAGATTGTTTGTCAGTGTTAAAAAGGAAGAACAGCATCTTGATTTCAAAGTACTTTGGAGTAAAGGCTGAAGCCTGTCAAGTAGATGGACATCATGACAGATACACAGCTCTATGAAAATCTCAAGTATGAGGTCAAAAGAAACCCTCCCAACAAACCCATCTCACTCAGCACTGCTGGACTAAAATTCAGCAGCAGAGAGGACTGCAGATGAGGTACCAGTGCTGAGGGAGAGACCTGGCTGAGACAGGAGTGTTTAGGAGGTAGCATCAAGGAAGTTGATGGCAGCAGCAGAAAACAAGATTCATGAGTCCCCTGGTCATGCCCTGCCCTGGGAAACAGGACAGTAGCACTGATTCTTGAAATCCTGTTTCTCAGAATTTGAAGAGGGCACGGTTCAGGAAAGCCTAGAGAGGAATTTAATTTGCAATCTTCTCTGAGCAGGATTAGAGGAGAATCAGATAAGAATTAGAGATTGGAGCTCAAGTTGTTATTTTGTCAAACATTTTTGGTGTTGCCTCAATCAAAACACATAGGGCTGGATGCAAAACCACCAGATGAAAGGCAAGGAAATAATCACTGAAGCACCCGTAAATATCCTGTTAGGCACTATTTGTGGTTTTAGGTGCCTGAAGCTGCCCTGCTGCCTCGTGTTTGGATGTAAAATGTAGTGACTAGGAGCACCTTTAGTGCTGGCATAGGCTCAGGGATAGTAAAAGAGAGTAATAAGGTAGTACATAGTGTTTGGAGAACTACGTGTGCATGAGCTAAAAAATTCCCTTACACAAAGAGTTTTGTTTTGTTGGTGCTTTTTTCCCTAAGAAGTTGTGATTCATTACAGAGCACTGTGGGGGCGTGAGATCTTTATGGTTCTGCAACAGCACATTAAGTATCTGGAAGCTGCCTGCTTTAACACATTTTCCAATTCCCGGTTTGTGTTACAACCCCTTTTCAAGATAAGGCGTTTGCATGCTTAGCAATGCCTTCTTGTTGTCACATCATCTGCTTTCGTACATCGTAACAATGCAGACAGTTCACAAGGGGAAGAACCAAGGAAACTTTCCCTTGTATTTCAGCTGTGCGTGGCCAAGCTGCGTCCACCCAGAGCTCCAGAATGAGCTGCCCTCCCAGCCGGGCTTTGCTACACCAGCTGGGTACAGGTGCTCACTGCTTCTCCCTGCCCTACAGCAACACTCTATTACTGCTCCCATCTTTTAGTTCATATTCCATAGGTCAAGCCATTCAGCAAATCCAATCTATCTTTATGCAGTAGGTCCCTATTTAGTTAAACTCACTAACATGTCTCGAAAGCTAAGTAGAGCCATTTGAAATTCATGTTTCTTTTTGTACCACAAACCTGCTGCTATTGTTTATAAACAACAGCTTGCACAGTGCCTTTGGCACAACAGAGAGGACAACATGCCTTTTCCAGCACATCCTAAGGATCCAAAATCAAATAAAAAAAAAAAATCTACAGCTGATACAGGACAGCAGGCAGTTAGCATGAAGACTGAAGTGACCCATGATTTTTTCTGTTAATTTGTGGCACCAGAAATGAACGAAAAGAGTTATCCAGCACAATGCAAATCAACGCAAACATGTAAGATAAGCAATACAGCACAAGCACTCAGCACACAAGAACTCCAAATCTCACCATATGCTTAATGCAAAATTCACATCACACAAACAAG
Source organism: Perdix hodgsoniae (assembly GCA_035772895.1). Classification (NCBI taxonomy): domain Eukaryota; kingdom Metazoa; phylum Chordata; class Aves; order Galliformes; family Phasianidae; genus Perdix; species Perdix hodgsoniae. Next base: position 11,717,035 of record JAPSGF010000002.1, read on the forward strand.
CTTAGCACAAGCTAACCTCCTGCCCTCATCGCTGTAATAAAATATTTACCAAATCCAAGTGCAGCTAGAGAGAGATCTCTGCTGAATTTTAGGAACTGCTACTGCAGCAAGAAAAAGGCTATTTTTGTATGACTTCTAGTAAGACTGCAGTGAGAAATCTGCATAAAGGAATAAGGTCTTCTTTTTCATTTCAATCTAATACTAAGCCTGAAACATGATGAAGTCTTCTACTATGAAGTATTTAACTAATATTTAAAAAAAAAAATCAGAATTTTTCAGATTGAGCTGTTACCTAACAAGTGCCAATATCATCATAACTTCAAAAACCTTAATAAAATTACGTGAACATAAAGCATAATCTGAAATAAATGTTTAAACACCTTTCTTTACAGCATTTCCAGGTAAACCCCAAATAAATATTCTCACGACAACATTACTGATTTAGCAACGGCAGTTCCAGATGAAAAACAACTCGTTTCAGATCTGTGCTCCCCAGAACCCACAGTCATCCCACCATACCTGTATCCTCCGGCATGCCTGCATTAACCCAGCTCTACCAGAACAGTGACAGGGGCAATCCCACCATGTGCTTCAACGTCCTGGGGGCAGGCAGTGGGATAAGGGGGCTCTGTGGCAGAGCGGTCGGTCATGAGCTGCTCCGGCACAAGTGCGGCTGGGGCTCAGATGACTCCTGCAGCACCCACGCACAGGCGGGAGGCGAGCCAAAGCCTCATGTAAAAATAGCACCCAGCAGAAAGCTGAAGGTTTGCACGTCCACAGGGCATCCACCAGTGGTCCACCTCTGGTAGGGACATGAGCGGAGCACCTTTCATTAGCACTGTAGGGTGGCACCTCGGAAAAAAGGCTTCAAGAAGGAAAAGCTTCAAACTGTCAGGCCAGAAATGAAAAACACAGTCAGCTGATAAGCTAAAAATATGGAATCTGGCATCAGAGGGGAAATGCCTCCAGCTGTCCCCCTCGGTACAGGCTGTCCCCATGCCCTATCACCATGGGCAGGAGGGCATGGCACTGATTTTGGAAGGAGATGCTGAGAGCTTGCCTCTCTCCAGAAGGCAGCCACTGTGATAACTGGCAGCCAAAGATTTGTCCCCTGCTAGCTCATATGGAGTTGGGACTGTGCATCACTGGAATAACAGTGATGCATTGAGCTATTTAAAGCAATACTTGCTTGCTCAGTTAGCATGTGAATGCTCTGCTAGGGTTAAAAATCTGTAGCTCTTGCTTTAGACTAACTTCGTGTGAAGGCAGAAAGGTAGTCTGTGCACTGGGAAAGGACCAATGGCTTCAAGAGCAGCCTGGGTAAACTTGAAACACAGTGCTGTGACATAAACAGGGCTGCATTTCCCTTCTACGTGAAGATTTTATTATTTCTTGCAAACTTTGAAGCCAACAAAATACTCCCCCCTCCTCCCTTGTTTCCCATCCTCTCCAGTCACTGCCTGCTTCAGTTACAAAGCAGCGAAAGAACAGCTTCTTTCTTTCAACAAACAGAAACTGCTCAGGGGTGTAAATGTGAAAATAGAATCTGCTGCTGCTGAGGGAGGGCTGGGAAGCAGCACATTATGCAGCACTTTGCACAAGAAGCAAAGCAAGTTCACCACACTGTGCCGATTAAAGAACATTTTGCACTGAATCTTGTTAAAAATCTATTGAATCAATAGCTGGATATAGGATTAAGGGTGGTTCTCTATTGGCTTCAATAGTCAATGGCAAATCTTTTCATAGAAGTTCAATAACTTCCAATCTCCACAAAAAAAAACAACTAACATCGTTATCAAACAAGTTATTTTTTAAAGCTTGAAATATAGTTTGCTTTTGATTGAAGAAAAAAAGAAAAGATTTGTCTAAAATAAAGCAAAACTTTTAGTTAGAATGATGCTTAGTGAAAGTCATAAGAATTTCTTTAAACTCTTATAATTCGCTATGGACAAACTGTTACAAACACTATAAAAGGAAGAGAGTGGAGTCGTTCTTTTTTTTGAAACATCAATGCTTCACAAGTATTAACATGTGATCATGATCAAATCTGAATGTATTTCTTGAGGATAAGTCAGATGGTTCTCAAACAAATGCTGATCAACAAATGCAGAAATGAATATGTATAATTTTCAGAACGTTGTGTTCTTTAGTTTTTTTCTTTACACTAAGAGTATTTGCATTTCTTAGGAGATAAATAAGAAAGCATTTTTTGTCCATTCAGTGCTGAGTACTGGAAAAGGCATAGGCTGACTATACTGATAGCTGAAGCGCTCTGCCTTAGAGATCTCTGTGCTCTCCCTGGGACACATGGTCCAGAGCTTCCCAGGGATGCTGACTGGCATGGTCTGGGACTCAGCAGATCTAAAGATCTCCAGTCCTGAACAAAAATTCTGCACGCTGAAACCACTCCAGCTTCAAAACAATGCAATGAACTATTTGGATTTGGCCTCCTGTGCTTTTCCCAGAGGCTACTTCATCTTGGCAGAGATGCAGAAGGTACTTTGCTGAATAGTACTGCTGAGGAGGAAGGTAAATTAATAGACAGGAAAAGAAAAAGAGCTGTACTGCAGCCTTTCCTTCCATTTGCCAAACCCTCTCCTTTGCAAGAATAAATACTTTACAACCCACATTTTGGTATAGTGCAATCATAACATGAAGACAATATCGGTGGTAGATGGATGGTTGGACTAAATGATCTTTGAGGTCTTTTCCAACCTTAATGATTCCATGACAACACAGTTGAACAGTGCACTAATTTGCATTTACAATTCTGCTTGTAAACTTAGAGCCTCTCTGAAGGTCTCATAACTTGGCTATGCAGGAGGTAGGCTCCTACATCAGTAGCTGCAAGGATTTTGATGGTGTTGCGGTGAAACTTCAACACTAGGATCTGGCTTCAGGGACACAACCCAGCAGACCAGTGCTTAACATTTCTGTAATCCACTCACAGTGGAAGGCAATGGCAAGATGTGGGTGATACCAACAAAAGCCAGACATACTGACTGCTGGCACACCTGATCCATAAAGCATTATAGTCTTAACTTCTCACATCAACTCAAGACAAACACTATTATAATGCAAGCAACAATACACTATCCTTGCTGCAGGAAGGGATGAGGCCCTGACTCCTCATGCAACTTCAAGTCCAGGTCTGGTAGGCATAGCCTTGCCTTCACTGCATCCTCACCACCCTTCTGCTTTAGGTTTCATTTCAACAAAGATACATAGCCGAGGTCAGTGCCTTCACTGATGGCTTTCCAAACGACAGCCAGACAGCTTAGCAACAAATCCAGGCCATGCTGAAATGGATTAGCTGGCTGCAAGCTCTCTTTAGCCTATGGTGCCATTGGTTGTAAATGGCATTTTTTTAAAGATTTCAGATCTGATCGTGACTAACTCACATTTTTCCTATACTTTTCCCAAGGAAAGTGAAATACAGTAGAATGCAGAGTGTGTACAATCTAACGCTCTTCTTGTTCTCCCATGCTCAGAGCACCCTTCTTGATTCATTCTCAGCTTCTTTTCCATTGCTTTAGAAAACATTTAGAAAAAAACCTGTTCTTACTAAATATGAAAGAACACAGTTGTTATCTTTAAGAAAATAAAATACTTTCTAGTCAAGAGTTAAAAAAAAATACATGTACTTACTTGCACTGAACAATTCTCATACTGCTTGGAGTCTACATGTCCCTGAACTACAACTCCCTTACTAAATTTCCAACCAACCATGTATGTGACTTCAATAGCAAACAGAAACTAGAGATTTAATTCTAACCACATATAAAAAAAGACTTTTTATAAACAATTTGTAATTAACAAACTTTGCTTTAAGTACGCTGGAAAAAACATCATATTTCTCAGATTTTTCTCTGCGTGTTTTAAGGCATTTTTCCTCCTAAATGACTGCTGCAGCACGACCCAGGGCAGTGTTTGATCTTCCATTAAGAAGAGAATGATCACAGACAGCAACAACAAAAGTGATAAAACTAAAATAAATTAAGAAGTACGTGTTTCCTTTTAATTATCATTGTCTATTAGCTGAATTGAAGTAACTCACAGTGGTTGTGCTCCAAGTTGGCACTAGTGCAGCATGATCCTTACCCTTGAGCACTCAAACAGATCCAAAGAAAGAGGACAAACATATGGCAGAAGTGAAAACAAACAGTAAGAGGGTAAAGGTTTAATGAGATGAAGTAGGATAAGCGGAGCATCTACAGCTACACCCATGTCTTCCAACTTGCTGCCCATCCTTTCTTGATGCCATCAAACACCCGTTGGAACCAGTCCAACTCTGCCAAACCCGTTCTGCTTACAAGCAGCCTAAATTCAAATTACTGGCTATCTAGCACTTCCATCCTCACGTCCATGGTTGAGCCAGCATCTGCATAGCAATGAGATGTATACACCAGTATCTCTAATTGAAGAATACATGCAGCAAGTCAGAAAAAAATAACAATTTGTGGGATTTTTAATTTTTTTTTATTATTATTATTTTTAGTACAAGGCACTGGGGTATAAGATACTGGACGTGCTGCATATTTATAAAGCAGAAAAACTTCAAACGGGAGATAAGGTTGAGATTCCACTCTGAGTTTTGCATAAAGGATGGCACATTGCTGGGCACACTCCTGAGAAGACTGGGTCACGAGTCCTTTTCTGCTGTCTGCTATTTGTTGGGAATTAAGAGTGTCCTTCATCCCTGAAATTGGTGCTGACAGCCCTTGTCCACTGGCCAGCCCATCAGATGAAGGAAACTAACTCCCATGCCAGCTGCTTTCTCACAAGAGTCCCTCTATAGTAGACCATGAACAATGTGCTGTCCCCTTTCAATGCCCTGACTACAGCACCACATTCCAGAATTCTCCAGAAAAACATAAAGACAAAGAATAATGAGCAAAAGTAACACAGCCTGCAATGCCTTTAGCAGAGCTTTCATAATAACAAAAAGTACAACACGGAAAAAAACAATAAATGTGGTGTAAGTAAATTTTATAGGACTAAAATAAAAGAAACATAAAATTCCTGTTTCTATCTCATAGAATCACAGAATGGCTTGGGTTGGAAGGGACCTTAAAGTCCATGTATTTCCAACTCCCTGCTGTGGGCTGGTTGCCCCTCACCTGATCAGGCTGCCCAGGGCAACATCCAAGCTTGCCTTGGGCTGCAATGGGGCATCCACAACCTGTCTGGGCCAGTCTCATAATGAAGTCATAGCACACCGATTTGTTGGCCACCAACAAATGGAGCAGACATCACAGAAAAAATATGCTGCTTAAGTAGAGGTTACAAGGCAACACGCTATTTAGTGCGGAAAAGGTGCCATGTAATAAATATGGGTAAGGCAAACAATTAACAAAGGGTGTTAGTTACTAGAAGGTCAGGCACTACAGGGGACTACAAGGATTTGAGAAAGAGGGAGAGAAACTCAAACACTGCTGAATACCTGGCACTAAGTGAAGGAACACAGTCAGGAAAAGAGGATGTGTTGTGTTCAGGGCAGGCATCCTGGCAGTAATAAAATGGTGCTGTAATAAGAACTGCCTAGATAACATTCAGAATCTGAACCCAGAACTTTACAAAAAGGAAATCACAGGAACAGAATGAGGCAATAAATGGCAGCCAGCGTGAGCAAGACCTCCCAGAGAGCCTTGCAAGTTAGTAAAGGTAACTTATATCGATTGATTCAGGAGAAATTAAACTACAGTGAATTAAACTACAGAGTTGTGACATTCTGAGGATCACCAGTAGCGCAAGAAAGATGATAGGCACTGCAAAGATGCCAAAATTATTTGGGGATATTTTTTCTGGGAGCAGATGAGCGCATGGAACGTTTTGTTTTTTTTAAACAGATTTTTTTTGTGTAGGCTGATGCTACACAAAGGGAGAAGATGATCACTAAATATTAATTTATCATTGTTTTACATAAAAAAGTACACAAAAAATTCTTTAATACATGGAAATTTCCAGTGCTTAGATAGAGAATGAAATTAATTATTAACTAAGTAACTAGAATTAAAGGGTCTTTATTTCTTCATTCTCTTCTGGAAAGTTACATAAGCATTTCTATAATTTTGCATTTATAAGCTGCCTATTGTACAGGATCACTAAACAGCAGTGCTATGTAGAAAAAAAGGCTTAACTCAGTCACATGTGTTATTATAATATAGAAAACTAATTTCAGACAAGTCTCAAAAAAAAAAAAAAGTACTACCAAAAAACACCAACCCACACAACAACTCTGAAACAACTGATTTTGAGTCGAGAGAGCTGGGACTAAAGGGAAGGGAAGATTCTGATGCTTGAAACAACACACAAAACGCCAGATCTGCAAGGCTGAAAAATCCCTTCTTGCAGCCTTCTCACCCATGCTCCTTGATATGGCCAAGAATAGAGCAGGCTGACTTGCAAGCTTACTCTCCACTCTGCATTTCCCAGCTATCCACAACTGTAATCCACCGACTGCAATGAAGCAACTCTCCATATATAGGAGAAAGGTTTCCAATCTGATGCATTTCAGGTTAGGTGGGCAGCAAGAGACTTTCCCCCCCTTTTGTGTTCTCTCCTCTCCCAAATACATTACAGGATGTTGGGGGTGTTTAGGCATACCTGGATGGACAGACACCCAGGGGTCTCCCAGAGATGACCATGAAGACAACGTGGTTCAGAAAGCCCAAACACTTGGAAGAGGAACACAACTGGAATAAGTGACACAAACCCTGCAAAGACTTGTAGAGCAAGAGCTTAAAGCATTCTTAAGGCTTTTACTCCGTATCACCCAACAGATCTGATCATCTTCCACTTCAAAAGTTCATTTCCTTGTTCTGCAAGAAAATTTGACTACATAAACTAACAGCCTTTTCAGGTGCTCTGATTTTTTTGGGATTTGCTGCAAGATCATGCAGTTCAGTGCACCCCTGCTGCATGGCACCACTAGGACAGACATCCATGGCTACTCAGGAACTACACTGTGCAAAGCAGCAGCTGTAGTCTCCTGACTGTGGCAATCTGAAAAATTGATGAGTTTAACCCTGATAAGTCTAAATGAGATCCCAAGCTGGAAGCACAACCTGATGTTGCAAGAAAAGCACTGCTCAGGTTTTCAAAGACAAGCATAGATACTAAAATCAGGATCAGGATTCAATTTGTGAATTCCAAATGTAAAGCTGTAAAATAGAAACCTGTCCTAGAGGACAGAGGGGATTTGAGAAACATCCCACTTTTAGCCACTATGCTCAGGACAAAGTCTCAACATGTCCCATGTACTCAACTCCCAACACTTCCAGCTCACAGTGACCATACCAGAAAAGAATTTTTGGCCTGCTTTCCTAATCCCATCCTCTATAGAGGGATATCACTGCAAAGCAGCAGGGCAGATCCAAAGCCTGCTTGAATAGATTAATCTTGGTTGATGATCATTGAGGAATTTGCCAACAATATGAACTGCTGCTTTTAAAGCAAATTAAAAACATGTAATCAGTGGGAATCTGATACTGTTGGACTACACCCTGCCCCCAGTAATGCTCACCATTATAACTCCTATCGATTTGAATGGAAGAATTAATTTCGCATCCCAGATAATATCTCAGCCATTTAGTTATCACTGCCAGAGTTCAGCCTTTCCACTACTAGTGTAAGGTTTTAACATCTCATCAGCAACATTTGAAATGGAATTATGTCTTTGAGATCTCTTTTAATACCAAGAAAGAAGGCAAAAGGCTTTTTTCATTCAATACTTTAACTCATATTTTTTATTGATCAATTTTAGCATCAGTAGCTCTGAAATTCACAGCTTCCTCATTTTTTCAAGAAATAATTAAGAATCACTGGACTCTATTACCAGTGTATCAGCAGGAACATGAGATAACCAGAAACCTCAGAACACTTGAGTACTACACACTGATTTATCATTAGAGGAAATTTATAGAAAGCTATGAAACTACTGAATGCGTATGACCTGGAGATAATAGAAAGGTCTTAGGATACAAGTGCCCTGAAAAGGCAGGTGCTGCCAGACAGATTCAAATACAGGGTACAGCTGATGGGCAGTAAAACATGGGCTGGAGCTCCCTGGCTGTCCCACAGTTGTTTCTAGTATATCTAGAAGTTAATGGAGCCATATTCCTGCCTGTCCCCTTATTTTTAGGAACCATAGAGAATTTTGGCTAGAACAGAGTAGAACAGAGCAGAACATCCCTCCTTTGTTCAAGGGGCAGTCCTGGCTTCACACATGACCACCCAATATTTATAACTTACGTCTGACAGCATTGTCTAAATGCTTCTCAAACTCTGTTGGCTTGGGGCTATGACCACCAACCTGTTCTACACCCAATTACCCAAAGAAGATGCCCTAGAGAGGTTGTAGAATACCTGGAGATGTTCAAGACTTGCTTGGACACCTACCTCGGCAACCTGCTGTAGGGAGCCTGCTTTGACAGGGGGGTTGGACTAGATGATCTCTGGGGGTCCCCTCCCATCACCAGATCTGCAGCACCAATCAGCCTATGCCCCTGCTCAGTATCCTTCCTCCACTTTTCATGGTGATATTTGCTTCCATCTGTGTCACAGAGCAGAGGAACAAGTACATTCCCTGGCTAGAAAATGAACAAGTGTTTGGAACCAGGAAAAGAACAGTTCAGAACAAATTTCCATAGTTCATTTCTCTTTCCATTCCCTGGCAACACCAAAAAGCAAAAGCAAAATAAAATAGTATAGTAATTTATCTTGCCAGTCAAGCTGCAGTGAATTATCACCAACAATTAATTACATTATAATGTACTAACATTCCATTAACACTGTCTGAAATTGAGCTTCTATAAGCATTTAAAACAATAATTTAAGGACCTTTCCAAAGCCTTTTTTTAATGTATTTTTTCAAGGAATATAAAAGTGTCTGAGTAATTAATGCTGCAACATAAAAATGAACTCCTCCGGTTTTATTTGCTATGTTTAATTTGGCATTAAGAGGGCATAATTACCATTTTATTGCAGTGATACAGTTATTTCAAATGTATACAGGTATTAACAGTATTGAAGGTAACATCACAGCTGAGAACCTCTTCTTGTGTAGAATTAAATTGATATGAATCAAACTGTTCTTTATCCCCATCAGAAACATCATTGCCTCCACTTTCACATTCAGGCTACACCATTTCTGCAGACGCTTGTCTTTCATAGGAGTTCATAGGAGAAACGTGCTACATTCATGTAAACACAACCTTAAGCCTGGAACCATCGTGCTACTTGTTGCACAGCTCTGCAACCCACATTTCCGCTGCCTTCTGAGCTGCAACAGTAGCCCTTGAGAATGTTACTACCTTCACTCTGACAAGGAAACCAGTGCTCGTATTTTGCAGGCAGCAGACGCTGGAGCTGCCTATTTCCATCTAGTCTGTGTGCCCCAGCTGCTTTTACAGGGAGACCTTGTTTTGGGGAAGTGCTTGAAACTGGTGGGAAAGGTCTGGTTTGGAGCTAGTTGAGCTCCAGCTCCTGCAAAGCTCACATTATCTGCATTAGCTTAGTACAACTTACTGGAAAGGAAAAGTAAAACATAGTCCTGTAGGATGGAAAGAAGGATTCAAAGTTTGGTTTCTAGTCACCAAGGGGAAAACTGTAAAATATGGTTGGAGGGCAGCACTGAAGTGCACTTCTCTATTCAGAACAATGGAAAGCAGGCAAAACACTTCAATACACTTCTCTTAATCTGAATTGGCTGTGACTGGAGTCCTCTCTTAAGATGAACTTAAGATTGTATTTATATGGCCTTGGCTACAAGCTGTACAGGAATACCTTTATTTTTCTCTGCATCAAGAGACCCCTCTCCTTCTATCCCCAAAGAGAAGCCAAGATTTTCTGCAAGCAGAAGCTGGTGAGCACCACCTCACCCACCAGCAGATGTGGGTCACACCGCAGGAAGGCATGGGCAGCTTCATCTGCCCACAGTCTGCTCCAATTGCCAATAATCCCAAGGATTGAAGTCTGTAATGACAACGCACTAAGACGACGATTATGTAGGACACAAGTAGCTATTCTGTGACCTATATTCTACTGAAAGACGATTCTGTTTTGCTATCATTGACAGCCAGTCAGAACTCTGCTTGGGACACTTGATACTTAATGTTGGGCCTGCTGGTATTTTGGAAAAGTGGCAGAGATGATGTCTGGCAGGAGCAGGCCAGCCAGCCTTACTGTCTCGCAGGACTGCAGAACACAAGAGCTCTTTTTACTCTGCCCCACATCAGGACACAATCTGGCTCTGCTCTACTTCCCAGATATGACACAGAAATGCTTGTTTTAATAAGAGCATCCCAACCTCTGCTCAACATGCTACACAGAAAGAGCAAGTGATCTATGCTACTGCAGCACATTTCTAGTGTTTATTTCACACGCACAAAAGAATATAATCAAAGATAATTCACCTCCCAAGCCAAACACTCAAAGTAAATGATGACTAAGATGGTAAATACCAATTCCATGGCATCCCAGTTTTCTCTGTCATTTAGAGTGACGCTCTTGCTCTCACAGAATTATTAAGAGACAATTTTGCTTTGTGATGAACAAAATCAACATTTAACTCCAGAATGATTAGTGTTCAGCAGTGCAGAAAAACTATCACTTTTCAAAGCCTTTTCTTTTTAATAGCATCTCTGCAGGAACAGGTCTGAATGTCAAGAATTCCCTTAAAACATGGACTTGAACACAACTCTATGTGAACTACCTAAGAAAAACAGAGTCTAATAACGTTAATCTGATCAAGCTAGAAGAAATGAATATCAATTTCATATTCAAAGCATGATCTCTAACTCTGTGAAAAGACTGACGAGGTCCTCAGGGTATGAAAAATGATAGGGTGTGATTGAATTATCTCAGCAAAGACAGTTTCTTACATAAGAGCTAGAAAAAGGACACAGTAAGGGCTAACATGTTAAATAAGCACAGAACTAAGAGCAATTCCTTAATCCAATCAAATCCTTCCATTTCAAATAATTTAGCCACAGCTGTCATTGCTACTGTGCAAAATGAGACATCTTCTGGAAGTGCCTCTCTCTGCTCACTAACCACCTTGCTCCCGGCCAGCGAGATGCTAGGTACCAAAAGCATAAATCTTTAAATCAGTCATTGTGACTTGCAGAAACCCTTAATTTGAGCTAACTTCCACAGTCAGTCAATCTAACAATGTTTTTCATACTGTCAGTCACAAATCAGTCCCATCTCTTTAAGCTGCTCTACTTGCAATACTTTCCTGTATCATTAAGCATTGGAAATCCCAATGCTATCTCAATTGCAGTGCCTCTTCTAGCACTGAGTTGAAGTAGACTTGAAGTGCCCAGCCAAAAGATGGGAATGACATGCACTTATGCCCCGAGCCATACAGCTTAATGACCCACATCATATAACAGCTCCTCCAGTTGACACCACACTGACAACCAAAGGCAGACAGGCTTACACTATAGTGTGTATCACTGATTTCACAGCGACAGCTTTATATTTTCAAAGCACGATGAGGGAGACTAACATATCAAATTGCAATTGTAATAATTAAAAATTGAGTTTTCAGTTCTTCACCCCATGAAAACATGAACTTAAACAAGCACAAAATGATGTGAAATTTCTGTCTTCCCTTGTCTGCAGGGACAAGAGCCATCTCGTCTAACTCCAGGCATCTAAGGGTTAGGAAAGCTGTTACAGTGAGCTCCCATTATAATATCCCATACAACCTGATGTAGTGAGTGGCAACCCTGCTGGCAGGGGATTGGAACTGGATGATTTTTAAGGATCTCACCAATACAAGCCATTCTGTGATTCTATGATTCAAGCACAGAAGCTTCCCAGCATGCAAGCAGACTCCCAGCAAACACCAATTGTCAGCTGCTACAGAAGCTCCTCTGGAGGTGCCTCCTTCCCTAAAATTTTTGACTAGTTCAAGCCTGACAAGATAAACCCAAACCAGAGAGTGTAACTGCTCACTTTGTTTTCTGTGTGTGTTTAGAGTGGTCGGGACTATGAATTCCTTTGTTACTAACATAAAACACGTTTGAATCATCAACATCTCTCGCTCCTTCTCTTCCATGCTTTTTGCCATCCCAATTCAAGAGTCCCCATAAGGAAAAAACAAACACAGCTTTCGAACCACACAAAAATTTGAGAACTGTAAACAATTAAACCGATATCATAGCTTTTGGAAGGTAGATTTTCTAAAAACTTGTGAAGGTTAACAAACTTTGTATCAAGTTTTCTATCTACCACCTCATCAATGCACTGTAACATCTTTTGACCTGTGCAATTTTTCCCCTTCAAGTACATCTACATGATTTTGAACTTTTAATTGTGAATTATTCCCAATTTTCTTTTCCTCTGCAGACATGAGACCATTGACAGTCTTCCATATTTCTGGATGGCCATACCAATAGAGCGCATAGTAATATGAATGAGTGATGAATGAAAAAAATTAGTGCAACATTTCAGTTGTACTGAAGTCAAGTGAAAGAAAACCAATGTTTAAAATCAAAGACCTTCATACACATTTATCCTGATGGATTTTGGAAGTCAAAGTACCAACTCTTTGGAGAAAGGTTCATAATTACTTCATATAGTCTATACAATGCCAATTTTTGTTTGCCAGAATAATACTGACAATAGCAAAACAAGCTTCATCAGAAAAATAGTAATTTACAAACAAAACCACTTAGCCAGACCACAGTCTACAACAGCACAGGCAACTACATTTTATTCCAAACAAGGGTAATGTTTATAATAGTTTAAGCATCCCTCTTGAACAGAAATTAACTACGTTTAGCATTATATAATGTACAAGAAATATCTTTAATCTTAGTTTTATAATTAGGCAATGCGAAAAGAAACTCTCTCTCAATAAATATTCAATTTTACAAACTGTTATTTACAGATTCTGAAAATTCAAGATATAAATATTAAATGCATGTGAAAACCACATCTTTAATGTAGACTCTTATGAAATCCTTACAAATTAATTGGGAAAAAAAAAAAAAAAAAAAAAAGACAGATGTTTCCAAACACCCAGAAGACAGAGAGGAAGAATTAGGGGAAAGGAAAACACACCAAAGCCTAATCTCCATGAGAAGAGCTACAGGTTCCCTGCAACAGAGAAATAGCTGAAAGCAGCGACTCTGACTCAGGAGACCTTCTCTGGGCCTGCTATTCACAACAAAAAAATCTTTTCTCTTCATGTTTATTTCTTAAGAAAACAGTATTTCAGAAGGAATACCTGCATATGCTGTCAATTATTCTTTCTAACCAAAAGAATAAAAAGCGCCACAAGTGCTGGTTAACCATTTGCAAAAGAAAAAAACAAAACAACAGCAAGAGCAATGCTGTACCATTCTATATTTAATAGATATTACTTTAAAAAAAATTTAAAAGATTTTTTGATAAAATGTTCCTTGGTAAAGACGGTGTCTTGTAGGTTTTTTATAAGTATGGTAATATTATTTTATTAGTAAATGCAGTAGTACAGTGGAATTCAGCATGGTGTTCAAGAGAGTATTCTAATCCTATACCTTTATTCAATAATAATTTCTGTTCTGCTTTAGAATCTTAAGCTCCCATTTCACAACTGCAGATCAAATTCACAAGACACGCAAACAATTCAAGCATGGTGATACCTGTATAGATGTAATCAACAGTTATTTAGCAATTGATCAGGCCAACCCTAGTTGTGAGTTCCACTTAGCAAAGTGTGAAGTGGCTCGGAATAGCTTTTTCATTCTTCAGATATGCAGCCAATCTGCCCTTTATTACAGTAGTATGGCAACAGTCACCCAAGGATTCTCCAACAAAATGATATTGCCATGCATTTAATAATTGTCAGAAACTAGCAAGATGCTGAAATAAGCTACTTTTAATCAAACTGAAATTGACTGAGATTATTTTTTTCATTCATAGTGTACACTCTGTTTTAAAGCAGTAATACGTACAAAGCTAGCATTGTAACTACCACTTAAATGCATTGTTCTACCTACACAGAAAAATGTATTTTGCTTAAAACTGATCCAAAACCTTTTAAATACTCTAGGGTCCACTCAAAGACTTTAATATGACTGCATGTTAATCCTAAACTCAGTCATGTATTAAATCCACTTATTAGTTGTATGAAGTATGAAAATAATTAGAAAATTTAATAAAACAGATTCTGATATTTTAAAAACTGAATTTGGTTTAATCTTTTCTATAATCTTTTACAATCATTTTACAGATGGCTTTATGTTAACAAGATTCTACCTCTCATAGATAGATTTCTAGGAATTCGCTATATGTTTTACATTTATTCCACAGGAAAATAACGGTCTTGAGATTCAACCCAAAATCAATACATGATCTTAAAATTAGCATAGTTGTAGTAATAGCATATTAAATTAAAATTTAAAAGCTGGGTATTTCACAGGAAAATCTACATAATGTTGGAAATTGTCTTTTTTCTCAGGTCAAGTTTGTAAGATTACACCTTTTAATTATCTGTTGCAGAATAGGAAACATGATTCTTGAATCCTTTCAGCTGTTCAGTTTATTACTTGCAGAATTAAGTGTGATCCCTTACAAAGCGTGGACACACACATCCTGAGACATGGCTATGGTTTTAAGACAGGCATGTTAACTCCCAGCTGAGACATCATTATGCTGCAGAGGAATTATTTCCATTGAAAGCCTCTCTACAGTTTTTTGGAAGTGCTGCAATAGAATTCCAGAAGCGTTGCCTTGCACTTCTGCTCCAGTTTTAAATAAAAATTTAATCATGCCAAAAATCAAATTTAGCACTCACAGAGACTATATTTAGATCCACATAATCACGTAGGCTGGGAGGCACCTCTGGATGTCATTGTGCCCAGCCTCCCCTTCCGCAGATTCCCCTAGATCAGGTTCCTTAGTTCTGTCCTGACAGAAGGCCACCACTTCCCCAGACAGCCTGCTCTGGTGCTTTACTGGTGGGGTTCCCCTCTCCCCTCTTATGTCAGTCTGAACTTCCAGTGCTGCAACCTGTCACACTGACTCTTGTTCTTCTGTCATGGAAAGAGGCTGCCTCTGTCTTTGCAGAACACCGGGAAGGAGTGGAAGGCAGTGCTCCAGCATCCCCCCCAAATAAACATTCTGTCTCAAACTACTCTTCAGCATGAACATCCCCACAGGTGCACAAGGACACTCTACAGCAGGGAGATTACAATCAGGCTTCCAAATTCATGCTTAGCACCTACATAAAAGCAGCCTGGCATTCAGTGCTCCAAGTCAAAGGTGTTTGACAGCATCTTTGCTCATCTAGATTACAAGATCACCTTCCATCATAACACTGTACTACACAACGCAAGTGATGAAGCAAAATTTTTATCTCTGGACCTACCATAGTGTTCCTTGTGACGTTCAGGAAAGGGGAGAGCTAATGTTTCTGAATTTGTAGTTTTAAACCACCAGATCCTGATAGAGCAGAGTCTAAATTAAGTTATACTCACATAAATGGATAATTTTTTTTCTTTTTCAGATGCAAAAGTCAAAACAACTTTCTTATGTCGCAATGCTATCAGCGTTATAGTGAAGTAGGGGAGGAATGCCATCACTTCAACTTTATGGATATGCCAAACATACGAAGAAACTAATCTGGCTTAGAAGTCAAACACTTGAGATTGCACTTTCTGGGGCCAGAACTCAGAGAAGTATTAATTTTGTTTTGACAGTAACTACAAACACCACTATCATATGGGACTTAATCTTAGGCAAAAGCTTTACTTTACTATCCATATAGTACAGTAGTTTTCTTTCAACTCAAATGCTTGGCAGTGTGGTTAGTACTACTCTGTGTGTTGAAATTTGGCTGACTCTTCCACATAGGAGCTGTGGGAGTTTGAAACAGCTTTGAAATACTGGAAGTTTTAAATCAAGTACCATCAATGGGAAATACATGATTATGCAGAAATCTTTTTTTTTATTTTTAAACCTAGTTGTACATGTTTTAACTTCAGAAAAAGGTTAGATTTTTAGATCTATTTTTAGATCTCCTCATCTTGCTCCTCTATGAACAACACAAAATCCTAAGAGCAAAAAAAGAAAAAGAAAAAAAAAAGAGGCTCCACTTGTATTTTACTTTACAGACATAAATAATGTTGTTAGCAAATTCTCCTCCAATTTTCCTGCACACACACATGCCCTACTTGACAACTCCATCTCAGGGGTAAGCATAAAGTAAAACAAAAAACCATTTAAAATTCCAGTGATACACTAAAACACTTTGTCCAGAGGAAGAACAACATGTTAATGTTGTGCAGTCACTTTTGCAGGGTATTAAGGGAAGAAAAATTAAAATAAATAAATCTTACAGCTCACCTATTGGTGGTTTCTAGTGACTTAGAACTGCACACACCAGAAACACCAGCAAAATCCCCTTCATGCCACTTACCAACTTCAGTGTTACAAGCAGAAAGAGAAATAGGGTAGCAGTAAGAAATAGCCCAGCAATGAACATTCACAAACCCAGGTGTGATCCAGGGGCTGGAAGCATCTCACCAGTGTAACGGGTACAAAAGGACCCAAAATTGACCCCATCTACTTGGAACATTAAATCCTGAGCTGCTGGGTCTGCCCGAGTAGCTTTTGCCACAATACTTAATTTTCCAGCCCATAGGCAACAGACAGAACAGATGTTACTGAAATGACTTAATGCATTAGACTATTTAATTCTGATGTGGAAAATGTGTCACACTCTAAATAGTTTACTACATTAAAATATCACTGTAGTGACATATTTTATTCTAAATCTATTTGCTTATTAATTTTATTTTGAATAATAATCAAATCTTGCTCTTGCTTCATAGCTATAGTTTTTAGATGTGCTTCTAACATCCCCTGTAGTTTCCTGAAGATGAATAAATAAAACTATTATATGAAAATGATGTTCAAATATTTAATGTCCTGACATATTCTATCTACTATTTGTTTGCACTGAATGACACAAACAGCTGCATACTTCCAGAACAGGTTATTCAGTTAATTATTTCTAAGAGTACTTCATAGATAAAGGGGCTAGGGGGTTCAGCTGTAAAGGATAACATTTTGATATCTACACCTGCAGAAGGAACTTAATCAAAGCAGTATAGCAATGAAAAAAAAATAAAAAAATCAGTAACACTGAAGTCTCCTACGTCTAAAATACTTGAATCAAACATTCTCTAAAGAAAAAAAAGTCCCTCAAATTTTAGAGTCTAACACACAGAACAGTTTTCAATAAGCAGTATATAATAGAGATTTTCTTTTTATAGTCTCATAGTTTCTTATACTTCAGTAGTACTACAAGCAAAAAAGAACACATCTAGCCTTGAAATTGAAAATTATTCTAAAATTGATTCCTCAAATATTTCTGAGATGTATAACTTTTAAAACATCACGACGAGCACTAAAAATGAGGAATTTGGTGAAGCACTAAACAAGAATAATGCCCATTTCAAAACAAAGGCACAATAAAATGCCTACTAAATTTAACTCATTTGTGGATTGGCACAGATTCTGAAGCCCTATTAACTTGACATGTGTATTAGTAAAATTAATCCTCTCCCATAAAGCTGTGCTTCTTCGATAAGTCAGCATCCCTAGCATTAGAACGTTTGCTTTCTTCTGACTCTCAGGACATGCATAAGATAAATTTAACCTGCCAGCGCCTTATTCCAATGTTCTCCTACAGCATATTTTGGCAGCCATTCCCTATGGGGGCTGTAAGCTTCAAGGATGCCTCTTGTTTCATCCGTGGCTTCATGAGAACAGCTCTGAAGATAAGCTCCAAGTAATTTCTTAAAACAAACTACACATCCAACAAAATTTGGAGTTCACACTTCTGTTGTTTTGTGCCAGTTAATAAAGCCTGCGATACGTATGACGCTGAGGATGGATGTCCTCTGAAGACTCGCAGAATGGCCTAAATCAGAAGGGACCCCAAGGATCATCTAGCTCCAGCTCCCTTGTGTTCAACAGTGTTGCCACCTACTAGGTCAGGCTGCTCAGGGCTCCATCCAACCTGGGAAGACCTCATTGCCACCACCCAGTACTTGAAGGGGGGTTATGAACACAGGGAAGACCAACGTTTTACACAATGTGATAGAGACAGGACAAGGGGGAATGGCTAGAAGGGAGATCTAGTTTAGATATTAGGCAAAAGTTCTTTACTCAGAGGGTGGCGAGTCCTCTGCTGCCCAGAGAAGCTGTGGGTACCACATCATCAGAGGTGCTCAGTGCCAGGTTGGATGGGCCCTGAGCAGCCTGAGCTGGTGGGGGGCACCCAGCCCATGGCAGAGGAGTGGAAGCGAATGGATTTCAAAATCCCTTCCAACCCAAGCCATTCCTGTCCCCAGGAGATAGCATTTGGTGTGCCTCATCCACTCCATGCCTCATTTACACAGTTCTCCTTAGTCACAAAATGTACTTTTCCTTTACAAATGTTTGGTATGAGTGATTTCACTCTTCTGGAACCACTTTTCACACTTCATGAAACCATGAAGTGATCGCAGCCTGATGACAAACACATGAATAGAGGAACTTGATATTGCCACACTTATGTAGGAAACAGTAGGGGACAGTCAGTGTGATGCACTTGGGTCAGGGCTTCCCTGAAACCCTGTGACTGTTTCAACTCATTTCTTACAGAAACCTTATGTGTGGCTTGGAGCAGACCCACCTGATGTAGACAGGTTTTCCCAGTAAACAAGTTTGACTCAGCACAAGCCCTCAGGACTGAAATAATCTCCACCCCAGTAACTAAGCTCTCAGCTCTCTGGGAAGGTCAAAAGCTTAGAGGTATTATCAGCCTGAATCAAAAATATTTTCCAAGTTACCTATTGTATTAACGTGAGTATGACTGATGGAAGCTGAAGAAATTAGATCTTCATCTTATTTCAGTTGGACTATGAAGATCTTCAGCCATCTGACACCCTTCCTTCAGCAAAGCACTGGCATCATTTTCTTCCAATTGCTGACCTGGCCTAGTGTTTGCATCCTGGTCCCATTGCTGCACACACCAGCTTACTGTCTGGGAAATGGCAATGGGTAAGCACATCAGGGGCTTTGCCCTTTTTCTGCAAAGGCACTGGCCTTTGGTGTGAGGAAAATATTAGCTTAACCCTGCCCCTAGAGCAAAGAACTGCATGTTATCTCCTTGATGTTATACATAATCTCTAAACAGCTCGAAACAACATGCAAGTGACAGTGGCAGCTGCTGGCAGGGATCTGCTGGGAAATATGCACTGCAAGCTGTGGATTCCTTGGTGGGGCTGCACAGCTGCAGCTCTGGTGCCAGAGCAGGCAGCCCTTGCATGTAAAATAAAACAAAAAACAAACTCAGGTTTTCCAGGGTTGGAATTTTTTTTTTTTTAAGTAGTTGTTTATGTGCATAGTCTTATTTGACAACTGACATTGGTTGTAATCCTGGTTTCCTTTAGGAATGAAGACTCACAGATACGATCCAGATAGAAACAAAACTTAAGAGGAATATCTAGGCTGCTTAGGGCATGGTATTAACAGCAGGAAGTCAGCCTTATTCCAGTCAGCTATACTCAACTCTGATTCTTTCCTTTCTCTGTCCTTTCTTAAGCCACTGGAAAACCTAAGGACTAGATTTTATTTTCCAAATTTGGTGGAAAGCAACAAGAGTTAATTTTCCTTTCTTACTTCTGAAGAGAAACGTCAGTCACTTATGTCAATGCCAAAAAAAGCCCAAAACGTATTGAGCTTATACACAGAAAGACAGAGTGACTCAATGGATGTCAGACTTTTCTATTCCTAATGCTTTTCCTCTTGACCAATCCTACCAAACATGTCACAAATCCGTTCTTAGCTCCCTCATATGCACACACAGGAATTAACAAATCATTTCTCATGAGAGATCTGCAGGCAATTGACGAAATGTACAATTAAAAAGCTAATTATGTTTATAAATATGTAACAACATTACAATAACAAAATTCTACCCAAAAAAACCTGACATCAAAGACTGTAAACGTGAAGAGTGATCCATTCTAGTGAAAACTGAAGGACTTCTAGAAAAAACACAGGACAAAATTCTGGTTTCCTTCCATTTTGGGAGTAAGAACAGCTGTTTGTGCAGTACATAAAACCTGACACAGAGCATCCTTCCAGGAGTATGCAGGCAAAATAAATCACAGTCAGATGAAATATAGGGAAAATTAGTAACAACAGTAATTGCAAATAATGCAATTAAGAGGGTATGTAGAAAAGCTTTCCAAAGTTTTACTGCATTAATAACTTCCCTTAGGGCATAATATCTTAGAATGCTTACACAGAGGTATGCAACAAGAAGTCCGGGGAAGCTGATAAAAAGAAACTTTAAAAGCTGACAGTGAGATGTGGCAGTCATCTCAGGCACAGCAACCTTGAAGAGATCACAGCCTAGAGAAAAGATAGAGAGGAGCATATAGAGCAACCAGTCTGAGTCACTCCCTCCTGGACCTGGAGCTCTCACTGTCCATCACAAGCCCCTGCTCACTGTTGCTCAAGAGCTATACATAGCTGTCAAGCTGAAATGTCAAATAGCTTGTAACCAATATAGGATCTTTGGTAACTGCTAATTCTTCATAGTACAGCAGTGTCAATGCAGCAAAAAGAGTTTTGGGACCGTATTTTTTCTTTCCACACCATAATTACCAAAATTTCTCTAGAAAATTCATAGAGGTTTCCAGCTAATTTGCAGTCCTTCACCTTCCAAGATGTCCAGAGAACAAGAGCCATCCTGCTTTCCAGAACCACAGCAAGAAGCCATGGGGCACACCATGTTTTGCTGTTTACTCATCTAAAGAAGTCACTAGGTGATGCTGGACACACAGTGCCTTCACAGGTCCATTTAAAGAAAACAAACAAAAAAAGTGTTTCTGAAAATATAAAAAGAGAACTGTACTTTCTAAGCAAGAAGAGTAACTGGTACAAAAAAAAAAAAAAAGGCTGTCAGGAAAAGTAATATGTTTGTTAGCTTCTGTTGGCTTTAGGGAAGACAACTCTGCTCTTACACCTCAGTAGTGAGATATGCAAGTGCAAACAAGAAGTTACACAGAAGAGTAGCAGATCAAGAAACTGAATTTGATCTGTAGACTCTACAGTGCCATAAAAATAGCTGAAACAAATAACTAGAACTAAATAGAAAGATGGACCTAAGTTCCAGATCTGAAGCTGATGAGCCTTTCAATGTCCACAGTACAAATAGCTATGCTGCAAGCACCTGTCCCTCTGCTGAACAGATTGCAGCAGCACTTCAGAAACATGTAGATGATAATAATTACCAGGGCTGAAGCTCGGAGTGCCTCCTATATATTTCCAAAAATATTAAGTACCTTCATAGACTGAGAAACTGCCTTGTTCTAATTTTTTGCAGGATGGGCGAATCAAGCACATATCCCACCAACATTATAGCAGCTTTTGACAGCTCTAACTTACAGCCAGCCTTATTCCGCCAACTTTCATTTGCAGATAGATCTGTGCACAGCTTTCCAAAATAGCCATGACTATGGCACACTTCTAGCTCTATGTAGACTGTATGTGCTTCAGAGGCGATAAGCAGAAAGCCCAGCTGAGCATTTCTTCAAAGCTGGCAGCATCACTCTCACATTAGTCTCCTAATTATAGGACACTGACCACACTGTTCCCATTGAAAATGAACACTGACCTTGAGAACAGTTCTGGCACATCACAAAATTAAAATTCTATCCCTAAGGAAGAAAATCTGAATTTGAAATAAGTGCTTACTGCTTCCACAGATTTTCCTAAAAATGCAGTATATAACTTCACTCTGTTGAACTCTAAGGTTTAGAAATAATGGAGTATTAAAGGTCTACAGCGTAAGCTGGGTTTCAGTCTTAGGTAAATTCTAATTAATAATACAGACAAAGTCCAATCTGCTTATCAGGGTAGCTCTATTAAAATACAGATGTATACTAAAGTTTATTACCAATGGCTTTCTGTAGACAATGACATTTAGGCCAGCTATTGAAAAAGAGATTATATCAAGTATTTTGTATAAAGCATCACTTCATTCTCATCTTGGTCTTTTACAATTTGATCATCTTGTAAGATGTTGCTAAATCCATTATCCACAGTTCTCAAATCAGGGCAACGAGCACTGCTGGACACAGGGCCCCAGATGGTTAATCTAGGCTGATGCAGGCATCACTATGATCTTAACGTCAATGAATATGACATACATACAGTAAGACAAAACAGTAATGCTTATTACTGAAGTCTTGTGTTAGTAAAGACAGAGGCAACGACATATTAAGTCAAAATCCAAGACGTTATCTTAGTTTATCATGAACAGCTATGGCTATTTAAATAAAGATATTTAAATCTTTATTTCTAATTCTGTTCTTAGTCACAAAATGAAATGGCCTTACTGCAGGGTGGGAAAAAGAAAACAACCACAGCAGCTCACGCTGATTTTACACACAGGTGACAAATGCTCAGCATTTCTTCAAGTCCCAGTACTGCTGGAGAAGCCAGATGTTCACAAAAAAAACTGGTGTTGGTTGTGGAGGAGCCCTGGAGCTATGAATATGCAGCCCAAGGGAGAGAATTTGCATCTTCCAGGCAACTGCTCAACAGGTCTGTAGTACATAAACCCTTTTCCTGGTGCAGGAGAACTAGCAAATGCTCTTACATTATGCCTTCCCCAGAAGAAGTAGGTTTTCACCCTATTTCTTGAGGTCAATAGAATCAGCAAAGTACATGGGATGAACCTGCCTGTAGATCTCTGCAGTACCTCCACAGGAGCTCTGAGGCCTTGCCATAGGATGCATTAAGATATAACCAATTCACAACTGAGCAGGATGCTTAAAAATCTAATACCAAGCTACAGCCAGGTCCTGGGCAGCATGGGCAGGCCTTGGGGGGCACACAGCCCCGCGTTGGCCTACTATCATCATCATCATCACATACCTACAACCTAGGCTCAGTTCTATCCCACTCCAAAGGCAGAGCATGCTATTTTCTCTATTTTTCTGAGTAAGGAAGGAACCACTGAGCACACTGGAACTCAACCACAAAGCATAATCCATAGCATTGGCAGTCAGCTTGCTGTGTGGCCTGGTTGGCAGAACAGATAGCATATGTGCAAGTTGCAGGGCAAGGTGCTGCCACTGCTGCCAGACATTGGCTGCAGCACAGACAGACAAGGCTCCAGCTGTTCCAGATTGCCTTGTGTTCCATTTATGTGATTTGGCTGCAAATCCTTTTCTATTCCTGCCTTCCTCTCATCAAGGGTAATACTAGCAACACAGCCAGCTTCTGTGGTTTACTTTGCTGTCCGTGCCCTACACAATTGTACACATGCAGCCTCAAAGATTAGATCCTCTGTATGTGCATGATATCTAAAATCATAACCAAGCAATTGTTTTTGTGCTGCTGGTTTGCAAAGCCAAGAGAAACACAGGAGCAAGGCAAACTCCACTAGGCTATGGAAAGTGAACTTGTCAGCTGAACTCTATTAAAGCCCCTTGCTGCTCTATTACAAGGTAAAGAACAGAAATGACTTGCAGATCCAAGCAATACTGAGAACACCAACTGGAAAGGAAGAGGGCTGTAGAGAATGTGTAAACTGAGCAAAGTAAACAAGAGGAACTGAGATGAAAACAAAGATGAAACTGGAAAAATATTTTTCATGACTTCTAGAGCATTCACATCATTTTAAACTGCAACATTGCAACAATCTGGGATTTATAAACACACCTCAGTGAACTCCTGACAAGAGTAAAAATAAATGAAGCACAATCTGGCCTCAGATCAAGAACCCTCTGAGTTTAATGTTGCATATATATATACATATATATATATGCGCGCACACACACACACACACACATATATAGCCTATTCATTTAGGTCCATCCCCATTTAATGTTGCTTAGAGGGTAAGATCCCCCAGTGGTTATTTGGAAATCAGTTAGTTAAAAGCCTTATGTATTACCTCCAAGGCTTACTGCTACCTGTGAATCCACAAGCCACATATTTGAGAGGAAAAAGAGCTACACTGACCTATTTTTTGAAGTGGCAAAAGCTCACGTATGACATACTCAAGTAGAACAGGTTCTTTGACTTCTTCTGCATATGATAGATATCAAATCTTGACTCCTACTTCTTCCCTAAAGATTTCACCATATGAACTGTGTAATAGGGATTTACTTTGTTATCCTTTGAAACAGATTCAAAGAAAAACAACTGCAGTGTGCTTACTGCTCCACAATTATTCTGTACTCACTTATCTCACTCTATAACCTACTAGGAGTGAGAACCTTTCTATACACATGTATATACTTTGTCCCACAAAACACACTTGGCAAGAGGGAACGGGATGAACACGGGGCCGTTCACATTTCATCCTCTTCTGATGCATCAGACTGACCTGAGCTAGAAAAGACATGACAGAAGGGATACTTGAAAACTTGCAAGAAACTGGCTGTTGTATTTGTGTGCAATTAATGCACAGTCATAACTGAGGTGCCACATTTGCTCCTTATATCTGTCATGAGGACCGGTTTTGTTCTGTTACTGAACAAAAATTTAAAAAAAAAAATCACTTAATTCTAAAAATAATAGTTTCTAATCAGAAAAAAAACACCATGTTTTGGGAACATTAAAGTCTTTTAAAATATTTCTAGTGATATTTTATAATTCAGGAATGTTTATTTTTCATGGCTAAATGTAGTTAGATTTGTTTCCCTTCACTATAGATGAATCGACTTGTACTACAGCTAGAGGAAAATCTCCAAAATAGAGATATTGATCAGTTTCACTAACACCAGTTGAAGAATTATTTGGTTTTGCAGAGAAAGGGAGAAAAATGGCTCCTAAAGCAGACGGAACTAATCACTGAATAGAGCTTATATTCCTCCTACAATCCTTGCTAAAATGGAGAAATAAATAACTGTGGTTCTTGCAAAAGACAACTCCATCTAAATTTCACAGCACGAGCATCAACTAACCAGCTGTGAAAAAATCCCTCCAACATTTCAAACAGTAACAGCTCAGGGCCTTGACACACTGCTAATAGATCCTGACATAGGGAAATCATCTAAATTCAGAAATATTTGCCCAAAGTATACATTTAAGGATGCAGACAATGAGCCAGCAAATTGTCCAATAATCTCAGAGCCCTCTCCACCTCCTTATGTGAATGAATGAGGGAGGAGCAGCAGCACTACACTTCCACTCAAATATGCTTAATTCACTACAGTGACTGCTTTGCTCAAAAACCTCCCCTCTCAAGATGTGGAAATGCAGCTCTGAGGTTCCAGTTACCAACAGTAAGGAGAGACATTTCCACAGCCTGTATTTGGGGGTCTGTGAACTGTATAAAGGAGAATGATTTGCCAAAGCAGGGAAAACAGCCAGAGTTTTATAACTTTTCTTGATATTGGCCAGTCCATGGCACAGAATGAGGGAAAAGTGGGAGAAAGTTAGCTCAGTAGCCATGCTTTTATTGATTTTTTCAACATCTTTTTTAAGCTCTTTACTTTTCTTAGCCCTCCATTTAATGAGAATAGGATATTGGGCATTAAGTACGTAAGATATTAATGCCCTGAGAAACAGAAGCAGAAGTACTTTGCCACTGTGCAGAAATAGCAGCTAGCTGCAGGCAGAAGCGCAGCCACACTGAGTGCTCAGCACTGCACAGATACTACATTGCAGACAGACATGAAACAGAGATGGCTCACAGACACATGTCCAGGTTTGCTGAAGCAGTGCCTGGGACATCCTGCAATCAGTTTCAGCTGAGGCAGATATCCCTTGATAACCTTTTCCAACCTATTTCATCTTCTTGTAGCACTGTTCTATATTCTTACCTAAATATATGATGTTATAGAGAATAATCTTCAACCCAAAAAATACCTTAAAGGAACATAAGATACAGCTTCCTTGTATATTCCATGCAATTCAATTTCAGGTCAAGAATTATCATTGGGAAACACATGGCACTGCTTATTTTTTCAGCAGTACTGTACCAAGGCTATAACAGCAAGGAAATGAAGTAGTTCTAATTCTTTTTAATTACAAGACTTCAAGGAATGTGCATTTTGATCTACACATATACATATTTCATTAGCTGGTGAACTCCAAAGCAAGGAGACCTCTTGCTTCTCCCATCCAGTAATTTAATGCTCTCTTCTACCAGTGCTCAAAGCAA
Organism: Perdix hodgsoniae; assembly: GCA_035772895.1. Classification (NCBI taxonomy): domain Eukaryota; kingdom Metazoa; phylum Chordata; class Aves; order Galliformes; family Phasianidae; genus Perdix; species Perdix hodgsoniae. Next base: position 11,743,214 of record JAPSGF010000002.1, read on the forward strand.
AGAGCTGAAAGTAAAACTGTATCTAACTGTAAAATATACTACAGCCTAAAACAATCACGTTATTGTTCCCATTGGCATATTTGCATGTGAACTTTGAAAAGGAATTAAACTCCACAGTATGGCAAACCTGTGGGACCAGCCTGTGCAACCAGTGCTGCCATGATCTTGCCCCATTCAAGTTGTGAAACTTCCATCACCTGCTTTCTGACCCACACAACCAAATTTTCCCTCTGATGGAGTAGTTTAGAGACTAACTAGCCACACAAATTTGTGACATGACATCCAATTTAATCTAATCTAAGATAATATGCACCATACCTAATTAGTTTTATGATTCTTTTTGCACTCAGATAATCGACACCATGATAGCCTATTTCTGGGAACTGATGGGAACCTAGTTTTCTCAATTTCAAATTTTTAACCTTCTAGCTATGATTTCAAGATGGCAAAGAACTGAACTACCAGACTGATCACATTATTATAAACTCTTGAGTTACACTTAGAATCCTGAATATACAGCCATTCCATGCAATTCTCCTAGGTAAAAAGGGTGTGAGTGAGCCTTTGTTTGAAGTATTTTCAGCCAAAATCAGAAGAAAGTACATGGAATTTAGCCGAGAGGAAATCATGTATAAGAAAATCTAATTATGACAAAAATATAATGCATCTGAGTTTTCCTCTGCCACATGATCATATTTTGCATTCTGCAACTTCCTGAAGGCAGGTTGTGATGAAGAGGGGTTTGGCCTCTTCTCCCAGGCAACGAACAGGACCTGGAGAAATGGCCACAAGTTGTACCAGAGGAGGCTTAGGTTAGACATAAGGAAGAACTTCTTCCTCTCAGAGAGTGGTCAGGCACTGGAATGGCTGCCCAGGGAGGTGTGGAGTTGCCATCCCTGGCAGTGTTCAGAGGTGCCTGGATGAGGAGCTACGAGATATGGTTTAGTGCCTGTGGGAGCATTGGTAATGGGAGGATGGTTGGACTAGATGATCTCACAGGTCATTTCCAACCTTACAATTCTATGATTCTATGATATTTTCTAGATTTAAAACTATACCACGAGTCTGTAGTCCATTAATACAGAATGGCATTTTAAAGTATTTAAGTACTATTGGGCCATTATTATCATATTTCCCAACTGAAACACTTGTTCATCTAAAGCTAAATGTTACATATATAGAGGGCAAGGACTGAGCAAAAGTTTCTGGGGCAGCACACATAGATCTACAAAGATTGGCTTCATCTCAGGGATGCTCTGGGTTCCTTGAACCCCACATGGGGCTGATTTTGCTACCGAATTTCATCCAATTTTCTTTGCAGAGACAGAAACATCCTTCTGTTACAGCACCATCACCAAGTTCTCAACTACAGCCTTTCCAGAGTAATTTTTGTGGAAAACTTTTGTAAACAGTAATTTTACTCAAGCAAGTTGTAGCATTAAATCTTATGTATGATACTTGCCCTTGATGTAAATGGAAAATTTTGGTCAACTTCAGAGAGAATGGGTGAGATCCTCACATTTAATTTATTGTAGAAATTGACTGTAGATTGTTTACTCAGTAAACAGGCAAAAGGGAAATATGGAAACATCAAAGCTTAAGTGATACTGAAAACCAATGCTCCTAAACTACCAGTTATACTTTCAAATGAGAGCTAGAAGTCTCAGGGGTGTTTTTTTCCACTCTTATACTCAGGCTGTTATTTTTATCTTGGCACTGTTCATTTTTGCTATTTCTTTACATCGTGTTTGGTGCAATTACAGAGACAGAACTGTGTCAAGTCTCATCTGTACTGTTACTTGCTAACTCTTCTTCTGGGTTTATAACTCTGCAACCTATTGAATTTGTATTTAAAACATTCTCGAGATGCAACTCTGGAATTTTCTATTCCCTCTACCAACCTCAGTTCAACTGTTACAGAATTTAAATGTTTCATAGTATTGCATATTCTTCCTCTGGAGATTACAGCTTGGTAACAGGATACGACTCTGTGTGCGACTTTAATCATTTCCAATGCAGATGTCACCATCTATGTTAACCATCTAGATTCCTTTAAAGTCGGAGGAAAGACTCAGGATTTCCATTCCTGCTCTGTTCCCACCTGTGCCCCCATGCACCTGCCCCAGCCAGGGCTCTCCCCCAGGGCTGGAAACACAGACCACACAGGAGTGCAGCTGACAGGAACGCAGGACGATACCGACGCTTCCAATAGAGGAAATGCAAAGCTACATTTTGATCTGAGGTCTCTGGCAGGTGTTTGACCTCAGGTCTTGCACTGCTCCAACAGGGAGCGATGCCCCTCGTTGTTTGTGCTGCGCTCCGTTCGGCTTGCTGTGAGGATGTGGTGTGATTAAGCGTGTTGACATACAGAGTCAGCACATAATTGCAGCTATTCCACGTCTCCTTGTCGTTGTGGCAGAGGGTATATTTAGCCACTATGGTTATGCTCAGAAATGAAATATACAATCAGCTCTCAAAGCCTCTCCCTTCCCTAAGCATAAGCCTGTATTTGCCTTAAAGACTGTAATATTTGGTGATCAGCTGCGCTCTGAAGCAACCACCCCCCGTGCCACCCGATGCAGACAAATGCTGAATCGCTGGAAAACACAATTCCGAGCCAGTTCTCAAATACTGCTTGTGTCACGGCATGAATTACTTTCACATCACCCTAGGCAACTGGATCTCCTGCGTGGAAATCCTGCCCGAGGTTCCGATGAGATCTCCGTGATTTTTCCCTCCGCTGCCACCACGCTCGGCCAGGAGCAGAGGCCGAACTCTTACCCCAAATACCCCCACCCAAATAGCCCCGGTTATGCGGGAGGGGCAGGGAGAGGACGCAGCTCCACACAGCGCACACACCGCGGGGGGCAGCGGCTGCCGAGCCCATCCAGGGGGCTCCCAGTGGGGCTGCGGGCGGCGCCCGGAGCGAGGGCGGCCCCAATGGAGCACCCGGCTCGGCACGATCGCTCCCAACATCCGCAGCTTCCCCTGCGCTGCGACAGCGACAGCTCCCCCCGGAGATACACAGGCATCCCATTTATTTTTCTTATCTTCCCAATGGACAATCCTCAGCTCGCTCTCCCCGCACCGCGACAGACCCCAGCGCCTTCCCCAGCCCCGGGCAGGGTTAGCGAAGGGCTCGCCGCCTACCTGTGCCGGTGCTCATGGCGTGCAGAGGGGGCCGCACCCGCCACCCGGTTCCGCTCCGCTCCGTTCCGCCGTCACCGCGCCCCCGCGGGCGGCACCGGGCCCATCCCCGCCCGCCGCCCGCAGCGGGGCAGGCGGCTCCGCCCCACCGCCAGGTGCCCGCACCCCCTGCGCGGCCCCGACGCGGCTGGCAGCTTGGGAAGTGTAGGCAGCCCCACGGACTACATCCCCCTCCGTGCCTTGCTGCTCCTGCGGGCAGCGCTGCTGCAGCCTTCCCCCCTCCCCCAGTTCCCACCTGCTGCTCTGTGCTCCGCGGGTGAGGTCGTCTTCTGCATCATCCCGCCCAGCTGGTGCGAGGTTGGTGCGTTCGCCAAAGCAAGTCGGTGCACAGGTGCTTTAGCATGTCCCCCGACGCCTGGAGAATGGAGATGAGGGTGTTTGTGCCGTTCCTCGGCTCGGCCTCCACTCCAGGCAGTGCTGCACCACAGATGTCTGGCAGCACGTCTGGTTATTAAGGGGGAAGGCAGTGCTTTCTAGAGCAGGTGAACTCTCACCCATCCTTCGTATTGGAAATGAAAAAGATTCATAGTGATTTATAGAAGCCAGCCTACCCAGTGTTCCACCTGTCTAAAAATTAACTACTATAGCCTTGGTAGAAACTGTTTAAAAAAAAAAATCAATTTTAAGAAACCTAGATAACTCTAGCTGCAATTACATAACACAGCCTTGCATAGCTCCTCTTATGTGGAGCTCAGAGTTCAGAGCAGCTCAGTGTTGCAGTGGGAGGAAGCAGGACTGTGGGTAAGTTTGCTTTGCATTCAAATGAAGCAAATCTAGGATTGAGAGCACTTGGAAATAATCAGTATCACCAGGAAGACTATGAATCTACAATAAGGATGAGACAATCTATGCTGTCCAGAGAGGTTATGGATGGCCCACCCTAGAGGTGTTAAAGGCTAGGTTGGATGGAGCCCTGTTGGCTCGATCTGGGGAGTGGCCACAGCAGGGGGTTGGAACTGGAAGGGACTGAAGTTCTTTCCAACCTAAGCTAAGATTCTGTGAATGCAGTGTCCTGTTTCTGATAGTTGCTAGCTGGGGATATCAACAGAGGTGACTCCCTGAGCCTGGTGTGCAGTCTTTGTATTAAAGAACCTTCAATGCATTTTCTTCCATTATCTTATTCATTTGTTCTTTGAATCTGTGCACGCCTTACAGCACCAGCAGCATTCTGCTTGAGGAATTTCACAGTGAACTGTATTGCTGTGAAGAGCCATCTACTTTTTGCTCAACATGCTACTTGCTATCTTTGTCAGAGGAAACAGCAAACGTACTGTTCCCTATTCACTTTCTCTGTGTCACTTGTCTGCTCTATCAGATTCCCCTCTTTTAATGTATTAACTCCTCCCTTAAAGCTCTTCTTTTATAACTTCAGCAGCTGCTGTCACTTCCTATCATTAATTGGGGAGTGCATCACTGATTGTTTAACAGCATGTTTTCTCTGCTGCTTTCTTTACCTATTTTCCATCCTGCAGTCATCCACCACCCATTTTCCATGGAAAACTTTCTTGGGCTGCCTAGCTGTGCTGAAGCAGCTGTGTATCTGTTGGCCTTGTAAAACTCCATTGAGTTGCAGAGCATACAAGAATATCCATGTGTTCATATATGTTATGTATCACACTAGCAGAAATGCGTAGAGAATCTCAATAGTGGCTGTGCAGCATCCGTCTTGTCTTTGTTCTGCATTCATGCTAATGAGATCTGGCTTCCAGCATCACTGCAATTTGTGTAATAATTTAATCATGAAATATCTTTGTATATAATAACCGTCATAAGTTCAAGGCATTCTCAGAGTAATGCTGGTAAGCCTGTGGCTATGTGGAATTATTGCTTTGAAAGCTAAATGAGATATAACGTGCTGTATCAAAAACAGTGGATATTCAATCAGTATTGGATGTAATAAAATGAAGCTGCTTTAGGGCTGCTGAAGTTTGACTCCTCCTGCACTGCTGCTCAGTGGAAAAGACTAGTAAAGCCCTTGCTTCCTCATTGCAGAGAGAATCCCAGGTCTATGAGAGGAATTCTGACTTCATAAGTTCAGACTTATGTTACCAACCAAAATCTCAGGCTAATAAGCAGTCATCTCTTGATGACATTTTTAAAAGCAATCAGCTTGTCCAGACACTGCGAAGAAGGCTGAAAAGTCAGCCTCCAAAATGTCAGCATTTTGCACCACTTCCGTCATTAGTAAAAGGTGAAATGGGATGCAACAATCCCAATGATTTTTTTTGCACCAAATCCTCAATGCCATCCTGGAAGAACACAGAAAAAATGTATATGAAAAGGAGTTTACTTTCTTTATATGCAATTTTTTTTCTGGTGTTTCTTTACTAATGTTATTCAGGGGAGTTGGAGTAGACGATCTTTAAAGATTTCTTCCAACCCAAACCATTCTATGATTCTAAGAAATCGTAATGCATTTTACTGTCACTCTCTACATGAACTGCATTTCTTAAATATATTCACATTTCGTTCTTTTACATTATTTCTACTGGAAAAAAATTTATTTCTGTTGAACCACTCCAGCTATCAGAAATGCATCTGTTGCAAATAAGGCAATATGGCTCATTTTTCATTTTCCCCACTTCCAGAAAAAAGATGGATATAGTCAGGTTCTTCCTCTAAGGCATTATGTGATATTCCAGTGTGACAGAATTATGTGTGGTTTCATTTTAAGGAAAAAGGCACGAGCATTTAAGTATAAGATAAACCAGAACAATCAGTAAGGCATACATTCATGAATAGACACAAGCATTACAGCTGACAGTGTGCATGTTCTTGTTCTCATGTATGCTTCTGGATATCAAGAAATACTGCAGTTGAAGGTCTGACAAAACATGTGTTCTTGCTGAAGCAGCTTGCACTTTTGCAAGAAGCCTTTTGCAAGTGAAGTTAACCACGCTGCAAAATGTTTCCCTTTCTTCATTTTCTCATTTTTATTGCTCTCAAAAAATCACAACAGTTCAATAGTTGTATTCAATTACTAATAATGATATTTAAAATACAGTTTTGCAGCAAGATTGTTATACAATATAATTATTCAGTGTTTTTCTTGAGAAAATCCAGATGAAGCGAGCAAAAAGGTTTTTATTTATTCATTCATTTTTGGTTGTTTCCTTTTCCTTTTTTCCCTTTCCCTTTCTCTTTTTTCTTTTTTTCTTTTCTTTTTCTTTTTTTCCTGGCATTCCTCATATTTGCAACAATGTGGAAGCCATAGGCTTTCCAGTAAAATTATTTCTTTTATTTTTTTTTTGTCTGCAAAGGTTTTTAGGTCATTGCCAATAGAATTTGAAAGGAGCCCATTGGTGGGAACTTGCTGCTCTGCATGAGGAATGAAGCAGAATCCTTATCTCTTCAGCACCCCCCCCCCCCCCCCCGAAAAAAGCAGCTTAATTGTGAAAAAACATTAATTATTTTCTTGTACACTATAAAAATAGACAAGTTCAAGCATCTGTTTTCCCTGATGATGAAGGATGAGAAGTTGGAACTCTCCTTCACATTCAAAGCTGATGTGGTACCATGGGGTATTCAGGACAGCATGATGTGAAACCTAAAAAATAAAATAAAAAAAGAACTGAGATAAGATGCCAAGAAACTTTGTCATTTCTTTACTTTTTTACCTGAAATCTAATTGTTGGACTTGCATTCACTCCAAGTTGCTTTGACATCTATTGGATCTCCTGAAAGATGAAAAGCAGTCTTGCAATTTATAGTAATTTGTTTTGAAGAGTTTGTGTCTTAAATGACAAATTATCCCTCAAATGCTTGCCATAAATTTCCAGAAATTTGTCATTTTCCCATTACTTCAAAAATAGCAATTCTTTTCTATCACAGAAAACTAAACGTCCCACAGCCCCATGGCCCCTCTTTTGCTTTTTGCTACCTCTCTTTTGTTTGAAGAAACCTTCCTGAATATCTGTATGTTAAAAACATTTCTGCTTTTATTTTCAGTCTTGTCTCTCAGGAATTCAGGACTGGAGTGCTTTGGGTTACAACCTCAGCTACTCTAATTGTATGTTTAATTCTCAATACAAGTTCCTATCCATAGAAAGAGGTTGGAACTAGATGATCTTTGAGGTCCCTTCCAATCCAAGCAATTCTATGATTCTAAGTTATGAATTGTTCAGTATTTAGGCTAGCATATTCAGACTGCTATATCAGGGAATTTTTGGCTCTACGAGAGCTGCCAAAACCTGCAGGCTCATGTTTGCAATCTGTGGGTGCCTGTGGCAGTGCGTACCTCTCCATCTTGTGCCTGGGATTGCCATGTGCTGCCGTGGGCATTGATAGTAAATAAAACATAAGTCAACCTGAAGTTTCCAAAGAGTAGCAGGCTGGGATCTTAAAATGAGATTCTGGCTATGAAAATAAATGTATGGCTATTTGCTAAGCTAGATGTACTCATGTTTAGAAATAATGAATTAGTGTGAAGCTGCTGCAATGAAATAATAACAGTGCACTACATAGAGTTGTCTGCACTGCAATGTCAAGATGTCAGTAACAACTTTTATGTAGAGCTCCTCTGACTGTGGGCAGAATAAGAATACTACATCAGCAGTTTTAAGTTAGAATTCAATTACCCATTGCAAACCTAAATGCGTTATGATCAGTAGGTGAAATACAACTCCAAGGCAAACTTTGCAAAAAAAAAGAAAGAATGGAATAACATCAAAGGGTGCAATGGCAGAGGATGAAAGAAATCTCTGTTACAACGAGACAATCAAGGACTGTTCTCTCATGTCAGCAGTTAGCTTTTGGGAAGTTGGTCAGAACAAATAAATTGTAATATGGGAGACTGCTGTGTGTGACAGGAAGTCTAGCAGGTAACGCTGTGCAATTTATACATGAGAATGACAACCACATTGGTTATAGAAGTAATATAGAAATAAAATTTGCAGAAATATAGAAATTATAAAAATATAAAAATAAAAAAGAATTTTTTGAGGAAGAGCCAAGATAAGGCATTAATAATCGAAAAGTCACAACTGCACATGCAAAAACATAGAGGAAAATTGAATTTGAGAACAGCCAATGAAATCTGCAAGGATTCCAGTGCAACATTACACTGCTGATGTAGCCAGCAAAACCAGTCTTTCTGCCTGTAACCTTGTAAATAACTTTGTGCTTTCTGGAGCAAGCAAAGCGACAACCGTTATACTGTCCCCTTTGTGCCTGTTGCAGAAGGGTTAGCACTGATTAAGCATATTGTGATCTCTTGCAGATGTGACTTCTTGATCAAATTGCTGTTTGTGTGAAGCTACAGCTTCTCATTCCACATACATGATTGTACAGCCCACTGGCCCTGGGACAATAAAACTGCACTCTGCAGGACTGGCTGATACATGCTGGCTTCCCACCATTAATCTCAGATTGCATCTCTAACAGTTCTACTGTAAAAAGAACACCGAGCCATGTTAGCAGAATTTAGGCTCTTACTGGGTGACGAAATTCTCACATTGTACCATGTGCAAGTGAGACTTTGCTGGAGATCCATGACAGCTTACTGAAGCTTTCACCACTCTTTGCCAGAGAATATACCTGAACTGAAAGCATCAGCCCCTCTCAGAAAATGCTGCTGTGACAGAACACTTCTGTGTATTTCCCCTGCTGCAGCAGAGCTGTCGTCTGCTATCAGTACTGCTTCCCAGTTTCAGCGATACAAGCTGAAGTCCCCAGTCTTTGGGTAATGACCTACCTGAAAGACTGCTTATAGGTCTTAGCCTTTGTGGATAGTGTATGCAGAGAAATCCACAGGAAAATAAGGAAAAACAGAAGAATAACATGAATAAATTCCCAAATACAGGAAATACATTGAATAAACATTACTGAATATAATGTATTGACATAAGACACATACTGTATATTTGATGTCGTGAGCCCAGAATACATTAACGCTTATTATAAATTTTCTTTTTAGTTGAATGAGCATAAATGTAGTCAAAATCTGTTAATAGCATACCCCCATATAGTCATACCTTCATATAACTGTGGTCTATGGTTGCACTAACAGAGATAAATAATAAGCATCTCCACTCTCAAAACTGAAAGCCTTATATTTATGTAAAGTATATTTCACTGAATCAAAAGTCCACAAACAGAGCCATAAGGTGAGTCTAAAGCTGACATTCAGAATGGAAGCACCTCAAGTTCTGATGATTTTCAGATCCACATCAGCAAATCATATACCGTGCCTCAGGTCTTCTCTATGAAATAGGAAATCTTTACTCATATTTCACAAGACTTTTGGTGTACTGTAGCTTTAAAGATTTTATTCTTTTACTAGAAAATGCCCCATGAATCATGTCAAGGTTAGACATGGAAGTAGCAGAAAGTGTTGGCCTTGTTATGTTTATTACCATTGTTTCATAATTCTGAGTTGTGGTGTCCTTGGCCAAATACATAAAAGAGGAAAAATGTTCCTAGGAGAAGTTGTAACTTCAGATCTGTGGACAGAACTACAACAAATGGGCACTGTTTTGCACACATCAGCCCTTCTTTCAGATCTCAACTAGGTGGCAGCAGTATTTTGGAAAAACCCCAAGCTTCTCTGCTGGCTTTACATGGGTGCAGAAATTTATGGTTACATGTTAAAGTCAGAATTATCAATATAGGATTCTGTTTTGGAGATCTTGCAGGGACAGGAGACATTAGTCCTGAGAAGATATTACTTTGTGCTACCCTCAACAAAGGGGAAACACTCAAGGGGCATACCACTAGCATTCATTTCATTGTACACAGAGGTTACTTATGCTAAACTGCACTGCATCTCATGAATGGCACAAAGACCATGTGATAATAAATCACAGTTTTATGATTGTAACTGGAACAGTGGCTCTCCATCACTCTGGGTCCTCCAGGCATTCCCTCAGGCATATTCTTCTACAGAGCCCAAACCAAGCCTTTGTTTTCACTCAGTCCAAATCAAAATATCTTTCCTCCACGTTGGATGCTTAAATCATTATTTATTTCCTCAGTACCAAAATCTGCATTCTGTGTATACCCAACCTCCAATAAATAAAGTTTTCTCATAATATGCTTTCTACCACCAATCAAAACCACAAACCAGGTAGCTAAAATTTTAGCACTGAAGATTTTGTCACACTGCTAAGTATTAGAAGTCTTTTTATCTATTGCAGAAATGCTTTAGCAGACCAGTCAGAGAAAAAAAAAAAAGGAATATATAGAAAGAACTACAAGAAAGTTTAGTAAATGTTATGCTTCTACACAAATCCTTAGAAGGGAAAAGAAATTGAAACAAAGCAATTATTTGCTACCATTCCTCATTCTGTTATAATATTCATATTTTGTTAAAATCATGCCCTTCTCTTCCATTTTGGCTTTGGTCCTCACAACTACTACATTCAAATATACTGAAATCAATATATCATCACAGAGTTATTTTTTAGGTAACTATAGGAGGGTTACTTTTCTTATTTTCTTTCCACAAGAATTTAGTCTTACTTCTACCAGAAAACTTCAAGCTGGATATGTTAATGAAAAATCAATCCACCTGATTATAAAAGGAAGTGCATGTTTTCCTTTCAATTACCAACAATGCTATAAGAGGGAGCTTTGATGTTAGGGAAGATAAAGAAACGTCTTATGGACCTTAAATTGAATTAGGACAGTTGTTATTTCATCTTTATTATTCTTCTTAATTGTTGGAATTTTGTAGAAGAGTGGTACTGTTGTCTCCTTATTAAAGTGTTATATATGTTCTCTGTATTCTCCAGGCTTTGTTTATCTAAATAGGGCTTGTTAATTCTCTTAGTGAAGACAAGACATTAGGAACCCCCCCCCCCAAAAAAAAAAAAAAAAAGCAACAATGCTAGTAATGACAAATTAGGAGAAGTTTATTCCTTGTCCTGGAGCTTGTAGGTACAGATTCTGATGGCTTTGGTTTGGGGACAGAAGTAAAAGCTTTCTGTGTTACTTGTGACTAAACATGTTGTGAATTACAGTGTGGTGTTGTGCCTGTGGGTCAGAAAATGAATCACAGTAACCCAGAAAATAAAGGAAGGAAGCATCATATCTTCCAAGTGGTAAGGGTGAATTACCCATGTTTATTATGGGCTGATGAAACTATTCTAGAAAGGGTGTGTGGTTTGCTGTTGCTTTGTGATTTTGTTTTATTTTATTTCTCTCTCTTATATGTAGAAGCTTAAAATCCATGTCATGTCTAAAATAGACCAGGGAGTTCTATCATATCGTGAACTTCTGGCCTGGAATAGGAGCCTGAATGTTTTTGCTGGTAGGAGGAGTGTGTTGGCTTTTTGGTCCCTGGCCAAAAACACCCTCAGGCTGGTAGCAGTGACTCTCAGGAGTTGTTGAACTTAGGAAGAAGCTTTGTCAGGTGTGTGGCAGGCTGTGGCTTGTGGCCAGGAGTAGTGAGTTAATAGCATCTGTTATTAGCATGTGATAATTGTAAGTATTCTGCACTGTTGTTTGGTGAGCTAGGTAAATAGCTGAGGAACAGTGCTTAAGCAGTGCAACAGCTGGATGTTTTGACTCAGCGTTTTCCTGCAGACTACAAGGCGACAGTGTTTCCTTGCAGATGGATGAAAGTATATTTTTCTTTTCATGTTTTCTATTTTTCCTTTCCAGCCCAGCCTGTGGAGCTGGGATGGTGTTTTTTCAAAGCCCGGGGAAAGTAAAACTATTTGGTTCCAAACAAGCAGGGGAAAAGATGACAGGACTCTGGGAGAAAACACTTGAACTCCTTACCCAACTACACATGCAGTCACCATGGAGAGATAATGCCTTAATCAAAAGGAAACATATGCCTAAACCTATTTTTATGGAAGCTTTGTGTAACTTGTGAAACATCAACACAATAACATCCATGAATATCAATAAGCCTGTTAAGTGTGTGTGTATGTATGTGTGTATATATATATATAATATTATTTTTGCGAGTTTGTTACTGTAGATTCACACTGCATGGATTTCACATGTATGTGCTCAGCTGGTGTTTGTCTTTAGGTCGTAGTTCTGGTTGCATTACACTGTTGATTTCTATTGTTTCTATGTTTGATTGTTTTTTTTTAAGTGAGTATACTTCAGCTGCTTGGATGAACTAGAAATCAGGAGGCTGGTTTAGACAAGAAAGCAGTATCTTGCATGACTCCTAGCTTGTCATGCCAGCCATATGTAGTGAAGAATACTGATCTGAGCAAAGCATTGTATAGAAGAGGATCTTTTTACTATAGGATTAAGCAAGGGAAAATAACTTTTGTAACATTTAGTGGGCTTGAGATGAAAGAGTATTAGGCAGCAATTTAATAAAGCACTTAGACTCTTTTCTGCCTGGATTTGTTCTTTGCTATCAGTTAGCAGTTACTGGTTACAAATATGTTGCATTTCAATGTGCTGAACTGCTAGACTTGAAACCTTTGGTAGAGGGCCAAAATATTCATTTATACATATGTCCGCAGCTGTGATGGAAGAGTAGTTATAATGGAAGGTGTAGCCTGGCTTGAATATTAAAACGTGTTGTTTTTCCCAGTGCAGGCTGCTGCAATGAAAAGCTGTTGGACAAACACGCAGCTGCAGAAGGGCAGACAAACAGGATGATGAACAGCAGTGCTAGAGAGAGACAATTAAAGGAAGTCTTTTTTTTATTTCTTTTTTTTTTTCCCCCATAGGAAATGTCCTCCTGGCAGCTTCTTTTCATAATCCTGAAAAGAATGGGGGCTACACGTGTAAACAGGCCCATTAGGTCAGCTTGTAATTTTAATAATTTGAATGAAGATTCTGAAGCCTGCTCTTTCAGGTAAGGAAACCTGAGCAGGTGGCACAATTCACATGCAGCAAATGTCAGTGTGATTAAAATGTAGCCTACTAGATGTGATCACTGGTACAGAAACTACCCTGATACCTTTGTGTTTCTCCCGTTTGCTACAGTATATTTATCTCTGCAGTTATTTCATGGATCGACCTTACATAACTTCAGTAAGGCTATTGAGTTACTTTTCTGTAATGCGGGTTGGTCCTGTTTTTGAGAAGGCAGAAGGACAAATACTTGATAGCGTTATCCTGAAGCTGAAAACTTTGTTTTCCTGTTCCCACTTTTCTGTGTGTCAGCAGACATCTCGAGGAAAACAGCAGAGGATGGCTGAAGAAAGAAGTACTGGACAGAGAGCCAAGGAAACTGGAGCTCACTTGATGGTATTTTTATGTGTTTCCTTAAAGATGATGTATATCTCCTGATTTCACTTTTCTAAAATAATTGTGATTTTTAGGGACACACAAAACAGCAGTATATGTGTACAGATTCTGCGGTGATGTCACTGTAGAAACAGAGGGTGGAAGGCTGGTATTCATTATGGGGAAAATAGGTTTCAATTTGTCCCCATCCCCACAGAAAAAAAAAAAAAAGGCAATGTGATGTTGAGAATACCAGTGAAGAACTGAAGTTATAAAATATGATTGAAAATAATTGTATAGTATAAAAATAATACAAATGTTACAAGGATTTAGACATATGAAAAAGTAATAGAAAACTTGTTTGTAAAATGGTTACAGAAATATGATACTTCATGCTCTAGGCATAGCTACTATACACATTATTTGGCACTAGAACAGAAGCTTGCATACTGTGTTATGGAGCAATATCAAATCAGTTCCAATGGGAGAAAAGCCATGCGGGATGGCTGGTTAGGTGTGATTTGTACAATTACTTGAATGACTTCCAACTTGATAATTTCTTGAAGGATGAAATGTTCCCAAGCACACTGCAGGAACAGATTGGCTGAACTGTATGAAGCTGCATTTGTAATCCATGTCAATTTAGCATAATAGGATGATGTAAGGTAAGTGAGAATATGATTTGTAATTAATCACTTTTTTTTATAAAGTCTAAAACCAACTTAAGTGCATGTTGCAGTTTTGCTGACTAAAGATGTCTGTGATGCCAGGTTGTGGGCAGGCACTATTTGTTCTGTCCTCTGCTGAGATACTGAAGACAGCCCACACCGCTGCTATTTGAGGTACTCAGTTCTTACCCGCAACACAGCGGTGTGTGGAACTTTCAGTATGTAAGGCAGGAAGAGAAGGTAGAAACTAAGTCATCTTCATCTTAGTTCTGGAGGGCAAAAATCCAACAAATTTGGAGTATAGTGGATTCTTTTCCCTTCCCTTGCCTTTGTGACAGAGGGATCATTGACAAAGTCTTGTGATAGGGGTCACTGCCAGGTATTCTTCACAAGGCTTTTTCAAGGTGGGATAATGACAAAAAATCGAAGTCTGTGGTCAAAAGCAAATGGGAAACAAAACCTCGTGCTGCACTTGAAGGTCTATTTGTTGCTTTGTCTGAACAATGCTTGCTTAGCACAATGGCTTGGATATGTCCCATGAAACCTTTTAGTAGCTAAAGCAAAATGCCAAAATGACTTATTGCTTTGAAAAGCAGGGATAAGTGAATGAGCCTTCCAGTACATTTGATACATTTTTGCTTTGCATAATGAACTTTAGTAGCTCAATTCCCTGCTCTTGAAAGTTTTTTTGTTGCTGTTGTCTTTCCCCCCCAAACAAGCTTTTCAATTAACAGCATCAGTTAATAGACAACTTTTTGTACTTACCACATCCCAGCTGCGCTGTGCAATCAACAGGAAAGATAAGAAGGTCAAACAGGAAGAGCTGTGCTGGAGTCAGTGCTGAGCAGAGCTGAGGAATGCATGGAGCTGCCAGCTGTTTACGGGCAAATTGGACATGGAAAAGGTAGGAGAACTCCTGCGTTCTTTCTATGTGTATGTCTTGCTGTCATATAAATACTGTGGTCTAGTATTTGATCACAGATTTACTATCATTGTGTTAAAATTCTAGCCACTTAAGGGGGATAATTGTGATCTTGATCCTCTCTTGTACCAATAATGAAATGACTGAAAAACATATGTATGTGATCTCTCACAGTTATGAGAATCTGCTGGGGGCTCCTGTGCTGCTTTGGGCAGGACTTCATGAGCTGAGCTTCTGTTCTGTGATAGAAGTGTTTCTCCTGCTTGAGCTGCCACAGGCCAAACTGTTCCATCTACCACTCAGAGTAAAGTGCTGAGATGCATGAATATCTTTTATAGTTTTCTAAAAATAATCTTAGTTTTCATTTGAATTATCCAAAAACTTGTGTATTTTTGGTCAGCAATATTAGTTCTGAGTCTACACTATCAAAGCTCAGAAATTTTGGATATAGTGAGCGTTCATATCTGAAGTGTGCATGGAAAGTATATTTCAGTGCTACTGGAGTATAAAGAAAATGAATCATAAGATGGTTAAAAATCCTGAGGGAATCTATTTTCAGAATTGAAGCTTGCTGGGACTTGTTTGTAGACAAAACATGAGCAATGGTACTGCTTGCAACATAGTTTAGTTAGCAATTCTTAGTAAACTAAAGTTACTTGGGTGATAAAGAAGTCTGCCTTCCATTTTTGGAGGGCACTCAGATGCCTAAGTCCATGTGACTTTATCACAGATTTGCTTTACTTTTCTGTGTAACAGTGAGGGAAGAAAGCTCCCTGTTTTAAGTGTTGCTTCTATAGCCCATAGTATGAGTTCTGTTTTTAACTCATGGCTATGACTGAATTTCAAGCAGATCAAGGCTGTCTTACTCCAAGGATAAAGTAATAATGGTGTTAGTTGTAAGATATTTCTAGCCTAATAGGGAAAAATGTGAGCTAAGCATGGGTTAGGAGAAATGGAGGAATAATAAAATAACTACTTGGGCATCAGATTGAAAAATGGCTTAGTTAAACCATATTACTACTAAAGTCTGAGTCATTATGTGACATATGCATAGGGCATACAGGAGACAAAGCAGAGCAACAAGATCAAGGGCATAAATACAGGTGAATGTGCTTCATTTGAGGATAATACAGATTTCACTAGCTGACTCATTTCGTCTGCAGTGCCAGAGGAATGCAGCACAGCATGAGATAAGGTAGGGCTGCTGGTGCTCTGTTGCATCAGGTGCAGAAGAGATGGGAGACTTTTAATGTGGAACAATTGCCTGTGCTCAGCTGGAGCTCAGGTGAGCTGGGGAGCAGCAGGTAGTAGCAGTTGCTCCTTTGCCTTAAGATGCACAAGAGGAACAATGATGGCAATGATGTACTGTCCATGAGGTTCCCAGTGTGCCTGAGCTGTCCTCTTGGGATAAACAAATTCAACTTTACATTGACTTCTGGATTCTTTAGCTATTTCTCACTTCTACAGCACTCCCATATATCAGCAATTAGTCCCTGATTCTCAACTCTGTAAAACTAAATTATGATCAGTACTAGTAAACTGAATTTAGGTGTTAAAAATTTGTCTTGAGCCTCTGAAAGGGCAGGTGATCAATGAAAAAGAACTACCGCATTGTGTGTGGGTTTTGGGAAAAACTTCAAATATCACCTATTTCACATACTCAGTACCTTTCTCATACTTAGAAACCTACTTAAAGATATAAACAGAAGATTTTCAGCAGATGTTATTAGTTTTGTTCTTCAACTCGCTTTAATTGGAAGATAACTGGAGTGATAAATAGTGTTCCTGTTGTCCACAATTCCTATTAGAACAGCAAAAATGAAGGAGAAGCCCCCAACTTACACAATCAGGGAAACGGAAATGGTCAAGGCATGCATTTTCTTCTGCTTAGCTATGTTTTGAAAATAGATACAGGCATTTGAAGAAAAGAAAGCAGCCACAGAGGAAGAGAGCACGATAATGCAAATCTTTTATTTAACTTCTGGTAGAGAAAAGAAGAACTGTATGTTTGAAAAGAGCTGAAGGCAAGCCTTTCCAGCTGCTGTGCTTGGTGAGAAGGGGAAGGGAAGGCAGAATGTCCTTGAGAGCCTCATAAGCTCAGCCTTGTGTGCGCACCTTTTGCGACACCTTGGTTGGTTAGGAAAAATGGAAAGTTCGTTAGCTTTCTTTGTCCAACGTCCTTCATAAATATTAATTTGAGTTGAGCCTCAAAGAACAGCAGATGATCATTTTCTCTAAATTGTAAATAGAATATTTTGTCAGTGTGCTCAAATATAGGTAGTTGGAACTAGTTATAAAGGACAAACTAACTATTCAAGGTATCAGAAAAGAAACTTTAATCAATTTATTCCCCATCTTACATTTCTTGTATAAATGGAAAGCTATTTTCCTGTAGCAACAATGGTAGAAGTTAGCGTTATATTTTAAAAGAAATCTCTGAGAGTGACACAAGCACTGAAGATCAATGTTTTCTAAATCTTAGAGTGGTATAATATTTTCCTCTGCTTGGTGTTTCTGAATCTTTCAGCTTGTTAGAACTATCTGATAATGGACAAGAACAGATCACCTCATCATTAATGTTATAATTTTGCTCCTTGGGGTACTTATTGTTCACCTTTTTTTCTATCATGTTAAAGGACAGAGATGCGTTGCAAAGTTCAATGACATTTTTCTCATTTAGGATTAGATTTATATCCCTTAAGATATATGTAGATGATTAGAGATTGTCCAGCTTTAGAGAGGCTATTTACTATCTTGTTCTCAGTACTTATATGGAGGTACACAAGTTGGGTGGCCTTTGGCTTAGGTGAATATTAAAGATGGGAAAAGAAACTGTTGAGCTGAGTATAGCTGTCAAATATTTTTGAGATCTTAATTTTCATTCTGTGTATTTTGGAAAAGACACAAGGAAACATTGCTCAGAACACATATTTTGCTTTTCTTTCTCCTATTGTCTTTTATTCTGTTGGACTAGGTTCTAAGATGCTATAACTTCTTAAGCAGATCGTATCCATTTTGATTCATTCAGAAGTTCCACGTGTTCTTACCTTTGCAGCATTGTTCTCTATAAACAGGATTCTGAATTAACCTATGTCACCCTTACCACCATACAGACTCCCATGCAGAAGACAGAAGTTACTGTAGAATGGAGTCAAAGCTGTGCAAACACATCCCTGCCTTGTCCTGCATTTCAGCCTGGCTTGGCATACAGCTGGAGGCTGATTCCACTGGTCATATGGGCCACCAATTTCTTTAGATGTAGAGACTTAAGTCATGGCACTTGTTAAGGACAGAAGTGTTGGAAGATGTTTGTTTGAAAGAGAAAGCTAGAGCAACAAGCTTTAAGATATCTCATCATATCACTGAAATAGAAGGGAGAAATTTCCAGGCTGGTCTGGGAATAGATCATAAAAGGGCACAAAATCACTTAGCTTACTGGTCTGTGTTATGGGAAAGCAAATTTCCATCATCAACTTCAGTTTCTAACTAATTTCTGCTGGAAAACAAATAACAGTGGAAATTTCACAAAGATCACAGGCTGAGTATACTTATTATAACAGCAGCTTGTTAACAAGTATGGCTAGAATAAGCACAGAGCAATCTGGGTTCGAGTTGAAGTGTCAGAACTAACAGAAAATCTATCCTGAGACTTTGTGAAATCAATCAAAAAGGTACAGGAGAGTCTACTGAGAAATTGAACTTCAGTGTCAGCGCGTGATGCTGTCTTCAAAAGTCAGTCTTTGCAGATGCACTCAATGATGCCTAGTTAGACTTTTCTGAAACTAAAGTGGCTTGTAACCAAGAAGTGTGACCTGCAGAATGTTTCAAGTCAGCACCTTCTAAAGGAAGCGCAGAAGCTTGCAACTGATGTTCCACATTCATTTCTATTCCTTTTTGAGTGTTCATGCCAGTAACAGTGTTGCTGCCAGGCAGTCTTGGGCTGCAGTGGATCAGTGCTGATTTACTGCAAGGAAAAATTCAAGTGCTTCTGTACCAGACTTCCTACACTGAATTCCTCCAGAGGATTCATTCTTTAACTGGTTTCAGTCTGCTTGTTTCAGTCAAGCATGCAGTGTCCATTCTTGTTACCTTTAGAAAATGATGCTTTTCCCTGACGTTAACTTTGTTAATGTGAATGATGCTCCCCTTGGAGGCTTTGCCTTAAAGCTGGCCAGAAATAAATAATTATCATTGGACACAAGTACATTTCATGGCTTGCATTGTTGTTGTTTTTCAAACCTACTTCCAAGGTAAAATATCTTGCCCTGATTAAAATGAAGGTATAACAATGAAGATATGACATGTAGGCAATCTGAAGTGTTTATACATCTGGAACTTGGATATCTACCAAAAGGTATTTCCTAACAGCTGGCTTTGGGAAGCATTCTTTTCTTCTTCCCATCACTACTATATCTTCAGATTCTAGCAGCAGCAAAGAGCTTTTCACAGACAGCTGCCATTTCCAAGCACTTCTTTCCTTATTGCCTTGAATAGCCGATTCCAGCTCAAATGTCCCTTGCAACAAAGCAAAAATACACTGTTGTTGTCATATTGATTGCATTTTTCTGATCTATATTCCTTCCTTAATTCTGTTTTCTCTCTTTTGTTACTTAATAGGATGAGTTATCAATCCTGGTGGGCTGTGAAATAACAATATATATTATAATGAAAAATAACTCCCCCAGGAGATGGAAAGCTCTTGAATAAATGCATGTACAGTGAGATTGTTTTTAATGCATGTAATGATTTTTTTTTTTCCTCAGATTGCTGATAGTGTTTATTGGATCACTGTAAGGAACTGCAAATAATGTCAAATTTGGTAGCTGGAGGCAGTATGTCTGTGCTCAGATCTAAAGCCACTATGGAGGTGGGGATCTCTGCTCCTAGTCTAGAGGGAAAGCAGGACAGCAACCTTGAGAAGAAAGAAACAGAGCAGGGAAGGTTTGTGTCTGGCTGGATATGTGAGGCAACCAGTGCTACAGTGAGCGCTGCCAGGGGCGGAGACAAGACAGACACACTGCGAGAACAAATGGGTAAAACCTCCATCTTACCCTGTCTGGTTACTCTACTCTTGAATTTTCTTTGTGTTTAAATTGGTGGATTTTTATTTATTTTTTTAAACATTCCTTACTCTGAGCAAGCAGAAAGCTGTCATGTTTTTTTTCTGCTGAGTATCTACAGCTGTGAAATGCAACCAGACAAATTGCTGTATTTCACCCATGCTGAAAAAAGTGGTGTAGTAAACGATTTGTACTGAAACTCAATTTGAGCAGACAATATGTAGAAATAGTTCAATAATTAGCCTTACATTTGATTCTTTTATGGCTTTTTTTTTCTGTGCGTATGTATTCTTAGTTTTTTGTCTTTGTCCACATAACATCAACAAATGCTCCAAAAGGGAAGATATTTTTGCACCCAACTATATTACAAGCATTTTTTTTTTAAAAAAAAAAAAGCAGAGCAGAAGAAAATTTTTTAGGATATATGTACCAATTTCATTATAAGCAATGCTTTTGTCTATTTATAGCACTGAAGCTTAAGTGGAGGTCACTACTTAGTATAGGTGTAAATGGAAAGAAAATGATGTCTGAATATTGTTCTTAAACTGGTTGTCAGTTTTTCTTTCCATCAATTCTCCGTTATCTTGAAACTTCACATTAAAACGATAAAATCAAGATTTAATTACCTGGTATGAGAAAAATGATCATAGTATCATAGAATAGCTCAGGTTGGAAAGCATTCTCAAGTCTAACCTCAACCTGATCTTCAGATACTTTTCATATCTTTAGGGAATTATAAAGCAGGAAGTGGAAAAAAAAATTGTGCTAGTACTTTTCCAGTGTGTCAAATGACAGCGTGATTTGTTTTTATGTGGATTTTGAAAATGCACTTAATTGTTCATTTATTTATCATAATAGATTATCCACAAAATGAAAAATGCATGAATGTCAGTTCCAGAACCCTACTCGGTCAAGCTGAGAATTTTCCAACTGGTAAGAGATCTTCCTTTACATCTTACAAGGCTTTCTCATTGCTTTTCTTGAAACACCTAAATAAATAGTGCTTGCATTTGTCATTCCTTCAGCTTTGACATTTCATGGGCACTGATGAAGTAATGGAACTTCTATATAGAATTTGTTGAGAATTTCTCATAAAAAGAGAAAAGTTATTTAGTAACTGCTCTGCCATCCTCAAAGTAAAGATTATCTTTCCCATGTTCAGATGGAACTTGTGTTCTAGTTTGTCTGTTCCTCCTTGACCTGTTGCTACTGGGCTCTACTGAAAAAAAACACCTGGCCCCATTCTCTGGACTTGTGCACTAACGCATATTTATAAGCACTGATAAGATCCCCTCTATGTTATCCAAGCTTAACAGCCCCAGATCTCTCAGCCTTTCCTCACATGGGAGATATTCCAGGCCCCTCATCATCTTTGTTGCCTTCCACTGGACTCTTTCTAGGAGATCCATGTCTGTCTTGAACTGGGGAATCCAGAACTGGAAGCAGTATTCTAAATGTGGCTTCACCAGGACAGAGAAGAGAGGGAGGATCTCAATCCTGAAGCTGCTGGCCACATCCTTTTAAATTCTCCCCGGGATACCATTGGCCTTCTTGATGGCAAAGGCATGCTACTGGCTCATGGCCAACCTGTTGTCCATTGAAACTGCAGAGCAGTTTCAATCAATTCAGACCCTAACCTGTTCTAGTGCATGTAGTTTTTCTTTTATCTTCGTTTGTACTACTCAACAAGCTTAGATGAGAAACAGCTTTTTCCCATGCTTGGTTTGTCTTCTGAAGTGATGTGTTAGATAACCATGAATTTAAAATTAGCATTAAGAATTGTTGAAATATACAGTGGCCTTTTTTCCCCCTGTGATTCTAGTATGTTTGCCTTGACTTTAAAAATAAGCACAGGAAATTTGGAAATCTAGGCATGTTCTTGATGTCCATAGTGCTTGTCTGTTTTTGATAAATTAACTATCTGCTTGATTTTTTTTTTTTTTCCTCTTCTCTCTTCTCCATCCCCAAGTTTGATAGTTGTTTTACAAGGTTTCTACAGGCTTGCAGATCCCCTGTGTAGTTGAGGCCTCTAATACAAAACTGAGAAAAATCTTATGCCTTGTGCTAGATCACTATTTCTACTGGATAATAAAAAAGCCCATACAGCAGCGCAATTTTGTGTGTCTGCTTCTGAAGTCATAAAAGTGTTTCTTAACATAGACTACTTGATTTTTGAGGGATTTTCTGGTTCTACAAATCTGATTTTTCATGACCAAACTTTAGCACTTTAAATGGATATTCTTCTCCAGATATCTCCTTGAAGCTAACGATGGTGAGACGCAACAGTGGATGTCCTGATCCCAGACTCCAAAGGCAGCTCAGAGGACAGCTCCGTCTCCTGGAAAATGACAGCAGGGAAGTCACAGCAGTTTTCAGTGTAAGTGAATTGTTTTGGAGTTGGCAGGTGTTTTCATTCAGAGAACACAACTCAATGCTGCTGAACTAATCTGTGAGATGCTTGGGTTCAGTTTCTGTCTAGCTGATGTATGCTTGAATCTGAATGCTCAGAATTTCCTTTTGCTTCCCCATATCATCATTAGAAATATCAAATCACTGAAGGAGGTGGTAGCATTGAATTTATGCGAAATAAGCCCAGCTAAATAAAACTTTTAAAGGTTTTAACTAATTTTCTTCTTTGAGTTGCATCACAGGAAACTGTTCTTGTCTGCTTTATTGATCTGCCCTCATACTGGCTCTTCACTTCAGTTTCCAGTTGCATACAGTCATTTGGCGTGTAATTTACCTGGAAAGAACACAGCTAAGCCAAGGAGGAAGTCTGAAGGAGAATAGTATAAATATTGGGCTTCCTAATGGTAGAGGACTATAGGTTGAAACTGCACAGAAGAGGGTTAGCCATTTTTTTATTACTGTATTTGATTTGTTTTTCTATATAGAAGCCCTGTTGTGCTCAACTGATGAGGTTTGCTAGAAATACAGTTTAAAGTCTCCTTTTTCCTCCCCCAAAAAAAGTATGTTGATACAATTTGACCTTTGGTGTTCTTTTTCCCTGTCCTAGACTCCATCCCTAGGAAGCCAACGACTGACATCTTAATTAGTTATGACTTTATGACTGTTTTAGATGTATTTGTTTCTACTTGACTTTCCTTGAACCCTCTGTCACCAGCCTGCTGATTTTGTGGCTGTGAAAACAGTCTGTACTCCTGCTGCTCTGCTCCTGCTTTTGTTTAGGAGGAGGTGGAGGAAGGGAAAGGGGTAAGAAGAGGAAGGAAAGAGCATACAAATAGACTAGAGTTGTGGCCATATTAGAAATAGACTTGGGAAAAGGACTTTAAAGGAAGCAAGATTTATAATGATAAGTTTCCTTAGAATGTTGTTTTGATATTCAGCAGTGCGTGAAGCTCTTGAGGCTGTGATATTTTAGCATGTGTTGGCAATTTATTAATAGATTTCAGGCTCTTGTTAATATTTAATCTGGTGAAGTACTCGTAAAATCAAAGCAGTGATGAGACGTGCCTTTCGGAAGAGGCTTGAGGTGGACATTTATTTTTCAAAAAGGAGTTACTATTTAAATCCGCTCATGTTGTGTGAATTACAAATATACAGATTAATCAGAATTAATTTGGAGATCTTTAAGAATCTTTAAAATTATTTAAGTAATAAACAGTGGATCAAGCTCTGTTTGCGGATTTTTTTTTTTGTAGACAACAAAGTGTTTCATAGAATTTTTTTGTAGATTCCAAATTGGTTTCTATTTGTTTTTAAAAGATGCACTTCAGTTTTGTGATGAGCCCCAGTCAAAGGTACAGCAGTGAAAAATGATACAGTAAGATGACACCAGTCAGCTATATGTCTGACTTCTGAGCTACTGCTTCAGATACTTGAGTCAAACTTGGACTATTTTTCTATTTTTTTTCCTGAAAGATAACATCCAGTATCATCAGAGAGCCTTGTTTTTTAAGCAGCTAATGTGCAGTGAGCTTGCATATTAACAGTCTTTGTCTAGAACATATGTTCAAATATGCATTTCTTGTACTTATTTTAATGTTGATATTGTTCTCACCTTATAAAATTCAACATTGTAACAGTCATCATTGCTCATCTTAATTAAATTCACAACCTAATGTCTCCCTAGCAACATGAACTCTTACAAATGAGGAGGAAAGGATGTTAATATGTATTTTTAAAAGTAGAATTCAAATGCTTTTCATTAGTATTAACACGTGGAAAGAGTGAACTGGGGGATGACTGTCCCATGTCTACTGTATCACAGGACCAATGCTACACGTAGCAAGTTCAGATTTAACAAAGAACATGTTTTAATATGCATACAGAACTCTGAGGCATTCTGCAGAAGGATGGTGCAGATCTAAAATATTTAGGCTATGAAGCCTAGAAGTTAAGCTCAGATGACTTAGATGTTTTTAAATGTCAATGATAACAACAGCAACAACAAAAAATCCCTTCTGCTATTTACTATTAATGCCCTTACTTTTGGCAAAAGCAATTCCCAAGCTGCAAATTGCTCTGGGCTAGGAGGGTATTCTTGGAAAGTAACACTGGATGCTTGCCTGGCTTTCATGCTCCACGTAGAGAATATTGGCCACTGTACAGAAGCAGATCTGAACCAGAGAGGCCTTTAGTCTCAGTCAGTTCTACTTTCTCTGTAAATTAACCTCACTGGAATTGTTGGTATAACTGTTAAGAATAAATCAAATTAAAATTTAGCTGCCTGTGTGTTGTATGTATGTGTGGAAGAGCAGGTATCTTACATAGGTAAACTCCTGGACGACTTTTTTTTTAGTACATTGTATGTAAATGTGTGAACTAGTGAGAAACTGTGCTCAACTCTGGTAAAACTACAATTAAAATGTTGTTTTCTTGATATTTTTCTTCAGGAGCTCTCTGCTAGATTGCTCTCTATTCACAGTGATCAAGATCTAATAGTGGTAACATTTAAAACTTTTGAAGAAATATGGAAGTTTCGAACTTACTACTCATTGGGTAAAGCTATTTCCCCATACAAATATGCTTTTTTATTCCTCTGCACAGAATTTGTTTGACTGGGAACCTGCTGAAGAGCACTTTAAAATTCTTTAAACTATTAACTTCTAATAGCGGTAAATAATGTGCTTTAACTTGGTAATGGTGATAAGGCAGAGACATTCCCCCACCTCAAAGAGACCCTGCCTTTGTCCCAGTGCCAGGTAATAAATGTCATCTTCTGAACTTCAGAATAGCACTTCAGTGACTGCTCATCCTTTCTATTCATTGTAACTTTAGACTCAAACTATTAGCTAATGTTTCAAATCCTTTAAATAATTTACCAACTACTGCATGCTGATTATTACAACCATCTCAAATGTTCCTGTAACTGTGATATAATTCTGAAAGCCTTGAGTCCTAATATAAGGAGATCCAGTTTCCAAGATCAAGCACTGTTGTTATTTACTTAACTCAGCATCATCTTTGTCCTGAAGAAACTTCAGGAATCTGATACTGAGTAGCTGCTTAAATTGGCACAGCTGATTTGGGCAACAGGTTTTTGAGGGATTATATTTTCAGATTATTTTCAGTTACCTGTTCATACAGGATGCAAAGCACCTGTTCTTCAAAGCTTGCTAGTGATTACCTCAGTTCAACTTTAAGTCTTTCAAATATGGCTGAACAACGAGGAGCTCTTGTAAGGATATGGTCTGCTACTTCAGCAATAGTAGGCACAAAGAATTTCTGTTCTGTTCAGATGTAATGTGTGACACCCAAAGTAGCTGTAAAGTGTGAACCTCAATGAATGAAATTTTGCCATTATTATGTAGTAACAAGAGTTATGTATTATGGGTCAAGCAACCTGGTGTCATATAAATGCATATCCCAGTCCAGTCTTTCTGAAAGTTGTTTGGTTTTTTTTGTATAATATAGTTAATACTGCAAGGAAACCAAAGTCTTAAGGTTTTTTTTCCCCCTAGGTTTTGTAAATCATTGCATGGAAAACTTGTTCCTAGATCAATCTTTCTGGCTGTATTCTCAAGAGGAGGAAGAAGCGGGCATTGAAGTCTGTATAAATGAAAAATCATTAAATTTAATGTACAGAAGTCTGCTAGTACAAGAAGGTAAGGAGGATTCTGTGCTCAAATGTTAATTTGAGAGAAACATCTTTCTTTAAAATCCTACAAGCAAATCTTAAAACTCACTTTAATAGTTACTGAAGTTGAAATTTAAATCTTTTTAATGTATGTAATAGAAACACAGAGAGAAAGGAACAAATACAGAAAGAATTCAGTAGAACCAAAGGCAGATTAGTGAAAATCATGTACAACTGGTCAGTGAATTGGATGCCCAAAGGATTAGACAGGGATGTGCATTTCAATTTACTTAATATTATGCTAGACCATGCAGACATGGAATAGATTACAGATAGTTGCCAGGCTTGTGTGCTTTTCCTAAACAGCATCATCTGATGCTATTGTGAGGCAGAATGCTGGGGTAGATGGGTTGTCAATCAATGTAATAGAAACAGTTCTTGTATCCTTTAGAGAATATAAATGCATATATCCAGGTAATCTGCTGCAAAATATTGCAAAAAGAAGGTGGTAGAGGATTCTGTGCTTCATGTACCAAAACAGAAACTAGACAGAAATGCGTGAAAATCTCTCAAATAACTAGAAAGAAAATACCTGTGAAGTCTCAGATTTTCAATCTTTAATTGAATACTGTTCTTGAAGCACATTTTAAAGCTTGTATGGCACAAAAACATTACATAAATGGCATCTGCTGTGCTGCTTTCTTTCTAGGGGCATTTTTTGTTTTATATCCCGACAATCTGGTAAGAAAGATAATGGCTACAGACTGCAAAATAAACGCTTACTTTGAGACTGGGACTTTTACTGCCAATGTAGCAGGTGGATCTGTGGATGGTGACATGACCATGATGGCTAATGTTTCTCTGGAGCCTTTGATCCCTTTTCATCAGTAGGTACCTGACTCGACTATTTTATATATATCTGTTTCATATGCATGCCCCTACTTTGAGACGGATGTGTCTCTAATGGCAGCAAACACGAACATCCCTTTTCCATTAACAAGGAGAACAAATGCTCTATTTTCTTCCATACTAAGTAACTGAAATTAGTTTCAGATGCCTGTTGTGCAGCTTTTAAAGAAGGTGCTTTACATTCTTTTAGGTTGGATTCAGCCTGCAAGTAAAAAAACCTTACAAATGCTATCACTCTAAGTTGTTATTACTCAAAATATAGCTGCATATGAAGTTTATAGTGTTGAAATTCAAAGGTACTGATTGGGATAGGTGGATTTTGTTGTTTTTAAATGGATTAAAGATATCACTGCTGCTGTTGCAACTTCTAGTTAAATATTTATGCATAAACTACACTTCCTACTTTCAGGTGGTTTCTTAAAGTATATTCCGATCCCATCGATGTTACATACAAAACTGAATCTAAATCCATCAGACAAGTTGGTAAGATGTTCCAATAAAACATCATTTTAGAAAATTGTTATTCTATGCTTACATTAGGACACCCTCTCAAGTGTTCAGTATCTTTTTTCGTTGTATTAGGATAGGAAAGCAGCTTTCAACTTTTTTTTTTTTTTTTGCATTGTGGTCAAATTAGTGAGGGGATAAATCTCTGCCTATGACAAAGGAGTTTTACAAACTATATGGCTAGACATGTCTAATTTGAGCTTAAACTCTGAAGGCTTCTCTCTTTTTTTTTTTTTTACCTAAATACTGTGTAAAGCAGGCATGACAAGTAGAAAAGAGTAATTTGCCTCTACAGATTTGAAAATAAACTTTAAAATAAGAATATTCACTGATGTAATTTTTGTGCCCTTTTTACACACACTGCTTTATCTAATACTGCCAGAGAAATAAAACTCATGCAAGTGGGCTCAGGTTAAGTAAAGTGGGCTCAGGAGAGTAAATATGGATTATTTTCTGTCATATGTCTGTCTTAATACTGCATGGACTGGTATATAACTGCATTTTATCTAATATTGATTGTACAAGTTAGTTCAGATGCTAGTGCTTCCCTCAAGAAGTGGGAAAAGGGACTTAAAAGAAATTCCTACTGTCATTGACGGAATAGGTTACAATTTTGAAAAGATTGTAGATCTTGTTATCTAATGGCTGGGAAATAGCCACTGTGAGCTTTATGTTGTGCTATTCACAATTTTAATTGCTCAAACCAAATTGAAGCACCTTTAGATGCTTCAAATCTTGCTGTGTTGGATGTACAACTGAGGGATTCCAGGAAGGTCTTTCACTAAGTGCATTTATCTGCTAAGTTGCAATTCTATTAAATGCATTGCTAAATTACTGTATCTACTGCAAATGTTATTTGTCTGTCTCTTTATTACACAGCAACAGGATCCTGTCTAGCTGTGGTGAATTACGTTAGTGCTGTGCCTGAAGAGATTAGTTTCCAGGAAGGGGACAAAATTGAGATCCTTGGCTACTTAATTGAATGCATGGAATGGTTTGTTGGAAGACATTTGCTTACTGGCCATGTAGGCTTTGTAAAGACAAGTCATGTTAAGCTGGATTTACCTGGAAATAAGTAAGTGACATAACTCAGAAAACAAAAGAGGCTTAGTGTACAATTAACAAACGTACAGTTAGAATGGCATGGTTAGGATAGTATTTTACAGATTTATAGTTACAAAGATTATTGTGGTGGAAAGAGACAATCAAAAGTGAAATGCTCACTCATGTCCTAGGCTCACAGTAGGAAACTCCAACAGAAGGAATTTCTAGAAAGAGGTCCTTCCCCAGTGGTGGTCAGACATTAAATGGGGTCTAGGATACCCCATTTGGATAAGTATGATTACCAATACGGAAAACAACAGAACCTGCAAATCATGCTTTAGTATCTCCAGCAAAATCAAACTTCAGTGCCACAGTGAGCTACTCAAACCAAATCCACTTTCTGATTTGCTCCTTTCTTTATTAGAGCAGACCTGGATTTTCTTAATGCAGAAGAGTTATCTTTCTTTCCAAAAGAAAAAAATGTTGAAGAAGTGATACGTTTGTTGAAACAAACCTCTATAACAGATGTTTGTTCTGTGTATAGAATAGGTAAGTGTGAGTTTTGCTCATTTTCACTATACAAGTTATATGTGAAGTTCTTCTATCCATACTATAAATAATTTTTTTCTCTTTTAATGAAGTTCTAGTCACTTAGCTACTTTGAAATACACTGGAATGCTGTTTGATCACAGAGATGGCATTTAAATAATCTTTGCTACTTTCCTACTGATTCATGACTTCCCTGCAGGGCATTTACAAATCCTCTTTTGTCCATTTTCAAGTGAATCAAACAGCTTCCAAATGCTGTTGAACTGAACAGATCTTCAAGTATTCAAACAGAATGGTGCATTAGACAAGACAGCACATTCTGCTAAATATTTGTCTGATTCATGTTTTTCTTAGGAAAGATGGCATGACATTGACAGCTAATGCAAACATACACCTCTTCATGTTTTATTTAACTATTGAAGACATAGCAAAAGAAATAACATCGTTAGTTGCACCATCTCTCTAAGTGCTCGTGCTTCACATAATGTAGTTGAGATGATTGGGATTTCCTCTATACAGACTTAGTGTAAGGCAATCTAACAGACCTGTCTCACTGAGCTGACCAGGAGCAGCAATTTCTTACCCACGCCAAATATGTTACAAGTTTATCTCCATTAGTGCCATCTGAAGAGCCCATAGGTCTCAATGTGAAAGAAGTCAGAGCTGAAAGTTTGACTCATGCACTAGCTGGATTTTGTGAGTCTGTGTGCATGCAGACAATAATTTAGGCATGCCAGAACTCAATTGCAGAACACAACTCATGTCAGCGTGCAAAACAACTCTATTTCTTACCTTCTTCGTTCAAAAGAAAAACCTTGGAGAAAAATATTAGACCTCTACTAGATATTACAACTGTCTTCTGAACTTAATGGAGATTTCCTATATCTCATCTCTTTCCTAATCCTTAAAACTGCCACCTATACCACTTTTTTTTTCCTTTTAAATTGTTCAGTTGGTCAATATAACTTGATTTACTGAAAGGAAGAGTGACCTGAGTAAATTTCTCTATCGGTTAATGAGACATATTTATATACAAGACCTTCCTCAACTGGACATTCAGACCATTAAGATACAATTACTATTGTAAATATCTGTGACATTTGAGCAGAAAACTTAGGAAAGCATTTAGAGAAGAGAGATGCAGAAGTAAATAGTCAATGAGAGGTGAGTCAAAAATCTAGTAAAATGGCTTTCTAACAGCTTAAATAAACTAATTCTGTGAGTCTATGTGGTTGTACAGATATCCTTCATAAACTTAGTACAACTTCCATTGCATTCAGTGTATGCATGACACTGAATATAATCCTGTAGTGAAGTATGGAAACTGGAATATTTTAAGTAATATTTTCCACATAAAATAGTAATTCTGAAATGTTCTACAGGTATGCTATGCTAAACCCTTAAATCTAGGTCTATAGAACTATAAACAAAATTGGGAGATGTATCCCTTAAAATAGCAGATATATTTAGGCACATTTCATCTGAATGTTGGAATGGTCACGAATGCCTGTAATCGTTACTTATACAAATTAACATAAGCATGTTTTTGCCTTGGGAGTGGTGGTAAAATTTCTTTCGGCAATATTTAAGTATTTTTGTACCTGGTTTTGGAGATGGACAGAATGACTGTATCTACACTGCCCCTTTGTAAATAGGCAGTACATGCATTCAGGTTTAATGCAGCAGTGATGCATCCTACATGTAGAACAACTTGACTTGAAGATTTAAATCTAATGCTATATGCAGAAATCTCCCCCAGCATGTTCTGTGATGTTAGTTTTGTGGTAATGATAATCAGACAGAAAGCAGTGAGTTTTATGTACAGGAGGTCAAGTCCCTGTAGCATGTTAGCTTTGGGTCAGACATTTTTAAAATTTACAGGACACATCCAATTTTTCCACCACTAGGAACTGAGAAATCTTGTTTTAGGATATTTAAGGCTAAAAAAGAACCAAGATACCATAACTTGCATGGCTTTTTTTAATTTCTTACAGACCAATTAGAAGAACAAGAATTTCAGAAAACGTGTGAATGTGGTAATAAATATGCATATGATTTCAATGTAGAATTAATGTTACTTCTAATTTTTTACTATCTTTGCCAGCTTTTTTCTTTCTAATGTCTTTCCACATTCTTTCTTTTTCTCTCATCGCTTCTCTACCTTTTCACAAAGTTTCACTGTAAGATGTTTTGGGCTTTTACAAATATTAGATGCCTTTCTATTCAATTGACGTTACCATCCAGTTGTCAACTGCGCAACTTGTTTTAACTGCTACGACCACCCTACACATTATTGTTTATGAGACACCTAGGAAGTGTGTAGTTAAAATTCCAGCAGATCTTCAGTTTGCTAGAAAACATCCCATAAATATATTCCCCAGAGGAGATACTTTCAGAATGCAGAATTATTTCTAACTGGCATTTCGCTGCTAAGCTGTTACTATCATTGCATTATTCTAAATGCCAATTTTTGTATTTGATTCTGGTGAACAGTTCCAGAAATTGAGTTTTAGGTAAAGCTCTCTAAATCTGTACCTTCAGTAAGCTATTGTTGGTGTTCAGCTGTTAGCTTTACACTACGATTACAACCTGATAACAATGGGGAAACTGAAAAATGTTGTCTGTTTTTATTTGGAAGATAACGGCAATAACACTATAGTAGAATTTAGATCAAGGACCACATTGATAGCCACAAACATTGTAATTGCATGCAGAAAACATGTACCAGCAAAGCAGCACCTGCTTCAGACTTCAACAGTACAATTAGCTCAATTTTTACCATCCCTGTCTAATCTATCTCAGTTTCCTAGAAGAATTTAAGTATAATTTATTCACATGCTCACAGTAAGGGTTCCTTGAGACTTTAAATTCTCTCTAAATTCATGCCCAGACCTTGGGTCATTTATCCAGCCTCCAATTCAGTCCTTGGACACTTCCAGATTCTGGTTATCCTCCTGCTTATCACCTAGTCTGAGTTTGTAATTCCCTGACACATTTTTCTCTCTCATAAATACACAGAGAAAACAGAAGATGTGGACCAAAAGTGTATATTTTAAGTATACACTCAAATACAAAGTAGTTTGGATCAGTTTAATAAAATAGAAGAGATTTTGGTGATGGAGCATATGTGAAACAAGCATACTGATAAGTAGCCTGTTTATATGTGGCAGGTTCCTTTTATCCCCATTCCTCCATTTCCTATACTTGTTCCTCTCTGACACATCTTGACTTCTTTTTCTCTAGCTTTCATTTGTCTCCCTAACATACTGCTTTACTAACAGCTAGTTTTTTTCATAATGTCTTCTACCAATAGATAGTCTTGTTTGTCTAAGACTGACCTCTGTGTATATACGCATTAAATAGTAACCTGTGATTTATTTTTGAATTTCAGAAATTCCATGTCCATATTCTAACATGGTAACTACTAGCAAGAACAATGGCAAGATAGAAGAATTTGTTGAGAAGTTCAAGAAATTAGAGGTTACGCAGGCAGAAGGGCCAGCTACAGAAGAAAAGCATTCTGCCAGCTCTTCACAGAAGGAAATCTTTTCTTCACCCGAAGGACCTTGCTTCTGCATATGTCAAGATGATGGTCAAGAATCTGATGTCTTTGAGTCATTGTTACTCTTCTTAAATAGCAAAGAGTATGAGAGTGATTTCAAAAACCTGTATGATTTCTCTTATACATTCATTAATAGCATGTTTTATGGTTTTTCAGAGGAAGATGAACTCCTCAGTTTTTTTAGTTTAGCAAGGGAATTAGCAAAGAAAGCAGGTATGTCATGGGCACTAGCGAGGCTCTGTTTTCTCTTAGGCAGGCTGAGTGTTAAAAAAGTGAAGTTTTCCCAAGCTCGGGTTTATTTTGAGGAAGCTTTTGGAGCAGTAGCTGGAGGATTTAGTGATCTGTACTTTATAATTGCTCTCTACACCAATCTAACAGTCATCTACTTGACACAGAAGAACAAAGAGAAATGTTCTCATGTTTTTGACAAGGCTACATCTCTTCTCATGGGAATTCCCAACCACATTTGCAGTGCTGACCTGGAGTCAGACATTCTAAAGTATGCTCTGAAGAGGACGATCTTGAGCCAGAACAAACATGCAGAGGCTAGGGCCTGCTTTTTACTGGCAAAACACTACTCTGCACGCAAACAACATGA
Source organism: Perdix hodgsoniae (assembly GCA_035772895.1). Taxonomy (NCBI): domain Eukaryota; kingdom Metazoa; phylum Chordata; class Aves; order Galliformes; family Phasianidae; genus Perdix; species Perdix hodgsoniae. Next base: position 11,776,423 of record JAPSGF010000002.1, read on the forward strand.
AGAGGCACTTCCCTTCCTAGAAAGGCTGCAAATGTTGTCTAATGACTTGGGTTTACAGAACAACTTATCTAAAAACTGTTATTTCAAGCTAGCAGAGTCCTACGATGAGAAGTGTTTGCCACACATTGTGTTAAGCTGCATAAAAGTCTCCTCTTCCCAGAACTCAAGTACTCTAATGGATTCCCTGAAAAGGATTGATTTAGTCATCAGAAATGCTCCCAAACTCTATGGCTTGAGAAAACTCAGACAAATACTTCCATCCCAAATTGCACCTTACCTCACACAAGCACTTTCCTTTGCATTTACAAATGAGCAGCAAGGACTATGCAGCACCATCTATCTTAGTTTAGCAAAACTGTACAGCCACCACAAACAGTATGAAAAAGCCATCGTTTACATGATGAAAGCCCTGGACTCTGATACTTCTGCTAAGCCAGAGGAAACTATTAACTACTTGGTTTCACTTGCTTGGTTATACGTTCTTTACAAGCAGTATGATGTGTCAGCAACCATTTTAAATGCTGTTGTGGGCTCCTCATGGAGCAATCCTCAACAGTTAGGTGTTGCTTATAACATGCTTGCTATTGCTTTGAAAAGAACAAACAATACCAAGAAAGCTGCTGAAAGCTGCTACAAAGCTCTGCGTCTTTCTGAAGAAGCCAATATGACTCATAACCAAGCTATATCCCTGGCTAATTTTGGAGTACTCTGTCTACATGCAGCAGCCAGTAAGCTGGCAGAGCATTATTATATCAAAGCAGTGAAGCTATTTGCCAAACTTCCAAGTGTGGACTGTGGTCAAGAGTTTATCCAAACACTCCTTCAGCTGGGACATTACTATGTTAGTAGAACTCAAAGAGAAAAAGGAAGGTTTTATTATGAATGGGCATTTTTAATTGCAATGGAGATAAGTCATCTGGAAAGTAAGTGCTGGGGCTTTTGGGAGCAATGTTTGTTATAGGGTTGTATTACATTTTTTTTCCTTAAATGATGTTTTATTTTCTGTTATTTGACTACTATCAAAGTGATTGGAATGTTTGTTCCATTCTATAATGGGGAATACATAAATGTATGTTTATTTGCTCTTTTGGTGGTACTTAGGTTTGTCAGAAATCATGAGATAGAGAAAATGAAAGTGTTAAGAAACAACTGAATAGTTAAAAAAAAATTTAAAAAATCCAGACATTTCTATGTTCAGTAATACTGATAACAGCTATCTCATTGGTAGTAGAAAAAGAACTAGACTCAAGTTAAATATATGAGAACAAGGGTAATCTGAATTAATTTTGCATAAAATAGTTCTATTTAGAAGAACTATGCTATATTCATTTTTGCTACTGTGATTTAGGTAACCTAAGCATTAATGATAAAAGATTTATTTTTTTCTGGAGATAAAGTAACTTCTAGCTTTTTGTTAATTTTGATGAGGTTGAGGAAGTTGCTGGTGGAATCTTTTTGTCATTGCTTCTGTTTTTGTTCATTGACTGTGCTGAATTTGTGAAACGATAGGAAGGAATTATTTTAAAGGTAACTTGACTTTCATTTTAAAATAGAGATTCATAGGACTGTTGTGTGCCTGTTCCCCTAGGTCAACTTCAAGCAATTAAACTGCTGTGTCAGTTCTACAGTACAGTTGTTCCCAATGAGGCTCAGTGTGTTATCTACAATGAATATCAACTATCTTTAGCTAGAAAGATGTCCAATAAAGTTCTGGAGGGACAAATATTGGAAACCATTAGTCAGCTCTATTTGTCTTTAGGAACAGAAAGGTAAGGCATGCTGAATAACTTTTGTTTTTATCCTGATTTGAACTTTTATATCACAGTAAAGGATCTCAATCTTTGCAGTAGTAGTTATGACCAATATTTTTCACTGTGTTTTGCCAACATACTTCATTATAATTGAAGGCTCCTATGGTAGTGGAGTCTTCTGGTCTGCTTTGTAAGATTTCTTTTTTAAAAGTAACTACTATCTCTTAAAGGAACCAAGATATTAAGCAGAGATCATAACACTACTTTAAAAGAGAAATTGTAAGAAATGTAAGAAGGTGACTGAAAAAATTTATCTGCTATGCAACTCTAGATGACTCTATCATCTCTAGGGTTACTGCTGGTGGGTAACTCATTTGTGTTCACATGACAATTTTTCTACGGAAAACTGAATGGCGTATTCCAAGCACGTCAGACAGTAAGTTGTCCCTATGGGGGGGTTTTCTCTTTGAGGAAAAATTTTTGAGAATTTCTGTAAACAGAAAGACTATGGAACTACACAGTATCATTCTACAGAAATTTCTACCCTGCTCTTCTTCTTGTTTATATCATTTTTTTTCTTATAATTATAGAAAAAACAGATTGCAGGGGTCTACAGTAACTAATGGGTACATAGAAATGCAGCAGTTTCTTTAAAAAAAAAATTAAGATTGTGTCTTCTTGCTATATCACACAGAATCATTTTTGATTTGAATATTTTCAGGTATACCTAATTATGGGTAGGGAAAATAATTATCACTTATGGAGAGAGAGAGTAAATACAAATTTTAGCCGTAAGTAGTTGAAGTTGAAACCTCTAATTTTTCAAATTGATATCCAAATTATTCTGCTTCATTGACTGCTGTTGAATTATATAGTTGGTCAAAAAGAAATAAATACTTCAGAAAGACTGAATACAGTTGGTCAAGATTTCAAATTAGCTGAAATGTGTAGAACGTTTAAAATAGGTGGAAAAAATTGCTGCTTTGTGTGCAAGTAGTGTATGGAATTTACATGTGCTAGGACTCTGGTTCCCAAAGACCACTGGTTCTGTGACTTGAGAACACTATTGAACAATAGCAGGCATTCAGTATGACATTAGACACAGCCTGACCTGTTCCATCTGCTGTTCTGTGTTATGGATTACTATATGTTTCCATCTGTTGTGAAAGCAACTTGGCTTTTTATGGTACATTTTAAAATGCTTATCTTGTTTGTGGAGGAAAATGTATTGGGTCAAGGCAATGGGAGTCTATCATAAAATGGATAGGGAAGGATTTAGTAAGTAAATTTGGAGCTCAGCCAATGTGGCAGGTCTTTCCAACAAGAACTGTGAGCACTTCTAAGAATGCTGTGCCTGTACAACTAAAGAAAAGTGTACTCACCAATGGTCTTGTAATTTGGGTGCTTCACTCCACATCTCACCTCAAAATTTTGTGGAAGTGTGGATTAGTATGAACCTTGTTCGAGCCATAGCCTAGGTGATACTTAGAAAATATGTATTTCAGACATATTATTTCTTTCTGAGTCTTATAAGAAAAAGCAGAAACTATAAAATGAGGAATTCCCTTCCCCCTCCCCCCCCCCCCCAAAAAAAAAAGAAATTACCTGATAACAATCTAGAAGAAAACAAACCAAACAAAAGAAAGAAGTAGAATGAGGTGCTAGTTGCTAACAGGATAGCTGAGAAATAGTGGTTGTGCACTGAATGGAGGAAGTATTCCTTTACATGAACATAAAGCTTTTCTAATTATGAAGACAAACCTTCCTCATTCTGAAGAGTCACCCTGTGATGAATAGTTTTTCCTCCATTTCAGGGCTTACAGATCAGCTCTTGAATATACCAAAAGAAGCCTTGGAATATTTATAGATCTCCAGAAAAAAGAGAGAGAGGCATATGCTTGGCTACGGGCAGGAAAGATATATTATATTCTGAGGCAGAATGAGCTTGTGGATCTCTATATTCAGGTATGTTATCAACACAGTTATGCACATGTCGTGGACATGCTGCAGCTGGCATGGTAAGACGGTGTGTAATTTTAACATTCCCAGAGATTTTACCAACTGACCTTCTGAACAGAACACCACCATTTATGTACTAAGCTTAACAGCTGAAAGTCTTGAGTGTTATCCTGTGGTGTTCCATTTTAATCTGTTGCTTGACTCCATGAAGATTCTGAGTGGTGAACTTAACTGCCTGTTTCAATGCAAATTCTGTGTTCTGTGCAATTCTTCATTTTATTACATCATTGTCTACCAGGTCTGCAACAGCACAGCAAGCATATCATACATGCTTGCTATATGCTAATAGGTACAGATACTAATCATTGCAGTGTGCAGGCTGGTGGACCAAATCCCCAGGAAAACTGCTGCTACTTCTGTTGCTATGTTAGCAGACTGTAAGATGGCCTGAAGTGCTGATCTAGCCCTTGTGACTGCTGATACAGAATCATCCAGTGTCTATCAGAGCCACACTGCAGTATACATGTGAGCCTTAAAATTGTCTGTATTGCTTCCAGCCAATTGTGTAGGTCTTTGGCAAATTACTTCCTGCTTTTGTAAAGGGGTTAAAAATACTTATCTGCTGTAAGGGAGAGTGCCACCTTGTAGAACAGGGAGTGTGTAGAATTTGACCTTAGGAAGATCTGAGTCTTGGCTGTTTGAGTGCTTGGTGTTTGAGTGGTAACAAAAAGATGATCATAAGACAAAAAATAAACTGAGACCTACTGTTTATATGTACAGCTTCCAAAAATATGATACAACAGTTTTAGGGTGCCTGAAGCAAAATAAGCTGAAAAGGATCACTGCTATTGAGCTGAAGTAGGGAGCTAGACTTACATTAATGTAACGCAATTTGAAAACCAGAAATCACAAAGCTAAAGCAAGAGTCATCATGCTTTGTGTGTACATCACCTTTCCCATCAATATCAGTACTGGAGTGTCCTGGCAACACTCGTTTACTTTGGAGCAGAGGCATACATGCTTCCTCTCCCAAAATCTTTCATGCTGATGTGGTATGTACTTAGTTTAGAAGAGCAGGATAATGGAGCTGTGTTTATTTAAAAAATATAAAAAATATATATAAACTGTTCCATTGCTATGTCTAACTTGTAATAATAACTTATTCCTATGATAAACTTGATCTCAAATATAATATTTTGCAATTATTGACAGCACTGCTAGGTGCTCTGGTGTAGTTTTTGTTTTCTTTGTTTTTATGTGTATGCTGACCAAGCCAGCAGAAGACTATTGCCAGAGAAAGGGAGACCATACCAATGTACCAATCTCTGGGCTGAGGTCAATGGGATGAGGTTCAACAAGGCCAAGTGACAGGTCCTGCACTTTGGCCACAACAACCCCATGCAGTGCTATAGGCTTGGGGACAAGTTGCTAGATGATTGTGAAAAGGAAAGGGACCTGAAGGTGTTGGTTGATGCTCGGCTGAACATGAGCCGACAGTGTGCCCAGGTGGCCAAGAGGGCCAACAGCATCCTGGCCTGCATTAGAAATAGCGTGGCCAGCAGGAGCAGGGAGGTGATCAGCCCCCTGTACTCAGCGCTGGTGAGGCCGCACCTCGAGTACTGTGTTCAGTTTTGGGCCCCTCACTACAGGAAAGACATCGAGGCCCTGGAGCGTGTCCAGAGAAGGGCAACGAAACTGGTGAGAGGTCTGGAGCACAAGTCTTATGAGGAGTGGCTGAGGGAGCTGGGATTATTTAGTTTGGAGGAGAGGAGGCTTAGGGAGACCTCACTGCACTCTACAGCTTCCTGAAGGGAGGTTGTGCTGATTTGGGGTTTGGCCTCTTCTCCCAGGCAACAAACAGCACCCGGGGAAATGGGTATTCAAGAGGAGTCTGGATGAGGGGCTGTGAGATCTGGTTTAGTGCTTGTGGTAGCAATGGTAATGAGAAGACAGTTGGACTAGATGATCTTATAGGTCATTTCCAACCTTGTGATTCTGTGATTCTATGTACATGCCCTGGTTCCTATAGTACCTTTTCAACATTGAGCTCCTTAAAAAGAGGATGTACCAAAAATGAGAAAACATGGTGCCAACAAGTATAGCTTTTCTTACATCTTAATAGGAAGAGAGTCTTTAACAATATCATTTTTTTTTCAATTGCTAATATTTATATACACTCATTTATTTTAAACAAAGAAGTAACCAAAACTTTATTTTACCTAATTCCATTTTCAGGTTGCTCAAGATGCTGCTCTATGCACAGGAGATTCAAACTTAACAATGGAATTGTTTGAAGCTGCTGGAGACATATTTTTTAATGGTAAATGGGAAAAGGAGAAAGCAGTGCCTTTCTACAGGGTTTGTGCAGTTATTTTTTTCCTCTGCTGATAGTTACATGCTTTTCCCCTTTGTAACAGGTGTTCTAGAAATCCTGAACCTCTTAACAAACTTATTGAGACTTATTTTATGCCCTGGTGTTAATAGATTTTTTCAAACCCTCCTTTTGGGTTTAAGATGTAGAATATTCAAAAAGTAAAACAAAAGCAAAAGCTGCTTGACGTTCCAACAATGGAAGTTTGTCAGTGCACATCTTGTTGTTCTGCAATACCTAAGCTGCTCTTATGTATTTCAGGACAGGGCTCTTCCCCTTGCTGTTGAGACTGGCAACAAAAACACTGAACTCAGATTATGCAATAAACTGGTGGAGTTGCTGGTGAATCTAAAGGTTTACGAGGAAAGTATGGAATATGCAAAAGCATCTCTTATGCTCAGTGTAAATTTAGGTAAGACTGATTTCAGTTATATCTGGATATTACAATTATCTTCGATTTAAGGCAGGATTCTAAACATGTTTTCTTCTTCAAATTCTGTCAGAGTTACTGCAAGCATTTCATAATAATGCTATCATTGATATTTTTGCCTCTTTTCAAAAATCAGCAACGTATTGCTGCCCCTTCAAACTCTAAGATCATACAGAAAATCTTTGGTACAGCACAGAATTAAGCCTGGGATTCCAAGTCCAAATATAATGTGCTTTCTGACAATCAAGTTTTACTACTCATGAATGATGTACCAAGAGATTTTCAAGTGTTAATGTGCTCTTTTCAGATTTGCTAGTAGCCTTGTTTAGCAAGCACACCTAGGAAAAAGTAATTAAAAACAACATGGCTTGTTTCCAAAGCAATATTCTTTGAAGTTATGAGAACTGTTCAGTTGATTAAGAATGGTCTGATTTCTCTTCACCTGCACAGATGTGTCATTTTGATCAGTCTGATCATTGGCTTTTGTGACATAATTTCTGATAGAAAGTTTATACCAAAAAGGATAAGGGAGTTTCTAATCCCATTATCTACTACATTTTCAAGATTTCTACTTATATTTCTGTAAATATGCACAGTATGTATATATCTATACATGAAAGGTATGTATGTAGTTATTTCTTAAGAAAATCCTATTGTTAGTGAAATAAAACAGTTTGAAGTACAGAAATTTTGTGGGATTTCTATTTAAAAGAAAGAATAGCTTTAGGGCATGCATCTATTGGGGTCAATTAGTTATATTCAGTAAAATACCATGTAGATACAAAACAAAACAAAATGGACATTTTCTGGTTTGAGATAATTTGACTTCTTTGTCTCTTTGTTTTTATCCCAATTCTTATCTCATTAGGAAATCAGCTAAATGAACGAATAGCTTACCATCGGCTGGCTGCCATCAATCATCATTTGGGTCACTGTGAACTAGCTGAACACTTTTATTTAAAGGCTTTGTCCCTCTGTTCTTCTCCTCTGGAGTTTCAGGAGGAAACTCTGTACTACGTCAAGGTGTATTTGAACTTAGGAGACATTATATTCTACGATCTTAAGGTAAAAAATACTAAAAACTGCTGTGGAAAATGATTACACATAGTAAAGTCTCTTCATATCATTTTACTCAATCATTGTTATGCACTTAAAATCTAAATAATAATATGAGAGAACTTACTGAAGTTAAGTAATTATATTTTTCTGGTGCATTAAAACTGAGCTTGCACGTCCTCTTACTCAGCTGTACTACAGGGAGTGCTATCTTTCTTTTATTTCAGGATCCCTTTGATGCAGCAGGCTATTATCAATTGGCACTCGCTGCTGCCATGGACTTGGGCAATAAGAAAGCTCAATTGAAGATTTACACAAGACTTGCAATAATCTACCACAACTTCCTTGTGGATCGGGAAATGTCTCTCTTCTTCTACCAAAAGGCAAGAACCTTTGCAACAGAGCTGAATGTTAGAAGAATAAATCTAGCTCCTGATCAGTGTTATAAGAGTTTATAAGCATCTTTGAAAACTATAATCTTGCTACAGAAATAACTGCAGGAACACTGCACTCGCTGGAGCATGCAGAATGTATTGTTTCGTACAGCACATGCTGTGAGTGAGATCTTAGCATCCCAGGGGTAATTATCTATTTTTGTGATAGTGGACTGCATTTCACTGTCTCTAAGATATACAGTCTTGTACTTATTATTTGAGGTTCAGCCTCTAAACTAAAAAAAGAAAAAAAAGCCTTTATTCTTCTTTTTCACTATTAATAAAGAAAAATCTGCCTGTTTTTGTCCAGTTGCATATTGGAAAATGATAAATACTTATATGAATGAAAAGTATTTAATAAAGCATTGTAGAGAAACATTCAGCACTGACTTTCTTTGTATGACCTTGTTCGCATATGGCCTCACTATGGAATATGCTTGTGTAAATACTTCTACGTCATCAGGTAAACTAGATATTTCAGAATTGGTTTGATCAAGTTCCTCAGCCCAACCATCATCCCTCATTTCTCAACAAACTCATCTACTGCAGAATCTAATTATCCCAGAATTCCTGAAAACACTAATTGGTATCCAGAAATGAAGTCTTTAGCAATATTTAAGTTGTAGTTCTGTTCATTTCAGCAGAAGTGTGAAGGCTCTCCTCTTTTCCAAGACATTTTTAATTGACCTTTTCAGAGCTGTCAGCATTGTCTGCAATGACTAACTACAGAATTTTCTACCACATATCATTACATTATAGTCAGAAAAATGTACTCCTTCACATTCATTGCAAAAATACTACATTGTTAATTTTGAAAGTAGTTCTAAATCTTTGTTCCTCAAAACATTTACATATCAAAGCTGATATGAGAAATGGCATAGTGGATTATGTTGCTTGTATTGAATATGCACGTCTAAGAAAAGAAGTCTGATAAAATTACGCATTCTGAGAAACTGAAATCATCTCTCCTTTCTGTAGAACAACTTCATACAGATACAGTTTACTGTGTTTTTAAGAGACTTTATGAAGAATAGAAGTTTCTTTGGAAGATGTTAGAAATCAGTTGGGAGTTGTTGGTTACAAATTTTATGTAGTCAAACCTGGGGAAAGTGAAAGGTGGAAGAAAAAATTCATATTTAAAGAACTTACATGTTGTGGTCTGTGTAGCTATATATTCTCATTACCTTGGTTCTTTGCCCAGGAATCTTTCTTTTACTAAAATGTTATTCACAGCAGAATGAACACTTGTTATTTATGCATTCAGATATCTGCCATTTGTCATCTCCCTCACCTTGTGAATTCTTTATTAGTTTGTTGACTTCTTCCAATAAAGAAATACAGTATGCTTAACCATATGAAGATAGATGACACGTAGGATACTTCCTAGAGAGATGAGAAAAGTATCTTCTTCTTGAGAGCTACAAGCACTACTAATGCAACAGGCAGTTGACACCGACAGAATAAGTATCAGATAACTACAAGAGAAAATTTGACTATCTAGGTATACAAGAAAAATCTGTAGATCTGTTTTTGGCTCAGAGGTCTAGAAAGTGAATTACAGATTCAGCTCTAGCTGTTTGGACTTAAGCTCTGCATATCTGGTAGTTCTAGAAGGCTTCTTGCACATTAAGCGTATCTCTGGTTTTCTATTCCAACACTGCAAAGAGAACTTATATGTGACTGTGTTTTCACTTTCACACAGAGGATTAGATGCTAAAAATTATGAAAGCAATAATCTATTGTTTGTAAATATGTGGTACTTATCAAATATTTCTCAGCACTTTGATTTTAAAAAAGAAAAAAGCATTAAGTTGGAGAGTGAATAAGACCCTTAATGTCTCAATTGCAATTCTGCACAGTTTTCCTGAACACACATACTTGAACTAAGCATTAAAGTTGAAATTTTTAATGTGCAGGCAGCTTGGAAATTTAGATTCAGACTAGTGTCATGCTATCCCAAAAAGAATGGGGAAATTCATGTCATCTTCCTTGCCTGGGCCTGAAAATTCAGCAGAAGTCTTGTATTTTCTCTGTAGAGCTGGGAAAACTGTGGATATTACTCTGTTAATTAACTTGCTTCTTAGTGCTTGGCAGTGTCTCTGGTTCTGATTACTGTTATCACAGGCAGTCTTCGTATTCTGGGAAAGGAAGCTGTGTTTCCTAATCCACAATTTTATTCTTCTGATAACACTTGCCTTCTTTCTGCCACTGCTACTTCATATTCTTGCCTTGATTCCACACAATTCCACAGGCAATACAGTCCTTTGTTACTAAATCACCCTTGAAAATCAAATAGAGTTTGTGTATTTTATAGCATACGATTTCATGGGCACTGCCTTCAAGCTGGGTGTTTAGCATGAGAAATATAGCCAGATTTCAAAAAGCTGCACCTGAGTACTCTCTCCTTACTTTGATGACACAGGAATTATGACTTTTCCTACTTAGTGTGGTTAAAGCGAGTCATGGGCAAAGAACTTAATCTCTGTCAGATGCCTAAATGGCATTTAGATTTTCAAAAGTTGCTTCAAAACCTGTTTGATTTTTAAATATGCCTTTGTCCCCAGAAATCATTTTATGATTCTGCAGTAAGAAATGTAATACATGAACAGCAAAGTTGGAATTTACATATTCTGGGAATAACTGACTCTGGGCTAAAGTATTTTACTACTAAGTTCTGTTCCCTTTGATTAGGAGCGATAGGATTCACCTTCCCATCAGGAGGACACTAGTCAGAAGGCCATATTGCCTCCTAGCTTCAGAGAATGGTCAGCAGTTTACAATAAAGAATGCTACAGGTGGATTAGATTAATCTCACCTGGCATGTCTGCTGGTGCAAGTCTGGAGAATGTCAGACTTCTACTCTGTTTTTTCATAGTTGATTTGTCAATTATCAATTTTGGCTAGGTGACTTGCAGAACATTCTTCAAGTTTAATGAAGCAAAAAGGTGAAACAGCATGGTATCTGGATGCCTCTTCAATAACAGTATAAAAAACATGCCTCTGCAGAGTGTTTGCTAAAAAAGACAATGAGGAACAGAACATTTAGATGATATATGAAAAAAGACACAGGAAGGAGATGTAGATTTGGTGGGCATATACTTAGCGCTAGTTATATAGCTACTGAGTAGAAAAAAAGTTTGATAGTTAATGAGCTAAAAAAGCCCTGATGAGGTGTTAAAAGCTCTGCAGCCCTGGCACATAGGGTATTTCTGCCTGAACTGAAATAAGAACAAGCTTCTGTTTACAGGAAGGCATGGATTGGTGAGCAGCTGCATACCTAGAACCCTGTCAGATTCCAAGTTATACATTAGTGTTTTCTTATCCAGGAAGGACATACGTTTCCAGGTGTCCTTCCTGCATTTTGAAATAGGAATTAGGAAGGCGGATTAGAGAGATGGGAGTGGTAGTGTTTTTCATTTTCCTTGATACTATTGCTATTGTATGGAATACTTAAGTACTGGAAAAGGATCTCCTTGATCTCTCCATGCATTCCTCAGTCTGGAGAAGCTCCCATTTCTGAAGAGGAAAATACAGAGCATCCTTATCAGAAGGCTGGGTCCATCTCTTCTGGTTAGATAAAACGGTATGTCAAATCGTGTACTCTCTGGGGGTGTGTAAAAAGGAAGAACAACTCTATTCTCTCTGGCTAAGGGATTCACCAGGGAGTAAAAGAAGGTTGATCTCCAAGTTGTGCTCTAAAAGACTTGTTTTAAACGCTACTGCATAAAATACAGCCTCTAAATTAGAAATTAACGTGCGATTCCTGGATATTGAGTGTTCAGTCATTTGTTTATTTCTTTTTTACTTGACTAAGAGTTCCACAGTTTTTTTCGTCTCCCCATATTAGAAACTTCAGCCTTTTCAGATAAGTTCATGCTGGTTTTAAAGAGGCTGAACCCATTCATTCTTAAGACTTAAGTTTTTCCAGGACGAAAACACAAACCATTGCCAGTCTAAAAACCTGCAGCCACACGGTGGCACTCTCTGGCTTTAAATAAAGGTCCTCATGTTGCACATGCTTCCTCCTCTAATCTTTTCCAAGCAGTAACAGCTATTAAAATCAAACCAAACCCTTCCAAAATGATGCCTGAAGTCCTTTTGTGGCTTCGAGTCCCTTTACTAGGAAAGAAGAAACGCTGTTCAGTGTGCTCTTCAATGAGGGAAGTATGCTCCAAGAAAGCAATGGGGCGCTTGGAAGGAGTAAAATGAGTTGCAAATAATCATGTTAAGCAACTCTAAAATACTTAAAGTTCCTGTCTATATCCAACATAGATAATCATCTGGAGTGCAAATACAGAATATTGTAATGGAGAAGAAACCTAGAAAAGGATGCCAGAGGCAGGTACACACTGCAAACAGTGGTGTTACTTAGATTTGGTAAACTTCTGACAGGTACCAAGACATATCATAGGAACTGCTTTGTAGGAACCTGGTGCTTTGGTGCTCTAGATAGTGATACTCAATTACTTCACATATGAAAGTCAGACATACCACTTTCCTTGATAATATACAAAAAATATTAGTTGGAAAGAGTTTTAATATATAATTTTTCCTCTTGTTGTTACTCTCAGCTGATGTTCAAAGGAGATGTGCCCCTAAATATTTCTGCTTTCGTTTTGTTATTTCAGATAACAAAGTGAGAAAAGATAATGTTGAATTTCCCAGGAGATTTTTCTCTGTCTATCACTTTGGCACTGAAAAGATAGGTTAAGTTCCTCTTGCAGCACAATGACATACTACATGGACTGTATCTTTGCATGAAAATGCAAACTAAATGAGATTAATCTAGCTTAAATTATCATAAAACTTATATGTTATTTGGAGATGGTTTTTTTTTAGGTGGCTGTGTGCTGGGAAACTATTGAAATTTTTCAGCAGGTGTTTTTCCTGATGTAACATATGTACAAAATCTGCTCAAATAATTCTTTCTTTGCCAAGACAACAGAAGGGAAATTTCATGATTGCTTTTTAAGTTTCCCACATTCTCTTATTTGTTGACAGCTATAGGTCTGTTTTGAAAGACTTGTAACTATGAAAGTTTCAGGAAAATTGAGGTGTGCATGAGCAAGTATCTTAGCCTAAGATTCTGTCCTTTACTAATACATTTTGATTAATTCTTTTCTTTCCAACATATTTTTTCTTCTTTGTTAGATATGTGGAATTATTTGAGATAATCTAACAAAGTGACTCAATGTTTCTGTTGTTTTCTTGTTAGTTGATATAAGTTCATGTCTGGGATTTTCTGGGTCACTGAATCACAATTTCTTATTAAAGTAGAGAAAAGCTGTCCTTGTTATACCTTTTACCAATTATGTTTGCTCTATTGCTTTACTTTTTTTAGAAACCATTTTTACTTGTTTTTAGGTCTGCCAGACTTTTCATCACCCTTGCTGAATCCTGGGTGTCTGCCACATACCAGTTAATGCTGGAAACAAATCACTTCTATTTCTAAGAATGAGTCTGGAAAAAAGTGCACTAATTGGTCAATGTTTATTTTAAACCAAGTGAAGTCTGGTTACCTGTTTTCTACAGAGTTTTAGCAATGAGGATCAGGAATCTACCAGTAAAGTGGGGTTGCTTTAGGGATGGACTTTCTCCCATCTAAAAGTACCCCTGTTAAAAGCTTTTATTAGAATTATGACTTGTATAATAAAGATGTTTTGACATGTGCTACCAAAATTTTACAAGAAATCTTGAGCTACTTGTATCTTCAGTAATTCAGTAGGATCTGCCTGTGTGTTTCAAGCCGTTTCAAGGGTAAAGGGAATAAAGCTGGGAGCCTTGCAATATGTAAGTGACTCACTCTTAGAGATAAGAATAATGCCTAACCTCTACCCAAAATAAAGAAGAATTTCAGAGGAAAATATTTGGCTATGATGCCAATTACTATATCTTGGCAGTAAGCAATACATAAACAACAGTGAACAATAGTAAACGCGCAAAAAATATGTTAGTTTGGAGATTTTCTAAGTACTTAATATTCTTCATAATTGCATTTATACACCACAGATATCTCATGTCAATATTTACTTATATTATTCCATTATTGTTACCTAGCATTCCCCTTATATTCCATTTGGTATTTGAAGTAGAAGATCCCAAGATTGAACAGGAAGGGAAATTTAAACATGGTACTTTTGAAGATGCACTGTATACAGCTTCCTACAATTACAACACTCATATCTTAGAAACTTCAGAAAAGCCTCAAATACATCTTTTTGAATTGGCAAGAGACAAATATAAAGCAGCACTGAAGAAACTTCTCCATGGTCTTGGTCTTTGTATCGTGCAAGTATCTTCCATTTTTCAAGCTCCTTATTTAGTACTTCTGAACTTTACTTTTAAAGCTGTACCTGGATTACCCAAATGTATTTGTTCATGTTTTCCAAACTCCCTTCTATTTTTTAATCAATTTCGATAAACTATTGTTTGACCCTGTTTAAAAATGTACTGGATATGGTTTACAACAAGTTAAATGTAATACAAACTTAGGTTGAGCATTTAGAAATATTTAGATTGCTGCCTTTGGACCTCTGCACTCACAATTTAAGGTTTTATTTTACTCAGCTGCTGAGACATGGAATTTTGATTCGGACAATAGGCCACTTTCTCAGTTCACATAAATCAGCTAAGCTCCATTCAAATAAAGCTCCAGTCCTGGGTTAAGTTAACAATTTGAAATTTGGCTCAAGGGCCATATCTAACATGACATTCCCTTGCCACAAGAGATTAGAGCAAAATGCTGAGGTCGCGAATAAAGATCCAAGTTGAACGGACTCATGGAAACAGTAACTGGATGTGGACCGAGACATTAGATCTTCCTCCCATCTGATAGAGCAGCTCTGTTGTGTGGCTCTTTTCCCATGTGAGTCTGAAGCAACAGCTTGTGTGGGTATGGCCAAAGAGGACAGACTTCTCCACATCATGTCTGCACTGAGCCATGCACGACTCCATAGGATGTCCAGGTTTTGGCATATTCCTGCAAATCCTCCTCCTTGGTTGTCCTCTCCATGACCCTCCATCCCCTTCACTGCTGTGCAAAGTATTAGAGGCTCTACTGGAAATAAGGCTACAGCAGGACACATTTTGTAGCATTTGGTTTGTAAGACCCGTTAGAGAGTTATAGTTCTGGAAGAAGGCTACAAGTGCATGCTCTAAAATCATTCTCTCTCTTTTCTTTTTACTCAAGATCTTAAAGAACTTTTTATTTTTATGCACTGAAAAAATTTGTAACCCTTCATTGTCTTATAGGTATATACCATGTACTGTAAGTCATGGCACTGTTTGCTTTGTTCACATTTTTTAAACTGATATATGGCTGATACGACTGTATTTTGATTTTAAAGAGTTCTGCTTTGATGCTTCTTTTGTTACATCATGCAGAAACTTTGCTCAGTTGGTCAATAACTCATATGCCATCAATGAGAGCATAAAATTATCCTGCATTTAATTTTGAATATTTGTAAGAAGGGAATTGTAAAACTGAGCTTCAAGTTCTCCTGAATTACGTTAGGAGGAAAACTGTGAATGATTTTCTGTTCTCAAAAGTGCAATTGAGGCATATTTTCATGTTTGCTTTTATAATTTTAGCTAAAATACTTAATATAAAGTTTCAGATTAAGCCAGTACATATATTCTCAGTGTCATTCAGCTGGTTTGAAATAGTCTTGTAAGCATCAAATAGACTATGTGTCTAGTCTGGTATTTTATTAAAGTAACAATGTGTGTGGGATATTCAGCAGTGTTTTTCCATTGTGGTCAAAGTAGTTTGGAGAACTCAAATAAAAGAAAAACAATCTCAGGACACTTGGTGATAGTCTCTCTCTCTCTTTCTCTCTCTTTTTTTTTTTTTTAAATTTAACAGTGTACTACTATACTGCTTCTTTTGGATTTATTACTGCTCAACAATGAAAATCAAGCATATATGTCTAGGTTAAATTATTCAAACAGTCCCCATGAGTGTAAAAAAACATTTAAAATTTTAAAGTAGACAAGCACTGGTAAGCAACACATCTTTAATATACTCATTGCTTCCTTAAAAAAAAGTAAAAAATTTTCTCATGGTTTTGATTACTTAGGTCAGAGCAAGAGAATAAAGCCATTTATACCACAGTCTGTAGTGAAATCGATCAAATTGTCAACTGGAGTATATGGCCACTAAGACTCAAGTGTTTACTAGCTACGTTAACCAATAAAGACTTTGGTAAAAATTACGTATACAAACAAAAACATAAGAAGATGGAATAACCAAGATTTGGGACAGCCTGTTTTCAAGACTTTAGATACTTATATTTGCCCATTTTAAAAATTCTACACTTTTTTTTTTCTGTTTTTTATTCTTTTTTTTTCCCCAAAAATACAATTTACGATAAGATTTTTAGCACTATTTTAATTTTGCTTAAGTGACTGCAGATCTTATTTTCAATAGTAGAAGAGGGACTAGATTACTGCAGGAGAAGATATATGAAAATCTAAATAAAATCTAAATAACTGTTATATCAGTTATACCAGAGTTACATTCCTTAAGTTGCCAAGGTCCACACGTTCAGTCAGCTAAGTGTAAGTTTCTCAGATACGGAAGAAATCTTGGCCAATGTTTGTTTTTTACTAGTATTCTTGGTTGCTGTATCCCATCATCCATATCCTCAGGCATTATTTTTGAATAAATGAAGAACATGATTGATAACGTTCATGCAATTTTAGAAAACATCTGCAAATTACCTATTTGAAATTTCCTATTATATACCTATCTGAAATTACCTGTTATACGAAGCTATTTTGCTTTCTTTCAAATTCTCAATCCTTTAAGAGCATATGGCTCTTCTTTACTGGGTGGTGTCAAATATCACATTTCATTTAGTCTGAACTTCACATTGAAATCACATCCATTCCCTAACTTCATTTTTCATGAATGAAGAAAACTAATAAAATTTCCTGGAAAAGGAAATTTCACTATGCAAATAAAACATTTCACTATTACAGATAGTTATATTATCACTTAGAAATAAGTGACTGTACTTATTTTTAAGTTCTAAGTAATTGAACTTATTAAAATATCTTTTTACAGATTTGTTTCACACACCCTTTTCCAGAGAATTTTCAAATCTGATTCAGTCTCAGAAGCCTGGTCTTAGGCAAACTATTACTGTAAGTATCTCACTACAAAAATACAAAGTCTAAACAGTTTGGATTTGACAACAACTTTGCAATTTCCAGATTACTGTTGTCCTTACTTGTTGACACTACAATGGGTTGCACAGTAGGCGTCCAGATGGGTCTTGGGTATCTCCATAGAAGGAGACTTCACCACCTCTCTGGGAATCCTCTTCCAGTGCTCTGACACTCTTACCATAAACAAGATTTTCCCCATGTTTGTACAGAACTCCCTATGTACAAGTTTCAGATCATTCCGCCTTGTCCTATCACTACAGACCACTGAGAAGACCCTGGCTCATACATTTGCCTCCCCACTTCCTTCAGACATTTATAAACACTGATCAGGTCCTACCTCAGTCTTCTTTTCTCCGGATTACTCTCTCTAACAGCTCTAATGAAAGAGTGGATGAAGGTTACATTATAAATGACAAACGAGGCATAACAGTGTCACATCACACATTCTCCTCTACAAGTATACAGAATGTGGTCTCAAAATTTCCATTAATTGAACAAGTGGTAAAATAAAAATTGCAAAATTAGTTATTGGGACTTCACAGTATCAAAAGAGAAGAGATTTCAAATAAAAATATGAATAGAAAAAGAAAAGACCTCTTTAAAGTATTTAAACAAATCTAAATTGTCTATAAATATCTGAAGATGGCAAACTGGATGAGATTAAATGCACTATTAAGGGTAGTAGTGCAAAAAATGCAAACTCCAATCAGTAGAAGTGTCATGGACAATAAAGAAAATTATTCTATGTCCTTTTAGACCTTGGATATCCTGCCCAGCTTAGGCACAATACACTACAAGAAGGATGTTAACAAATCTGAGCACAAAGAGGAACAAAAACACTGATACAAACTTTAGAAAATATGAACTTTAAAGAAGGGTGGAAGGAACTATGTTTGTTTAGTCTAGAACAGAATAAGTATAGATATAACAGTCTTCACAATGTAAAAGTGTCTTATATGACAGCTCTTCTTAGGGGAAGAAAAATAAGATGCATGTTGTGCATTTTCATAACAATAGAGTGACGAAGCACTAAGATCTGTTGTGTAATGAGAATTTTTTTCCTTACAGCTTTTAAAAACAGATTAGATAAATATCTTTAGGTATTTGATAACCCAATTGTACCTATTTCTGCCACTGGGCAAGAGGTTTGCAGTGGATCCTTAAGAGATTGTTGTGATCCCATACACTTGCATGTTTCCAAGATTTCATTTGACAAAATAAAACAGTTTCAAATATGAAGGATTAAAAAGCCTCATCTGCAAACGTCCTGGAGCATAGTAGATGTAAACCAAAGGAGATGATGATTCAAAGTCTTTCATGTCTGGTCCTCCAACCATTAGGCAATAGGGCATTATCTCATTGGGTTGTGTTCTGCAGAGACAAACTCCTCATCAAGGGGAAACCTGTTTTCTGTCTAGTTATAAAGATACAGATGCTTCTTTAGCACTATCAATGCTGATGTGCATATGACCAGTGCTAAAACTGTAAGCCTAAGAGGGATTTGATCAGATTAAAGAGTCAAGATTTTGAACGTTGGCTATAACAAAACACTGGGTAGATAGTAAGGAATCCTGTAACCTGGAATGACTGGGTGGGTTTTGGTCTACTCAAGCAAAACAATACAAAATCATTTGGGAAGATTTAGCATATTCATTGTAATATTCTTTCAATTTTGCTGTGCTCAGACAAGATTAGTTCTTGTGAATATAACCAGATATGACAGCAGAAGAGACAGGCACCACTTCTTTATCTACATAAGCACAGTGTGAACTATAGTGGCAGTGTTAATGCTAAAGACTTTCTCAGTTTAAGGGAGAACAGTTTAGCCTTCAGACTGAAGCAGAAACAATTACTTAGAGAAGTGGATGATTCTGATAAGGGTGTCCATCCACTAGTAAATGAGATTGAAAGGAGTGTATGTTAAAAAGCGGTCACTAACATCTCAGACGGGACATAAGCCCATTTAGAAAAGAAATCTAACATCCATTACCTGTTACTGTTCTGAAATTCATTATCCACAGTTCTTATGAGCAGAATTATTTTATTCACACAGTTTTATTTCAACAGAATATGGGATACTAATTTTTACTGTAAAATACAGATCCATATTTTTACAGTATTTATAAAGAAGAATCAGATTAAATAGTGGGTCAAACAGGACACAAGCTCATCCAATAGTTTTTCTTACATATTTCTGCTCGCACACACCTCTTTTTCATCTGTCATTCTCAATGAAAATACTTCGAAGTACCAGAGAGTGTGTTAGATATATGAATAAGCAGATTAGATATTAGACACCTGACACCAAAGATGCAGTCCTCCAACTCTTGATTATGAGCTGACTAAAGCAGTCTGAAGCCATAGATACTTACTGGTTTGACCACTGCATTCCCTTGACTAGATGTTCTTCTTGTGATACATAGTTCCTACATCACAATGAACTCAAAACTTTTCTACTACCTAAGTTCCTTTGGACGCTGCTAACAAGACATTATTTTGCTTATTTTGTTTGAGAACACAGAATCCAGAATACAGTTTAAAAGTTGCTAAATAAATTAGTATTTTCAAAAAGAATAACTGAAAGAGATTGCTCTCCTTAACCATCAGACATTGTTAATTCTGGAGAACAGCTAATAGAGAATGGGTTAAGTGTGTCACCAAAAGAGCAATAAGACTGAGAAATCAAGTGGAGTGAGCTTCTGTGGCTTAGTGGTTTGTGTATGCCTTTAGAATAAAAATATAGGTATCTTTGCTCAATAGCTTAGTACTTATCCCAAGGTTCCAAACAGATGTATGTAGACTTGGGAGTTCCAAAAGGAGATTCTTATCAGAAGAAAACATTTAGTTTGGAAGAGGAAGGTCATCAGCAAAACAGCGAGGTAATTACTGTATACATACCCTTGCTGTGTCTCAATTGCCACTGTTGTAAACTTCCATTACACCTCCAATTGGCATTGTTGATTGGCCTACACTGGCATTTTGGCTTTGGGCATTGTGGTTTGATGCTGATGAAAACTCAGGTAAACACTCTAAAGGCTAAAAGATGACTGTTTTGGTCAGTGGTATTTGTGCCAGTATCACCATGAACCTTACAAAGATGCAATCAACTATTCATGCCATCAAATCAACAACAGGGGCAATAAATCATCTGTATTATTAAATGCCTCCAAAAATCTAGGTAATGTCAGCATTATTGTGTTTAATTGGCAGAGTCCATTGTACTGTACTAATTCTGCCAGCTGAGAGATTTGTTGTCAGTGAGTGTGGTGTCCCATAAACCACGTATAAACCAAAAAATTTACCCTGGAAATATATCCATTTTTAGCCACTGAGTTTATCATTTTCATTGCCAAGGAAAATATTTTCAAAACTGAAAAACATGCAGGCTTTATTTTCAAACTTGTTAAAAAAAATTTTCCACTGCTACACAAACACACCCGTGAGCACAAATCCACAGTGAGGTAATGGCAAAGCTAAGAAGCAAGTCTTCAAGAACTGAGACTTGCTTATGTGGTTAAAAAAATATTAAATTTACAGTCTGGGCTGCTGACTGCTATCTTTCACAGGTGCTAGACTTAATTTAGCCATATTTTTTTTTAATTACTGGATTCAGTTTTTATTTTTGTTTGCTGTTATAGAATGAATTTACCCTTCAGAAGCCTTTGAACCTAATTACTATTTTCTAATTACTTCTACTAAACTCCTTTAATTTTAATGGATATTCCTGTTTGTCCTCATAATGAGGACATGGGAGCAAAGATCAAGGAACTCCTTTGTTCACCCTTCCATTCTCACTGAAAATTAATTCTTTTCCAATAAGTTCTAACCTGAAAATCTTAAAATTCTAAGCATACACACAGATAATATGGCTATTATCCTGTACAGAAAGGGAGATGCTTCCAAGAATATTTTATCCATATTTCATACATATGGATTTCTGACAATGATTTGATCTTTCTCCGATGGAAATTTTCTGTGGGCTTATGAGGCCTTGTGAGCAACAAAATGATACCAGTGCTGATTATATTTGTCCATGGAAAGTATTGACCTATGTCATGAATTTTAAAGCTAAGCAAAACAAAACACGTATTCTGTTATAGGGAACTATGAAATTGGCTGTGGGAATAAGTAAACGAATTTCTAACCTCCCACATAAACAGCTTCTGGGATCTCTACCAATTTTACCTAGATTATACCAGATTAGACACCACAAAGATGAGAGATCCCTGAAGCCTGCAAAGAGAATGAGAAATACCATGTTTGAAATCCTAAAAGAAATTCCTTGACATGGATGTCTGTGCACTCCTGGGTCCATCCCCCAAAAAATGCTTCTGTAGAATGAGGACCATAACTCTTCCCTAATGAATTATAACTTAGTAGCAAATGTGTCACAACTAAATAAGAATTATAAATAGCAGCTAGTGATAGATGTGAGCGACAGAAGAAGTCATGCCATACTGAAGCTTCTAAGAAAGTCAAAGAGCCACTAGTGAGCAAAACTTGTAAGGAACATATGAAAACAATAACAAAATGGAAGAAATGATCACCAGAAATGCCATGAGATGTACCAGAGAAATCAGTATTTCACACAGGTTTATATCTACAGAAAATGGTTTTGCCCTTCCATTCAGCAGTCTGGGAATGTTGACTTAAATTATTCATAAGGTAACGTTTTTCATGAGATCTATGGGAAGGCAGACACACTGTCTTCATTGAGACCTCATACAATGATGTCCTAAAGATGCTGACTGAGATTAAAGCTATTATCTCCTATAGTTCTTTGGAAAATTAGATCTCTTACAGTTTAACAGACCGGGAGACAAAAAAGTGGATTGCCAGGTATACGTATCTGATTGGTTTTGTGTCCATGGGAAAGCAAGATATGTTTTCACTTAAGTATTTATTGAATAAGAGATAACATGCATCTGAGACTAGCTGAGTACAGATCTATCTGCCTCTGAGAAAATATCATCCTTTCAAATGAAGAACCTATTAGTGGTAAGTTTATGATAGCATCATTTCAAAATTATTTTTAGGATAATTTCTGCCTTTCTATGAAATCTATAATGATAGCACTGGACTATGGGATTATAAGGCTAATATGAAGAAATAGAGAGCATATTAAAAACCAGCTGCTTGAGAAAACATGAGATCTATTTAAAACCCATATATACAATGAAAAAAAAACTGGCAGCAATTTGTCAGTCTATAGCATGTCAGATAATTTCTAGGTCAAAACCAAAATGAAGGACCAGAACTCCTATGACAGCAAAATTCTTCTTCATGCTCCACCGTAACATGGTAATTTTTGGAATTATTACTGCATAGAATAAATATTCTCCTATCTATCATTTTTCAAAATCATTAGTGAAGAGGGCTGATTCAATACCAAATAGAAGTAATGGAAAAACTAGGACAGCCATTAAGGAGAGTTGGAATAGTCCTTAAAGGAGGAAGTCTGTTGTGAATAAAGCTCCTTCCTTATGGTATGACTTTCCTTGAATGAATGCACATGTCCACAGGAAAATTAAAAAAAAAAAAAGAAAAGAAAAAAAATTTCTCATAAGAAACATTAATTGCTGTGGGACTAACTGAAGCAGAAAAACTGAAGATCCTACATCACCTTTTCTCTGTGGCAAAAGCATAACTCCTACATGTCAAGCAATTTAGTCACAACTACTTACTGAGGGGCTTTTTGTAACATTCTTGAAGGAAATCATGAGAAAAGAGATAATTATTCAGATTTTAAATGTATAATTTGAATATCAAAATAGGATACTGGGGAGTATCCTATTGGATTACATGGAAAAGATGATGCAAATCTTGCTAGTGTTTTCTGCAGGAGAGATACCAGAAGAGTTCAGGGTCATTAATTTTATACACATACATTTAAATAGTTTTAGGTTCATTTTTACTGAAATCATGCTTTCTTTGGTCCCACAATCCATCTGGTATTATCAGTTTTGTACTGGTACAGTAGAATGGAATTGATGACACAGTAGGAGCCTTGTCTAAACCAAATGAGTCTATGTAATCATTATTTTTAGCTAACACAGATTTTCCTGCTTCTCTGGTAATCACTGCAATTCCAGCTATGCTTTTTTTCTTAAGGGAAGAGATATTCCTTACACACTCAAAAAACCCAACCCTTTGAATGAAAATAAAACAGTTAATGCTTCCTTAAGCTCATAGTGGTTCCATACAGTAACTTAAATGAGAGGATATTAGTTCATCTGTGACTGAAAACCAAAACCAGATGGATTAGTTTGTTGGAGTTCCCTAAAAAATATGAGTTATATTCATGGTTGGAAATACATTTCTTTTTCAGTTGCCTTCTTTTAAGCTCTTCATTCAACTGTTTCACTGCACTAGGCTTTTACAAAATTGTCCCATCAGATTTCTTCTAAAAGACTTACTGAATAAGGGGGAAACAGCAGATGTTATTTTCAAATGTAAAAAAATGTAGCTAAATGATGAAACAAGTTTGCTACATACAATTCATAAACCCTATGTATTCTACTACTGTCTTCTTTCAAACAGAAGCCAAATCAGAAATACAGTTAGAACAAAAGGAAAAAGAGATATTGGTTTGCTGTTAAAACCATATTCTTCTTCATGAATCTTCCCAAGCATTTAGGACTAATGAATGAATGTGATGATGGCTGGTGCTCACAGAATCACAAAATCACAGAATGGCCAGGGTTGGAAGGGACCACAAGGATCATGGATCTCCAACCCCCCTGCCAAATGCAGGGTCACCAACCTCCACATTTAATGCTACATCAGGCTGCCCAGGGCCCATCCAACCTGGCCTTGAACACCTCCAGGGATGGAGCATCCACAGCCTCTCTGGGCAGCCTGTTCCAGCACCTCACCACTCTCTCTGTAAAGAATTTCCCCCTGATGTCCAACGTAAATCTCCCCTCCCTCAACTTAAAACCATTTCCCCCCATCCTGCAGTTATCTACCCTTTCAAAGAGTTGATTCCCCTCCCCTCTGTAGGCTCCCTTTAGGTATTGAAATGCTGCAATGCAATGAGGTCACCCCACAGCCTTCTTCAGGATGAACAAGCCCAGCTCCCTCAGCCTGTCTTCATAGGGGAGGTGCTCCAGTCCCTTGATTATCTTTGTGGTCCTCCTCTTGACCCTCTCCAACAGCTCCCTGTCTTTTTCGTACTGGGGGCTCCACGCTTGGACACAGTACTCCAGATGGGGCCTCACAAGAGCAGAGTAGAGGGGTACAATCACCTTCCTGTCCTGGCTGGCCACCCCTCTTTTGACGAAGCCCAGGATAACATTTGCCTTCCAAACTTCAAGGGCACACTGCTGGCTCATGTTAATTTTTTCATCAATCAAGACCCCCAGGTCCTTCTCCACAGGGCTGCTCTCAAGGACCGCTCCATCCAGTCTGTATGGATGCCTGGGATTCCTCTGGCCCAAGTGCAAAACTCTGCACTTTGCCATGTTGAATGTCATCAGGCTCACCTGGGCCCACCTTTCTAGCCTCTCGAGGTCCCTCTGAATGGTATCCTTTCCTTCAACCATGTCAGCTGCATGGTTTTGGTGTTGTCAGCAACCTTGCTGAGGGTGCACTCGATTCCATCATTGATGTCATTGATAAAGATGTTAAAGAGCACCGGTCCCAAGACAGACCCCTGGGGGGCGCCACTCGTTACCGGCCTCTACCTGGACATGGAGCCATTGATGACCACGCTCTGCTTGCAGCCTTTCAACCAGTTTCTTATCCATCGAGTGGTCCACCCATCAGATCCACATCCCTCCAATTTGGAGATAAGGATGTGGTGGGGGGCCATGTCAAAGGCCTTGCTCAAGTCCAGGTAAATGACATTGGTCACCTTTCCCTTGTCCTCCGATGCTGTCACTCCATCATACAAAGACACCAGCTTAAAGTTTACTCTTCCAAAGTTCAGGGTCCCGACGCCACTCTTCACCAGGCCCACATCCCTCAAGATCACGAACTCGACCGGGGCGTGGTCACTGCAGCCCAGGTTGCCTCCGACCTTAACACCATTAATGATTTCCTCCACATTGGTGAGCAGCAGGTCCAGCAATGTTTCACCTCTGCTCAGTCTGTCCAACACCTGGACCAGAAAGTTATCATCAACGCATTCCAGGAGCCTGCTAGACCTCTTGAAACTTGCTGTATGGTCTTTCCAAGAGATATCTGGATGGTTGAAGTCCCCCATCAGGACAAAAGCCCGTGAGCACGAAGCCTCCCACATCTGAAGCAAGAAAGCCTCATCAACAGTCTCCCCTTGATCAGGTGGCCTGTCGTATTACTCCTATCACCAGCTGGCCTTTGTTAGACCCATCCCTAATTCTTACCCACAGGCTCATCACTCTCTGTATCTATAAAAACATGTTTAGTAAAACATATGCATCAAAGAAATTTAGCATGAAGATATCAATGGCGCAAATCATAAGAGGCTTTATCAGGAAATAGGAAGATCCAGTTTGGTGAGGACAGCACAATCATATGCATTCCAAGAAACACAACTTTATACACATAAAATGTTTTCATAAGAAAATAACATATACAGCATTTCAATTGATGTTTACTGTGCAGGTTATGGAATGATGGCACAAAGAGATTGTGGGGCTTCCTCCTTCAGAAGCCACCTGAACATTGGCCTGGGCATCCTGCTCTTTGTGGCTCTGCAGGAGCAGGGGTTGGGTCAAAGGGACCCAGAGGTCCCTGCCAACCCCAGCAATTCTGAAATTCTGTGAAATACCATGAGAAATTGTGATTTTTATGATTTTAACATATTCAAGACACCTACACAGAGCTGCATGATACAAGAAGATATGAGAAATCTGTGTTCTTTTGGGGTGTCAGAGCCCCTTTGGAGACTAGGCAGAATACTTTCCAGCAAAATGGCATTGATCTATATGTGTGCAATTGAATTGAGACTTAATTTGTAGCAAAGAACATGTCTACTGGTATCTCAAGTGTCTTAGGCTACTCATAGCATCAACAGTATTAACACATCAGTAAAATACAGAGAAATACTTGTTCACTTCTGGTGTTGACAAATTGATCAAACTAATTTTGCTTGAAGCTCCATATATTCATCAAGTGTTTTTTTTTGCTTACTATACATATTCCTTATATATACACACACAAAATAGTTATTCATAACTCTGTGAACAATGCCAGTATGATCCTGTGTGAACAACTCTTTAAGAACAAGAGAAAAAGCAAAATGTTTAGTTCATATGTAAGCTCTTTTTCAAAAGAATGCTTGAAGGAACTTTCAGTTAGTTATTTCAGTTATTGTTAATATTGCCTTTTACCCACAATAAAATTAAAGCTGTAGACATCAGGTGATCACAGAATGTGAGCAAGAGTGCAAAGAAATAACAACACAGTCATATCACAGAAAGAATGAGAAACTATAAAGCACTTTGTGGTCATTCAAAGCAGGAACCATGCACCAGACTGCAGAAAAACTTTAGTGCTGAAGGTCACAGAATGTTTTGTCTAATCCTTCAGCAGACACTCAAATTTGATCATATCAGTTGCATCTTATGCCCTATTGACTATATTGATAAGAAGAACTAAAAGTTCTTCTCTTTTGTAACTCATAGTCCATAGTAGTAAAAACAGCTAAAAAGCCTGTGTTTTGTACCATGTTGGCTGACCACCAACACTGTACTGAAGTGATTTCTCTGCCCAGTGCCACCAGACTGTAATGCGAGGATATTCTCTCCTCAGAGAACTGTTGTGGCTCTCCAGCTCATATAATTATCTGTATCTCCATCAGAGTGAGTGAAATTGTGTCAGTTTAAGTATAGATTTAGTTTCTAAGAGGGAGAGGTCAGATTCAAGAGACTTTTGAATAAGATACATAAGTTCTCTGTCCATTTTGCTGTTTGACTAGATAAATCAGTTTGGTCTTTGCATTTGCACCTTGAAAGCTATATTTCCTTGTGGAATTTGTACATAGGCTAAAATTTGGCAGGCTATCTGTATAATAAGGAATGTAGTTATCAGTTTTCTATTTAAAGATTTCTTTAATTTTAAAGCACTTCAAATCAGTCACTATATATACTGGCTATGATCTTTCTAGATCCTATAAAGCAACACAGGCTCAGAGTGGCTAAAAACAGAGTGAAGGTTGTGATCTCAAAGAATTTCCAGATGCTCCAATAAAAGAGTGGCTGTTTTATCAAAAAGGATTGAGGGTTGTGATTCCCTCTATGTTCAGCATCGAAACAGTGCTGGTATGCTTCAAAAAGACCCTGTACTGCTGATGAAGATAAACCTGACTATTACTGACTCATGGTCAATTAAAGAACTCATGGAACCTTTCACATATGCAAAGACATCAACATCTGTCTCCTGGCCAAATTATACAAGATTAATAAAATCAAGTCCCAAACATTTTGGATCTAGTTGTGCATTCCTTGCTCAGAGCTGGGTGCTTGGATCTCTCCTGGTGTCTTTTGAACTCAAATGAGTTCCATTGGATTAAAGCTGCGTGGAATTTGGCTCTAAAATCAGTTCCCTTTCAGATCGACTGTGAGAAGGCATTGGGAAATTTACCAGAAGCAGATCTTTTTTTTTGTTTGTTTTGGTTTTAATGCTGTCATTTGAGTGGGAGGTGTCTGAACTCCAAAGACAGAAGTGGAAATCAAGAAGCCAGCTAAATCCCAGTTGACAGTGTCTGTAAGCAGATGTTTTAGAATAGTGCAATTAATAAGACTGTGCAAGAAAGCATCAATTACAGTAAAAAAACAGATTGCTGGCGCTTAGTCTGTGCTTAGTGTATTCCAAGAAAAAAGCACCACAAAAGTAGGAGTAAAACAAAAACTTTTTAGGTTCGTGCTGCTAAATCATATTTTCTTACTAAATACTAGTATCAGATGAGTTGCCATTTGCTGATTAAAACACTTCAACATGATAAAGGCTTTCATTTCTCTCTCTCTCTCTCTCTTTTTTTTTTTTAAATTTGAACAAGCCAAGCTTCTTAATATCTTGAATACAAAATTTAGGGACAAATATGGTCACAGTTCAATTGCGTGATTATATTCTGGAGGCTGGATGCAACAGTCAGACTTGATTGATTATTTTGGCAAACTAAAACTTTGGGATACTTACACTAAGCATTTGAGATTCTAGTATGAATATGCCCTAAAAGGTTCAACTTGTCCCTTAGTTGACATACCTATAGGAGTGGTTTTTCCATTAATGCATGCAGATTTTACCAGTCAAAAACTTTTCAGGTTAAAATGAAACACTGTGAAATGAGATCATTACACAGAATTCTGGGGAAGGATGGCTAAAGATTGAAAAAGAACAGATTTAACTTCAACAAATAATGTATTTTACTTGAGTGTTCCTTGTGACTAAGTCAGATACATGGGATAAGAAACCACTTTGAATATGGGGAAAGATGGAAGGGGGCAGAGAGAGGGGAAGATTCTGCAAGAAGTCAAATGAGAAGATAAAGGTGAGGTCAAAGTAGCTCTTTTGATGCAACCTCTCAAGAACATACTGGAGCGGCTAATTGTGTTTAGAAGAGTGATTAGAGTTGGAACTAAGAGTAGCAGGTGTGGACAAGGAGTAGGAGTATATAATGAGAGGCCAGCAGTAGGGAAGAGTCAAGCGTGCCTGAGAATAATTCAGGGAGAGCTGAGATAGTCGTGCCACAAAGACAGCAAAATTCTGCACCAACAGCAAGTACCACTGATGGGAGGATAGTCTAAAAGATCTACTTAGCACCTAATGTTCAGTAATAAATGAAATTAAGCTACTATTGGTACAGGTTACTTCGTGATTCATAGTCTGGGTAGCCACTCCCAAACATGGATTTTGCTGTGGACTCAACCTTTTACTAAGATTTGACAGAATGAAATTCTAATTTTTCACTCAATTTGAAACAAACAAACAAAAACTTGCTAGAACATTGTCTAGCTCCCTCTTATACACGCAAAGATATCGAGTGGAATTTTAAAGCATATTTTTATTTTAGATAACTTCTTATAAAAGAGGCCAGCAGTTTGAGGAAACATAAAGCTTTGAGACTTTGAGATGAGTGGAATCTTCATGGAGAGAAATGTCAGCAATTTGTGACCTGGCTGGCTCGTTGTGGTTGAATAAGATGACACTGGCAATTATGCGAAAAAGAACCTGTCTTTCCAGCTGAGGCTCATCATGCCAAACATCTGAAAGCTTCTTGAATATGTGTACTGCTAAAAATAGAACTGTTGAATCCTTGTTTTCTCTTGCTACAATGAATATGACATTATTTCAGTTTCTTTTCAGATATGATCTTCATTGCAAATGCTTATATATTCATCCCATTTTCTTCCATATGCAGTCTCTGCTCT
Organism: Perdix hodgsoniae; assembly: GCA_035772895.1. Taxonomy (NCBI): domain Eukaryota; kingdom Metazoa; phylum Chordata; class Aves; order Galliformes; family Phasianidae; genus Perdix; species Perdix hodgsoniae. The sequence goes on from JAPSGF010000002.1 coordinate 11,805,948, forward strand.
TTTCTCACAACTCCAAAATGCAGCTGCACCATGACAAGTAAGGGATGAGAAAACAGTCATGCATGACTCCTTGACTTGTAAAGTTTTCCAAAGACTGGGCCAGGAGAACACAGAAGTCTGGGAGATGCATTCATTCCCTTGGGTTCTTTGGAGTGGAGAGAAAGAAGGCATCTCCTATTTTCCTCCCTCGTATCAAAATAGATCCTTCTTTTTTTTTCTGCACATCTACAGATACGCTTTATTATTTCACTATAGTAATATGAGTTGGTAATTTCATAAGATGACTTTATCTAGAGTGCTCTTCTTTTCTCCAATCATCATCAAAGTTTTCACAGATAAACAGGTAAAAAGAGTTTGTTGAGAAAACATTTTTTTTTTAATAATGAAAAACTGTGGAAGATGTCAAACACAGAGAAGATTTTGTCCTTGAATGCAAAAGGAGTGTGAAGCAGACATGAAAGACATGGAACACCCATTTGTCTTTCATTGTGGCTCAGTGTTATGTAGAATTTCAACAGGGATCTTTGTAGAGAGAGTGGCAAACAGAAAGCCTTGTCATGACTGCTAGTGAAGTTACACAGATAGTCATCCATGGAGACAAACCAGAGAAATGTGATTAATGAGCTGGAATAATACCATCTTGATGAGTACTGGAGTTTGTGCTACAGTGCTCCTTTCCACTGCACACATCTGTCACAAACACGCTCATGAAGTCATTTGCTGTTAGCTTTATCTGCAGAAGCATTCTTTGCGTGCTGACATCATATGAATTGTGCCAGGGTAAGCAAATAAAACCCTATGGCAAACAGATTAATCTCACAGTGACACCTGTCTTCTTAAATTGCTTTGGCCAATTATTTCACAGGGTTCAGCTGAGAAAAATGCACATAGGTCAGGTGAAATGTTCTAATATTCTGACCATCTATCTTCCTTTGCAGTATAACTCCCTTGCTCAAAGTTATCATGGCTCACAGGATTAGTGGAGAATTCCAGTATAAAGCTTAGAGGAAGTATGAGAGAAATGTAGCAGAATGTGAGAAAAATGCTGCTACTCAAATTAGTACTGTATAGGGTGGTCAAATGTTAGCTCAGGCCTGCCCTGTTTTTCTCTAGGGGTCTGTTGTAAGTCATCATAAATGAGAAGACACCAACTCTTTAGACTGATCTACTAATACCATATTATATTCTTACCTCCTCCCCATTTTAATCACTACTTTCCACTTTATGGTTTCTTCCATCCTATCAACTTCGCTACCTTGGCTTTGGAGTTTGACTAGCTGCTCTCCTTGGCCATCATTCAGCCTTCACAGTGAAAATTCAGGCACTGCTACAATTTTCCTTAGAAGCTGACTTTTTATTTATTTCCTTACAAGTAGTTCTATTTATCTCCAAACTCTAGTTCTCTAACTTAAACCAATTTTTCCAACTCATAGTTTTACTGCAAAACATGAAAATGCAGAGATATTTTCTTAAAACATTTTCTCTTGTAGTAACCTGAGACTCTTATGTTAAACCATTTTCCAGCTCTTGTTTGATGGAGCTCAAAAACACAACTTCTGAGCTTATAAAAAGAAATAAGATATAGAATATTAATTTTAAAATTTATAATTTGAAAAGGGTCAGGAGTTTGGAAAGTTAAAGTTGGCAGTACTCCTAAACCCACTTTTCTTCAGCAATCTTCCTTTAGGTTGATTAAGTAGATACATTTGATGAGAAAAGCATCTAGTCATATAGTGCCTTTTTGTATACCTTAACCAGGAAATATTCTCTTGGTAAAACTCATAGTCTTTTCAAAGAGTGAATCATTTATCCATTCATGGATCAAGTAGAATAAAGCTTTCTTCTTTAATTTAAACTGTTTACCCTGATCTCTATAATTAATTGCAGAAACAAATGTACAATTACTTCTATATTTCTATTTTAGCCTTCGGATCCTCAACTCACTTGGCACCCATTTTGCAGACCCTCTCACAGAAAGATTGGCTGAAATCCAGGGACATTCACACCATCCTTCTGCAATGCCAAGACACCATAAAGAGATTCATAAAAACTGCAGGCCCCTAAATCTTGTTACACTGCCAGGGAAGGAAAAAAGCAGTCATGGAAAATGGGGTGGTACCAACAGGAAAGATTAAGGAAGAGAACATAATATCTCTAGTTATATACTAAATACCAAGTGATACCAATAATTAGTCACACGGAGCAAGTTTGATTAAGACAAAGAATTTGCATATTTTGAGTCTTTTAGTGCTAGCTGAATAGTACTAAATTATTTAGTATAATACACTTGCTATACCTCTCTTCACAGTATACCCTCCTTTTGGTAAGACTCTAATCTTGCCAATCTTTCAAGGAGATAATACATGCCATCTGGAGGAAATGTTTCTGTTTCCCCCACCCTCCATCTGTTATATATTTCTCTTTGATCTTCCCCACCCCAAGCATTTTATCCTGTGATCATCTCTAGACCTCAAACTCCCTTGTGTGTGCTCATTCACATAGCTGTACAATCATTTTCACTTTCAATCTCACTGTATTTCCACCTAGGTTTTGCCTTGTGGTTTTATCGCACTACTGAAACTGCCAACCAACAATCATCTCAATCAGATCCTCCTTCATCTCCAATTTTAACACAACTCTTTCTTCCTTTTATCTTGAATCTCCAAGTTAACTTCTTAATTTCTTAGCAGAACTTTTGCTGTCTAATTTTATACATGTTATTCAGGCAGATTGCTTGCATCAATGTCATGAAATCAGAAGAAAGTGAGAAGGGAATTTAAGATTTCACCCACCCAAGGGAAGGCCAATTCCTACTAAATAATTTCTGAACAGTAACGTTAAGATTTCTTATAAAGAAGGCCTTGAAAATTGGTGTTTTATATCTTCTCCTGAAAAGTCAGTTCCAGTGCTTTTCTATTTTCCTTCTCAAAAAGTTATTCCTAATAACAGTCCTAAAGTCCTAGCAGCATTTTCAGCTTTTTTTCTGTCCCACCAGAGTGAACATGGAGAACAACTTGTTACCCTCATATTTTCTGCAACCTTTTACATATTTGAAGAAGGCTGTGGGGTGACCTCATTGCATTGCAGCATTTCAATACCTAAAGGGAGCCTACAGAGGGGAGGGGAATCAACTCTTTGAAAGGGTAGATAACTGCAGGACGAGGGGAAATGGTTTTAAGTTGAGGGAGGGGAGATTTAGGTTGGACATCAGGGGGAAATTCTTTACAGAGAGAGTGGTGAGATGCTGGAACAGGCTGCCCAGAGAGGTTGTGGATGCCCCATCCCTGGAGGTGTTCAAGGCCATGTTGGATGGGCCCTGGGCAGCCCGATATAGCATTAAAAGTGGAGGATGGTAGCCCTGCATGTGGCGGGGGTTTCGAGATCCATGATCCTTGAGGTCCCTTCCAACCCTGGCCATTGTGTGATTCTGTGATATTTGACGACTGAAATCATGTAATCTTTTTGATTTATTTATTTATTTATTTATTTATTTATTTATTTATTTATTTATTTATTTATTTTTAAGACTAAACAATTTCAGCTCTCTCAGTCTTAACTTGTGAGGTGTATATTTAGACCTCTAATTATTTTAGTCTTGGGGTTTCTCTCCAAGTGAATCACATCTCTTTTGAAGTGGGATGTACAAAACTAGGCACAGAGGTCACCTAAGACCTTACCAGGAGCAAGAAAAAGGGAAAGGCGATTTATTTTTTCTTTTCAGTAAAAAGTACAAAGGATCTACATATTTCAATGAGGGGAGAGGCTTTGTTGGTTTTGGTATGTTTTCCCCCAGTCAATGCTTGTACCCTGTCAATAATTCCATTTTTAAAATTAGTATTACAGACAAATTTAGATTGCTGTGACATTATATGTCCTTAATCATACTGGTTGTTGTACATAACTTTGTCTTCGGGAGGCTTATGAGCTCATTTCATTTTCACTCTACTATGAACTGCACTTCTATGTTGCCTCTGACTATTAAGAGCATCCTAAGGTGAATTTAATTTGCTTCAGATGAGTAGAAAACATCTGAAAGTGACTGCCTTAACTAACTCTATTCACATTCAATCCTCTTTCTTTAACACACTGTGTTCTTTTGGCATGTGGCAGGGTATTGTATGGTGGATGTATTCACAGGAACACATCAATAGGGATGAGGTTCCTTATGATTCTAGGGAGTTTCTCAGCAGCTGAGAAACAAAATTTCACTTACATTTGTGTTTTCCTTCAATGCGCTATAGATGTTTATTAGAAGAATAAGGAGTTTCTGTGACTCATGATCATTTCCATGCAACTCTTGATTCCACAAGTTCAAGTCACAAACACAAATCCATGTACTGGAGGAGACTGTGGTGGGGCTCTGGCGACATGTCTTGTTTGAGGAACCCACAAAAGCATGGTTTGAATTGAAGGAAATTTCTTATTCTTTCACATATCCCCATGCGTGCTAAACTGATAGCAGTTGGTGTCACAGTATGTCTCTTTGAAGAGAGAAGTAGTAAGAAAAAGTACAGCGGTATTTTTAGAGAGCTACAAACATACATAACCTGCTAAGCAATGGCTTGTCCTTAGGTCTGCCTAGACCATCCAACCCCTCTCAGCAGCCAGTTGAGTTTGCACGTTGTACCCACAGACCTGATTCAATGTCTTTTATACTCTTACAGATGGTTGAGATCTTTCTCAGCACGTTCAAATGTCCCTTTTCAAGTGAACCTTCATACAATATCTGTGCCCAATTAACAGAATGGCGTGGAAGTCCCTATAGGAGGGTGAGTGGCAAAGCATAAAATCTGAGCAACAGTTTGATATTTGTTTTTGTTTTTCTTCTGCAAAAGACCTAAAATTAGGACAAATTATGTAAAACAACTGTATCTTCCACAGCAGATGGAATGTTTACCTCCAACATAAGAACTCTAAAGTCCTATCTCTTGATCATAAAGATGAAAAAAAATTGAGTCTGTCTTCTACGTTTCAGAAGAAAATCTCAAAATTTTGGTTCTTGGATATCCTTGAGAGGAAAGGCAAGGAGGTCTTTTCCTTCAATCTTTCATTCTCTATTTCCACCTCTTCAAACATACTCTTTGACCAGATCTACCCATGTTGCTTACATGTACCGTCATACATCAAACAGTTCTCCTAAGGGCTATTGTTGTTCCTCTGAATACCCTTCATTTTTATGAATCATATTTTCTAGGAAAAACGACAGTTTTATTCTAGACTTCTGCTGAAAAGAACATGTAGGGACAGAGAGGTGATTGTTCCCCTCTACTCTGCTCTTGTGAGGCCCCATCTGGAATACTGCGTCCAGGTCTGGAGCCCCCAGTACAAGAAAGACAGGGAGCTGTTGGAGAGGGTCCAGAGGAGGGCCACGAAGATGATCAGGGGACTGGAGCACCTCCCCTATGAGGACAGGCTGAAAGAGCTGGGCTTGTTCAGCCTGGAGAAAAGAAGGCTGCGGGGTGACCTCATTGCAGCCTTTCAGTACCTAAAGGGAGCCTACAGAGGGGAGGGGAATCAACTCTTTGAAAGGGTGAGTGACAGCAGGACAAGGGGAAATGGTTTTAAGCTGAGGGAAAGGAGATTTAGGTTGGACGTCAGGGGGAAATTCTTTACGGAGAGAGTGGTGAGGTACTGGAACAGGCTGCCCAGAGAGGCTGTGGATGCCCCGTCCCTGGAGGTGTTCAAGGCCAGATTGGATGGGGCCCTGGGCAGTCTGGTCTAGCATTAGGTGGAATGGTTGGTGGCCCTGCGTATGGCAGGGGGGTTGGAGATTCATGATCCCTGAGGTCCCTTCCAACCCTGGCAATTCTGTGATTCTGTATCTTCTCATTGAAGATCCTTTAATGATTAAAGTTTAAGCTGGAATCCCCTCTTCAACAGCTAGAAAAAGACCTATTAAAACTGTGAAAGAATTTAAAGCATATGATTTCTAAGCCAGTTCTGCTATTAACAATCTGAATTTCCTCTCCTTAAATGCACTAACACAAACTGTTCTTTTGGCCAGAGGCAGCAAAGAATAGAGCAGGCTGTGGCATTTCCTTCAAATAAACCTGTGTCTGTGCCAAAAGCCTACCTATTTTTTCTTACACCAAACGGAGTGAGTTCTGAATAGCTGTAGCTCATGTTAAAGGAGAGTAAGCTCCTGATTTTTTTAAATTTGATTTTGGTATACTTGGAGAAAGTATTGCTGGAATACATTTTAGGACTCATCAACACCTCAAAAAAATGAGTTATTGGCATTGGTTTGAGCAGAACATAAAGAAGAAAAATGACTCCTTGCTTCTGTTAGAGGTGGGGGGGAAAGGTCCTTAGAAGTGCATTTCTAAGATACAACTTGCTTGGTTGATGAAGGCAGCTAAGGAAGTTCTCACTTTGTTCAAACTGATGTGTTTGTTAAAGTCTAATTTGCCCACCCACTCCTTCTTTTCTCCTGCAATGTCCAATCTTGAAAACAAACTGACAGATGTTCTTTTGGATCAGCTTGTGAGGCTTGCAACGTCAGAAGTGCAAACAGACTTTAGCTGTTTAGTTCAGGAAATGAAATACAGACAATCTGATAAACAAACAGTGTTTATTTCTCCAGCTTAAAGTGTGCTTTGGATTTCTTTTCAAAATACTCCTACAAGGAACTGACTATGAATATTAAACATGTGCTCCTAATTTAGAGACCTCAATGTCAAGGTCAGAGTAGTCTTTAACGTACTCAATTTGTATAGCAAAGTTATAATGCAAATGAAGGTCCCTGAACTCTAACCATATTAAAGAAACAATAACATCAAATTTTATTTACATAGAAATTTACTCCAAGAAAAGTTTATAAGACCTATGAATACACAAAGATGAATTAGAATAATAGGATTTAGGACAATGCATGATGTCAAATATGCTGTAATTTGATCTGAGAGAAAGAGACAAGCAGACAAGGAGACAATCAGAGGTTTTTAAATTAGCTGATACATAACTATATAGTTTGTACTGGGGCAAGCCAGAGTGGAAAATATTCTTAGACTCCACTGATTCAGTATGCATTTTAATGTTTACTGCGTCATGTATTTAAATATCATTCAAATGGCTCTTCCTTACCAGCAGCAAAATTTAAACCTATTGTAGCATTTTGCTGAGACATTATTTCACCGTTAATTCTGTACAGGAACATGTGATGCCCTGATTTTCTGCCATAACTACATGAACTACACAGCACAGAAGAAACCAGTATCCATGACTCCAGAATGAATACAAGGCTCTTGTACCTGTCCTATATATGCATACTAGGGAGAAGTGAGCTGGCACAACAGCATGATTTATACCATAAAAAGTCAGCAAGGATATTTTTCCTATTCTGAGATACAGAAGAAGATTCAGAATGCAGTAGGTGAATTTTGTAGTAACTCATAGTATTCTCTGAAGAGCAAGAGAGCTACATACTTTCTGTCCTTTGGGGCTTGCATAAAACCACAATTTGGCCCTTAAGAAAGAGGACAGATACCCATTGAGTCATCAGTAACATTTCCTGCATTGCTTCAGACACCTCCCTTCCAGCTATGCAGTAAGCATCATTTTCACCAGGAGGTGATTCAGAACCCATGAAACAGTCATTTTTCCAAGCGACGGAGGACTCTCACTGAATAAGTTATGGTTTAAACAGCTTTTAAGTTTTAAATGAATTCAAGTTGAAGTGAAAGAAGTCCAACAAGTAGCACTGAGCACATGAGCAAGCCCTTACTTGTTATTCCAAAAAGGACCACTCCATATTTCACACCTTTCACTTTTTTCCTAGCCCTGATCTCTGTGCCACTCTTTTTTAGCGTGAATAATGAAATTAAAAAAGAAAATTTAGAAAGTGGTTGTAGAGACTTATGTACCCCCTATAGTTCTTGTTTTGTCTCATGTAATTAATAGGAGCCTCGTGAGTACTCCTCAGAATATAACTGATGATTCACTTAAACAGTGGAAGTATTATACAATAAGCTTATCAAAGAGAAATTGTTTTATTTTGGCTATGAGCCAGCAATCAAGAAAAAAATACCTTTTTTTTTCATCCAATGAGATGCAAACCAATAAGCTGTGAAAGATTCTGTGAAGCTTCGTGTATTTATCCTAGACCTCAAGAACTTGAGATGAAGTTGTGCTGTTCGTCTCTCTGTACTTCTCTTGTACTTCCTACGTGCTGTCTGAAATCTTCACGTGTGATTACAAAAGAAGCTAACTAATAAGGATATCAATATACCTATGAAAAATTCTGTAGTCTAACAGCAATAACACAGAGACTCCTATTTGTACATAATTTGAAATATTTTCCCCAAGCTCTTCCTTGTAAATGTCATCATAAATAATGAAAACATTCATGTTTTATACACACAGAGCCCTTGTTTCCTTCTGATCTACATTTCAGACTGAACACTACATTTCAGGAATCTCCTGTCTCCTTAAAGGGCAAGTTGGGATTAAAATACACTTCTTTTTTTTTTTTCATATTTCATTTACTGCTTTGCAAATAAAGTAGACAATCTTACTTTTACAGAAAAGAAACAATGAGATACAGCAAAATTTATGGCTTTCTCATCTCAAGCCACAAAACGTCTTTAGTTGTCACCTATAACTTTCTGTAAGAGGGATTGCAGCTCTCTGCAGAATCCATTCTTAAATTCTGCCCTTGTAACACAGGAAACGAAAGAACACATTCTGTAGCTGAGGGTTCTCCCTACCACATTTAAGGTCCTTAACTAGGAGACAGTACTAGCATTTCTCCCTTTAAATAACTGTAGACCAGGTGCAGCTGGTCAGTAAATTAAAGTCATCCACTGCCTACTTACACCCGGTCTGTGGGATGGTATCAAGAGAAAGCCCAGAGCACTACATTGCAGAGTTGAATAAGTTGTATGTCTAATGTGAAGAATGAAAAGGGAACCATGGGCAGAAGCGAAGAGTGAGTGACATGCAGTAAGTAAAGTTTGCTGTGCATGTGTGGTCTTCAGATGAGCTACATCAGAGGTCCTTCTCCTTAAGTCATTGTAAGGCTTCTGGAAGCTATACCTAAAGAAAGAGACAGGCTCTTTAGCAGGGTCTGTTGCAATAGGACAGGGGGAAATGGTTACAAATTAAAGGAGAGGAGATTTAGATTGTATATAAGGAAAGTTTTTAACAGTGAGTGTGGTGAGGCACTGGAACAGATTGGCCAGAGAGGTGGGGAATGTCCCATTCCTGGAGATACTCAAGGCCAGGCTGGGCGGGGCTCTGAGCAACCTGACTGAACTGTTGATGTTCGTTGCAGGGGACTATGTGATCTTTCAGAGTCTCTTCCAACTTAAAGGATTCTATGTGAGGAGACAGAATAGCTTTCTACCCCTCTTTTTCCAGAGGTCGCAACTTCAGATATGCACCTTCACACGTGCGTGTATATATATATATATACATACCGGTTATCTTAGCGCATTCTCTTCCCTCACTCCAGACGGCTGCAGCAGGGCTGCCCCTGGGCCACCAATTCACCAGGCGTCCCCGCCCAAGGGGAACGAGCGGTCCCTCCCCGCCCGGGGTGGGGCCTGGCGGTGGCGGTGCTCCCGCGGCCGCTGCTGGAGGCGGCGGCGGCTGCGGCGCCGGGCTCGTCCCACATATATCCCCTCCGCTCCGCTCGTCCCGGTCTGTCCTCGCTGCGTCCTGCGGCCGCCGTGCCATGGCCGGGTCCCTCAGCGCTGCCAGCTAGTCCCGGGGACCGAGCTGCCCTCCCTGCCGCGGCTTCGCGTTTCAGCCTCTGCCCTCCCGTCCGCCGCGCTCCGCGAGGACTTCCCCGCCCGCGTGCGCGCCGCTCGACTTTCCCGTCCCTCGCCGCACCGCGACCGCGCCGTTCCCCTTCCTCCCTCGCGCCCCTTCCGCCGCTCTCCCCGCAGCCGAGGATGCGGCTGTCGCTGCTCAGCCCTCTGCTCCTGCTCTGCCTCGGCCGCGGCTCCGCTGAGATCCCGGCAGCCCGAGCCAAGTGCCCGACGCGCTGCGATGTCTCCAAGTGCCCCAGCCCCAGCTGCCCCAGCGGCTACGTCCCCGACCGCTGCAACTGCTGCCTCATCTGCGCCGCGGGAGAGGGGGACTCGTGCGGCCGCAAGGAAGACCCTCCCTGCGGGGACAGCCTCGACTGCCGCTACCCCATGGGCAAGCGCTTCGCCAAGGGGGTCTGCCAGTGCAAACTCAGCGCCCAGGTGTGCGGCAGCGACGGCCGCACCTACGACAACATCTGCCAGCTGAAGGCGGTGAGCCGCAAGGCACTGCAGCACGGTCTGCCCGCCGTCGCCCAGGTGCAGAAAGGAGCCTGCGAATCGGGTAGGAGCATGGCAGGGTCTGCGGCGGGTGGTGTGAGCAGGGGGGTGGGAAAAGGTGAGGTTTGGAGTGGCTGGGAGGGCTGGGGGCTCCCCCAGGGCAAGGCAGCCCGTCCTGTTGCTGGTAATCGCTGTGGTGGGGGCTGGGTCAGGCACATGCGAAGGGATCGGGTCCTGCCTGAACAGCACAGATCCCTCTTCTTGATCCTCTGGTAGAGGTCGGGAAGGCTGCACGGTGGTGGCATGGTTGTGGATACCTCAGTGTTGTGCGCGTTGCGTAGCAGTGGCCACGAGCACAGTCGTCAGGTCAGTACAGCACTGACACCCTTCACAATCACCATCCAGGCAGCACTGCAAGCTTCCCCTGATATCGTCTGCATCGCCCTTGTTTTAGAATCATTAAGGTTGGAAAGACCACTAAGATCATCTAGACCAAGCATTGGCCTATGCCTGTGACCTGTCTAGACCATGTCCCTCAGTGTCACATCTGCTCTTTTAATGAAAACTTCCACGGATGGTGACTTCACCACCTCCCTGGGTAACCCATTCCAATACTTCACTCTTCCTGAGAACTTTTTCCTAACATGCAACCCGAACCTTCTGTGGTGCAACTTAAAGCCACTACCTCTCGTCTTATTGCTGTTACCTGGGAAAAGAGGCTGACCCAGGCCTGACTACAAGTTCCTTTCAGGGAGTAGTAGAGAGCAGTAAGGTCTCTCCTGAGCATCCTCTTCTCCAGACAGAACCATCCCAGGGTTGGCACTCGCTATTGATGCTTTTCAATGACATTCCATGCCTGGGCTGCCCTGCAGAGCCGTTATGGCACATCCTACACAGAGCACAGCCCTGCAGGTGTGCTCTGAGAGCTTCCCTAGAGATGTTAGCAGATGTTAAATTTGTTCACCAGATGAGTATCTCTAGCAAGATACTGGTTAAGGCTGTGTAGCTGTGTAACTGTGCAGAAAAAGCACCAGACAGGACATGTGAAGTATAGTCTTTTGTCTGTTTTATTTTCCTCTGACAGGAAATCTTATAGCCATAATCTTGCGGAATTGAAAAGGGAATGGATGCCTACAAATTTTCCTTATGGTTTAAAATGCACAGTCAGGATATCAGATGGTCCTTTTTTTTTTTTTTTTTTTTTTCATTAGCATGCTACAGCCTTTGCTTGTCCTAGGCTATTGTAATAATCTGTGATAACCTCAGGCTGGATGGTATAACTTTAAAAAAGCTTAGTAACCACCTACATTGAATTTCTTTTGTCCTTGTTACTAAAATTGGTCACTTCATGGAAGTGTTAACGTTTCTGGTTTATTTTCACACACTTCCTTGTATATTATTATAAGATTGTATTTCTACATCCTTTCAAATACTGTTCCTGGAAAGAAAAATCACGTGTAGCAGGGTTTTAAATCATGTATTAGTGCATCCATAATGGCAGGTGAACCACTTAGCCATTCTACTTATTTATAGATAGCAAACGTCTTAAAAACTAGGAGAGGTGAAAGCACTATTGATGGCCTTTAAAACTTTTCTGTGATTAGGAGTCTTCTCATATATTCACTCTTCAAAGAAAGCAAACTGTGACACAAGGAGGGAGGAGGTCAAACAATGTTCCCAAATTTACATTGTGAGTATCTGTTCAGAGCCCAGAATTGCTCAGGTGCTAGCCCAAAGCTGTAATGATGAGTTTCCAGTATTTTGCAGTTATAAATTGCTGTTTGTTTCTTTGTATTCCCCATAAGCATCCATTAGCTTTAGTACTCCTAGTAATTGGTTGGAACTGATCTGCTTGAGGTATTTAGAGTGTTTAACCGAAATGAGTGAGCTAGCCTGCATGTAGGGGCTTAGATACTGTTGGGGGTTGGAATATATGACTTCTTTTTTTTTTTTTTAAAGAAACCCTCTTGAGCCTACTGTTTAATAGGCTTAGGAATTCAGAACATTGAGTAAAGTTTTTTTTTCTTTCACGCAACTGTTTTAGTGTTCACTTTATTTTGGCTTTATGTTTTGTTCTGGTAAACCTCAGCTTAGTTGAAGCATCTGGTTCTCTGTGAAGTTTTAATTTTTATTTTTTTTTTTACTCAATTCTACAGCTGTACAAACTGAAGCGCAAAGAAACTAAGTGTCTTGCCCAAGGTCATATTGAGCTGGTGGTTGAGCCAGGAATAGAACTCAGTTATGGTACTTTTTTCTTTTTTTTTTTTTTATTTTAACAATAACATGCAGTGTCTGTAATGAGAGGTTTTAGAAGAAAATCAACAGTTTGAAATTACTGTCGAGTGTCTCTGTTTTTCCCACTGGTGAAAGAAATCTGGCCTCAGATGACTCAGAGTTTGGAGGCTTAATCTAGTTAAAAAGTCAATCCAGTTTTTCTTACCCATGCATACGTTAAAACAATCATAGGTAATAGTAGCCTTACATAGCATGACTTAGGTCTTTTCAGAACCTTCAGTGGCTCTGAGGAGCAGCGCTAGAAACTTCTGCTTCTGTCACAGAGTCATAAAATGGCTTTGGTTGAAAGGGACCTCAAGGATCTTCAATCTCCACCCCCCACACCACAGGCAAAGTCACCAACCTCCAGGTCTGGCACTAGACCAGGTTGCCCAGGGCCCCATCCAACTTGGTCTTGAACACCTCCAGGACTGGAGCATCCACAGCTGCTCTGGTTAGCCTGTTCCAGCACCTCACCACTCTTTCTGAAGAACTTCCCCCTGACATCTGATCTAAACCTTCTCTCTTTGAGCTTAAAACCATTCCCTCTTGTCCTATTACCCTCTACCCTTGTAAAAAGTCGATTCCCCTCCTTTCTATAGTCAGCTTTTAAATAATGGAAGGGTGCAATGAGGTATTCTTCAGTATATGCCTGTGTCCTGAAAGCCACTACCTGTGCTGTTAGTCTTATGCATCTGAGCAGACCCATAGACTTATCAAAGACACTAATAGGAATGGTATGCAGAACTTCTGGACATATTTAAATTATATGGTACAAATAATTGTGATGGTGTTTTTTTTCCACCTGTTTAACTTAAGATATCATACTATCTGGTAATATACTGAAACAGTTAGCTTTTTCCTTCCATTTGTCACTTTCTGTCACAAAGTTGTATAGACTAGTGTAAGGTCATAAACGTTTATGGAAGACAAACTCTGTAGTCAAAGACCTGTTCCTACAGAGCTTCATTTCCCGCTGTAGCCAGTACAAGATTTGACAGTGTTGCATATCAGTCTGTTAAAATGTCCTTGCCCAAAGTATTCATGAGATCACGTGTAATTTATGGCTGATTTATCTCAGATATTTTCTTACACAGAGGGATGTTCATGAGCTCTCAATACAGCACTGTCAGTACAGTTAATAATTCTTTGCAGTTTTATTTTTCTTATGCGTTCTTGGAAGATATGTCAAATATTAAAAGAAGATTTGGATTTTCTCTTCTAAGAAAAAAGACTGATTAGAAAACCTTTAAAAAAGGAAATTCCAGGAAGCAAGTCCCATTGGTTTTAAAACTGATCTTTTGCAGGGTTCTGCCTTGTATAACTGAAGTTGCTGTTGCAAAGCGGGCATAATGTAAAGCCTTACCCTGGACTTGTAAAAATTTGACTGACAGGAGCCTAGAAGTTTAGTTCCTTGAAAAAAAAGCAATTGAAAATGCAGTTAGCCTAAGGAGTGTAAATGCTAGTAGTTCTGTCTGGGGCATTTGGAATATTCAGGTGTGTAACTGTAAAGATACAGAGGAGTAACTAACTGAGCATGTCATTGCTTGCATTTCTGAGAAATTGTCCGATTAAGAGGTACTGAGGTCTCCTACCAGCATTGCTATCATCAAAGCTTTGCAGCTGCCTCCAGCTGTATTTAGAGAAATGTGTTGCAAGGTATTGGCTGCAAGTAAACTCCAGTTACATTTCTTTACTGATTGTTTTCCTTATGTCTGAGGTTGTTCTGAGTTCCTGCAGATGAGGATGAATCTTGTACACTGTTCGCTGTATTTTGAGAGTACAGCGCTTTACTGTTCTCATAAAAGATGTCCATTAGAAAAGAGATGTTCTCATAGTCTCCAAGTGGGAGTCACTTGAGAAGGAGGAATAACAAGCTTCTGAACTCAGTGAGGTGGTTAAGTACCTTTGATGGAAGGCATGCACTAGTTTTTCTGTCTAGTCATTGTGACTGCTGTACTGCACAAGAAAGCAACTTTGGTGTTGATTCACCAAATTGTTTTCATCTGTTCATGGTAGACATCCATTGTATAAACAAGTTGCCTGAACCATAAAGTGGCATTAAACCCATCAAGGCTTTATGGTCAGTGCACAGCTATGCAACTTGATCTTAATGCTGAGTAGCAGAAAAGCTGCCCATGAACCTACACTTCCAGCAGATGTTTCTGTTTTTTAAGTTGAGACTTTATAATCTTTTATTTGTCTTTCATTTATTTCCATGAAAGCACAGTAAGGACAATATTTATCCCTGGAGATCAGATCTGCCAGGTTGCAGTCTTTCCTTAGACATAATAATTTTGCTGAACATACAGATCGTTTCTGAAGTCGGTTTTAGAAGAGGAATGGGAGAACAGTCTCAAAAGAATAAGTTTCCCAGGCTCGCAAATTCCTAACAAATTTAAAATTGTGGCTCTTAGTACAAAGTATTGTCTTTAAGAAAGCATTGAATGTGATTTGATTAAATTCTACAGTAGGTTGGCAGATATTCAGAAACTTCCAGTCTTCTGAAATTCTAAATGGTTCTAATTTTATTGTCTTCAGAGGAATAATGACAATTTATTTCTGCAGATTTTTTTTTTTTTTTCCCAGTTCTTTTTCAACTCCACAAATGTGTTGTTGCTCCTGATTTACAGCAGTGTTAATGTGATTGGAGTGGGTCTCTTGCCTCTGCAAGAAAGTAAACATAAAGCTATTAAATGAACTCATATCCTGTAGGTAATGCTGTTACTCAAGTCTTTTGCTGAAAATAAGTGACTCCTACCTGACTGTCACTTAGCTTTAGCCATATAAATCCAGTGTAATTGGAGCCCATGGAATTGGAACTGTGAGATCAAATTTAACAAAACAGACTGAGTGATTTAAACTTCAGCTTATGCACTTATACCCAAGTATAGATTTTAAGTGCTCTGTGAGTGGTGTGGAATGAGAGTTCAGATTTGCTGAATCTGGTTGATCTGAGGGTATGGATTGGACAAACCTAGTTCTTTTAATAGAAAGATACAGAAATCTAAGGACTTGTCCAGTATAAATTTGTTTTTGCTTCAGGTTTAAAGCACTTTTTAATGTCTTAGTTATTTTATAGATAGTTGGCTTACATTATTTCTTTTTGCCAAGACAAATTAGTTTTGGCTAATGTGGAATGATTTTGAACATGCAGAACAACATGGAAAATAATGGATGCTATTGAGAAACCTTCGGAAAAGTATGCAGCAGATCTCTGTAGGTCAATAGGTCAAAAAACATGAAACTCAGAGCTTTTACAGTCACAGTCCAGCAGAGGTCTGAGAGCTGCATGGAACTGCCAGACAGGAAGAATGTCTGGCCCAGAAGAGGAGAATTGAAAAAGTCACATTTAATTTTATGTTTCAGTAAGAGCAGTGGCTGTACTCTAACAAGTAATGCAAATTAAAGGGGAGATTGAAAGTCTGACACATAGCTTCTTGTCACCCCTGGCTTCCGGAATGGGATTGAAGAGAGGTCAGCTTCTCTGCAAGCATCTCCAGATTGTAAGTCAGTTTTTACCAGTTTTTAGCCCTCAGGAGATACTAATAAGGGCAGCTCATCTCTCATCAGCCCGATGATCTTCAGCTAGACCTTTCCGACAAAGTTTACATATATATTATTCTTAATCCTCATCTGTTTTAATTTTCCTCTTCCATTTAGGGAAGGCCAGTTGGGATTCATCTTCAGGTCTGAGTATTGCTGTTTTCTGATCCCAGCAGCAAGGCCTTAGGATTTGTGTTCTGACTAAGAAATATTCTAACAGAGATATGGAAAGAAGAGAAGCTTTGCTTCAGTTTTACAGTTTCTTCTCCATTTTATTGCATTTAATTTTCTTCCACTCTTTCAGTGTTTATGTTCATCTTCTGTCTTATTCAGATTTTCTTTCTGCTTACCCCAAATCATACCTGGTTGGCCACTGCCACTCATGTTTGCCTCGTGATGGGTTAGGAGCAGTGTAAAGCTGAGCTTTTGGCAGGCTTCCTCCTCTGCTTTTGGCCATGTACAGTGCTGTGACAATTTGGCATGGGTGGGAACAATTAAGTACTCAGCAGATACAGAGTGATTTAGTTGCCCTTACTCACACAGATCTACACTGATATACACCAACAGGAAGCCTGCATTCACAGTACTTTTCCCAAACACACTTTTATTCTAGTTCAGTGGCTGAAGGTCTGTCCAACTAATTTTCATAGATATGTAGTCATTTGTATTAAGATACACTTGATGATAATGTTGCATCCTACCAGTGAACACCGCTGTGTATGCAAGCATTTAAAGTCATGTTAGTAGACTTCAAAGGATATACTGCATAATCGGACAAGCTTCTTGTGAGCTGAAGCTAAGATCAATCTTCAGTGCCCCAGAAAGCAAAATAAATGACACCATATTGTGCTTACATTTGTCTGACTTTTTAATTCTTGCTTGTATCGTCTCTTTTAAACCAAGTACTGAAAGAAGTATATTCAGTTGTTTAGAGTGATTTTTCAGAGTGCGTGAGAATGTACATAGAAATAATAGACTGAAACTAGTCCTGCCAAGTTCCATCTGTTTATACCGTATCATATAAATTTAGCTTGCTAAATGTAAGCACGGTTTCTTTTCCCCTTGAAAGTAAATTTCATGTCCAGTAATAGGGAAAACTAGTCACAGGTTTTTATGGAGAAATGTGTAGTTTTCTTAGTCTGATCTCTTTAATACTACTTTTTTTTGTTTGTAGTGGTGTTGCCTGTTCCAAAAGTTGCAAAGCTACTGTCTTTGCTTCAAGTCCTTAGATACAGTGGTGAAAATAACCTTTGAACTGAGAATTACACAAAATAGTATAAGACCTACCATGAGCTCATTGTTCAGTATGAAGTCTTTCTGAAGATCTTTCTTTTCCAGCCTGAACAAGCCCTGTTCCCTTACCTGGCTCTCACAGCACACATACTCCCATCCCCACAACCATGTTGGTGGCATTCTGATGAACTTGGTACAGTTTATCAAAGTCTTTCTTGTATGGAGAGGTCCAACAGGATCCCATTATCAATTTGTGGTCTAACAAGCGCTGAGTAATATAGCTGCAGCATTTGGGAACTGCTTCTACAGCCCAAGCTTGGATTTTTTTGAAGTAGATACACTAGAAACTTGCTATAAATTTGCACCTTTGCACCTAAAGAGTTTGGCAAGCTCACATTTAAACTGTCACAAGTAGTTGAACACAGTGATAGTTTGCTATATACTAAGCATTCATCTGATAAAGGTCTGTGCAGTACTAGCTCAGATGGCATTAACACAGCAATTAGAAGTACAGAATATAATTCTGTGGAATAGAGATCTTAGAGGAAAAAGGCATCATGACTTTGGATGTCACAACACCACAAACAACAGTGTTTGTGGTAGAATGCCATGCTTATCTGCAGCCAAATACATGGAGACACATTACCATGTATCTTAAGCATGCTAGGGGACATGTCACTATATTCAAACATCGGTGTTAACCATGGGATCTAGAGCACGAGTAGACTAATTGTGGTTGGATACAGCAATATAATTTTTTGCTTTTTTTCAAATCTGATGCTACAGCACACTATTTAGCCCAGGAGTTAGAATTCTATTTGGTGAAGAGGGAGAGTGTCTACATTTTAACTTCTACTTTTTATTGTCTAAATGGCACCAACTCTATGGAAGTGATGTTCTGTGCCACCAAGATGGTTGTGGGGGTGGGAGTATGTGTGCTGTGAGAGCTAAGGGAACAGGGCTTGTTCAGCCTGGAGAAGAGAGATCTTCAGGAGGACCTAACCGTCCTGATATTCACGAGGAAGTAATTGACAAAGTGAACCCAGCAGCGAGTAGTGGAAGGATGAGAGACCATGGGTATGAGCTGAAACATGAATTTCTGCAAGAAAGGTTTGGACTAGGTATAAGAAAACCTTCTATCTCATGGGAGTCAGTGGAGCAGTGGGACAGGTACCCACTGAGTCCATAGAGTCTCTGTCCTTGGGGGGTTTTCAAGTTCCAACTAGACAGAGCATTTGAGAAAACTGGTCTACCTTAGTAGCTGATCCCGCTTGGAGCAGGAAGTTGAACCAGAGTCCTCCCAAGATGCTTTCCAACTTGACTTACCTTATGCTCCTGTGCATTTTATATACTAATTAATCATTGCCCTATGAAAAATACTGTGGACAAAGAGACTTCTAAGAAAGCTGAAGAAATTATAATCAAGTAATACTGCTGTTTAATTTTTTAAGGACCAAACAAAACAAGGTTTTTAACAAATCTTAATGTCTTTAGTACCTTTTCCGGTATCTAGTTGAAAACTGTCTTGGTAGGAGAAACAGGTGTTAGATCATCTTTATCTTATCTGCTTGGTGAAAAGGGTATAGTCTTACTAACATATCCAATTCTTTCTGCTAGTATAGGTCACCTACAGTCCAGCAGTCCAAGATACAAATTCAACTTCATAGCAGATGTGGTGGAAAAGATTGCACCTGCAGTTGTGCACATTGAACTTTTTCTCAGGTAACTCTTTTAATTCTTTGAGTTGTAATCGCATTGTTTTACAAAAGTCTACAAATACTTTCCTTTTTTCCCTTTGCGATTAAACAGAACAGTGTACTGACTTTGCTTTTGCGTTTCTAATGTTTGCAAAATACTCTGAAACATCATAGTAAACTCATTCATTTGGAGAAGGAAGATCTAAAGATTGTGAAATTCAGATATCACGTGAATAGTACAGTTACCAGTTTGTGTGTTCTCTTCCAGTTAGCAGACAAGTTGTACTGGTTTTAGAGTGCTCTACATATAAAATATGTATCTCATCTTTGGATGTGTCTTCATTCTTAATTAAAATGACTAGAATGTGTTGTATGTTCAATTATTTTTATTATTCCAAATTTTAAAAAACAAGGCCAAAAACAAGCTGAAGAAATATATCACCTTGTTGGTTGTTCCATTTTCAATGATATCTAATGTCAGTTGATTTTATTTTGTCAGGAAGAACATGAAGAGGCAGCTTGTTGACTATCTGTAACCTATCAAAATCTATAAATGATTTCTGATAGGGGAAAAATGTGCTAAATTTGCTGTCCAAGACATACAGCATAACTGAAGCTGAGTAGAGAGTTTTAACACTGAATATTCAAACCTATCAGCTGTCAGAGCAAATTACTTCAAATATTATAGATATTTCATTACCTGTGTGTCCTTCTACTCAGGATGCTCTATTTCTTTTGCATAAGCTTAAGCATTTCTTGCAGAATTCTTATAGGTCATCTTATTAAAATTAAGATAGTCAGTTTTTCAGAAACCTGAACTTTGTGTACATAGTGATTGGTCTTTTGTGAGACTGTTACAGACGAATATTTTTGAGATCTTTGCATTCTATATGAGGGCTTTTTTTTTTTTTTTTTTTCTTTATTGGTAAATGTTTGTCCAGCAGCCTGCTGGGTGCTAATTGTAATACTGCTTTCTGCCTGGAATTGACTCCAGTTCTTTACTGCTGAATAGCCCAGAACTTTCAAACAATTTCCTAATAAGGATCACATCTTGAAAGAAGGAAGAACTTGTGGACCTTTTCTCATCTTCTGCAGCACTTTCTGTTCCCCTAACAAGTCTAAGGTTGTTACAGCAATTGTTCACACAGAAAAGTCGTAGTACTCTAAACAGTTTATAAAGTTCTGTCTATATTGCAGCAAACGTCATTCTCCACCAAATCTACCCATTGTTAGTGTTTTTCATTTCTTTTGTCTTTTACATTCCCAATCCTTTCAGTCTCCAGACATCTTTTTCTGCCAGTCTACCCTCGTGCTTCATGATTTCCTGAGACGTCTCCTCTTCATTTGCTCCTCTGCCTAGCTACAAGTTTCCTTCTTTGTTCTTCATCAGATTTTTTTCCCATTAGTGGATCAGTCCATTTATCAGCTTTACAATTTTCTGTCAACATTTTTTTCTCACATGGAAGAAACAGCTCTTGGGTCAGGTGGTTCCTCTTCCTTTCATTTTTGTCATTTAGCTGTTCTGCAGGAAACCAATAAAGAAATACGTGGAAATCAAAGGAAAAGGACAAAGCTTTAAAAAAAAAAAAAAAATAATAATAAAAAAAATCAGTTCCTGTCTCACTGACTAAAATCAGTGTGCAGTTTTCAGAAAGAGATGCATCAAGTTATTTTATTTTTTTGTGAAGATTTTAATGCTGGTCATCAAATGCTTTGTTATTGGCTGAAAGGTGGTAAATGATCTCTGATGTAATCTTCTCTAAGTTACGTTTCCCTTATGAGTTACAGTTACTTGTTTCTCGTTTAGGCACCCTCTATTTGGTCGAAATGTCCCACTTTCCAGTGGATCTGGGTTTATTATGTCTGATTCTGGTTTAATTGTGACCAATGCACACGTGGTGTCAAGTACCAATGCTATATCAGGGAGACAACAGTTGAAAGTGCAGCTACAGAATGGAGATACATATGAAGCAACCATCAGAGACATTGACAAGAAATCTGACATTGCAACAATAAAGATCCACCCTAAGGTGAGTGGTATAATGAGCTGAATTAATTTGGGAGCCTTATCTAAGTTTCATTGAGTACAGACGTGTTGGCTGGAACATATGCTTAAGGATTCCTTGGAAATATATCTGGAGATAACAACGTACTGAACAAACTGTTTCAATAGGCCTGGAAATTTCGTTGTATCTTAGAACAGAATAACTTTGTCTTCTCTGCAGGGGATGGCTATAGGAAAGAAGAGGGCAGGCACTTTAGCAAGGCATGTTATGGTAGGATAAGGGGAAATGGGTTAAATTAGAAGGGGAGGTTTAGATGGGATATAAGGACAAGGTCTAAGAATAGTGAACCCTTGGTGCAGGTTTCCCAGAGAGGGGATGGATGCTCTATCCCTGGAGGCATTCTAAGTTAGTCTGGATGGGGCTCTGAGCAACCTGATCTAGCTGTAGGTGTTCATTGCAGGGGAGCTGGATTAGGTGACCTTAAAGGCTCCCTTCTAATTCAAATGATTCTATGAGCTATTGTAAAAGAAAAAGCAGCTCAGCTAACTTGGCCAGGTTTGGCTACCTTTACCATTGACACAGGCCATTCTGCTTACTCACTGTAGTCTAGTGTCCAGTACATTTACTGGCAGATAATGGAGAAGAAGTGTCAGGCTTGTATGTTATTTCTAGGAGGAGGAGGGGGGAAGAATCTGCTGGAAAATAGGGAAATCTTGTTCAGAATCTTGCTAGCATTTTTCCAGATGAAACTGGAAGATAATGCTGATGGCAGTTTGTTTCTGAAGATAGGTTAAGGCAGTAGTCTCCTTCAGTGTACAGATATTATCAGGCATGATTCTGGGGCCATATTCTAGTGAGACGTATTAATATTAATAAATTTCCATTAATGGAAAGTATATGTTCCTAACTTCCAACTAGTTTTTTTTAATCTTTTTAGACAAGTTATTTTCAATGTAAACTAATGATTGCTTTTTCTTATTTTCCTGTTGTATTTAAGAAAAAATTACCCGTATTGTTACTGGGGCACTCTGCTGATCTAAGACCAGGAGAATTTGTGGTGGCAATTGGAAGCCCATTTGCCCTTCAGAACACTGTGACAACAGGTATTGTCAGCACTGCTCAGCGAGATGGCAAAGAACTTGGCTTGCGGGACTCGGATATGGATTACATTCAGACAGATGCTATTATCAATGTAAGTACTAGGTATGTGAGAAGCTGAGCTTCACAGTCCTGGGACCTTGAAATACCCACATATTCAGCAGAGAGATGAATCCACCAAATAAAAGCTGCTTTGTTTGAAATCAGTGATAGGCTCTTATTTCTGTAGAAGACTATGCAGTGCCTGTCAGTTTTGTTCAGGCATTAATGTTGTGAAAGGGATGTTAAATAAAATGGACCTCTGAGCTTGTTGTCTGCAAAGATGTTATGTGTGGCAGACCCCTCTCATTCTGTAAATCTTGCGCAGTAAGATGTGATTATATAGACCAGCAGTAAACCAACACATTTTTCTCTGTGCTTGTTCAGCTGGTCTGGTCCAGCATGCTGTTGAATAGAGCAAAAGTTTCTTTCATCTCCATCCATTAGAACCAGATGGAGCAGTCAAGTTCATAGAATCTGCTATAATTTAATATCAGGACAGCCAGGTAAGATCTTAAGGAGAGCTTTCTGTTGTTCTTGTATTTTTAAGGAGATACGGGGGCTGTTGTTTTTATTTTCCCTTTGTGTGTCACACACTTCATATAAGAATCTAATAAGAATTTAAAATTATATAAAATTTGAAATTCTGTATAGAGTTAAACATCCCTCTAGCTCTGCACATTGTATAGAAATGCATGAAAACAATATCCTTCAGAGCAGCCAGAAGAGGTTGAAAATGCTTCAGTAAAATCCTTGGATGTGTATATAACTTGTAGCAATTCTCAAAAGAGCACTGCATGCATATCTGAGGTAGAAAATGGCATGACACTTTACATCTTAAATCTGTTAGACTTTAAAAGAAAAATGTTTTCAGCATTTGTTTGCTGAACCTCAATACCAATTTTCACATAAAAACTCATAATGCTCAGTGTTTTAAGCATGCAAAGCTCTTGGCACATGCTTATCCTCACAGAGCTGTTGAGAGAAGTTTTGAGCAGAAAAAAAACACGAGTGAATACATTTTTGTGCTAAGATATGGCACAAAAATGTGCTTTTTCAAAAAGCTTCTATAATAATACAGAAGCTGAAGCTCCAAAGACATTGAATTGGAATTAGTTT
This sequence comes from Perdix hodgsoniae, assembly GCA_035772895.1. Classification (NCBI taxonomy): domain Eukaryota; kingdom Metazoa; phylum Chordata; class Aves; order Galliformes; family Phasianidae; genus Perdix; species Perdix hodgsoniae. Next base: position 11,829,207 of record JAPSGF010000002.1, read on the forward strand.
TTTTTAATATGTAAAAAGAAGATATTAAAACTTAAGATAAATGTGTTATTTGGGAGTAGAGTCTGACTTGGTTGCCGAGAAGAAATTAGAATGTGGGATTCTTGACTTCACGCCTGTTCACATTCCTCAAGATCAATCTGTTTTCTTGCATATTCTTAGGCATTCACTGCCCTCAAAAGCTAGTGAGCAAGTTTAGGTTAGCAGAGTGTATTGGATGATACTTGAGCAAGTGGAATATTGATGTTAAAGGAGGTAAGGAAAATGACAACGCATGAGTTGCTTTGCCATATGAAACCACAAAATATGGATATAGTCACTGACATAGGGATGCTGTGTACTTAGCTAATGCACTAGTTTTCTCCTGAGAATGGGAGGAGTTTGAGTGCTAGTCTACTCAGAGCATTCCTGTGGCTCAGCCAAGACTTTCCTTTAGGAATGTGCATGCAGCTGCCTTCTGAGAAATGCTAGGACAGCAGGAACATGGAGCAGGAGAAAATGCAGCCATAAGTTCCTAAATGGAGCTGAATTACTTATACCAAAGTTATTTCTGTAAGAAGATCCTTCAAACAGATGAAAAGTGAATGAGAGATGATAGCCGAGGAAGGCTGAAAAGTCAATTTCAATTCCATTGTGTGTGAAACATAAAAATTGAGTGTGTGCCTTCTAATCACTGGAAAGATACAATGTAAGAAACTGATCCCTATTTAAACACAAACTTCAAAGATGTTTTTAGAACTTTAATGTTTGTTTTATTCTTAAGAGAATCTGTAAGTTTTGCTCAGTGCTATCTGAGTGTAAACAATTTAAATGGCTCATGTTGCTATCATGCATCACTTAGCTTTGGTTTATTTTGAGTGGTAAGTTGCTGCTTTTGGCTGTTCAATAGATCTACTTGAAAACTCTGGCCTCACTCAAAAACAAACTTGTTGAGCCAACATGAAGATGAAGATTTCTAAATCTCCCACTTCCTGTAGTCCTGTTCGATGTTTCTTTTGAAGGCCATTAGGTATTAGGTAATTTCGGACTGCTCAGAGCTTCAGTTTGCTCTCCCTAGAGGGATATGCATCTCTGTGTTTACTAAATCAGTCCTTATGTAGTACCTACCTCATAGCAATGCTCTGTGATTAAACTTGCAAAGCACTGTGTTCTTTTCCAGTGGAGAATAAGAGAGACTGACAGTGTTACAAACCAAAGTGATTAGTAGAACTGTTTCAAAACTGTGCATATGTTGAATGCGCCTTAGTGAAATATAACTTTAAAACTTCTTAAAACTTTGTTCTAACAGTATGTAGCAGAATTGAAACACTCATATTAACTACTCAGTGATTCTTGCTGATTTTAAGGCAGAACTCTTTTGAGTGTTAAGCTGCTGCTCATAATTTAAGGCCGGTTACTGAAAAGAGAAATCTATAAGAGGTGTAAACAAATATGGTAGGACCTACTTGTAATCTTCTGCCATCAGTGCTGCATAAGAAATGCCTTGCTCTTCATTTGCTTATAGATAAAATACTGCTTCAAGTATAATTTTTATTTCCTGTAGTAGAACACCAATTTATTGTTCCCTTCTGTTATTTTTACAGTATGGCAACTCTGGAGGACCTCTAGTTAATCTGGTAAGTTGAGGTGACTTTTTTTTTTTAAAGAGCTTTCTTAAAATAAGTGGGAGAATTTTTCTTTGAAAAGGTTCATATATTATATCAGTTTCTAGTCATTCAAGCTAATGGTGGGCGGATAACCTGAGGCTAATAGAAACAATGCTAATTAGGTTTTAGTTCATGTATCTTTGAGAAGTGTTGCATTATAGGGTACTGGAAACTTTATGCAGCAATTAGAAAAATACTTTCTGGTAGAAGTTACATTCTTTCACACTCTGAAACCTGGGAAGCAGGGCGAAGATGAGATCTGGGTAATTATGTAAGTGATTTTAAAGCCAGCCCTAGTTTGCAGTTTGTGAATTCTGGCTGTAGTGATAGATCTGAATCCACCACCTGCTTGGTGGAGGGAGCGTCTTGCTGAGTGGTTAGATGGACCTTGGATGAACAAACTGTACTGTAATCTCTCTGATCAACTTGGTTAAATGTGAGAAGGCTTGTGAATCAGAGCCCAGATCCTCCCTTAGAGGTAATGTTTATTTCTTAAGTGATTACAGTTCTCCAGAATTACTTACGCTAGCTTTTAAAATGAAATGCTAGGAAGTGAGCTGAACCTTGTCACTTAAAAGCATATTAATTGAGTACTGTTTCCCAACAGGATGGTGAAGTGATTGGAATTAACACTTTGAAGGTTACAGCTGGAATTTCCTTTGCTATTCCATCCGACCGCATTACTCAGTTCCTCACAGAGTCACTTGACAAGCAAAATAAAGGTAAATTCTGCAAGAAACAGTGATGCTGTCATCTGCCAATCGTTATCTTAACTTGTCAATGAAATGCAAAAAGGCATGTGTCTGGCATCCTACTACTGAAAAACTCAGCATTACTTTAGTAATGTTCTAATTACTCTAGTATAGAATGCCTTGGACATGAAAACAGAAGACAGCTTCACAGAAATAGGAGTGACATTTCATTATTCACACCCTTAAAAAGTAGACATTACCAGTAAAAATCTGTGAGGAAGGGCTTCTGAAGGGCCATGAGTGATCTTTGCTACATTTCCCAAATTAAGTTGTCTTCACTTGTTTATTTGGAAAAATAAGCTGATGGAAATATTTGTTAATAATGCATTTCAAGGTAGCTGACATGATTTTGTTTCAGCCAACAAGTCCAAAAATTGTTTATTTGTGTAGGTTATTAACTGTTAATTCTTGTTGTCTTCTGAGAGAGGCAACATGTAATGGTGGCCCTAGAGAATCAAACTGCTCATTTCAAGACAAGAAAGAGTAATGGTTTATCTCGGGCAATGTCTGCAAGTAGACCCAGTGGAAGTCCAACAATGGACTTTCAGCACCAGTGGAACCAGTCAGTGAATTCTTGATAGTTAGGGCTAGAAGGTGGATATGTCATCATTGAAACAAGCCACCTTGTTTCTTTAGGTATCCTCAGGTACATCTGCTTCTACAGAGTGGTGAACCTGTTAACTAATGCTGCCTATGCAGCTCTTAAAAGTGAAAGATTTAAGTTTATCTTGTGATTTGCATGTACTACTTTTTTTTTTTGTTTGTTTTTTCAACCTTCTCATTATTGTATAATTAAAGAAGGATTCATACTTACTCGTAGCATTAGTGACTTTCGCTGCTTGACATACACTTTACACAGGGAATTTTTTTTTTTAACTCATTGAAGTACCTCAGAAAAGCAGTCATTTAGAGCTCCTGATGCATAAAGGAAGAGAACTTCTAGCAGACAGTTTCATAATATCTGACATTAATTTTGCATTTTTTAGGTCTTTAGCAGTAGTTTTCATTTCTGTTGTATAGACCTTATTTCTTGTCATGAGCAATTTATGTAAACAAAATTTTTGGGATGCTTTTATCATGTCTTATTATGCTTTAACTACATTTCAGTAATTTCAGTGGGATCCGCCCTTATGGTACAATTAGGTCATAGAAGTAAGTTTAAGGGTATTACCATTTTGCTCTAAATATCACATTGCCTGAGGATGATAAAATTCTAAAATCTCTTTCCAGATTAACTCATCATAACTATCATACAGGAAATGTTCAGGATATTATTAAATAAATTTGACCCTTAGTCTTTTAAATCTCAGCTGATCAGATAATTGCCAATTTTATATAGGAAGTGTACATTATTGAAGTTCCATACGTGTAAGAACTGCAAGTGTGATCTACCTAAGTACAGGAAAGGGAGGGGGAAACATTAGGAGAGGATGGCACTTGAATTAATTATTTGCATTGACAATTATTATCTAAACATTCTGGGTTTCCTAAGTATGAGTGATGCATAGTATTTTCTAATGTATTTTTGACCAGCAGTTTTCTACATTCTGTATACTTCTTAAAATACTTACTTACTGCTTGTCTGAAATTCTTAGCTAATTTTGAATTCAAGTAATAACATCAAACTTCTTTTACAGTTAGGAATTTCTATATTGGCACATGAAATTAAGCATCTCCATCTTGTTTGGTTTTTTTTTAACCACTGCCTTTTGCTGGTAATGGATAAGAATTTTTCAGTTTTAATCCTACCTTTGTTATCTATTCCTTTAGTTAGTTTAGACATGAGCAGAACAATAAAACCAGAAAGTGTTTGACATAGATCCTCTAGGATGGAAGACAGCAAGTTATTAATTTGATAAAATACTAAAGAATAAATACACCCAATGTGATCTCCATAAGGCCCCTTGTGTTAAAATAGTACAACTGGTTTATTATGCTCATTCAGTCTCTGCTGGAACTTGCAATAAAGTCACCAATTTTAATCCTTCTACTTATTGTTGATGAAAACTTTGTATAACATTTGACATGGGTTAAATTAAATGGGAGGAAGCTTTCTTTACTTAACTGCTCTTGCCTGAGGCTTTCTGATGTCCAAAATGACACGGACTGGGGAGGGGAGAAATCAAGATTCTGCAGTCAGAATAACCCATAGCTCACAGCTAATGGTTTCACTTAGTACAGTAGACTGTTACTCATAAAGTTTGAACCACTATTTGAAGTGTGTCAGATTTGTTGGTGATTTTGTTTAAAGATGATTTTGATTTGTTTAAAGGTGATTTTGAATAAACAAAGGTATAATAAGATCAAACTGCCTAAAGATAAAGGTGAAACGAGACCTTTATTTATCAGTGAGTATGTAGTTACCAGTTCAGCTTTTCCAATGGCTTTTTTTTTTTTTTGCTTACGTTATTATCCACTGGGGAAATAAATCCTTTTAGATCAGCATTATTAACACAGTGTTTCTTCATTTTTGCCTAGTCTTTCCCTTGTTGTTTTGTTTCTTCCAGATCAGTTTCTCTTGTCCCTTTTCTTACTTCTATTTTCTTTTGTGTAAACCTTCTGAACTCAGCTCCCAGAGTGTACATGCTTCAGTATCCCACAGGTGATGACCAGCAGCAAACTGAGTAATACAGACAGTAAACTGTTTGCAGAGTGTTTATCTATGTGGTTGACTGTGGTCTCAAGGAGACAACTTCATCATTTAACTGCCTAACATCACAGAAAGGGGGAATTATTTTTTTGTGTATCAGTTACCATCTTTTGCTTTTTAAAATAATAGTGAAAATTTGTATTTAAGTGTTTGTATTTGCCATGTAGATTTGGGAAGAATTATGAGTGTTCATGGCCATGCCTGATGCTTTTGAGACTACATTTTTGGGTAATCGGGCTACTGACACTCTAATTGCAGATTTTGATCACGGTAATTTTACTGAAACAATAAAATACAAGAGAGCCAGACGTTTTCAGAGAAAAGCAGAGATAAGTTAGAGACATAAGACTGTCTAGAGTGTAGAAAATACCATTTTTTGGTACTCAGCTTTTTTGATGACACTAATGGGAGTATTGGACACTCTTAAGATTTAGGGCTAATTCTTCTTCTTGGGACTGTTTTTCTTGGAAAGAACAGAAGTTAGAGGAAACTATACATCTCCTTAACAATATTTTTCCTCACACGAGAACACAGAGAAACTCAAAGAAATTGTGGGATAGTTATGCTGGAACAAGTAAGGGAAATATTGTTTAATACCGGATATAACTAACTACTGAAGCACTCCAGGAAGTCATCAAACTGCGTTTGCTCATTAAACAGCTGTGTGGTATCATGACTACTAAAAGCTGACTACAGAAATGGGGCTCTCCTTTTGACAGAGTGAATCTCTACCATTTAAATTTCTGTAGAGTCCTGAGTAAGGCCTGTGTATTTGGTGTTTTTTTTTAATCTTATTTTTCACTCTTTGAAATACAAATTGGTGTTAGCCTTTTATTTTTCTCTTTATAAGACTGTCTTTTTCTCTGAAAGTTGGAAATTTTCTTTATTTATTTTTTTTTAATCCTGTTTCTACAGTTATAATGAGAACACTGTATGATTATATTGTCTTGACCAATTTCAGAAGAAGCAGCAGTTGGTTATGAGAACTTCCATTTACTGAAGTCATGTGATAATAACTCATTACATTTTTTCCTGAAGGAAAGTTCTTACATAGAATAAATGAGCTGCTCTCTTACTCTCATTGGCAGGGTGCAAGATTGTCATTCCAGGCTTAAGCAAAATAAATGACCTCAGCGTAGATGTGCATGATTTGTGATTAGATTTTTATTTTTTTTTTAATACTTTCTGTTTCAATAGAGAGGTATTTGGGTCAACGAAGTGGCTATTTTGTCTGTTTGCCTGAATTTCTTAAACACCTGTTGTGTTCTTTTCAGATAGCAAAAAGCGTTTCATTGGCATTCGAATGCTGACAATAACACCTGCGTAAGTATCTTAGAGAGGTGATCTGTATGATTGTGCATAAGGTGTGAAATCTGGAGGGAATTAGGAAGGGCCTGAGGACTTCCTTAAGTTCTTGACAAGCATCTCTGGAGTGACAGCAGTTTTTAGGTGCTGTTTAAACAAGCTGCTGTATTCAGGTGACTCTGAGGGTTTTATAGCAATCAGTATCAGTAGTGCCCAAATGATGTGAGATTTCATGTCCAACCACTAACTGGAAGGAAAGTAGTTGCGAAAGTTCAAACCTTTGTGCTTCCATATTAACAAAATTTGAATATGGACACCTTCCTTCAGTTCTGTATTCTTTTTCTTAATGCTTCATATCTTGCTGCTACCTGGATGTGTGCTGGAATTACAGATGAGGGTTCTAATGCTTGTGTTCATTCCCAGCAGTAGGCATATTTCCAAAGTGGCAGTAACTAGAAAATTAAGCGAGACAATTTCCAGCTGGTGTTGTAGTAAAGCCTTCTTTATTTATTGAGTTACTCTTTCAATCCTCCCTAAACGGTCAGATCCTCAGCTGGAATAAATCAGTTGAATGGTATTAACATCTCTGGATCACCACCAACCAAAGAGGAGTTCTGAATGGTTTTCTGTGTAACTATGTTATGAACAGAATGCGAGATTTCACTGGTTTGGTGGAGTCTAATGAAGCAGTGCAAGATCTGCAGGCCTTTTTTTTTTTTTTTACAGGAAAAGACAAGTTTTCTCATTGTGTTTGTTTGTACTTTAAGTATTAGCTTCCTCAATAAAAACCAAAGTGAAGTGAAACTGTGTGCAGACATTTCAGTTTTTTTTCCATCTGAGAATCTCCAGCTTTTCATGATGGGCAGCAAACTAATTCAGTGTTAGTTTAAATCTCTCTCGAATTGAGCCTGAGCCCACACTGTACACAGACCCAAAATGATGTGATCTCTTCAGAAATGAGAGGATGTTTTTAGAGTCTCTATTTTGCAGTTTGTTCTTGTCCTCTTTATAAAGGCGAGCACAACCAATTTTGTATGTGGGTAAAAATTAAGGACGGTGTAGTTTCCTTGGAAAACTCACAGTTCTAATCTCCTATAGGACGCTAGATGCTGTCAAAAGCAATAATGCTCTAGATGAAGACAAATTAAGAGTATTCTCCAAGATGAAAGAAGTAAAATCATTAACAAATGTCTAAGTCATCACCAGTGTTAATTGTTTGGGACTGGAATGTCTTTGGTCCTTCTAACATGTAGGTCAGAGAGTGCTACTGTTTCTGTGCTGTATTCATTTTTGATCAAGAAAATGTAAGAATAAATATATTAGAGAGTAAATAAGAATTTCTGAATGCTCCTACTTTTTGTAGTGAAATGAAATGCTTTATATTTCTTTTTATAGCTTGGTGGAAGAATTGAAACACAATAATGCTGATTTTCCTGATGTCAGAAGTGGAATTTACGTGCATGAAGTTGTTCCAAATTCACCTTCTCATAGGTGTGTAGGGCGCTTTATTTTCTTCATAAATAAATCTCCAAATAGATACTAGCAGGTAGTACTCCTGTACATATTCAAGTATATTTTATAGCAATCTTGATTTGTATTTAAACAACTTGAAATTGTGCTTTTGGGTTTAAAAAAAAGAAAAAAATTGTGTGCTGAAGTTCTCCTCTATCCTGAATAGTATTCACATAAGACATTGCCTGAACTATTGTCTACGACAAGGCTTTAGCTTAGAGGAGGAGACCTTGGAAAAGTTGAAAAATAAATTAACATTTCTACATATTATGCCAAGAATTATTGGGAACAGAGTTAACGGAGTCAGAAGGGTGAAAATCCCCTTTTGAAGGAAACTAAAACACATAAAAATTTATCACAACTGCCAAAGAGTTGGTAAATAGACTTGGTAACTTTTCTTTATTGTCTCTTTCTTCTGTCTTTGCAGAGGAGGTATCCAAGATGGAGATATCATTGTTAAAGTCAATGGGCGTCCTTTAATGACTTCCAGTGACCTTCAAGAGGCTGTGATGAATGAATCACCTCTACTACTTGAAGTTCGAAGAGGAAATGATGACTTACTATTTAACATTGAGCCTGAAATTGTCATGTAAATAGAACTGAGGAAACTCCCACAATAATTAAACACACTTATTCTGGAACACTAGATACCTCCTTTACAGCTACAGTAATTATACTTTGTTTTGACTAATGACAAGGTGGACTAACTTAATTGCCTGAGCCATTTCTGTACATAGTAGCTAGAATGAATTCAGTTATGCCATGTATTGCAGAATTAACTTTTAAAGCAAATTAAAATCGGTGTTCTGGGGAGGGGAAAGAAAGCAAGGTTTGGGTATCTGAAGGAAATGGGTTCCACCTCCAGTTGAAGGAGACTTTAGAGCAGGCTTAGTTTTTCATTTAGAAAGACCAAAATACAACTGGAATTGAGGAAATATCCTGTCAGAGGAAAATATTCATAAATTAGTCATGCAGATATATGCGATCGCAACTGAGCTTTCATATATGTAACTTTTTCAATGTGAAACTAATATTGGTGAAGCTTGTGTTTGTTCTTAGTGCTTGTATGCTACATACCAATGTAGGAAGACTAAATCTGTAAATATCGGAAGGAACAAAAATGGTATCAGGCTATAGAGTGTTACACCTAGGTCATGCAATTTTGGAATATAGTAAATGATTCTTATAGAATTAATGCCTTATTATATATAAATCAAAACAATGTGCTGAACAAAATTAAGTTTGAGAAAGTGCACAGTTGTTTGTTGTTTTTTTTGATACAAATTAGTTTTGCATTTTACTGGTAAGCTTTGCCGTAAAATTGTTATACTAGTTTTGGCTTGTACTGTATAAGTTTCTACTGTAAGGAGATTAAAGTTTACATGAATAAAATGCTGGTGTAAACTTTTTTTTTTTTTAAGTGTTTTCTACCCTCCCTAGTCGGTCAAGTGGGAGTAGACTTCCCAAGAGAGAATTTTTTTGCAGAAAATTAGTCCCTGATGCTATGAGGCTCCTACACAGCTCTATGGAATACTTATTCTGCCCTTATTTAGACAATGTTTAGAAATGTTTTGCACATAAGTCATTTGTTTACGCTGTGTCTTTTCATATTCATGAATTGTGTTGTTTAGTGACTATCTAGCTGGGATTGTGTTATGCTCTATTCTGCTTGCACATGACAAGAAGCAGAAAGGAAGCACTATTAGCCTTGTTTTACAGCTACAGCTTGTGAGACTTGTATAATAAACTCAGCACAGAAAATGCTAAGGGCTAAATCTGGATCTCCTAAATACCCTAAAATACACAACAATCTTCTTTCTTTCTTTCTTAGTAAATATTGCTGCCATTAGCTGTGCTTACTAAACTAGATAGTTGGGTCTTTATTTAGCAGATTTTTGCATTGAAGTGAAAATCTTGGGGCAACTGGAACCTTCTCTTTAACTTGCCGTCAAATCTAGACATTGAGGCTACACTGACGTGTTTGTGAAAAGAGCAATCTTGTTACTTACTGGTTATCTGTGACTGTAGCTGTACAGCTGAAAGACAGATTGGTTATATTCATCCCAAAAATGAATGCTTTTCCTTTACCTCACATCATTTCCCACGCCATTAATAATGGCATGATATCCATGCTGTCAGTAAAACAAGAGCTGTTTTCACCCTATGAGCAAAAGCGATGTAGTCATATCTGTTAAGTATTCCTTTTCCAAAAGAGTTAAGCCTTTTCCATTGCATTACAGTGTTTGCATCCCAGTTTGCAAAAAACATAATTATGTTCTGGACCTTAGGGTAACTGTGAGCTGCAAAAGGATGCTGTCATGAGTAACTTCAAGCCTATGTGTAAGTTGGTGCCATGAGGATTACCATTTTACAGCTTGTGAAGGGCTGCCTGTATCCATTGATTAACAAGTTAAAGTTTGTTAATAATTTTTTGGTGTTTTCACCAACTCTGTGTGTTGGGAAGATAACAGTGTAAGTAGTCACTTCTGTGGTGGTTGTTACCATAGTAAAAGCTGTATGGCTTCTAGAAAACAAAGTATTGACTTCTGAATAAACTGCCTAATGATTCTTATTGCAGTAACATTGAATAGTCTATAAGTGACAGAGCATCATTTAAGTTTAAGCAATACACTTTGTAGAGTGCATTGGCTTTTTAGGCATGTGTATGGGAACTGTTGATCATGGCCTGAACCTCTGATTGACCACCAGAGGCAAGCAATGAGTCAGCAATGGGAGCACAGGTGAAGGCAATTCACCTGGGCTACCAGGAAGGAACTCTCCTAGATGTCATTTAAGGGCTGACTGCCACTGAGGAAGGATCTCTCTCTGGAGATCATTCCTTGTGGAGTTCACTGTGAGCGTACAACAGTGGTGAGCGTTTTCATTTATTTTGATTATCTTTCCACTGTGATAATTTCACTATGCTTAACATCTGTATACTTAGTGATCTTACGTCTTACCAAACCTAACCTCTGTATACTTATTGACTACGGATGACGCTGCAGAGAGGAGAGAGGTTGTTTCCTTACTCACCTAAAACTTGTGTTCCACCAGCACTTCCTATTTTCTAAGTTATCTCTGGAAACCTTGTAGCACACACACACCTAATGATCTCTAGTGCCTTTGCATTGAAGAATCTTTTACTCTGAGGGAACAAGGATCAGACAAGTTTCTTTTAGAAAATAAAGCAGCAATTTCCTTTGGACAAATTTTAAGTATCCCCTGCCTCCTCACACTGGTCAGAGCAGTCTTTCAAAGAAACTAGCAGAAGCTGTAGCTGCCAATCAACAAGTCAAGTTCACATCAACAAGTTGAAAATTTCTGGTGTATCATCTGTCCAAAAGCCCTTTATTATTATGAAAGATTTCTGAAACTACTTCATTATTTCTGCAAGGCCTGGACAGCAAAATCATAGAATCACAGAATCATTAAGGTTGGAAAAAATCACTCAGTATAACTGTCCACCTCCCACCAATATTGCCCTGTAAACCATATCCCTAGCATAAGGAAGAGAGATCAGTGATAGCATTCTAAAGGATGTGAGTATTTCAGGAGCTTTCCAGGCTACAGGGAAGCTGCACACTGCTGGAGCAGGCTCACTGCTGCCACTGAGCTCCCTCTCACCCCTTTTACACTTGTGGCTGTCGTGGGGCTGAGAAAGTGGAAGACAACTTCAGAGGACAGGAGTGAGAAGATGCCACGCTTAAAAAACCATTTATAAAAGGACACGGAGGCTGTTGGGAAGACAAATTATGGGCAAAACGTAAAACAAGAAAGGGGAAACAGCACAGACTATCAAGAAAAAAACATCCCTCTCAGGAGACAGGCCATTTAAATAAAAATTTTATTTTACATAATTACACAAGCATGACATTTGTCCAAGACTGCTGTACAGCTGCCTGAACTAGGCATTTGAAGACCCATTTCTGCAAGAATGGCAGTTTATTATCTCTGCTTGTTGTTCTGCATCTGTTCTGCACAACCACATAGCCAGCAGTCTCTGTGTCTGTTTTGACTGATCCTACACCAGCTCTGCTCTGCAAAGCAATTTGCACAGTTTCTTCCACCACAGCTGTATTCTTCTGTATTTTGCCCTTCTCTTCAGCTTCTTTGTTGTTATCCAGTGGTTTTGCACCAGCTATTCTGCACCACCATACACATCCCAGACAGCAGTCTCCCACCCCTTTAATTTTGTTTTGACTGCTTGTTTCTTTCTCAGGGCTTTCTTGGTTTGGCAGAAATCCGGAAGAGAGAGAGTTTTTTCTTCCCAAGCTCTGAAGTCTGGAGTGCTTTGCTGAGCATTTCAAGTCTGTATATATGAGGGCAGTGGGTTGGTGGAAAAAAATTGTTTAACATGAAGTCATTGCTGGATATAGAAGGTAATATTGCCTCTGTTTAGACATCACTACCCTGGAACTGGTGTTCAAATATGCAAGATCAAGAGCTTATCCCAGAGGTTGTATACATGGATTGTGTGGGTATGATTTCTGTACCCGCACCTTGAACTGCAGTGAACTACAGTCGGAGGATTGCTTTGAAGTAGGAAGAAGACCTAAAAAAGGAAAAGGAATGGTGGGGTAGAATGTTTACTTTATTTTGTTGCCTTTATTTACCTGGTTTTCTGTAATCTTTATTTATCTGAAGGAGACTGGAGAAAACATCCAGGTCTGTGTTTGTTCCCATCCCTCTTCCTGCAGTAGATTATATTTGAAACTTTGGTGTTCCACAAATAGAACTCTCTTGTCCAGACCTTCCCAGTGCTTGAGGCAACAGATGCAGCTCAGTGGGATTTTATTGCATAGAACAGCACAGGTTGTTCAATGGGGTGTTTCCCTAGGCAGAAGCAGCACAAATAGAGTTGCTTAGAAGACATCGCTGGCTGGCTCAATTCTCTATCTGCTGGCAAACAAGCAGGAAAACTGAGGAGAGTCTTCATGGCAGCTGTTTTGCTGCTCCTCACAGGGAGCAGAGCGCAGCGCTGAGCTCTGCTCTGTGTGACAGCAACAGGGCCCGAGGGAATGGCATGGAGCTGTGTCAGGGGAGGGGCAGCTGGGGGGTGAGGGAAAGGCTCTGCACCAGAGGGAGGTGGGCATGGAACGGGCTGCACAGGGCAGTGGGCACGGCCCTGAGTTAGAGATAAAGGAGCATTTGGACACCACTGATTTTCAGGTGGTGCTGAGTGGAGCCGGGAGTTGGACTTGATCCTCGTGGGTCCCTTCCGACTCAGGATATTCTGTGGTTCTGTGATTTTAAGATTCCATGAATTGTTGCTTGGGCAACACAGAGGATGGACAGGTGAGTAGATCTTCAGGCTATGACAGTAAAAAAGAAAAAAGAAAAAAAAAAAGGATATTTATTTATTTCTCTTTTGAGTTTTATCCTCTGGAGAGTAAGGTCAGACAGACTTGGTCACCCAGCCTCCTTTCCTCTTCCTCTCAGTCAAAGGGCTCCTCTGGAGACTGTGAGAATATATCAATATTAAACAGCATTCTCCCTGTAAAATTCTCTGGAGAATAATAGAAACAACTGTTCACTCCTTTCCTCAACTAACAGCAGCAGCCAGGCCTTTGCAAACAGTCAACTGAGGCACAGTCAGGAAAAAACAAGTTCTTAAAGGAAGCAGTCGCCAAGGAAAATAATGGGGCAGCACAAGGGGTTTGGTGACGCAGTTGCACAGCTGCTGAGTTCAATGACTTCTCGATTGCCTCCATCTGAAATTGTGTTCCACTATGAAGAGATCCTCTACCTCTATAGCTATAAATAGCTGGCTATGATGATTTGCTGCTTAGAGTCCTAGATGCAACTTGGGAAGAATAGCAAAACAAAACCCCGATGACTAACCCAATATACAACAAGAAACAAGAAGCTTTCAACTAGTAAGATTCTAAATGGCAAAGAGAGACAGCAAAGCTGGTCGGAAAGGGTGGTCAGGCACTGGAATGCACTGCCCAGGGAGGTGGTGGAGTCACCGACCATGGGAGTGTTCAAGAAACGTTTGGATGTTGTGTTGAGGAATATGGTTTAGCTGGGAAGTATTGGTAATGGTTGGACTAGATGATCTTCTAGGTCTTTTCCAACCTTGATAATTCTGTGATTCTGTGATTCTGTGAATCTAGTGGTAATGCTTTTTAAGATTACTTTCTAGCTTCTCAGTTGGCCATGAAGATATGAAACTACAGCACCAATGCTAACATTACTGCCAGATGTTTCATCCCAGTGATCTGTCTAGATGTCCCTTAACATCACGCTAAATAAATGACAAGTGCAAAACAGGTCCCAAGAATCGTATCTAAAAAGTACTTAAATATTAAGCCTCCTTTGTGTAAAGAATGCCTCAGATGACTATAACTGGTGTATATGTCCAGGTTGTATGAATCCCAAGGAAGGATGATTAACCCAATGATCTTACAGCAGGTTTTAGAATAATTAATGTTTTGCCTTTGATTCCTGGCCCAATTTCAACCCTAATTTCCAGTAAGTAAAAAAATTGTGAATGTTGTCTCATATCCATCAGAAATAATTCATAAAGCTCTAGGGCAATAGGAAAAACAAACGTGGAGTGTGGTAATAAATAATATTTCATGGTATTGTAAGAGCATGGGATTCAGTTTGTAATGGAGGGTAAGAAAATAATGGCTTCTGCCTTACACAAGTGTTGAACTCATTACACTATGATGTGTGCATAACACAGCTATCTACAAAAGTTATCAGAGTTTGAAATGCACTAATTACACACATCTTTCTAGCCTTGTTACTTCTAAAGCTGTTTCTTTCCCATCTTTAAGTCCAGGTGCAAGGTGCATAAGAAAAGTATGTTTAAGCCACACACAAACAAAAGCAATCAAAAAACTTTTTTATGTACATAAAAATATCTGAACTTGAAAGTCCATCATGCTTGCACAGTTTTTGGTTAGACACCAATGCTTTGTTTCACACTGCATGTTGTGGAGATCATCCCCTGCAAGCTGCATACCCCCCTGGAAAACCAGCTATGGCTTACGTTAAGGGCATGAGCAGCTGTGCCTCTACAGGAAGATTTCAACATTTGGAATATGTTATTCCTCTGGGGTTAAATATTGGCATTCTGCTGTGTTAAAATGTTGCAGTTCTGGCCTATAAATCTTACAATGAAATCTCACATTTAGGGGAAAGCAGGAAAAAATTTGTGGCAAGTCAAAGGAGTTCTCATGTTTTGAAAAGCCCTTTACAGCTTTTCAGTAGTTTGAGATGTCAGATATTATATGAAGTGGAGAAAGTGGAGAGTGTGAGAAATTGATGAGAGATGCAGTGATAAACACAAACTGTTGTTCCACATTTCTTTTTTACCAGAATGTCAGTACATACGGTCCGTATTTTTGCTGTGTCTGTTGCAATAAATTGTCTGAGTGCTAGTGTGATTGTTTAAAGGAAAAGTTCTTTGACTTCTTGCTAACCAATATCATTAGTGTTATTGGTGTGAGGCTAAACAACCGCAAACAGAAATCTAGCATCTAGCATTCTATGAAAGTTGAAGGACCTCCTTACTTACTTCTTTATTTATTTAGCTTTTTTGGCCTCACATCTGTAACAGCAGCTGCAGAAAAAAGAAAGACACATGAGTAAATGCTGGCATATCAAAAAGAGCAGCCCTTGAAAACAGCCTGGCTAACTGCAGTAAATCACTCCTACCCCTTTAAAATAAAGCAAGTTCTACTACAACTTAGTTATACCACTGAAATAATTTAATATTTGTGTTGAAAAGGAAAATAGGATTCTTTACACATTTTGTACTGGTAGGCATTACAAGTTTGCCTTAACCAGAAGCAATATTTGTGAAACATACTTTTAGAACCACTTTACTCCAAAACAGAATAGGCAACTAATTAGAATCAGTACTTGCCAAATAGAATTGTGAATTTTGTCTAAGATTATTCTTTTTTAACGGACAGTATTTTCAGTATACAGCATGTATTTTGCATTGTACTGAGGAAATTCGACCCAACAGAGTTGACTGCTAACACTGTCAAACCTAATGGCATGGATTGGGCTCTGAAATGGAAGAGGAAAGCACGGTGGCCCTCTAAAAAACACCTAAAAGCCACCTTATCAGCCTTACCTTCCTAACCCTTATAGGCATGGGTGAAGAAGATGAAGAAAGAAATATGATCATGGCTCAAAGTGTCAACAGGTTCTTCCTGGGATTAGGAGTGGATGGATGATGCAGATATTTACCTGTGTTTGCTTTTACAGACCCATTCCTTTGGCCTTTGAAGTCCAAATTCTCCAAAAGACGTAGGTGGTATGCCATGAATACCTTATAGATTGTGCAATTCACTGTGTGTGGCTCATGGGTAACACATTTGCTAGAGACTGAGCATAAGACAAAATTTGTATGCGTGTGGCAATTTCTGACACCACGGCACTGCTTTCCATACTGATTCAGAGGAAAGTCAGAATTTAAACTTCTTTCTTTGTGGTGTGATTTCCCCAGCAGTTCATCTTGACAGTTAAAATCACAGTGAAACATTTTAATGTGTTTTTATCTCCCCCAAAACACATTTGTTCAGCCAGAAAGAATACTTTACAACACAGAGCCCACAGAGTACATGAACAAGAAAAGTAGAGAGGAGGCATTTTTATATTATATATGGGCAGTTTTTGGAATGCACAAAGTTTGTTATTGAGTAGATGATAAACCTGAATCCAACACAAGATATGAGTAGTAGGTCTTACCCACATTTTGGCTTCTCTTATACAATCAAACAGAAGACAGCTATCACGGTTATATTTTGATATTGTACACAATTTGTCAGGTTTTTTATGAAAGGAATATGTTAAAAACATGGAAAAAAATGGAGTTTCACTCTAGTAAAAGTCTTAAACTGAAATTACACTATTCTGAGAATCTGGTTCATTTCCAGTTTTTAAATTTACACAGAATAGGAAAGAACTGCATGAAATTAAACAAACTGAAGCAGAAGTGTTTCTGCTGCTAGTACAAAAAAAAAAAAAAAAAAAAAAAAAAAGATTTAGCTCATTTTCACTGATAATTCCTCACCTGTTTTTGTGCCAACATTAACAAACAGAAAGTCATACTGATTGCAACATGCTACAGTGGAGGGTTGGTATAGCTTAAAATTCTCCCCTAAAAACAAAAATCCTGTTTTGGATTAAACCCAAGATCTGATCCCATGGCTCTAGCAATAGTATTTTGAAAAATCATTTTTCAGCTGCTATGGTAAATGTTTCTAAAAACAGAGGAGAGGTTTACAATCTGTTACAGCAATGAATCAAAATAACTGCTCATTTTCCTTGTGAAGTCTCCAGAGCTTTGGTAAACACCACGCCAGCTCATTTGAGAAAGAAGAATGATTGACAGTGCAATGCAACTCAAAAACTGAACCAAAAAAAAACACACATAGGTTAATTATCTATTATATTAATACTCATTCACTCCTCAGAGTGACTGGAGCTGGGCCTACTTAATGAACAATCTGTTCGAGTCCAGCACAAGTGTACCTTAGAAACCTAGGGCCTGATCCTAAAATCTGTGATGCAAAACATATGCTTGAAGTTAAGCACGTGATTAATATGTTGGAGAACACAAAGAGTTGATCTGTGCTGGACCAAAAAAATGGTGTGAATATTAAAATATCCCTCCAAATTTGTGCAAGTGGATGATCACACTTTGCTGGTCCAACTAGTGTTTCATCTGTTGTTGATAGGAAGCCCGTGGTAGCACTGATCTCATGAGTGACAGTGACATAGCACACAAATCTAATTAACTCCAGCTTATGTATATGGTAAAATATACACAATGCATTCATGCAGATTAATTTGACATGCAAATCTATACATACATATATATATATATATATATATATAACGTATAAAAAGGGAAATGCATATACAAGAAGATGTTGCAGAAATATTTAATTTTTATTCATTTTTAATAATTTATATTATTGAATGTAAAAAAGAAAGATGAATTCTGTGGCTTGTGTTAAAACCTGTTGTTATTAATCCTGATACTGGGAACTTGGAAAGAGTTGTCCTTACTGACCCTTTTGTCATTAAAATACCCTGCTGAAAGTATTGTCAGTAGTGCAGAAAATGCCTTGTCTGACAGATATTTCCTTCTGTGCTTAGTGCAGAAGTATTATCAAGCGAGATAACACCAAATGTGGCAATCAGATCATATGATAGTGATGAAATACTTTGCAATTTAACAGTAAATCAGGGTGATGACAGCTGCATCTAGAGGTGTTCTGTGGGGCTTTTTTCCATTTCTCATTTTATCAGCAGCTTCCAATAAGCTGTAGCCAGCTGCTTTAAAAACTATCTAATAGTTTGTGTTAATTTTCTACAGACCTTCGAATTGTGGTGATACTCCATCAATAGCTCCAAGAAAGACCAAAAGATCTCTGACATTTTTAAGGCCTCCTAATTGATGAAGATATAAATAAGCATCAAAGGGTGGATTGTGACAGGATTTTTAAGTCGTGCTAATAATTTACCAGCTCACATAATAAGCTGAAATTGGAAATTATAAACTGATCTGAATGCCTGGAAGAAGAGGCTGATTTTGATTTCATTTTGTGCAGACCACAGGAATGAATCATGTGAAAGCATGAATGCTAAAGAGGAGGTGGGTAGGGTGAATGAACTATAGTACAGAGAAAATATTTTCTGCAAGTCACTTGAAAATTCAGGGTTTTGCAACTCAAATTTATTCTGGACTGTCATGGTGGATTTGTTGTTCGCTTCTGCTTCAGTCCTATCCCTTACCTGTGACTGATAACTATTACTGACACGAAGCACTCGGGCAAATATTACACTATCAAATTGCAAACACTGTCTCTGTGCTATTAAAAAGAAAGAGACTCAGTGATCCTGTGTGGTCCACAAGAAGATAGACATCTCCATGGATATTGCCTCCTCTCTGGTTTTCAGTTCCTTCACTGAAGCCTTAGTTCATGACTGTGAATATGTGCATTTATAGATGTCTGAATTTGGTGTCTCAGCGGGGTAAAGGCAACGTGCCCAGTTGCCCAGGGTGGTGTCTGTATGATTCCCAGTGTTTATTTTGGACTGCATTTTAGCTGACAAATTAAATTTCATTGATTATTTTATTTTATTTTAATCTTGACAAGTAGCTATCCATTGTCTAATAGGTTTTGTTCTCCTTGCTCCAATTCATGCTCTGTTTCTCCTTTATAAGAAAGATTCTCATTTTACTTTTCTTTTACTTCAGTTTGGCTTATTTGTCAGCTTTCAAATTAAAAAATCAAACAGGGTTAAAGGCTCTTCAAATTTAAAGACAGAATTGTAAAAAATAAAATGAAAACATCCAATGAACCTTTCTTTTTTTGTAATGCCTATAAACCAATGCCACACTTCAGATCATAGGAAAATCCAAAGCTATTATGTAAAACAGGATAAATTCAGCCTTAACTGTTGATCTTCTACAAGAGTTGTAACTTTTGAGCTGAAGTGTCCAGAGATTGAATAAAAACTGAAGGCAGCCAAATGGTAAATACATCCTCTGTTTTTATAGGATTTCAAGGAAAAGATGCCTAAATGAAATTTCCCTGTAATGGGAAATATTCTGTGGCCTGATGCTCTTGGTAAATGTGATAAGAAATATTTAAAATAACTTATGAAACAAGACTGCATTAATACTTAGATACATAGGTCCAGCAATTTGATCTATTATCTGAAAAAGCAAAAAGGTGGCAAGAAAGGGGAGGTTCTTGATGTCCATGGCTTTACCCATGGCTATCCACTGCCTGAAAATGCTGTGTCCCCAGCTTGTTCTTAGCCAAGCAGACTGTCTGTGGCCAGTAGGAAGCGGGCCTGACTGAAGCGTTATTGTGCTGAAGTTATGCCTGTGCTGACAGATATTATCTACACAACAATCCACAAAACAACAGCAGATTTTGTCCAAAATGGTCGGGTTTTTTGGAAGGCAACCTTCATTATGACCCAGCTGCAAAGTAACTCAACATGTGAACATCCATGAACAGGAAAATTCCTCATAAAAATCTGTTCACGTTAACAATGCATTTTATTCTGGAAGGTTGGAGACATCTGGGAGCTGTTTGGAAAGCCTGGGGCTCGGGTGTTTGCACTGTGAGGAACAGCTGACAGCTTTAGGGTGCGCTGGAAGCGGCCGACTGCAAGTCACCTGTCAGCCGCCTCATAAATCCGGGAGAAGCAGATTGTGTGCAAATGGACTGGCATTCTCTATTTTTATGCACAAAAAAATATAGCAGCAGGTGACTTTAATATAAGGCAAGTAATTTGTGCACTTTATGTAGTATAAACTCGTCAGGCAGCCATTTGGTTACTGGCAAAAGTTCTGAGCAAGCCAGTGTTCAGGAGGAAGATTTATGTTGACTTCCTTGATTCCTCAAGATGCAAGTCTTCCTGCTACTAAAACATTCAGAAGGACCATTAGAGATCATACTGGAACTGTATTTCATGTGCCTCACCACTTAGGTTAGGCTGTCAAGTTGAATAGTTTCTAGCCTCACAAACTCTAACTTTCCACTCCCCAAATTTTCCCTTTGCCAAACCATCTTTCTCAAATAGTTGCAGCAGAAAAGCATGGAGAAATCCAATGCAAAGAAAGGTAGCATTTCAGAGCAGAAAATTCTGAGAAATACTTACTTTTTAACAAGAGTTCCAACACTGTTATTCCTTAAGTATGATGTTGTAAATCAGAGGAGAAGAAGGAAGACAAGTTTTATTCATTTGGAGCTTGTGGAATGAAACTACATGAACAATGATTTATCTTAGCATGGAAAACAGTAACTTCCTCAAGACACATTTTCTATTTATTTATTTGTTTGTTTGTTTGTTTGTTTGTTTTGCAGAGTAGGGCTAAGTAAGTTGGTAGGTACTACTGAATGCTATTTCCAGTAGCAACCCAGACAAGCAATATGAAGAAATCAGAAAATAAATCCAGACACCAATCAATCACTTTCCTCTTTCTTTTAAATACAGACACGGTACAAGTCTTTGTGATTACAATCACAAACTGCTGAGAACTGGACTCCTTTTATTTTTGTCACATACTAGCTATAATTTTATGTGAAGAGGTGACCTGGATTTGATCCAGCTAAGCAGATGGAAAATATACAGCCAACTCTAGGGTCCATATAAATTGTTACTTTTACTCTTTCAGAACAAGTCAGAAATGTTCAGTTCCTTTTGAAACATTGCAAGAATCAAATTGAAAATATATCAGACAAAATGTGGAGCGCTCTCTTCTCTTCTCTTCTCTTCTCTTCTCTTCTCTTCTCTTCTCTTC
>JAPSGF010000002.1:11857437-11991292 GCA_035772895.1 Perdix hodgsoniae
AAGAAAGAAAGAAAGAAAGAAAGAAAGAAAGAAAGAAAGAAAGAAAGGAAGGAAGGAAGGAAGGAAGGAAGGAAGGAAGAAAGGAAGAAAGGAAGAAAAGAAAAAGCATGCTTAATTACTGAATTTAGCCCAATTTGCCTACCAGCAGCAAGCCATTGTAAGAACATAAACTCATTGTCTCCAGAGAAGACATTACCAGGGAAGCAGCTGTGATGTTTCAATGAAGCATCTAAAATTAAATCACAAAAAGCTGTCTAATTTCTTATTTTCCCATTCCAGTAAAGCCTGTTTTCTGGTTCAAAAACAAAACATCTTGAATGCCCTCAGCTTTACATGACCTACATTCCATGCATTAAATAGTCTCACCCTGCCCCCCACCAGTGACAGACACCCAAGGACGAGATGTCAATAATATTTTCCCAGAAATAGGGATGATGCATGTCTGAGTCAGGAAAGGAGGAACCAACGGGCATATAAACAATACAGACACAGAAAGGAGAAAATGATGCAAAAGAGAAATTGCCAGAATTTGTTGTCTACATAATTTTACATGCATTCTGGTTTTCAGTGTCTAAGTGTTATTATCTGTTCTTCAAAGATTTGGAAGCAAAGTAATTATTACTTTACCACTTAAAAATATAGTTAAATTAGGCATTTTATTTATCTATTTATGTATTTATTATAATTCTTTACTGTATAAATTGATCTGAGCCATTGTTTTTGATATAAGTACCTCACATATGTGATGATACAATTCTATTTTTTTTTATCTGAGTAGTTATTAATGACTTTTGTTAGCATGACATATGAAGATTTTAACTATAAATTAGGTAAATATTATTAAATCATCTTAGCAGTGGTATTACTGAAGAAGAGGCAAAGAGACTTAAAGATAGGACAGTTTTTAGGACTACTCAGAACAACCTACAGTGTAGTAGATTGACATCAATGAAATCCTTTGTAAGTGTCTCAGCCTACTTTTCTGTCTTGATCCATGTGATTAAGATCTCAATTTGGAATATTTGTCTTTCTTAGTAGTATGTGATAGTATGAGATTAAAGATTATGATTCAAACACAGTTTTCAGACTGTTGTTTTATAGATGAGCCCAGATAATGGCTTTAGAGGAGGAAAGAAACAGGAAGAATAAAGGTGCTTTAGCTAAGTATTTTCCATTTGGAGAGTATGCTCAGATCTCACTCTGGGATGATAAGTTCCATTCAGTGATAAACTGACAATCTTTTTTGGTTAGATTGACTCATGGTTGCACAGTTGTAGAATCTGGATTCTTAGAGGCTTCCAAGACAAATTTGGAGAAGGCTAGGGGCAACTTGATCCAGCATGGATGCCACCTTTCTTTCAGTGGGAAGATGGAGAAGATTACTTCAAAGGTCCTTTACGATCAACATTTCTATGATTCTAGAATAACTAATGTTGTTGTGAGGAGCTGAAATAGAAATTTCATTTCTTGTGATGAGGAATTTGTAACACTTAGGAGTGTAACTGGAAAATGTGGATGGATCTAGTATAATAATATTTGTATCTGTAGTCTCATTTATGTTAAGGATAATCTACAGTAAATTGAGCTAGTTTAGCCAGTTCAGTGTTGAGCAAATCAGTTGCACAGGCTTCAGTGGAATATGCTGGATGGTGTCAGCAGGCGGATGGAAAAGTGTTTAATCAGAACTGCAAAGCAGGCAATGCTCCAGCCAGTGTTATGCTGTGACTGCTGTAGAGGGCCTTTATGCCTCCCATTCTGTGTCCAAAAGATGGGTATTTAGACTGTGTAATATGTTTTGTAAATATTCTGGTTGTCACAATTGATGGTAAGTCTTTGAGCTATGAAGTTTTCAGATAGGGTTTACTATGAAGACTTTGGTACCTATAGACACTGCATTCTTAGTTCACTGATGCTATGAGTACAAATAAATATATATGAAGTACATAGGCTCCCTTTGAATAGCAAGGGGGAAATTAAACAAGTTGGAAAATACATAACGTGTGTCAGGTGGAAAGAAGATTGATGTTAACCAAGTGAAAAAACTAAGAATGGAGTTTTTATATGTCCCCGTCCAGAGCACAGGCCCTGGATAGAAGCCCACAGAATGGTGTATCCATTCATTTTAGAGCCTAGTGTCTTCTGTGGCTAGACAATTACATCTGTTTTTTTTTTGAAAGAATAAGACTCTTGCTTTTCTTTTATAAGGAGTCACGAAGATGAAAGTGGTGCTCTTTTTCTATACAATAATATGCTTTAAGGACTTACCGGGAAAATGAGAGACTACTGGTCCAGATAGGCACTGAATGTAAGGTATTTAACCGTATTGTTCATAAATGATCTTTGCTGTGGGGAGCTGGATCTTTCCCTTTCCTTTTCCACTGTGCCAGAAGGAATCCATAGTCCAGAAGGGAACAAAGAGAGAGAGGTACACAGCTTGCATTCAGTGCGGAGGTGGGGAACCTTTCAGTATAGGTAAAATTTGCACTAAAAGTTCTTTGAAGAGAGTAAGAGAAGATAACTTCTACAAAATGCACAATGAGTAATCTGTCCTTTTTTTTAGGATTAGGATTTTCTTATAATTAGAAATCTCTCAGAATTAGCTGCAGGAATTATTTGTTTCTGTATCCCAGATGGTCACTGAGCAGCATGATGCCTCAGTTTTGACATTTCTGAATGTTTGAAAACTGGTCAGGTGAACCAAGTGGTGCTCTGATAGCAGGCACCAGCTAAACTAGTGCTTTTGAGCTTTTAGAGGCTTTTTGGCATTGCATCCTTTGTTCCCTCCAAATCCTCATTTTGTGTGCTTTGGCACTAAAGGATATGGTCTAAGTGATGGCATTCAGCAGGTCAGGTTGATGGTTGGACTTGGTGATCCTGAAGGTGTTTTCCAACCTAGATGATTCTATGATTCTGTGATTCTATAAGTTCTTCCCTGGCTGTAGCTCTAAATAGTTTGCTTAAATCTACACTGTTTAAATGAAAGATTGAATCCATATCACCTTAGCCTAGTCTACAGCCTTATTACAAAGGCATTGCTACTCAAACACATAGTACTACTTTAATAATCAGCCTGCAGGCTCTCAGGCTTGTGGGTGATTTCCTCCTCTCATAACTGTTCTCAGATTTCCACCATTTCAGGAAAGCGCAAAGGCTTCCCTATGAAAATCCCAAACCAATGGTGCTCAATCAGAGAGCCATCAAGACGCTGAAACCTTTCTATTGAGCCTTAGTGTATGAAGCTTTGGAGAAAGTAAAGACAAAATATAAGCTGTTTTACTCAAGCCTTTCTCCTATAAGCTAGAGGAAAAATTAACCTACACAGAGCTGAGTTTTCTGTGTTTAATGCTGAATGAAAGGGAAAGCTTTGCTAGCACCTGAGAGCAACAAAATAAGAACGTGCAAGCTGAGAGGCACAGCCAAATGGTGGGAATAACAGCAATTGACTCCTCTTAGGCTCAGCTGTAGAAGAAAAACAACCTCAGTTTATTTCAAAAACCTCAGATTTTGTTGCTGTTGTTGTTTGTTATGTTTGTTAAAGTAAAAAAAGTGATCAAATCAAGTGATTTGTCATTCTTTGCTTTGATGCTTTGTACACAAATAAATAACTAAATACTGAACTGAACTCTGGGTAGTATAAAATTATAAGTTCCTTATACCAGAGATACAGGTGGGAAAAGCTGATGTGATGAAAAAATATTTCACAATGGACAATTCATATTTTAGGAAAAGGACTTGGGAACGTTAATCAAAAGGCAACTGAACGTGAGCCAGCACTGTGCTGAGGTGGCCAAGAAGGTCAACAAAATACTTGTATGACTTGTACCAGACATAGTGCAGTCAACAGGACCAGGGAGGAGATTGTCACTCTGTACTTGGCATTGGTGAGGCAGTACCTCGAGTACTGTGTTCACTTTTGGGCCCCTCACTGCAATAAAGATATTGAGGCCCTGGAATGTGTCCAGAGAAGGGCAACAAATCACTTTTTATAACTCCCTGAAAGGAGGCTGTGGAGACGTGAGGGTTGGCCTCTTCACCTGGGTAACCAGCAATAAGACTAGAGGGAATGGCTTCAAGTTGCACCAGGGGAGATACAGGTTGGATTTTAGGAAAAAAATATCTAAAGGAGTGATAATGCATTGGAACAGGCTGCCAGGAAGGTGGTGGAGTCACTGTCCCTGGAGGTGTTCAAGGAAAAAAGGCACTGACGAACATGGTTTAGTGGCCATGGTGGAGACAGTCTGACAGTTGGACTAGATGATCTTAGTGGTCTTTTCCAAACTTGACGGTTCTATGATATGTGTAGATACACCTAGAATATGTTAATATGCTTCTGATAAATATATAGACCAAAATCAGGCACTCAAATCCTAGAATATTATTCTTTACACACAAACATTTTTCTTCTACTGATATGCAGTTTTTCCATAAGTCCATTACACCATTATGTAACCAAATGATTTAACTAAGGTCTAATATTTTGCCTCTTCTTCTGAGTTTCAGGCTGTGTACTATTATTTTTTATTCATTATGCTTAAGGTCATGTCCTAGCTGGAGGTTACTGTTATGAATGACATGAATGGATTGTATGAGGATTCTTTGCCTAGTTTAGTACAAAATCAATCATGTCTGAGCAGCTTTCAGCAGGAAAAATTTGAAATAATGTGGAAGAGACATTTTTTGACACTTTGTATAGTGGTGATCCAACTGTGATGACAAATAAAACCACAAGAGAAACAACAATCAACTTTTTGGCAGAGTGGGCAGTGCCATCTTGAACTACCTTAACTGCTTTTGGCCAGGCCTGCTTTTCTACATCTTTTCTTGTAAAAGAAATACAGATATTTCTTTGTATGTCATTGCTGAACTCAGCAGGGTGCTGTCAAGTGGCTTAATAATTTATACCAGAGGTAAATTGACATCATCCATAGAGACAAACTGCAGAAGATGAAAATACACATAGATTACCAATGAGTTTCACAGCTACTATCTGGCAACAGAGAAGGATGAGACTTGGGAAGCTGGGTGACCATTGCAAGCTAAAAGAAATGCATTATGACCCCTTGCTTCTCACTTTGTTTCTCGCTTTCTCCAACATGTTCCTATGACTGCATTAATTCTCCTGGGCTTCTTATTTTATGGAATTCAGAAGGTCTTGATTCTCATTCTCCAGCAAAGATTTCAAACTTTGTTCAAGCATTTTCAGTTTCATTCCCTTCCCTGGGCTGTTTGTCTCCTCTTCCAGTCACTGCAGACAATTTCTCCTTTGTTTCTTCACATTCAAGTTCATATTCCTCCTCACCTGTATCATCTGTTTTTTTTTTTTCCCTAGTGAAATGCCTGTGCTCCAAAAACAAAAGGGGAAATTTGGAGAAGACAGGAACCTGTTTCTTGTTCTGAAAGTCCAACATTATGAGAAAATTAAGAGGACAGTTGTTGCTATTTAGCTTTTAAAAGTGAAGCTGAGCCTATTTAAGCTGTGATTTCAAAGAAATTCGTATCTTGTAAAACTTTGTCTAGATTTGGTGGAACACAGTGAAAACATTCTCTGTAAGAAGGCCTTCTTTTCACCTTGTCTCTAATACATATTGTACTCCAGGTTTGCAAGCTGTCTGAGAAAATGTCAGTATACTTTTAAAATCACAAAGAATATTTTATTTTCCCGATTTTATTCTTGGAAAAAGCTGAACAGTTACACAATTTTGGCTGATACTTTCCAGTTAAATTCAGCCTAAGGCTAAATTTTCCATGCAACGTGTAAAATTTCAGCACAAATTGTTCAGGTCTGGCAATGCTATCAGCTGCTGAATAAAGAGTCTTATAAGTGGAAGTGTTAGGAAAGTTTAATAGTAGGCAATGATACCAACTCCACCTATAATATATCTTAAATCTACTATTAGGTCTATAAATTAGATCATGGTAAAAGTAATATTAAAACAATAACAAACATTTTATATAGAGTCTGAAATGCTATAAAGTTTTTTATACATAAGCCGATATATAAATTTAGATTCTGATCTGATTCGCCTAAGAAGAGGCGGAAGTCAAAGCATTTCACTTTTGGTCTCTCTGATTCCCACAGCAGCCTGTTGGCTAAGCTTCATTACCTTGATCTTCTAAACAAAATTTCCATGGGAGTTCCTGCACTCTGCAGTTCATGCCCTGAAATCTCTGCTTAGCCATTATGTGGACCAACTCCCACTGAAGTCAAGCTTCCCTGAGAGAGTGTTGAGCAACAGATGAATAAGAACTTCTGTATGTAGAAACATTTTTGCTGTAACTCTAGCCTTGTGCTATAATTTCTTTGATGTTTTATATGATAAGGGAAATCAGGATGAGGGTGTGCATGTGGGGGTTGGAGCAAGAGAATGGTGTAATAAGTAACATCTAACAGACCTAATTTTTTTATCAGTTGCTTCAAAGCAGCTGTTAAAGGGATGAAAAAAGGAGAACAGTTTTCTTCAGACAAATAGGTCCACCAGTTTTTCCCAAAATGTGTGGACAGCTTGGACAAGCAAAGGGAAAATGGAAAAAAAAAAATTAGGGATCAGGCCATGATTTTGTTCATAGACAGAGCTGGTAGATAAACCAACAACGTAATAATGGGACTCTGTCTTTCTCCCTCTTTCTCAGAGAGATTGGTCAAAGATAAATAAATGTCCTGAAATTGGCATACTGAAACCTCTCTTAGCTGCCACAACTTTCTCATCATACTTCAAAATCAACCAGAAAACTAAGACACCCTCCTGTCTCTCATTGCCCCAGGCCTCAAGTAGCCAAATCATGTTTCTTCTAACAAGTTCAATTAATCCCAGGTCCTGGTTTCACTTGAGATGCTGTTAATTGCACACATCAATGTTTTGGTAATTGCTGAGTGATGGAAGCCCATCCAAGGCCAGACTGTTCAGTGGGGAAGAACCATTGCCTTTATGATGTAGCAGCAGGGGTTGTAATGGAGCCAGGATAACTGGCCTGAATTAGGCAGGAGATTATTCCCTACCAGGTGACAGCATGTGGAAGACCATAAAGGGGTGGGGAGTTGCTTGGGCAGTAATTAGGTGTTAGCTGCTGGATTGTGAAGGCTTAGGTGGTGAGGGGTTGTATTGCTGGTAGGACATCAATCAGTGAGCTATTATTTTGTTAGATGAATATTAGTCAGCAAGTGATAACTGCACTGTGGATAATTTCTGCCACTGGGCTTACACTTTCCAGGAGGGGTGATGTGTTGCTAGTTTCTCCTGCTGCAGGGTTATGGCCTTTCCTTGCTCAGGTTTAGAGTTCTTGCACTCTGTTATGTATCAGTTAGATTTTTCAATACCCTCCACTTCTCAAAGAAGATGGAAATAAACAAAGCAGAGATGGATTTTCAGGATAAAGTTTAACCACCTGTCTTACTGATTATTAAAGAGTAATAAAAAATAATAAAAGTAAAAAAGGCGTAGTGGGGTGGAGTAACTTTAATATCTTAGGACCCTTGAGAGTAATTGTTTTTGTAAAAGAATCCTTTGAAAAAGAGGAAGATTTAGTCCTTAGAGCACAACAAATCTGTACTGAATAAATCAAGCATAAGCATTATAAACTAAATCACCGTCAGAATACCAACTTTCCTGAAGGCATTTAGAAGACAAATACCAGTATAAATGAACTATATTTTTAATAACATGGACTAATGTTTGGACTAATGGACTAATCTTTACAAGGAGAGTGGTTAGGCCCTGGAATAGGCTGCCCAGGAAGGTTGTGGATGCCCCGTCCTTGGAGGTGTTCAAGGCCAGGTTGGACAGGGTCCTGGGCAACCTGATCTAAATGTGTATGTTTGGTGGCCCTGCCAGGCAGGGGGGCTGGAACTGTATGATCCTTGAGGTCCCTCCCAGCCCGGGTGATTCTGTGATTCTGTGATTCTGTAATGAACCTTAGGATTGTGATTTCTTGAGAGAAATTTATAAAAGCAATTTTATGGTTGCTCCTTGGCATAGTAGTAAAGTAGGAAGTCTCTACTGATGTACACAAAAGGCGTATGAGTATTCCTGAATGCTAGAATAATGTCTTCAACCTGTCAGGCCTATTTCCCCTATTCTTGCTGTTCTGGGAATGATGGTTCTTAATGCTGGTTAGGCTTTGTGTTCTTCTCAAACTGACATCTCAGGTAAAACAGAGTGGCAGGATTAATATACAATAGGAATTCAGAATATGTGCTGAATCTGGACTCTATAACAGCATGGCAAGGAGTCTTACTTTAGAAATGAATTAAAAATGACTTGGATGACTATACTTTCAAGTAGGTTGGCAAGCAGACAACTGACCATAAATCAAGGTTAATGATAATGGCAATGTACCAATTTGGAAGGGGAGATGAACATAAGGAGTATTGTAAAAATTGGTGCTAGGCCCAGCTTTACTAAAAGCCATTATTTATTGTGTTAGTGGAAACTGAAGAAAGCTGAAGTCAAAGCACTTGCCAAAATCTGAGGAAGATGGAGAAGTCATCTTGCCTATATCCAGCTATCTGAGCACTGCTTCCTTAGAATATGAAAATATTTTAAATTCTCCTGATAAAAATGGAGAGTAACTCAAACAAGAAGTGACCAGGCTAAGAGCAAGGATGTACTGTCTGGAAGCAACTT
This sequence comes from Perdix hodgsoniae, assembly GCA_035772895.1. NCBI lineage: Eukaryota > Metazoa > Chordata > Aves > Galliformes > Phasianidae > Perdix > Perdix hodgsoniae. The sequence continues at coordinate 11,866,059 of JAPSGF010000002.1, forward strand.
TGTATAGACTTACAGAAACCACATCCAAATGTAGTACTTTGATAACTGAAGTGCTTCCAGAACAAATAAATAAGATTAAAATTGGTAAAGGGTTAAATTAAATTTCCCATTTGATTTGCTTTGCACTATGACATTCAGCTGGAGAAAAATGTTTTGAAATTTCAGCTTTAATAATGAAGTTTTAACAAGGATCAAAATGTGGAAATGAATTTTTAACAATAAATACATCCAGTGTCAAATGTACTAGGATTTCATATATAAAAATCAGAAAGGTATTAAATTTCAAAAATAATTTAAAAAAAAGGTTGAATTTGAAGAGCAACAGTATTGAGTGGGAAGTCAAATGTTTAGGTCAACAAATCATATTGAAAGCGTTAGAATAATTAAGTTTGGCAGTATGGTGACAAAGAGGGAATAGAAAACCCACTAGATATTTATTTAAAGATGAAAACAGTGTGGGGAGTGATAGCCCAACAGACATGAGTAAGGAGGATGAACTCAGCATAAATATGAGCTGAGTATTAAAAGAATTGCTTAACAATAAACCTCTTTGGCTGAAATATTTTGCAAGAGATAGAAAGTTCAGTAAAATCAGGCTTTTTTACTTATCTGTTTAGTTTCATTATTTTCAACCAGTTTTATAAAAAAATGAGAGCACACTACGGAGTGTGTCCTTTTCCTGCGCCTGTGGCATGGGCAAATTAACAATTAAATTAAACATGAATGTGGCCCTCTAAAGATGAAACAAAGAGTATGTGCTTAAGAATGGTACTGCAGTAAATTTTGATTGCACTTGGGCTTGCCCAAGGAAAAATGAAAGACAGAAGGCATAATGAAATGAACACGCTAATCTAGTGGTTGAGTACCTTCCCTAAAAGATGGGAAGACATTTCCAATTTTACTGCATTTGAGGACTGTGCATCCTATTTCTACAATATCCATAGCAACTAGACAAGATACCTAAACAGCTTACAGTTAGAAGTGGAACCAATGTCCAGCGTTGCAAAGGAATTCTTTAAACTTAAAAAAATAACAATATTCAGTTGGCCTAGTGATTCTTTTATAACTCCAGGGAAAGTTAGCTGGCTGGAGTGGTGTATGAAGTCATTCTCCAGCAGTTCAATGTTTAGATCCCATTCCTTGGACATGTGTATTTGATATTCTTTAGGCTAAGAAAACAATTAGAAGTAGGTGTTTCATAGTTTGTGTAAGTGCTCTGTCCACTGCATTAGTGGAGGACAAACCAACCTTAGAACTGCCAAAACCTGTACTGGCATTTCAATGAAGAAACTTGTTCCGTAGATGTGCTGTAAAAATCATTAATATATAAGAGAGATGTATATGTGTTGTCTTCTGGGGTAACAGATGTGTTGGACTTTTCTGCATTGTCAGTGCTGGAGAATATATGGGGTGTACTGACCAGGTTTATAAGGTACTGATGCAAATGAAGACACCAAATGGCCATCATTTTGGAGTTAGGCACCTAAATGCAACCTGTGTCCCACATCTGACTTTTTATCACTCTTTCTGAAAAGCATAATGTGCTGACATCTGCATCGGCCTCAAAATTCACTGTAGAGGATGATTCCACAGTCAATAAAAGGTCCAGAGCTGGCTTTCAGGAAGCGGGGGTGGAGAGTTTATATCTCTGAAGGCTACCTATCTACATCAACTTTGTTATTAATCTTGAAAGCTTTTTATTTGTCTGGAAACAATTCGCTTTGAATAAATGGAGGAGTTTGGGACCATATTTTCACCTATACCAAAACCAATTCCCTGCACTGTGGGGTAGTCCATTAAGAAACACAGAATTCCTGTTCATAGTTTAAGATAAAATAAAAAGACTTCTGCTTTTTGTAGTTCTGATACAATTTTTATTGACTGTACATAGGAGACTATGTAACTTTTGCTGTAAAAATCTGCATGCCGTGAATTGCATCAATGTTAGAGATAAAAAGAAAAGGATAAAGTCTGAAAAGGTACTTAAATCCCAAACATAGATTCTTGGAGCTTCTCCATATCTTTCACAGAAACTGGATTCCCGTCAGTGCAGATTTTTAGATGTCTACATTTCTAGAGTTGGAAATATGGATTTATTTCAAAATCCTGATAGCTGATCAGCATTTGAGTTCTCTAAGGGCCCTCAGGCTGCAACAGTTCTCTAAGTCTCTCATGAGGTCCCTGTCCCATGTTTCCTCCTGATCTGAACATGTTCCAACTCTGTGCAGAGCAAATCATAAGAGGTGAAATCTCTTTTAAATCCTTGACAGAGTACTCCAGGGATGAAAATCCTTCCTCTGCTTAGCCAACTCAGTTATCCTTGTTTATACATACCTGTTCTCACAGAGGTCATTGAAGCCTTTCCCATCTGCAGCTCCCCTCAATCTTTTGTGAATACTTTCTTTCAAAGAGCAAGTGCATGTCAAAGTGCAAGTTGGATCATCAGAAGGGATTCAAACCATTGGACTTCTACTGGGTTTTGTGATGGAGTACCGTACGGTGCATAGCTATTAAAAAAATCACTCGACTGAGGAGCAAAGCTGTGGAAAAATTGTCTTATTACCTGATGCCTATGTGTAAACAATACTTAACTATCTTATCTATCTAGATGAGTGCCTTGATGGTGTTGATATTTGTCAGTGAGAGGCATCTTCATCTTCATTTAAGGGGCTTTGTGAGAAGAGTAATGGGCCTACCTGGGCCAATTCCAGCCAAAAATTATTCTTATGGTGATCAAACCTTTACATGGCAATGTAGTAATTAGTGTACAGGCCAGTGTTGGAGCTGAAAACAGAAGATTTGATCTAGATTCTCTAAAGTTTGGGAAGTTTCAAGTCCATGCATCCCTAACAAATAGTCATATAGATGTCCTATGTGTTAGTTTTATATTTCTGTTGCCCTCTTTTTTTTGACATCTTAATAAAAAAATATAAAACATAAAAAGAAGCTTTATTACTTATACTTTATTACTAATTGCTTATACTTTATTACTAATTAATAACTAATACCTTATTACTAATTAATTACGTTATACATTTTATATGCAGCCTGAGACAATTTCTCTTCACTCAATATGTCAGACAAATCCAAAGGTTGGATGCCTACAGGGGTTGTGCTAGAATGAGAATGTGCTAAGTTAAGGCACTTATGCAATAGTGATGTGGAAAAAAAAACAAACCTGGTTCTTTAAACAGGCATGAGTAGTCCATGGCTCTCAATGTCCTAGGGACTTGATGTCATAGGGACTACCTATGTCATAGGTCAACTTGGGATGGATGTTTATAAAGCACTTACATAGGCTCATATAGCCCATCACAGCCTCAAATTCCTGCAGGCAGCCATCCCGCTGTCTGCAGGGTGTGTTAAAGTGAGTCTGAAGAAGTGGGAATTGGAACAGCATTCTTTGGGTGGGTGGGTCTGCTTGTCACCAACTTTTGGCAAGGTATATGCTGTTTCTGGCCTGTGCCTGCCTTCGAGTTTGGATTTTTAGACCATGTGTTCTTGTCTTGGATCTTCAGATATCTCTGGTGTTTGATGTCATTACTGATGATAAAAATGTCTCTCCCTTTTTTTTCTATTAAAGACCTGCTGTCTTAGTCTGTCTAGCTCAAAACACATATTTGCTTTTCTGAATGGTCCCTAGAATGTACCTGGAAGTTTTTAAAGTGAAAAAACATTTGCCTCTCTTTAAGTCATGCCACTCTACTCTTTGCAAAATGTAATTTCCAGCTAATGCTTGAACCTTCAGACCTCCTGAAATAAAATGCTGAGAAAGATTTACGAGTCACCAAGGCTTGAGTTAATGTGCTGATAGCTATGGAATTTCAGATGTTCAAATAGAAGTACTCACAGCTGCAGCAGAAATTTTCTAAGATGCCAAAAAATCCTAGAAAATAACCTTCCTAACAAAAGCAAATGAAGGTTTGAACATTATGCTCACGCTTTATTGTTTAGTAATTTAAGCAGATCTTATAATCAGCAGAAAAGTGATTTCAGAGTCATCTTAATATGCAAAGATATTTCTGAGGATGGAGAAAACAAGGGAGGGTGAGATGGGCCTTTCTGCCTGCTCTGCTCGGGGAAATCTCCTGACCATGCACACCTGCTTGCACCTGCCCTATAGAACAGCTGCCAACACATCCAAAGGTCTCTGGGAAGTCTCTTGCTGGCTTCCATTTGATCAAGACTTTCCTCAGCTTCTAAGCACAACAAATGTAGCGAAACAAACCAGATCCTCTCTTGAATATCTGTTTGAAATATCCCATTACTTTAAAAGATTTTTTTACTCTAGGCCAGGACTGCGGCATCAATTTACTGTTAAAAATAATGGAAGATTTGGTACAATGAAAAGCTGAATTATGAATGTGTCACATGCCAAATCCAACTTCTTTTTGTTCATGTAATGTTATTTCAAGGCATTAAATGGATCATACCATACACTTTAAATGCTTTTATATGTTTCATCCTTGAAATAAGAAGAGGGATTAAAATTTACTTGAGTACCCACCAAAGGAAACAGGCAATGCTTATAATCACGAGACTGGGGTTGCTTAAGAATGTTGTTGTTTTTCCAGTGTATATATGCCGGCATAATGCTGGTTTGGAGAGAGATAAAAATGCATGTTAATAACAAGGCATTTTTTTTTTTGCTGGTGTAATTCTTTCTCTGGACAAAATCATCTATACAAGTGTAAATGTATACATATAAGCACAGCTATGTTTATACCATTGCCAGGCTCAGCTGAAGATGGATAGTGCTTCATCTAGGCAAGTGTAAGTCTTTCATCTCTTCAGAGAGCACAAAAATGACACCCACCTAATACCTTAATGTTCAGAGATCTGAACATTTTTTGTGAATAAATTATAAATCATGTTTTTCTTCCCTACATTTGGAGAACAATCCTTAACTGAACATGTTTCAAGAGATGATTTTCTTCCAAAAGAGGCATTGGAAACACTCAATTTTTGTGCAGTGCTTTCAAAGGCAAGTTATGGCAAGTGTGCCAAGTGTTTGATGTTGGTAGTCTGACACTAGCACTTACAGATGTGTTTGTGATCTGATTTTGGATAAAACAAGCATAGCTTTGATGAATCTTTTATGCTTTAGTTCTTTAGGGAAAAGACAACAATGAACCTCAGTCAATAAAACTCTGTTCTATTTCATTTGAAGTCAGATGGCCAGCTGAAGGATAATGAATGTCAAGGACATTAAGTTGAAAAAGGAAACACGTGGATGTGAACTGGATCTTGCAGAACTGTAGGTCAGTACTATCCTGTGAAAGCATAGCTTTCACCCAGCAGTGCTTCTACACTAATACATGGCATTAGAGAAGGGCCAGAAGCAACAAGATAATGAGTGTAAAGAGAATCAGTGAAGAAATATGGCTCAAAGACACCTCTAAAGAATCCATAATGACTGGACTTCGTTGCCTCTCTGTCCATGCATTATTTGCAACTCAGACAACCACCTAATAGCTAAGGGAAGTTGGGCAAAACTACATCTATGGGTGAAGAAAAACATCTTATAAAATAATGGGAATTATACTGCTAATGCCTCAAGTGACCTTACTTTTGTTCTCAAAAGTGAATACATTAGACATAAACCAAATTAATTTCTTTTTAAATCGTGAATCCTTGAAGGAGAAAAAGCAGCAGCAGGTGTCAGATTTTCAAGGTCACTCAAAGTTCATTGAGATCTATGGATGCTTCTCTGCTCTTTTTGCTTCAGCTTCTTAATAACTGCATGCACAATGCCTGTGCTTCCATGGTTCATTATATTGTTCAGTTTTCAACCCAAGATGGAATGAATGTGAGATATCAGTTTGAGGAAAGTAAAAATCCTTGGAGAAACGGCTTTGGGACAACATGTTACAAAATGTGGTTGTATATTTTCAGGCCTTCATAATTCAGTCAGTCAGTACGTGTCATTCCGAGAAGCAGCAGTTTAGTTAGGATGATTTCCAGTCTTCTGTATGTTTTCAGGAATTTGCTGCACCACATGAAAAATCAGTCTGTCATACGAATAGAAGGAGTTTACTAGACATCATTGGGTGTGTGGACTTGGATAAGCTCTACAAAACAAATATCTTCCAAGGGATCAGCGACATCAGATGCTATTTGAACATTGATAAAACAAATGTGATGGTTGTAAGCAGTTCAGAACAGACCACAGTAAATTTTATATTTTGCAAAACAAATATCTTTGCAAGTGCAGATTCAGCATTCAGTTAAAGTCTGTGGTCACAATAAAGTTGTCAGTATTGTTTTTCTTTGTTTCTCTTTTTCCCTCCATGTTTGTTTCCTTTATTAAAAAGATATTTCATATTCCTGAAAGACTCTTTTCATTCTCTGGCTATTTTTGACATGTGCCGCTGCAAATATATTGCTACGCTGATCTCTTAATTTTCAAATTGTTTTTAAAATAATTCTATATTTAAATACTGACTAGAATAGGAGAATCACATGATGAAGGTTGAAAGGAACCTCTGAGTCCCTCTGACTCATCCCTTGCTCCAGCAGGGCAACCCAGTGCAAGATGCCCAGGCCCATGCCCAGACAGCTTTTGAAGGTCTCCAAGGAGGAGATTCCACAATCTCTGAACAGCCTCTGCCAGTGCTCCATCTCCCAAACAGTAAAGCCTTTCCTGATGTTCAAAAGAAACCTCCTGTACTCTACTTTGTGCTTTGCCTCTTAACCTATCACAGTGCACAACTGAAGAGAGCCTGGGTCCATACTCTTTTCGCCTTGTCTTTATATGTTCATGGACATTGATGAGATCTCCTCAAACCTCCTTTTCTGCAGGCTGAATGATTCCAGCCTCTCCTCATAGCAGATGTACTCCAGTCCCTTCATCATCTTGGTTACCTTATGTTGGACCTTCTCCATTATATCCATGCCCCTCAAGTACTGGGGGCCCAGCACTCCAGATGGGTGCTTCCAGCATGTCCTGGTGCCTGGGGTTGTTGCCCCTTGGGCACAGGACTCTGTACTTCTGGTTGAACTTCATGAAGTTCTTGTCAGTCCACTTCCCCAGCCTGTGATATCCAACATATGTTGGATAGCAACATAGCCCTCTGGTGGATTGGTTATTGCTACCCAATTGCATACTATCTGAAATATTGATGACGTCTTTGTTAATGTGTCCTGTTTGTGACATACTGGTATACAGAGCTTTATTGTTCAATCATTCATTTTGTTTGAGGTAGAAACTGTTTGATGTGTTGCTATTTCAACCCAATGCTACTTTCCAAAATGCTTCTAATTGAATTGGTTTGCCTTCGGATTTAAATAATTCTTCCCCAAGATACACTAGTGATCATTTTGTATTGTAAGTCTCATACTATTCTTACTTACTTGAAGAAACTGTTGTTACTTTCGTATAAACTTTAAGACATTAGCATTTATCTTCTACCTCCCAGTCAGCTTGTATATACATGCTCCAGTATAGTTAAGTAGTTTAATATTTAGGACTGAGTTTGGATATACAATAATGTTGTGTCTGTTCCTGTTTGCAGCTCCAACAGGAGATTTAAGCCATATTTAATGGTGTAGCTAAATTAAGACTGAAATTCAAACTTAATGAATTTATTAAACTTTGTCAGGGCTGGAGATGACACATACTGGTCTTGCAGACACAGAATGAGGCTCGTGAGAGGTGAAGCACATTTATTACCACATATAGGCACTGTGAACCACTGAGCATCAGAGCCCTCACACAGACTTTTCTGAGAGCCTCACTGGAGGACAAGGGATGTGTTCTCACCCCACTAGGATACATCACCTGGACTGCCATACTCAGCATACAGGGTTAAACTCAGTCTTTCAAAGACACAGCTTCAGAGTTGACCTTTCAACCATATCTGGAGGTAAAGAAAGTTGAACCAATGGTAACCTTTCAGGTCCTATCCTAATGACCACTGAGATAGGAAACAAGACAAGTGAACTGGTTTTCTCTCTTTTTTTTTTTTTCTCCTTATATTTTTTAGGGTTTCCAAATTTACCTGCTACCTAAGAGGGCTTCTTGTCGGACTTTGCCTCTGGGCTGGTGTGAAGAGGAAAGCATGAATGTGCATTTGGAAGCATTTATAGAGAAAAGCTGAACTAACAGCAAAACTTAGCTGTTGCCAGGATTTTCAGTAGCTAAACAAGAGTTTTGTAGATCTCACCTAGGAATTTATTTTATTACTTAATTATATCTGACTTTATTTGGAGCTATCCTTTAACTTTTCCACCTATCTTTTGCTCAGTACTGGGGATATATAACTCCCTTTTTTTACCTTCAAGAGAGGTTTTGATATCTATTACCTCATCCCTTCCATATTCCTGCCAATGGATGATTGTTCCTGGGAGTACTTAGGATTTTGTGTGGTCCAGATTGGAAAGACCTCGGACACAGGAATCCCATTTCATTCTAGCAGTAGAAATGGTATTCCAGTTTAAATTTTCCTAATTTCATCCTATGAGAGCTCATCTAATTACACCAGCCAAGTGAGCCAAACCTAGTCTGGCCACATTTGGAATGGCTAAGTTCAAGTTTGATGAGTCTAATTTCCCTTGAACTTGGAAAAGCCTCATGCACGTGGCTGAGTGGTAAAGCTAAAACACTCTAGTAGTGTTGAATTGGGTTTCTGAGGCCCAAACACCTTCACATCTTGGCATAAATCTGAGTGAAAGCTCACAGCTTGGGTCCGTATCTCCATCATCTAGCCAAACTTTCCATCAGTTTAATTACTCTCTATACCAGCTGCTAAGAAATTTATTTTTGTACTTACAAAACTGAAATGCATTTTTAGCAAGTAGAAAAACTGTTCTATCCATTGCAGCTACTGCTATTTACCACCAAGAGGACTGAATTTTATTTCTTTTTCCACTCCTTGTTTCGCTTCTTGAGTACAGGTAAATTTGAAATCCTCTGTGGCATACAGCAGGCTACATGCACCATATGCCAAGCATTTTGGAAAGACGTTTAGGTTTATGATAGGATGGAAACACTTTTATTTCAAATGTGCAGTTAGGGAATAGCAAGTGTTTCATGAAAATCTGAATAGTTGGGATAAAGATTGCAACAGACTAATACACCTTTAATGTTCAGGCCTGTTATGTAAATTAAATGTCTCTCATTCAAGGTGTGACCCTCTTGATTCTTCCCTTCACAGCCACAGATCACCATATAAGTCAGGTGTCAGTTGAGAAAAACTACTTCTGCTCTACGAAGGAGCCCTTTTCTTCCCCTCTCCCCAAAAGCTGGGAAGAGTTGCTCAAGTTGTGACAGGTACCTTTGTAGGATGAATTGTTTGATGGAAATCAGCCCATGCTTGGATTTCTTTGAGAGAAATCTCTTGAATAGCAACTGTGTAGGTCCTGTAAAAACACCAGCCGGAATCATTAGCTTGCTGTCCTTAGCCATTCCCTTATCTCTGAGCAAACTAAAACTAGAGATAAATTATGGGGCTTCAAGTAACTATGTAGAGTGCAGCATTTGAGATGGCGGTGTGTATTCAACAAGAAATGGTTTATAATTGAAAAAGAAAGAGTAGGAGCTAAATATAGACTGTTGGGAATTTGGAATTGGCAGTTTCACTGTGGTATTTATACTCATTTCCTTATTTGAACCAATATGAAGTGTTGTGTGGGGTTGTTTTTTTTAATTTTCAAACTCCAAGCATTTTAGTGATCCAATACATTTGGTACACATCAGCATGGACAATCTGATAATTATGATTAAAAATCTAAAAACAGACTTTGCCCCCTGGACAAAGCACTTGTGAGAAAGAAATCAAACTGGGTGTTTGTGAAATGCTGGCAGAAGGAACCACACAGTTTCGCCAATTTATTGTCTTTTTGTTCAATTGTGATAAGCAAGTCCTGTATGGTGCTACCTTTATTCTGATTGTAGAGACACAGGATTTGCTGCCTGCCATATTAATCTCAAGTGCTCAGGGACACTTTATACTGATGTATATCTGTTTGTTGTTGCCAGTCCAAGCTAGAAAGACCATGTGTGATTTCCTACTTTGAAAAGCTCCTCAGAAATCTTTGTGATGCAATTCTTCGCAGATACCTTCTCTTACTCCTCCTGGGCAGACAGGAAGCAGTTTCTGTAGGACAGATGTTACTTACTCAACAAAGATCAAGAACACGTTGGGTAAGACATGACCTGTGGATAGCCAGCTACCACTGGGCGATACAAAGCATGGCAGAACAGTTAACAGCAGCATGCAAATTGAAGTACCAATGTTTCTTAGCCTTTACATTGCTCAATAAAGGGTAGTAAGACTAAGAATAGTCACAGGCCTGTATCTGTCTAGAAGTTAGGAGTCTAGTCTCAGATAATTGTTTCCTTCTATAACAGGAGAAAGGCAATCCATCTCATTTTAACGCTACAGCATTTAGTGCTGCCTAATTTGAGTATTCCTCTCTCTACTGAAAAAGCCCAGATGCCAGGTCAGAGACAGTTAAAACAGAAGTGAAAATTTCTCCCTCTGGTGATAGGATAACCCGTATAAAGTTTGTATCAAAAATTTATGTGGAGCAATAATCAATTTGTAGGCATTCCTTTAAGAGAGGTTATTATAATTTTTTTGTTTCCAAAATAAATCATTTGGCTAAAAATACCAGCACTGCTTCAGTTCAATTGGAAAAAACAAAACAAAACAAAACAGAACAAAACAAAATAAAACAAAACATAAACAAACAAGAAAGATTTTCATTAATGATTCCAATTACTGAATAACAGGATATGAGTTTTTACCACATCCTATTTCTAACTGTAGGCTTTTTGAAAAATGCACCAACAGAACTGGTGTTATTGCCTGAGCTTGCTGGTAACTGAGCTTTCCAATGAAAGCAAGCTTAGCCTTTACCTCTCCATCAGGTCTGCCAGTGGGTGAGTTCACAATTAAGTCAGGAAGGGCAAAGACATCACTGCATCATCTTCCAGCTCTTCGAAAAAAACAAAGAGCACATACTTGGCAGCACTTTAATTTCTATGGTTACTGATGAATAACAGCACAGCTGGGGAACTGTTGCTACAACCCACTAGCAGAGATAATTTAAGAGGTCACACTTAAGCAGATCCATTATAAAAACACTGCATTTTTTTATTTTTTTTTTCCAGGGATAATAAAAGTGAAGGTTGTACTTTTTGGATTAGCATCAAGTATACTAGACAGATAGTCATAAATTTGCCCCCATTGCCATTATTACGTAGAAAGCAATAGGAAGAGGAATGATGGTTCTTTAGTTATGATGCTAACCCCCCACTGGTGGCCTCTGGACAAAATCTTGACCAGAACTATGATTTTCTTGGGTTTCATCAGTCTCAGATGGTGATAGTAAAGCAGGGAAATGCTCCAGGCATCCCAGAGAGCCTGTCTGCCTAGGAAGACCTGTACCAAAGCTTTACTTGCTATGAGGGGAACAGTGATACAATTCTCTGGAAAAAGTAATGTCGTAACCCTGAATCAGAATGCTTTGGTAACTCTGACACAGACTGTTTGCATCTGCTGGGTGAAACGGACGTTCTGTGTTTTTAATTTTGGTCTGTACATCCTTTCTTACCTCTTGGGATACAAGTCTCACAGCCATGGTGGCATCACTGCAAAAAGCCTGCCTGTAAATAATTGATGGATGGCACTGCAAGGGTCTTTTGTGCAGGAAAAGCCTATTACATTGTTTTACACAATGTGCCATTCAAGAGGGAGAAGAAGGCAAGATTCACTCTTCCTTTGGCCTGCCATGCCCTACACATGGGTTTGGCTGAAGAAAATCCGTGCATGAAACAGACAGTAATAGAAAAAAAAACTAAATATTTTTGTTACTTTTGCACATCCAAAAAGTAGCATGTGGTTAGGGAATGGAATTACTCCTATTTTATACACATCTAGGTGCAATTGTAAAGGACACAGTTCAAAACAGATGACAGTTGTTAATGGACTGAACTTTTGAGTTGGTCCACAGAAATGAACTGCTGCTGTGAATGCAAATGTTACATTTTTACATTTCACTCCGTGTACTGTAGGACTACTGTTAGAAAAGGCAAAGGAAATCCATGTAAGTCCTCGTGCAAGGCTTTTCTTTCTACATGTTTTCTACACTCACTGGAACAAGCGCATCATCGAGAATAAAACCATTGACATCAGTGGAGTTTCACCTGGGACGGATTTGGCCTGCTTCTGCTAATTGCGTCATTACCCTGAAGCCACGCTGAACAATTCATTAGTGGCAGAGAGCTGAATTTCTGAAAGTGTGTGTAACCTAACTCTAACCACCAGCACAGTAGAAACTGCTCTCAGTAGCTCCTCTGGGCAACCAAGGACACCACCAGATTGAACAAATAAATACAAACAGAGAATATTTTTCAATTAGCTTCACATCTGGAGTACTGGATATTTTTCCAGCTCTGAAGTCCAGGCACGTTTACAGACTATGAAAGACAGTCCTCTTTACTGTCACACATTTCTGATGATCACAGGGAATTTGACAGCATTAATTCTTTGTATAAGAGAGAGATTTTCATTCCATGTCGCTACTTCCAAAGAATAAGCTCGTATGCCATTGGATACCTCATTTCTGAAAATCATAGATGAAATCTCTTTTTGTCGCCTCGGGCAGCGCTCCCCAGCAGTGTCCCACCTCCTCCTGTGCCCATTCCCTGCTCACAGCTGCCCCTTACTGGAGGTGACGCAGGCTCATGAGCAGACAGCTCCAGCTGTGCCAGCTGGCGCTGGTGCATGACAGTACTCTGAACTTGCTTAATTTACCAGCAGAGGTGCAGCATGGTCTGAAATAGTACCCTACGGTGGCAGCTACAGGCTGGATTTGTGTGCTTTTGTCTTCTGTTGATAAGAAGTCTTAGAGAGGAGTGGAATTGATTAATCTCTCTTGTGTTAGACTCTGGAGGAGAGATTGTGTCCTAGTGAACTGGCAGTTTAAAACTAAAAAAAAAAATCCAATACCCAATACAGCACTTCAGTAAATAAATAACCCTCCAAACAATATTAGTTGTCACCTAAGGTTTCATGCATTGAGACATACTCGAACTAATCTGAAATGCTATTGCTTCCATCTTTCCATCTTCTTCCTATCTCTCTGGCTTGTGTGCATATTTTTGCTCAGTAACAGCAGTTCAGGTGCAGAGAAAATCTCGTCTATCAGTAGAATGCTTTGCTCTTTCACCCCATGATGACTGAAAAGGACAAGGGTCCCTGGATGGGTATCAGAGGCTCATCTCTGGGTCTCACCGAGACTGAAGATCTGGAGACATGCTTCAATGTAGATTCAGACTTCAGTGTAGACTGAAGTACAAATGTAGACTTACAGGTGACTTACCTAGCAGGTACTCCAGCTAATCAATACCTTTCTTAGTCTTTTAGATCTTCCCAATCAGCAGGGAAACCACTCACTCCACATCTGAAACATGCAATGAAAATTATCATTAAGTGCCTGTTTCCATTCTGATTCTAAAGGAATTTGAAGATGATCATATATATACCTATGTGATTAATAGTTAAAGCCAGGAGAGGATGGGTCAAATGCCAAACCACTGTGTGACTGTAGGTCAACATAGAAGTTCTTCAGCTTGCAGCTTGCAAGATATTACATAGAATAGTAGAATCACAGAATCATTTGAGTTGAAAGGGATCCTTAAAGGCCATCTAGTCCAACTTCCCTGCAGTGAACAAGGAAATGTACAGCTTGATCAGGTACTCAGAGCCCCATCCAGCCTGACCTTGAGTATCTCCAAGGAAAGAGCATCCACCATCTCTGGGCAACTTGTTCCAGTGCCTCACTAACCTGATTGTAAATCAGGTTGTCTATCACCATAGATCCTGGAAAGAGTCTGTCCCCTTCTTTTTTAGATCCTCCCTTTAGATACTGAAAGGTTGCTATCAGATCAACTCGGAGCCTTCTCTTCTCCAGGCTGAACAGCCCCATCTCTCAGCCTGTCCTCATAGGGGAGGTGCTCCATCCCTTGGATCATTTTTGTGGCCTTTCTCTGGACACTGTACTCCATATGAAGTCTCACCAGCACAGAGTAGAAGGGCAGGATCCCCTCTCTTGCCCTGCTGGCCATACTTCTTTAGATGCTGCTCAGGATACAGTTGGCTTTACGGGCTGTAAGGGCACATTGCTGGTTCATGTCCAACTTGTCATCCAGCAGTACCCCCAAATCCTTTTCAGCAGGGCTGTGCTCCATCCTTACATCTCCCATCCTATACTGATAGTAGGGAATGCCATGACCCAGGAGCAAGGCATTGCATTTGGATTTGTGACTGTCAGAAGGTTCACCTGAGCCCAATGCTTGAGCTTGTCTAGGTCTCCCTGAATGGCATCCTGTCCCTCAGGCATGTCGACTGCGTCACATAGCTTAGTATTTCAGGAACTTTTAGGAAGATCTCCTTCTTTCCACAGAATTGGCAGTTTTGGCAGCTTTTTAAGAGACAGAATCATGTTCAGAGAAGCCCATTAATTCTGGAGCTGCCCGGAATTTTGTTTGTGAATATTCCTGATAGATGCTGACTAATGTGCACCTGCTGCTTCACCAGATCCCTGTCAACATATTGGTTGTGGTATCACTTTGTTGTTGTCCCAGATGTGCTGATTCATCCAAGCCTCTCCCCTTGCACTCTGGTTCACTCTTTCCCTTTCTCCTGGGTCTGAGGCCAGACTTCGTCATCTCCAATAACTCAGGGTTCCTAGGAAAACAAATCACTCTTCCTCAGTCACTTTATAAGGCAGACATTTGAGCATCCTCCACTTCTACTGATCTACTGAGATTCTGTGTAAACTGTGGAACTGATTGTTCATTTTCACAATTTTTTAACTCTCTCTAGTCTATTAAATAAGGGCACAAAAATAACTTTATAAATACATTATACATAGCTGTTTTGTCTCTTTATAACAAAGTGTAGCCAACCAGAGGCTATAGAGATGCTGACCTATAAACAGAAGAAAGTTTGTTTCTTACGTATATGTCTGTGTGTTCGTACATTCTGTATGTCTACATTGTCAGTAAATCAACTACATTTGGAGCCAAAGAAAAGTCCACTAAGGGCCCAATTAGTGAGACAGCAGTCTAAAAGTTAGCTGAGGCCATGATGAAGTATGCGGGCAGCAACTGCACAGGGATGTGCTGTAAATCCCTAGCAAACACATATGGTAGCTTTTTCATCAAGTGTTATCTTTTCATTTAATGTGTGGAAGAAATTACAAGCAAATGTTAATTTGACTCCTTCATATAACTTTATTTTCTTTACCCCCCCAGGGAAATAATATTTCTGGTGACAAAAGAAGCAATGGCAGTTTCTGCCTAGACATATTCTTAATCTCTTTTGCACCATACTACAGCCAAGTACTAACTTTAGACACATATATTGTCGCTCATGATCTTCCCTTCTGATCCTTCCTATTTTCAGTTCCATTATATATGACCAGACAGACAAGGCTCCAATTCACCTTATTTGCTCAGATTTCAAACACTGTTTTGAAAAAGTTCCCCTCAGATAGCATTGTCTCATTCCAATTTACAATATAAAAACATATATCACAGAAGCATGCTTATATATTTATAATACATAAAATTTCTTACGTTTACTCTTTTGCATATGACAACCTTTTTCACCCATAGTTGTGCTAAACAATTTTGAGTAGCATAATTACAGTGAGAATGGATATTCATATGTTCAAAAAGTTCATTGGATAGCTTAGACTGGCACAGATGTTCTCTGTCCTATTTGAATCAGGTTCCATGCTACAACCATTTCAAGGAGATATTTTTATTTTTTTCTGTGACACGGGTAAAAGATTTTAGGGACCATTTAATAACCATAAATAATCCAAGGAGATAAACGGGAGAACAGAAAAAGAACGTTTCAAAATTCAAGGAAACGTAGCATGCAGCAGTGGTAATTTGGCACAGAGCTTCCACAATAGATTCCATTTTTCTTAACAGAATGATAATTGAAAACTGACTTAGCCCCTTAAATAAACCAGTGACAGCTGGGAAAATCAGCAGATTGGCCCTTTGTGCCTGTTTATAGTAGATTTTGGCAGCAAGATAGTTGATGTAGTCTCTATAGGACACAGTTATTATGTCTTCCAGATGTGTTTGACCTTTATCTTAGATTTAAAAAAAAATCTTGCCATAGAATATATCAATTTATGTACTCTTAGCCCAATGTTCAGCTACTTTAAGATGCTGAAAAAAGTGCACTTGTGATGGTTATGCTTTCATTGCCATGCGGTACAGGCAAGTGCTTAGATTTTCAAGTGTGGGTATGTAATTTCAGCTCAGTGTGCCTGTAGAGGTTCTAGCATGAAGAATATCTGTAATATGCAAAGGGACACTTAGGAGGTTCTTCCTTGGTTCTTCCTCCACTACTCACAGTGGGTGGAAGGATAAAGAAAAACGGTGACAGCTTCTTCATGAGCTGTCCTTTTATTGTTTGCTTGTGTGTACAACATGGTGCTACTGTTCATTCTGTCTCTTTGGGGAAACTATATCAAAGGCAGTTTCAGCAAAGAGTTGAGGTGTAGACAGCTTCATGTCACTATGCCAGGGAAATGAGGCATGGGCAGTGTACCTGAGGTGGTATGGGTTACCTCTCAGCTCTTGATGCTACGAGACATCAGCAGGTGCCCTTCCAACATCAAGCCTGCATCAATTTAACTTTAACTTGGTGAACAAAATTCCTGCTTTTCCTTCTTGGATAGGCCAGATGTGAGGACTGCTAAGGCAGAATACAAGTTGAAATACTGGAAACCAGTGATACACTAGCCTGAAGAGTCCTGCATCCAGGTGAGCACATCCTAGACACACTCAGTGCAGCACTGCAGATATTTTACTATCCCCATAGTATAGTAGCTCATAAATCTGTATGCTGACTGAATCCAGCTCTGCACCCTAACATGGGACCTGAAAGTGTTGCAAGCAGGTTGTGCACTCTGAGATGCCTATGGCAGCACCTATTGTACTGTGTTGCACTCCTTCATCATCAAATAAGTGAGTATCTTTTGACCTCCTGCACCGGGTAGGCTCATAGATGTGTATCTGAGGCATAAAGACCCCACAGGGCCACCTCATTATGCGACTTTGCGTACAGATGCCTCATGCTGGGAATTTAAGGCATAGGAGGGCATGTAAGAGGTTGGACTAAGGTGACATGCAGAAACCCAGCTGAAAGAAGTCATGAATGGGTGTCCCACCAGTAGAATGCTATAAGTGCTGCTACAGGTGACAATGATGGATGTGGCCCTGCCACCTGCCTTGCCTGGGAAAGGGAGATGAACTTGTAGAGAGCTGGAAGTGCAAAAATGCTCACAAGAGACAAGAGAAGACCCAAATGATTTTCACTTATGTGCACATTCAATGCAGAGATAAAGCTTTTGAAACGCTTTGTCACAAGAATAGGTCAGTTGCAAAGGAGTAGGAGGATTCTGGAATGCGGTGCCTGGAAGAGCATATAATAGTGCTTCTGCAACTGATTTTCTGAGGAGTGGGTTGTGGGAAATTAGAAAGAAACATGGTAATTGTTCAAATTGGACCAAAACTGCATGCAAAACACAAATCTTGCTGTCAGCCACAGTGGCTGTCTTTCGGCTATTCTATGGAGACTGAAATGCTAGCTGGCAGCAGATGGATTGCTGTTTATCTGATGTTGTTTCCTGGAGATAGGAATATTTTTATGTGAGGAGACAAGGAAGGCAGAGCCCTTCTCCATCATACTGAGCCACTGTGGTAATGTCCTTGGAGGACATGGCTTACTTGTGCAGAGTGGCAGTTATGAACACAGCCTTCTTTCTGTACTTAGCGACTTCCCCAAAAGGCAGAAATGCAATATGGTAAAATGTATTTAATAAAAATAATGAAAATATCAAAATAACTAGAAATAAAATGAATTTTCACAGTGTGGGAGGAGAAAACAGCTGTGTCAGCTTTCTCATTGCTGCATAAACAATCCAATGCAATCATAAAAATGCTTCTGGTCATACTGCAGCACAGATAAAAAGGTTTTTTCCATACATTCACCAGAAGCCCTTCTCCTGAATCACAGACTGCCTCAGTAATTTGGTAACTTTTGGTGAACTGTGTAAACAGCAAAATGTGGATGTTTCAGCCTGAGCCCCCACAGATGCTGTTATTGTCTGGATCACTGAAGATGGGCAGGTGCAGGCTCAGCACACTGCCAGAGATGCTGCTTTCAGACCACGTCCTGTGCTTTGTTCTTGCATGGAAGGAAAACCACAGATTGTCTTCTAAGCACCGTCACCTGCCTCTTCCAAAATCCATGTTACTGCTGCTCAGAAGTAACACAAACGTGATTTTTATCAGATTTAAAAAGTTTTGGGGCAAATAAACAAGGAATTATAAAACTCACTCTGATCTCTTCCCCTTCCCTTCCCTTCCCTTCCCTTCCCTTCCCTTCCCTTCCCTTTTTTCTCCTCTCCTCTCCTTTCCTTTTCTTGATTATATGTTGACTTGCTTGCTTTCCCACTGTAATCTGTATAAGACATAGTAGAGTTTGCATAGGTGCACACTGTAGTTTAATTCATATTCTGTGTAGTAAGGAAGGGTTTTAGAGTGAGGCTGTCTTTGAAACATGGAAACAGTATATTGTCATCATTCAAAAAACACTGAAATGTGCTTAAGCAATTAGAGTAGCTGTATGCATCAAAATGCAGTTTGCATGAAAGCTTCAAGCTTTTAAAAGCATTTTGAATTTACATCCCTATATGTTAATCCACGGACATTATATAGTTCCGCGCTTTCTCATAGCAACCACAAAACAACAAATGATTTCCCTGGGCTATTCTAGGCATTCCACTACTATTAGGTCCTCTGATTTTTAATTAAAATGAAATAGCTTGTTTTTGAGCTCTAGCCATCTTGAGGTAATTAAAAGTATAATATCTTCTGTCAGATGCATTTGTTAAAGAGGCACTAAAACCCCTCCATGACTTTACTACTCAAAAGTATAACTGCAACTTCATTAGACCAATGAGAAATCCAACTTTTTCTCATAAACTTAAAATGTAAACTATGCTTGTAATTCTGCTGCAATTCTTAAATGTAATAAGAGAGTTCCCTTTCCCATTTTCACAGCGTTACTCTTGAGATAATTGTCTTATTAACCTCCATTTTAACTACAGTTAGTTAAAACCACCTTACAAATAGCTCCTTATCTCCTTGCCATTCATAACGTTTTAATAAGGTGTTAATTGCTCTGATAATATTATGAATCCTTGTTAAAAAACACTTGGTTCAGTTATGCACATGCCTAAACTTACACATTCATTTCTAGCTGAATTCTGACAATAAGAATTAACAGCTAGAGGGAAAATTACTTGGCTAAGCCAGTTGCATACAAGCACTTAAAAACCACTTACCAGTTTTAGTCTGTACACATGTGCACAGGCTGGCTTGTAAATAAAAGTGTGTGCTGGTGTGTGTCCATGTGTTTATGAAATCTGTATCTTCTGAATGTTGCAACATGCTGCAATGAACCACTGGATTGTTAGATGTTTTTAGAGAATAATATTATTACAGGTGTTGCCTAGATACATATGGAAGCAAAAAATAACTGAAAAACAAATGTCACAGATGTAATTACTTAGAGACTTCCATTGTGGATGAATACCTATTGACAGAGAGTATGGACCTTATGTCCAAGCACTCAACAATTTTTTAAAGAGTTTCATGCAATGACTGTTGACTTTTGTCTCTCACACAGTAAAACTTACTCAATCTTTTATGTATCCATTATTTCTTTTCTTCTGGCCTTGAAAAATGCAGCTCTATCCATATCATTTCCATGCCAAACACAAGAAATTATTTGCACGTTCTCTTAGCACAGGACCTTGGCACTGTGCCTTGTTCTCTGTATATTTCCAATGTCTTCTATACTGGATTAAGTGTGACTTCTTGGTCTTCACTCTCAAGGTGATCCTAATCCTCATTCTGAAATCTTTCATTCACTGATAATTTATGTACTCCAACCTCCATAATGCCATCCTTGATGACAAGTGTTGGTTACCTATTTTTTCATAACCTTCCTTTCTGAATTAGGAAGGTCTCAGAAAACTTCCGGAGAACTGTCCCATCAACTACTTTTACATCTATCTCACCTTTAAACTCCTATGACACCAAGCTTATAAGGAAAACATGGCCAAAATAGGAACTGGAACCAGCTGGAACACTAACATTGCTGTACATATTGCTATCCAGTATTGATGTTAATTTGCTGATAATACATTATTTCTTGCCCCCTATTTATATTGCAATTGTCTGAAGATAATGGGCAACTCGTTTCTGAGAGCTTTATACAGTAGTTATGATGGTGGGACTTGTTTGTAACTTCATCTCTCAAGCATTTCAGCAAGCCCTCCTTCTCTCTACGCCAAGAATCTCACAAAAACATATGATAAAAAAAATACTAGACTTCTACAATAAAAACCATGCCAGACTGTTCCAGAATGTTAATTACAATTTAATATTGATTCTGTACTTCAGAAAAGGTCAGATTTAAGGATTTACACAGATGCAGTTAATCTTGTCTTGAAGAACAGCATTTGATCAGATGAAATCGTAAGACACCTGAAGTCCTGTGATGTGGGAACATCTATAAATATCTGTATGGGAACTTTTAATAGTTTCTTTTTCATCTATTATATCTGAATGGGAATTTGAATGCACAGGAGAGAAAGATTCTGTCCTACAGAAGTAATGTGATGGTTTTGAGAAGTGGTAAAACACACCTCATTATTAACAACAATGCTACCATGTCCCTCTCAGATAAAACAAGAAATAATTCATCATGTTGTAAGCTGTACATCTCAGAAACATATATTTTATAGAAGCTTTTGCTCTTTAATCTCAGTTGAAGTAAAATATTTTTTTCAACAGTGATCTTTCATAGGTCAAAAAGAAAAAAACTTTTTCCTCAAAAAGTCTGAAATCCTGTCTTGCGAGATTAGCTCGTGAATCAAGATTTGGATAACAGTATTATGGGAGAAGTCAAGCAAACAGAGAGATGACTCAAACAGTTTAGTGCCAGGACTATTTCTTAACACACGGGAAAGTCATCCGCTGGTTGCATATGGAATCCTCCCACAATGAACAGGGAACTGGCAACAGAAGTGAAACTGCAAATGGTCCAAATTTTGTTGCAGAACTAGACTCATAGTGAAGAGAAACCAGAAAAATGGACTGAGGAGGATAGGACATGGGTAGATAATGCTGTTTCTGTTTCTTTGCTTGTCTAGCATCAAACTTCTCTAAGGTTCAAACAAAACCTTAATGAAATCCAAAGCAAGAAGTGAGACAAAAACATAGAAGGACATTCCTTGAACTTGTGCTCTCAGCATCATCATGCTGGCCTAACAGAACTTCTCACTCATGAAACATATAGTACAGTGCTACACCATTTTATGACTGACTCTGGGCCACCCTGGAACCAAGCCCGCAGGTGTAATAGCAGCTCTGGATATACCCATACCTACAGGTTGTGCCTTGGATAAACAGTGCTCCATGCAACTACTATGAAAAGAATACCTAGTTTCAAAGATTGGATGGCACCACCCTCCCTTGGTTGATGAAGGCAGTTTTTCTACACTATGTGAAAACTGTGCTACCCCAGGCCTGTGCTTCTGGCTGTGGAGCTTGTCCATAGTTTTGGATTGGAACAGAATATGCAGTTCCTCTGAAGCTGGAAGACATTCTTTCAACAAGAATTTGTAGAGGAATCAAAACAAGCACAAAAACCCAATTCCACCCTATATGTATCAAAAATAAATTTACAAGTGGGAATGCTTGTCAGGAGATATGTTTTTTCTGGCTCCTCCTTCACACAGTGTAACTCAGCCAGTGCTCAGTTTTTAACTTTTCCAACACTCATCATTGATAAACTAGATGGAAAAAGCCAAAGTTTGTGTGGGCTAAAAAAAAATCATTATATAATGACACTCACAGAAGTACATTCTGAGTCTGCAGTTCAAATGGCACCAGCTGCTCTGAAAAGATTTACTCTGTACAGCATGTAACAAAACCATAGACCATTGTTTGGTTGTCCCAAATAATGTGTGTATATGCACACACTTTCCTTCAAAGTAAACCATTTCCTTAAAACTCTTCTTAGTTGCTGGACACAAATTAGATTTGTTTTGACATTCAGCATTTTGTTCCACTTTTGGACAAGCCACTAATGTTGTAATCACATCATATTTTAATCTCCTCTTTGATGTGCTAAACATTGAGTTCCTCCTCCTTCCCCTTGTACTATACTTTTCTCCAGCTTTGAAGTCAATATTGTTGCTCCTTTTTGCATCCTTTGCTGGTTTTTGAACTGAGGAAGCAGTCGTCTGGAATCTGGTATCTGTGAACCCAGACAGAGACAAAATTACCCTCCTCCACACCACTCTCAATAAGTTAGCCATGTCTAAAAACTGTTACGCGACTCTTTGCTACTGCGCTGCAAGTTGCTTGCCCACCTTGACTGCCCTGAGTTGCTCTTATAAATAACATTGCAGTACCCACCATGAAGTTTCTACTCTCCAGGCAGACGTACATTTTTATGGGTCTGAGTCTGGATGTCATGGGTTGGACAAGAAAAACAGTTGTGAGGATCTCATCTTTTCTCACACTTCTTGCGACACTTCCATAACCTTTAAAAATTGTAAACACACACTTCTCTCCCAGATACATTAATATAGAGCAGTTGCTGAAGACAGCAGTCAGCCACTGTGGAGACAAAGGCCTTCACCTTATCTAAGCCTCATCTGAGCTGGAGTGACAAAATCTATCTGTACCCCTATTTTTCGAGGGAGCTGTTGAAATAGTGCGATCAGCAAAAAAGGCTGATTTAAACTTACCAGGCCATTCAGACTGTGCTGTATCTCAAGTCTGTTCACAGCTTTATTTATCAGTCCACCAATTCTGCACATTTTAATAAAAGTGAGTTCACACATACTTCCTGCTCACTTAGGAGAATAATAAGCAGTAGCAAATCTAGAATTATCCTTCATAATATCCCTACAGCAAGACAGTGATTTCCTCACTGATGACTTTCTAAGACTTTGTCAGTTAGGATGTCTTTAATCCAACCTATGTGTGCAACTCATACATGGAATTCTGTTTTTTTTAAAACACGTGATGTGACACTAACTACAGTGCCTTAGAGGTGTGTATGTACATTGCATGTCAAATATATTAAATAAAAAAACGTTTGAAGACATCTAGAAACTTCTCTAAAAATGAAATCAGTTTTGTCCGACAAAGCCTATTTTGTATGAACTTTTGAATTGATATTTATTGTGTTGCTATATATATTGCATTGTGATAGCTAAAGCTCTGAGTTGGTCCTTACCCAGGCTATTTTCTAACTCCATGTTACCTCTCTGTGGCATACACCTTGCAAGAAATTGCCCCTCTAAACAAAATCATCATGAATTGAGGCTTCTTCTCTATCAAATAACTTGCTACTTATAGGTATTCTTTGCAGGAAAGGAAGGATAACAATGGATATTTTATGATTTGGCAAAAAGTGCATTCATAGCAAAATTATGAATGCAGAGAAGGTAACAGGTAGGTGACATGAGCAGGGGAGGGCAACCTGTGGGAGGAAGAGTGTGGGCCAATGAGCCGTGATCTACAGACTCTCATCTTTGCAATCTTCTGCAAATCTCAGCAGATGTTTACACCAGTAAATCTGTTTCAGGAAGTTGTTCTAGCTGCACACCCACCGGCCTATTCTTTAACAAACACAGTGAAGGAAGAAGTGATAGAAGCCGCATTTGTTCAAGAACGATTCATGCTGTGGAAATACTGAACAAGTATAACCCTACTACAAAATTCTGAGAGAGAAAAAAGCACAGTAGCCAGCAAAATTGTTGCTTTCATCAAACATTATGGTTATCTATCTTTCCGCCTCTGAAAGAAATGATGTGAAATGTTCTGCTTGTGTTTGATAAACTCGTGGCCTGACTTGCTTGGGGAAGAAGGAAGCTTGATGCTTCTGTTCCCACTGACACTGTTGTGGGCAGCCTGCTGTGATCATGGCTGACCTTCCCTTGGCTGGATCCATCTGCCTCAGATTATAGCATCACATGGTTGCCTCAAGCTGTGATCTCCCCTTTGCTCACAGTTCTTCTTAGGCCAATGAACCGAGCTAACATGATCTGGAGCCTTACTCTGATCTCAGGCTAATGAGAGTCAGGAATAACAACACACTACCAAAACTTGGGGAGTTCAGTTCTCTAAGAGGAAGCACAGGCTCTGGGATGTTCATGCATCTGACAGCAGTATGTATTAGTATTAAATCTCTGCTCAGGTTTGAAAATACATTAGGTCAGAAAAGAAAATACATGAATAATGGCAAACAGCAGAGAAACTTACCATACTGCAGAACATGAGATAAAACATTTACTACTGTGGGAATGAGGATTACAGATAGAAAGAGCAGCATGTGTCCATGGCTCTGTGCAGACAAGCACCTGTGGAAAGCTGCATGTACAGATCTGCAGCTCTGAAGCTGACACGATTCCATCTGAGTCCATAGTCATCACTTCTGACACCACTGCTACTACAAAATGTAATGTGAAATATCCATCTATGTATCGTGCCACATCAGCAAGGGTGGAGTGTGCATTCAGTGTCTTATTGCACATGAACGGTTTGCTTTTTACTGATATGAAAGAACATTTTTCGTTGAGTCACATCATCACAAAAATCACAACACAAAGGAAACCGGTTTGAAATACTCTTGGCGTGCGGGATGCTTGACAAAGTCACAACGAAGAGAAATGCCACCATCCAGAAGACAAGCTACAATGGGCACAGCAAACGCTGTAGTTCCGGGCTCCTTTAGGCATCTGCTTGGCTTCAGCTTTCTGGCAACAGACTTAGCTGCCTGCCTTCATGTGGAACCTTGAAAGAACAGATTCCCATAGCCAAACTGTTCTGGGCTGAAGCTATTTGACAGCCTTTGACCCAGCTCCCTAACCAAGTTAAAATGTTACATCCAATATTATCTGGTATTTGAACTGGGAAGGAAACGGAAGAGGTCTCTTATTTAATGTCCTACAAAGAGGAACAAACTGCATATTATAATGACATCTTGTGGTAGGTGTTGAATTATTAGCCTATGACATGGAAGAGAACTGAATGCCAAATTTCATTACATCTTTTTTCATCCATGCTGCAATTCAGCAAGTTCATACAATTTCATCTGGTCTGAATGAGCTGATATAGGAGACCTCTAGAACCTTTGGATTATTGTTGACTTCAGAGAAAAAGGATATTTTTCTTATCTGGTTTTGTTGACCTGGATTAACATACAAGTCAGAAATTCATAGTAATCACTGATTAAAGAATGTTTTTCCAGATATTCACGTAAAATATATTAAGCCTTTGATAATTATTGAGCTCACAGAACAAGCCTGTCTCTTGCTGCACTGTGACTTTGTACTGGATATGAGTAAACGGAGATAGCCTTTGCTGGCAGCATATAAAGCCCAGCAGCTGCTGACCACCTGGCTTGCAAAGTCCCTGTGTGGGGGTACACAGATGTGGGGTGTTACAAAGAGCAGCTCCCTATGGTTTCCTTGTACACCTGCTTCATTTTTACTTATTCCAGCTTTGCACTTTGTCATCCAAAGCATGATAAAATGTTCAGGTGGCCAACTCCTTTCACTGTATGGATGGATACTCAAGGACTCTGTTGAAACTCTTAATTGGATGCAAGCTGTGTGGAAGACTCGCACAGTTCATATTAGCACCACATTTTACTGAGTATGCAATTCTAGCTGCCCATAATCATACTGTTGCTGATGATCTCCATGCAGTGCTTACTCTAGTCAAAGTAAGGAGCTTTTCAATACAAACAGCACACTTCTCTGTCACCCTGTACAGTCCTTATCAGCACAGAAGGGCTCAGCTTTCATCAGGTCTTGTGGTCACTGACTAAGTAACAGTCAGAAAAAAAATTAGCAGGAACTGCTTAGGGATATATATATATATACAGAGGCGATATGATTCTTTCTCCTGTTGTGTTTTGTGGGGCTCACTGTGTCTTCAGTTCAGTTCTACTATGGCACAGCTGATTTCTCAGTTTTTTTGAATTAAGAAAATATATCAAGTGCTTTTTTTCTTCTGGGCTACAAAGGCCTCACAAATAGACTTCTAGTCTGTATGTGAGGTTTTTACACAGCTCTGCTACTTTATTTTCCTTCTTCCCAGCCACGTGGAAAGAGACAGGAAGAGACTGTGTCACTTACAAAGAGCTCAGAGCTGATGGTGAAATCACTCATGAGTAACACTGTTGAATAATGCTGGTGATCAGTCCATAATAGAGAATGTGGAGCAGCAGATCACTGCTGCTGGTCTCCGTGTTTTCAGCAGTGGGGCATCTCTTCCCCCTTTTGCCCCTTGTCAGAAATCCAGGTGTTCACCTGGATACTGGCATGATGTGCTCTGCCTGCTTCCATCAGGTCTACACAAACTCAAGTAGAAGCTTGCTGGATTTCCCAGAGGTACATAAAAATGGTGAAGATAACGACTCCACGATTCTATAAAATTGAATATTGCTGCAGTGAGTGATCTTTTTTTTTTTCTTTTCTTTCTTTTTTTTTTTTTCATTGGAAGATGCCACCAATTGGACAGTCTTAGAAAAACAAAATATTTCAGAGAATTAACACTTCCAGGTACTCTGAGAAATGATAACACTGTCCTTTCAATTCATTCTCCATCAAAGAAATGCTGCCTTTGCTCTGTGAGATTTGGATGGAATTGCAGAATTTTCTACAGAACAACCTGATCACACTGTGTCAATACTTACAAACTTTCAAATACTGACACTTTAAAACTCCATAAAAAGTCTGATTCTGCTCAAATGGAGTTCAGCACTTAAATAACTCACACTTGTTTAACAGCCCAAGCCAAAAGTTAGCCAGAATTAATCATAAATAATACTCAACTAACAAATGATAAATATTCTCCTTCGATTGATATTATCGTTTACTAAAAAAAAAAATAGAATTTAGGTATAACAACCACATGATTTCATAGACATAATAAAGGAAAATAGGAACCAGTTTTTCATAGCATATATTAAATATATTTCACAGCACAAAATATTCAAATTTTTAAAATTTTGTTAGTCTGTTCCATTTCTGAATAAAAGTATAACAGTTAAAATTATTTTAGACTTCACATAGCTGAAAGAGAAAAATCCCAATACATTCAATAAAGCCTATCACTGTCATGTGTTCTTATCACACCTTATTTATTACAATCCGAGTATCTTCTGACCCAAAACATAGGTGCAATTTCTGTTTGTCACCATATCCCAGGCTTGACATTAGTTTTGCAGTAGAGAAAATGTTACAATCAGCAAAGAACATACACAAGAATTTTTTGTTTGTACTATCTTACATTTTAAAATGTATGTATGAGTCACGTTCAATTACTTGTATGTACACAATTTGAAGGCAGATTATCTAAAAATCCAATCCTCTTCTGCACTGAAAGGACAATCCATTCATTTAACATAGAGCATATGAAGTAAATCAGAAGCGCTTCAAGGACTTAAAGCCACTGTGGGAAATGATTCCCATCCGCTTCTACAGGTTTCTCACTGTTGGTGTTCTTGATGCCTTTTTCCTTTTTTCCTTCGGACTCCCTTTCATTTTAATATTATTATCTTAGAATCTTGAAAAAAATACTTTTGTTCAGCTTGCTCATTAACCCTAGTGGAAACGTTTGTTAATTATCTAACTTGTGTAATATTCCTGTGAAGACAAGAGAATAATTGGAACATTTTACTTACAGAAACTTTTCAAAGAAATAATCACCATGAATCTCCATTCTTTGCATTTGAGTAAATATGAACAGTCTGCAGATGTGTTGCTCCCACTCCTGCCATTATCATGTTAAGAGTCCTTGAGACAAGTTGGACTTTATTTCAAAGTTACTTTAAAACTTGGCACTTCTTGATGAAAATCTCTTCCAGTGTTTGACACAAAGATTCATTTCCTCCTGATGTCTGAAATGTGGTATCCATCTCAGGCCTATCCTCCAGCTTCTTTCAAGTTGTTTCATTTACAATCTGGAACTCAGCCTTCCTGTAATAGGTTTATTAATACAAAATTCTGCCCACCATGAAGGTCTGTTCAGAACTTTGTTGCCTTGAAGGATCTCGGCCCACATATTTTTATACAACTGGGGGAAAAAAAAAAGAAAAAAAATAGACTAACTGACACAGAAAATAAAACCAGGAAAATTTCTGGAAGTTCGATTATCAAACATACTGGTTAAAATGAGACTGTGGCTAGATAATGAATGTGAATAATTATGTACAGATAAGAGTAAAAACAAAGATAAAGCTCAATATTTCCAAGTTCTGTGAGAATCAGGTATTTGTATAAGTCATTTACACCATCCTTGGACTAAGAACAGTAATCCTTACAATTTTTTATTTGCAATTTGACATGAGTTGTATTACCAAAAGTAGACTTCTGTAAGCAAGGTTAAATTAAGCAAATCTTTGCTCTGTCCAAACCTGAAGACTGTGTCTGAAAGCACTCACGCATGTCTGTTTTTACCTTTATTTCAATACATTTCTGAAAAGTAACATAACTTATCTTCCAGATGGGTACTGCTCAGGCTGAACATAACAAATTTCTCTCTTATAAGCAGATTGTTATCTCATCACTCTTCATCAATTTTAAATTTAATGTGGAACAGTTATAAAAAGTACACAAGAAGTAAATCAATTCTGCAAAAATGTGATTTTAGAAATATTTACAGGTCATAATTCACTTACGCTTAAAATTTTAAATAACATTATAGAAGGACAATGGTTGTATGTTCAGCAGTAATGCTGAGCACAGTACAATACCACATTAACGTATGTAGTAGAAAAGCTGTCACTGATATGAAGTGGAAAGCTTCTCACCTACAAGAAAAGAAGGCTTGGCCCTATCTACTGTGGTGATTTCAACAAATATTAACATTAGTCATTTAAATATTAAATACATTTTCATTGTAATTAGGTGAGCTAAATTTAACTATTTCATCCATTCCAAGTTCACTATTTAACAATTTTTAATTAAACTTGAAATAAACATGGAGATAATATATTTAAACTGAGATTGTCCAAGGATCTATGGGGCAATGTTGTCCAGATTATTGAAGCTTCTTTCAAATAAAATCTGAATTCTTAGTACTAAAAGCTGCCCATTGTAAATTTGGAGGCTTGTGGCACAAATCACTCCAGGACTTGTACTAAAATGATTGCATTTATTTTTGATAAGTTGCAAAGATAGCTGTGAACAGGGAACTAACGCTAGACAGGAGATAGGAGTTTTTTTAAGTATTATCTTTGACTGAAGGGCTGATAGCCTTTTTCAAATTAGAGTTGAAAATATTTGCAGAAGTTAAAAGCCATGGACTCAGAGGCAGTTCAGCAAACCTTCCTGAATTCTACAGAATATGGGTTGGCCATCACTACTTGAAATTACCTTCTCAATATGACTTAATAATTTTGGAAAGACTTTAGCAAGTATTTAGTACAGTGGGAAATCAGTAGTGTTTACAGTCCTATCTGCTTGTCTCACACTGTTCAAAGTCTGTACATGCAATTAATCCAGGTAAGGTTGTCTGATGGTTTCAAAAGTCACAAAATGCTGTGCTGCTGAGCTGAAGATACATGATTGCTAGAATAAACTGACATCAGTCTTTCACAATTGATTTAATAAACTAAAGAAATTCTGTAAGAAGTGTATAAATTGTATTAACTCCAGTGATGTATGGAGAAATAAAACAGTCCCAAATTCCTAATACTAATCTCTAACATTAATAAGTCCCTATGGCTCTTGTATTTGTAGAAGGAATCAATCCAAACTTTTTGTTAGAGTACACAAAATAACCCAAAGAGAGGAGAGTGAAATCCATTACATGACAGCTTTATCAGTACTGATAAGCAATCTCCAGCTGACTGCTAGAAAGGGGGTAGTATCTTAGGAACAGATTACTGTGTCTTTGCCTCATATTTTATATTCTTGGCTACAGCATCCACAACTTCTGTGTGAGAGAGACTATCAGGTACAAACGAGCTTTTGGCCAATGCAGATATCCTTAGTCTTCGTATGATGTTCCTTCTTTCAGAATTACATCGGGAATGTTCATAAATGTAAGCCTCAAAAATCTACAGAAAGGAAAAAAAAACTTTCCAGGGATAATTACAGTCCTTTTGTTGAGGTGGCTTGAAATGCAGAGCAAGCCCTTCCAACTTTATTTGTAGAGACTGGGTTACCAAAGTAATCACTCTGTTTGGTCAGCGTCTCTTTAACATCTGGGCTGCCTTCTGTATTTCTTGATCACCATGGGAACAGCGATCAACTTTAGACATGAAGACACAGACAAAGAATATTGAAAAGCATTGTGTACACTTGACTCAGCAATCCTGTCAAACTTCCTGGCAGTCTCCCCAGGCTGTAGTGATTTTCTGCAGGGTCTCTCCATGCTAAACTGCCGTATTGTGACATCAGTCCCTACATAACAGTTATCCCACAGTTTGGTTTGCTGAATAGGGTTGGCCAGTAAGCAAGAATTTTGGTTTGCTGAGGCACAGATCTTTAATCTGAACACAGATCTTTAAATATGTCAGGAGAAAAACAAACAAACAAAAAAGAAAAGCAGAGAGGCACTGCGACCTAGCAAAGCAAATCCATGGTACAACCATATCCTGAATCCTGCTTATAGGTCTGGTTGTGACACCTCTGAAAGGATATGGCAGAACTAGAGGATAGCTTATATACTCAAAGTAAGGAGAGGTGCTGATAAAACACATTCTTTCACGTTTGTATTAAAATCGGAGATCCCTATAACAATGCTGGTCCTTGTACTGGCTAGTACCAAACTGCCACATACTGCATGGTATGACATTTGGGAAGCACTTCCTGACAGGTAGTTCTGAGATGGTCGAAGCAGAGTAAAATAGTGAGAGTAAGGAAGAGATGCGGACTTCTGTGAATCTATCACAAATCAAGTAAAACAAACAAACAAATGTCTTTTTGTCTTGAAAAATAATTATGTTTTAAAATATTTAAATATAATTGAATAATTGAAAGGATAGATCTATCATTAAATGCTCCTTCCTATATGCTAGAAACTAAGCCACAGCAAGTCACTATGCTGAGGTGGAACTTTCCACTAATTTTTCGTGTTCAGGCACTACTAAAAGGCTTAGTTATTGCAGCCCAAACAGAAAATTATTTACTCACAACTGAAGTTCTTCAGAATTATGCACCGTCCACAGTAGAAACATTTCTACCTTGAATACTCCCATTTATACTTTGTTCTCTTCTGTTTTTATGCATTCAGTGTGATTATAGCTTGCCTCTCTTCAAAGGCATGATTACAAAGAGCAAAGTGTTGGTGCTACTTTTCCATTTTCCTTCAGTTGTGGAATCGCTGAGAACACAGGAAGGAAGCTGGTATGACACCTGGGAAGCACTTCCTGACACGTATGTGCCAGGTATGTGAGAAGTGCATTTTACCAAAGGCACTCTGAGAACCATTGTTGCAAAGGTAGCACTGTACTTTGAGTGCCTGACCACGTGCTCTCCATTGGGTTACTCCAAAGCAGTGTCTTCTTCAAGTGGAGGCAGGTTTCAAAGTCACAAATAAATGGACACCGACTAGGGAACTGCTTGTTCCATGCAACCTACATACTAGAAGTCTCTGCAGTGACAGTTCAGGGAAGATGACAGGATGTTTGCACTGTTTTGTAAGCTCCTTCAACAGTCATGTTCCAAAGAATTACAGTGCAAATTACATATGAACAAGTGCTAATTCTTGATGGATTTACAGGTGTACCCAAGATTAAATCAGATAGTTTTTCTTTGGGAATCTATATGCACTTTGAACTCCTGAAAATGCACGTAAATAGCCAAAGAGATTTTCCAAAAGACGTTAGGTCAAAGGATTCAGTTCTCCTTCAATTCAACACTACGAGGAAAAGCTTTAGGCTGAAAGCACGGGTGGTTTGGGAAAAACACTCTGACAATTCAGTTAAAATTCCACAGGTGTGAACCACTATGAACACTCCGATTTCCTCCACTGAAGTTCAAAATATCTATACATTCCTTTGTGAAGTTCTGTGGACTCTAGCATCATTTATGAGATTGTTGGTTTTAGTGGTTAAGTATGCATTCAGAAGAGTTATGTGTTCTGTGATGAGATTCACAAATTTCCCTGGGTAAAAAAATGGAATTTGGACCTCATTCTTCCAGAATCTGCTAAGTAGAAGTCCAAGACAGAACTCTTCTTAGGAACCCAAGACTTTCCTGAGCAGAAAATATGGTTCAGATCAATAATGTTATTACAGGGATATACATTAAAGCCAAGCAAAGTCATAACAGTCAGTGGCTGAGAGAATTTTGGCTTTAGCCAAAGGTCGGTGGAATTGCATTGTTTACTGAAAAATAGTACAGAATGGGGGAAAAAAAAAAGAGGAAAAAGAAAAGCTACCTAGTACAATTGTTTCAGGACCAAAAGAAGTCAGATATTTAAACACTGTAGACCAAAGTTTCCCATCTGAAGCAGACAACAAAAGCCTAATATCATTAGAATACAAAGCAGGACAAGAGAAAATGAGGAATAAGAAATTTGCTTATGTCTCTTTGTGCATATTCCCTTTATGAATAACACAGAAATAAAAAGTATAAATATAAAGTACAAGAAGTTTTACCTCCCCGCTAGCTTTTCCAATGGGAGAGTTGAGAATGAAGTCAGGAGGAGCAAAGACATCAACAAGGGCAACTGCGTCATCTTTCAACTGTTTAAAAGGAAGACACACATTAGGCAACTTCTGCAGTAGTCTATGATTACCTGTGAACGACAGAGCTGCATAAAGATTATTTTCATAAAGTACCAGCTAGAGGTAACTTAAGAGAAACCCACAATAAGAAGACACAATTTACTTTGCTCTTTTTCCTTGCTGTAATTGTCAAAAAGAAGCTACACTTTAAAAGTTTTCTTTCTCTGCTTTGGAGTTTTAAAGCATATTTTAACCAATATTGTACTGTTTTTACACATAAAAAGTGTAGTCTTATAAGCTTTTTTGTTGACAAAGCCAATTCATGAGTTAATACAACAGTGAAATAAACAGAAGTGAATCACAATATTTTGCAGTGTTTCCAATGGCAACAAATTAAATATCATTATTTTTTAAGTTACATTATTTCTCAGTTTCTAGTAAATAAAATAGGACTTGATTTAAGGTCAATCAGTTACTAATCTTCTCTTATATTAAGTTATTCAGAAACTCTTGAGTCAATACCCTCCTAGTTTACTCTTCCAAGTATGGAATAAATGGTATGACTCTCTCATATACTATATTATTATTTAAGCACAATAAACAATATTGAAATACTTACCCTGCTACAAAGCTCCAAAATAGCATTCTGAATAAATCTACCAGCTTCTTCACCTGAAACATAGCCACCTGCAAATATATTCACAATAACATTTTGAAAGAAGCTTACAGCAGTTAAGATTACACTGATAAAACCCTTTTACTAAGGAGCTTTCCATCCAATATTTGAGAGACTGAACAGATGCTCCTCTGTAATTGCATTTACTGCCTTTTGTTAATGAGATAACGGCAAAACCATTAGGCTAAGAAATTTAGATCGTTTGTTTTTGTCCCACGCACTTAATCACAATAAAATTTGTGAGTCTTCTATCATCTCTAATATGAAAGAGAGTACTCTGGGTTAATTTCTAGCTCCAGATCCTTGCTCCTGAAATTTCTGTCCGGAACGAATGTTTTAAATTGTGTGGGCAATAAGAAAATGCTGTATTCTAATAATGTGTCCCTCCCCTTGCTAAAATACAACATGGGAAAAAGTCTCTAATCTTACGGCTATTATAAAATGACATGAACAGTGTACTCAAGGAGTTGTCTCACCTTGATAGAGCACAGCCAGATGTTTACTTAAAGACCAGAGTCCATACAGAGCACTGAGATTCTTAAGCACAGGCTGCAGAGTAGATGGTATGTTGGGATCATGAGTGTAGTCATGGTATCTCTGTAAGACTGTTTGTTCAACAAAAGCAATGGCTAATGATCGACAGTAATACACCTTAGGAAAAAGCAGAGAAGGATATTGAGCAATGAATACAAGGAAACAATTCCCAGCTGCTGCAAAATAGTGTTTCTGTGATGACATCAGTGGAGATTTGCTGACTTAGATCTGCTGGTACAATTTGAGACTAAATAAAGTATAAAAAGAAACTCCAGGAGTAAAGCCTTTCCACAATTTCTTTGCAAAGTTTAGTCATAAAATGCCACATGTAATGCCCTTAAGAATTGAGATCCTAATTTTCCACTGTTTTCAATTTCCATTCTCTTATCAATCTAAAGAGAGCACAACTGTACACCTAAAACATAAACAGTGTTTTGGCAGTGCTTGTTGCACCCAGACTGAACAGGAGCAAGTAGCTACATAAGAGAGAAGACCATGAAAAATCAGATCTGCTAAGTTCCTGGTCATTAATAAACCTACGTAACTCTAGAATAACAAAAATAGGATTATATTTATCTAGAAATTTATAAAGATGATAATGGGTTCAGTAAGCCCTTGAAAACTTACTGTAAATGAACTGTAGTTCATTTAAATAATAAAATCTGATCATGTTAGCATGGATTCAGTGCAATATGTTTTAAAGGAACTATCCAACTTATCCTTGCCAACTATCTGATCAGAAAGGCAAGTTAACATTTCATAGTCACTACTGATATGAAGTATATAACCTTAAGTGATTATACTCACATAAAAAGACTTGCCTACTTTTATACACTTCACCTTTAAGTTATGATGGTGTATGTCCTATGATGAAATAGACTGATGACTGAAAACATACATGAACAGAAGTGGATTACAGAATAGTTGTTGTGGTTGACTGTTGCACTGATAAGAAGTGATGTTTGCTTTTAGCTCATTTATTCAGTTTGTATCATTTAGAATTATTCAATTAGTTTTCCTTTTTTTTTTTTTAAATTAAAAAACACTTGCATCATCTTTACATTTAAATTCATTGTTAGATTTTAAAAGGAATGTTCCAAAGATCACCGTTTCTTCCTTAAGAACAGTACACTGGCATACTTACGCTCAATCTCAGATGCAAATTTGAATTGCAAATGTTTACTCCCTGCAAGTTTAGGGATGACTTCCCCCTTACTAGATTAACTTTTACAATATTAATTCTCTAATGCGACAGATAGGTCTCAATATTCCAAATGAAGCATTAAGAATTAATTCCATATTCTTCTCTCCTACAAATTCTAATTCCTTCTTTACCTTTGCTTACATTTCTGTATTGTTTCTATTCAGCTCCTGGCTGAAAATAAATGGATCTTCCTACTTTCTGAAGTTGGTAATCTTCCAGCCAGTGTGAGACATCATAGAGAAGTAATATAAAGCACTTTTCCCTTTCTGCCTTGGGACATAGGTTAGGAATCTCCTCCAGATCTACCATACCGAGAACACTATATATTTATTAGTCAGCCACTGGGCTGACAGAGAAGTGTTTCTTCATGCTCAGAAATTTTAAAATCCAATATAAATTAAAGCACAGCTTGGAAATCGTTTTTGAATGTTTCTGAGGTGCGTTGTTTAAAATAACAAATCCTCTTGTCCTGGAGACAAATTGTATGAAGAAAAGAAAACCTAATGACCTGAGCTGTATCAAAAACCTATCTGAGAAGCAGTTGTGTGCCTACATTTCTTAACATTTAGGCACAACAAACATAAAAGAGAAGTGAAGTAAATAACATTCATAGTGCTGTGCAGACCATCTTCTCTAACATGCTGACTCTGCATCAGCCTTAAAAGAGTTGGCCAGGTGACAATCAGATTTGAATTTCTGGAACTTATTTTGCCTTCAACCAGAAGGCAACTCTCATTCTGAATTTGACCCCAAAGGGCACCTCTAATAGGCTGCTTCAAGGGCTAGAATAGGAAGGGTTATCTCCACCACTGGTTTTATAGATACCATCACTTTTTGAAGGCAGGTTGGCTTTTTATAGGTGAAGAGCTGAGTATTTCTTCCCACTGCTTTTAATGAGCTTTGCAGGCTAAGGTGAACCACACTGCCCATCTTCAGGGAACAGATTTCTCTATTCAGTGACAAATGGCAAGCTTTCTTTTCTTGGATACAAGCCAGTTTCTCATGAAGGTAACAGAAGAATTTGGGGACTTTAGGGATATAAACTGAAATTTGGAGTTAAGCCACTACTAGCTGTTAAAACTCTCTGGTGAGAGAGTGGATCTGCTATTTGTAGATTGTCAATGTTTCCTTTTCAGGTTCCAATGCTGTCAGTCTGGTATCTTTCATGAGTACTTTGCACTATAGAAATTGGAGATGGAAAAGACCTATTAGGTCATCTAGTTTACCTACCTGCCAGAGCAAGATTCTTTCCTACAGTATGTATTTGGCCACAGGAGCAGATGGAGATGTAATAATCAGATGCCGCAGTAGATTTAATAGTTGTAGATTTAGTTTTCAGAAGTTGTGATACCATACTTACATACACCACCCAGCATATGCCTGCAACTTTTCTGAAAGGAAATATATCTTGGAAAACTTCTGCTGATCATAACTGTCCTCTTTCTATCATGTTCAGCACAATGCAAATGGACAGGAATTACATATTATTAGTTAGATGATTTGTTGCCTCGTGCTTGAGGAAATTTTATTGAATGAGACAAGGTAAAAAACAACAGGATCTGGCAAATGTGAATGAAAATAAGCAAGTAAAATAGGATAGCTGAATAAGCACTACCTGACAGTTGTTTTTTGCCTCAAAATCACTGTGCCCAGACTGCTTCTCCTTTCTCAGCTTTAGGTCACTTTCTCGGAGCAAGTAGCAAACCAGCCATTTATATGCTGCTAAAGGAACTGCAAAAGAGAAGAAAGCCAAAATTCTTAACATTAATTCTTGACATTTAAAATGCTAGAATTCACATGCAGATTCTACTGCAGTCTCATTTGTTACTTGAGATGAAATGTGAAGGTATTGTTAATTAATCCATCAATGTAATATTTTGCCTATTACTGCAGCTGGAATAAATAAATGCTGAGTAAGATAGATTGTAAAGATACAGTGATGACATATCATGCCTGCCCATACACTAATTCTAACTGAACAAAAGCAAAAAGGTATATACACAGTTCAGTTTTGACACAAGTATTTTCTGATCTCATGAATTTTTTTACCTTGTTATATTCTGTCCTACATTAAGACTTAGAGGGTACTTATTCTCTTCTGAAAATACAAAAGTAGAAGTAGGTCTACATTTTGTGAGCCTACCCCTTCACTTGATAACAACAGTATAGTGGCAAAAAGCCTAGATCACAAATGCTATTCTAGAATGCTATTTTAAAATGAAATGCATTTTAATACATTTAATACAAAGAATGTCATCAAATAGTAATATGACAAATACCTAATAATCTCAAATCTCTGAGTCTGAAAGGAATTTAAGATCTACTATGAGTTGAACAATACCAAAAGGTTACCTGAGGAGTCCATGCAATTATCAACACTATTGGCTTTGAATTTCCAGTCAATGATATGATGGTAGTCTTGCAAAAAGTTTATTGTTCCAAGAGGAGATTCAAAAGGCACTTTATCTGAAAAAACAGAAAAAATAAAAATGACTTACAAGAAAATAAATCAGACTCTTTCGAACTAAAAGCCCACTACAAAGCCATGCATCCTCTTGATAGGTCACGTGCAATTAAAACACAATACTCATTTCATTATGACCTAGTCCAGGCCAATGAGAATTGGTGGACAAGTGCTGAAGAAACTGACATCTCTGCCTATGAGCCTTGTAAGATCCAATTCCTATCTCTAACTTTTCTAGCCAGTGAAAAACACTGCTAGGAAACTAAAACAAAATCATTTATCTACAGAACTACAAAATGTACTGACAGAGGAGATTGCTACAAAGTCAGGTGATATGACTTTCAACAATGTTAGTAGTAGTTTCACTGAACTAAACTGCACTTCTCATGAAATAAGATATTATTTGACATAATTAGTTATGGCTAAACATCTAGCTAGCTTCTGCAAGACTCAGGACATTTCTTGCAGCACATTTCTGTGTATCTGTAAATGTATCATATGATGGAGTCTGCAGCACATTATTTATGCTCTACAAAATGATTAAATGACTATCAGTTGCTTTCAGTTGGAAAATACCTCTTAATTCCATTATTTATTCACTGCTGAGTCCAACACATGATTCCAGAATCAAAACTTACTTCTAATGCAATTCATCCAGCTCATTAAGTAGTTGCTGGTTTGCTGAAGCAGGACATTGTTATCTCCTTCATATGTGCAGTTTGGATCATTATCATTCCGGATTTCACCCAGACGATTCACTTTAAAAAAAAGAAAGTGCATATTTTAATACATTGTTATATATCAGTGGAAACTGTGAGGGATTAAATAAATATTATGTGACAAAATGTAAAATAGTTGTCTGCTCCTGTATTTACAGACATTCTTACCAACATATGAGCTTGGAATTCCACTGTTTAGTTTGCAAAAATGAATATATTGTGAAGATTTTAGAAAAGTGTGGCATTCATCTTAGAATGGGAATTCTCCTCAGTAAAATCTGCATCTTTATTTTCGGAACTAAGACTGATTCATTCAGACCTTCATTCTTTCCAAATGCTGGTGCAGATACTGCTCAGGTTTAGTTGTTGGTTGTTTTTTTTTTTGTATTGTCAGGTATAAAATAAATGTTAAAATAGAGATATGAGGGAAAAAGCCCTTTTTAAACATATGACTAAAATTCAGACAACATGACACAGATTTAGTCTAGATATTAGGAAGAAATTCTTTACTGTGAGAGTGGTGAGACACTGGAGACACTACAGTGAGACACTGGAACAGGTTACCCAGACAGGTTGAGAATGCCCTCTCCCCGGAAGCATTCAAGGCCAGGCTAGATAGGGCTATGAGCAACCTGGTCTAGTAGGTGGTGTCCCTGCCTATAGCAGAGGGGTTGGAATTAGATGATCTTAATGGTCTCTTCCAACCCAAACTATCCTATGACTCTCTGAACAGCAGTCAAATTACATGTGAATGTAAATATTCTCTTTCTGATCAGTGCGTACAGTAGTTTGTGACTTACTGGCAAGGTAACCATGTCCTCCACAAGCTTCTCGACACTCCTGGGCTGCCTGCTGAGCAGTCCAGGAAGACAGTGGTTTGCTGGCAGTAGATAAGGCATGAATCTCACGTCCTAAATCAGCCTTTGTGAAAATCAAATTACAAGTCAGTAACAGTTTTTTCTGAGATGTATGTAAGTGCTTTTTCCTTTTACTTCCCCCCAGAGTAACCTGCCACAAAAGCTTTTGGATACTAACATTCTCATATAGGACAGGAAACAATTGTGCCAAGCAACGGACATATGGGTAGGTGACTGGGATGTGCTAACTGACATGGCATTGCATGGAATAAATCACTGATTATGTTCCAGAAATGGAATGGCAGGTGGTTGAAGGCAGCATGTCCAGAGAAACCTTCTACCTCCTCTGTGATATAAACAATCCCTTTCTCTCAGGTCAACAAGAGGATATTTACATTATTTACTGCCTTCCAAGGTCTTTATTGATTTTTTTTTTTTGACCACTTTTGTCAAGAATTTGAAAACTGTAATGATTCCCCCCAGCGTTCCAGAGAATTACTATTGCCTGCATTTACATTACTAATGATGGCCTTCCTTTGAAAGAATGCTTGGAAATTCCACACTACAAAGAGTTTCTGAAGATGCTGGGTTAATACTATCAAGGACAATTTGAGAGCAATTCTCCATTTTTGTTTATTTCTTTTCTTTTTGATGCCCTCTAGAACAAAAGGAATTCATAAGGATTAAATTGTTAAAATTGTCAAGAATCAGATATTTTCTACTGCAAAATGTCGCTGAAGGCCAGTATTCTGCCTACTAGTGACAGCTCCGGAGGTAAAACATTAAACAATCAAATAGACTCTTCTTCTGTTAGAATATCTATCCACTAGCACAGAAATCCATCACAGACCTTATTTTAGCAGGAAAAATATGAATGTTTAAATTATCTTAGTAATACACAGCCACTGTGTAGGCCCTAACAGTTAAAACTGTCAAGATTTAAATACACGTATATAATTTATAAGCTAAAAAAATTCATTCTGCAGTTATTTTGGCTGAGAATCAGTCCTTGCACAGAGACCAATAGATCAAACTACTTCATTTATGAAGGGGTAACTTCTGATGGACTGAGTGTGGCTGAGAAATTCAGCATTAAGACTGAACAATCTCAGTGTTTTTCTCCAGAAGAGTATTTCCTAATGCTTGCATATTAATTCCAAATTCAAGCCAGACTTACATAGTCTGTGCAGTAATTAAGAGTAGCGTAATTTCAGAAAGTTTTTGATAAATACCTTCTGCAGTACCATATTTACAACAGTCATAAACTGAATTTACATTATCATATAATTACAATAAACAGTTCGGCAAGGAAACATGCTCTTAAATACCAGTGAAGCCAATAAAACTTTTAACCACTCCATCAAAACTCATTTGGGTGCTCTTCTAAATGCAGCTTTATCCATCACTTTGCGTTACCATATTTCTGAGATGTCACTCTTGACTGTGAAATGACCTAAGACTTCTAAGTAGGTCCTTCACTTAAGAGTTTCCAGTCTGTTGTAATAAGAACTCAACTAAGAGGAAATGTGTAAATATCTCACCTGTCTTTGACTCCTTTGCTTTGTCAACAAGCCTGCATAAAATTCCACAAAGTTCTCGAAGAGTGATTTGGAGAAATAATCTAAGGCATATGCAGCAGCCAGATATGGAAGAAGACGCCATTGCTGGAATAATAATTAAATAGATTTGATTACTAATTGATAAACATATATAATTTATAGTTTTACATATATAACTATCTTATAGTTTTGAAACAACACATTCATTTTACTTTCAAATTGAAAGTTCAAATTGAAGAACTGTATTTTATGGTGAAGACAACTTAGCAATAAGTCTTTATAAACATAATTAAGTATAACTACTCTATAAATAAATTACAGTTACACTATTTCAGTCCATGAATTTTATGAATTTCTGATAAACATCCTGTTAAACCAGTGCAAAAGTTCACTGTAGCTTTGGGGACCAACGACATATTTTTTCTCTGTGTTTATACAACGTCTGGCATGCCAGAGGCCAGTCATGATTCATATGTTTCTCCAGTATCAACATCATGGAGGGTGCAATTATTTCACTTCTTTGTTAATTGCTGAATGTAGGTTGGTGCTTGCTGCTTTCTGTGAAAAAAAAGCACAGGGATGGATAGAAGAGAAAATAACATCTTAATGTGCAAATCAGATGGAAGCCCATAAAGGAAAAGAGAAGCTGCTTAAGGAAACTTTTGTGGTATAGCATCAAGGGAAAGAGAGGTTCAGCAAGCATAGCCAAATAAGACGAACCTGAGCAAATCAGAGGCTTAAGGAAGTGAGATGTTGCCCCAGGTTCATTCAAGTAAGGTGGAAAGAAAGCAGCTTTTGCTAAAGTTCATTGAAAGCTGTGAAAACTTCCTAAGTTGCAAGACTGATTGCAAAGCCTGGGGAAAAAGAAAAAGCACTCACTCTGCATGCACAAACTGGTTAAGTTTGTTTTTAAAACGTATTACATAGTGAACTTCTTTCAATTGATCTGAGCTTCCATTATTTCCCAATTTACTATAACTATTCCTGTTTTATTGTTTTTCAGATCAAAAGGTGTTTTTCACCCACATATTCTTTGGAAAAAAACACTGGCCGTATTCCTCTCAAAATTAGTGATGTCTTGAGATATCACCACAATGAATGTCATTGATTTGTATCCCTTTAAATAAAGTCAAATAAAGAGAAAATGAGGATAACTGCAAAAGATGCACTGACATTTTTTTTTGCTAGTTTCTTCATTGATACTATTTTGTGTGCATAAAGAAGAGTCCATCTCAGAAAAGGTTATTGTTTTAGAAGACAGATGTTTCTAGGTATTTCACAGAGATATGAATATGTTGTTGTATTTTAGCTATCCCAAGAACTTATTTGGAAAGCCAAATCAGGCCAAAAGCAGCATAAGGAGGTTTTAAGTTGGACAGGATACCCAAAACTGCACAAAATCTACACTGCAGATGAGAAAGACAACTTTAATGTCACCAACTCCAGCGTCACTATTTTGATTTGCAATAGCTGTAAATCTGCGTGTTGTTATATAAGAATCTATAGATGCAAAGTCCAAACTTTTTACCTGTGTTTGATATTCAATAACAGGTATTTCTTCTTCATCAGTCGGTCCAAACTGACGGCGAGTTGCTGAGAAGCGAATAGCTATTGATAAGGCAAGCTTTAAATTGGTTGCAGAAACTGCTGTGATCAGAATTCTACCACTGGACAAGGATCCAAGAGCTGCACTAAAACGCTCCTTAACATCCTAAATAAATAAATAAAAAGCACAAACTAAATGGTGATGCTAAT
Organism: Perdix hodgsoniae; assembly: GCA_035772895.1. Taxonomy (NCBI): domain Eukaryota; kingdom Metazoa; phylum Chordata; class Aves; order Galliformes; family Phasianidae; genus Perdix; species Perdix hodgsoniae. The sequence continues at coordinate 11,908,640 of JAPSGF010000002.1, forward strand.
ATTTCATTGCCTGCCTCAAAGATACAATTCTGGTAGAATGATCAGAAGCCCAGTGGACTGGGAAAGCATTTATTTACTGACACATTCGATTAAGCTGTTCAGAAAAAATCCAAAGTAGTTTCTCTAAGCTACTATGGGACTGCGAGGGTAGTTTAAATAGCAAGAAATCAGTAAAACCAATTAGGTAAATTGAGTCATCTCTGAAAGACAATTTGAGTATCAGCATTCACATCAAACTGCTTCACCAGCCACTTAGGTCAAGGTATCAAGCACATCCCAACCTATGAGGGTCACATGCTCAACCTCTGTGTATTTAATGAACTATATTAATCAAACAAAACTGATTCATACCGTGAAAGAACTTGAGTATTTTCCTTCAGGTGAGACATCTCCAGTTATATTCAGTATGTTTTCTTTAGGTATCCTGACATTGTGGAACATGGCAAACCTGGTCAAACAAATACACAAATAACTTAAAATCTACCTTGAAGAAGAGCAGAATGTCTGCATTACAGAAAAAAAAAGTCACAACAAAAACAAGACTGCACAGTGCTTATCAGTGAATCCATCAAGCCAGGGAAGTAATTTTCACAAAGCATGCCTGGAAGAACAAAGGCTTTCATACTCAGGGCAGCAGAGGAAGTTCAAGCTGGGAAATGATTCGCAATCACTCTTAACCTCAAGGCTTTTTCAATAATTAAGGTGATGCTTTAAAAAGATCACTGAGAGCAACTTCGTATGTAAATAAGTAAAAAAGAACAACTAATGGAAGAGCAATGTATATATAAATACAGGCCTGTGAAGCTCTTTCATATTATTTGTAATACATGAGGATACAGCTGAATCAGTGCAATAAGAAGGAGCAGAATGGAGACCCCTTCTTTACTTAAACTAGGATTCCTATTCCCCAGAATGTGCCATATTAAGAAGGAATGAGTGACATTATCTTTTCTAAATTGTGACACTCTAGCATCAGCTATTAGAACTGGCAGAATGTCCCAAGTATTCATATTCCTCAGGAAGAAAGCATATGAACCGTCTCACCCAAATGGGCAATACAACTTGGCTCAACAGCAGTAATATCTGCTCCACTCACTAATATCTCAGCATCTAATAGCACTTGAAAAGCTGTATTTGTAATCAAAGCAAATTCCTTTTGCTTGCCAATACAGGCTGATCTACTTAATAAGGCCCATGAGATCCAGGTCTTTCACATTAATAAATTACATACGGGCTGCACTGCTGCACATGCTTTAAAATTACGAGTTGTTTCCAAGGAAACATATCTGCATACTGAATTTATTCAGCCTTAGAGATACAGAGTATTTTCAGACAGCCACAGAGAAAAGCAGGCTATGCTAACTGGACTTACCCATCCTAAGAAGTGCTTTGTAAAGTGCATGTTTCAGTGAGACAACTTCATAACAGAATCAAATTTAGCATTAACAAAAAATGTCACATTCATATTTGTTAATATTTTTTCTTATCACTGAAAGTAAAAAGTCTCATTCAAAAAAGATCTTTTGGTTAAATTCACTCCCTCTACTCTCTATATACCAAATAAAATCCATCACGCATAAAAATGTATAGCAACTCTGTTATTTTTTAAGCAACAGCATGCACATTAGATAGAACTCAAGGGGTTGTTTCTATTACTACTCACTACATTAATTACAAGTGAATATGCATGGCAATGTTTAGGCTCCGAGTTGAGTGCTTTGTTTTGCTAGTTGTACATCCGCAGAACAAGTAGGAGCTTGCTCTTTAGAGCTTACATACTAAGCATTAGATTAGAAGTTACAATAGTATTCAAACAATAAGGCAGACAGTAACTACGGGAAAATACTTCCAGTCAGACACAGGTATAGGGTAGCTACTTCTGCAGCTTATTAAATGTTACCTAGAATCATTTTGATTTAAAAAGGCATAGTCTCATAATCACTTTTTTCCATAGCTAGTGAACCATAATACTAAATTTCAAATTATTATATAACAACCTATTTTCTGAATGTGAAAATTAGCTCATACACTAAGACAATCTTTGAAAGTTTAGATTTTTTCTTTGATAATGGTCATTAGAGATTATTATTTCCTTTTTCTGTAAGCTGCTATCAAATCAGAGGCATATACAATGGCAAAAACTTTGAGAAGCCAAGGATTGAGACAGAATTACCAATTAAAAATCCCATAGAAAACTCTCACAAGTAAAGAAATATGATATATTCTCCATAGGTGTTGAAAATAAAAGCAGAACCTTACAGGACCTGGGAGTTAGGCAACCTTATGAGTTGACTGCCAACTGCTGTTATGCTCCTTCTCCAAGAACTTTGCAATTTGAAAATGTTAGACATTCCAGCCAACTTGAACTTGATATCGGAACATATTAAAAATAAATAGTAAGATTTAATGAAGTCAACTATTACATTTCTAATGGTTATTAGCCTAGGAAGCACAGTGAATAGACACAGACCACATCTGTCAATGCATTCAGGGGAAAATCTCCTCAAATAATTGAGAAAAAGTAGAAATATCTTACAATAATGGAACTGTACATACATGTCATGGGGATATCAAATACCAGTAAGTTTGGAAAATGGCTACATTTCACGTGGTGATGAAAAGACCATAGGCTTGAAAGCTGCCCTACTTAGGGTCTCTACTACATAGCAATTAGTGTTTCTGAGATTAAGACCTCTCTGCAGGAAAGACAGACAGCTGTCACTTCAAATATGTTTCATAGAGCTCTAAAGAAGCGTGGAATTTTACAGAATCTAATACCTGTGTAAAACAACTGTATTACATACATTTCTCCCTAGATTAGAAGAGCAGAGTTAAAAACTATTCCAATAGTAGCATTTTTGTATGGGTTCTTTGGCCAGTAGTTTAGAGAACATTTCAAGCAAAGTTAATCTTCCTGACTTTAAATCATGCAATAGTAATTCATCTGGTGTGCAGTAATGCTGATAAAAAAAAGAGCAGCTGGAAAAGCCATGAGCTCCTTCTGCCAGTACTAAGTTAATAAGCTGTTACCTATGGTACAAATAGCTCAAATATGCTTTGGTGAATTTCAAACCCACACAAATGCATTTCCTGACAGCTTGTGTTACTGACTATGTTAGAGATGTACACTGACAGTTTCTTCCATCCTTCTAGGCACAAAAAAGGAAGCAGATGAATGGAAGACTACAAATCAATGGCTGTTTATGGGACACAGTAAACCTTGGGAAGAATAATACTTAAAAGGTTTGGTGAAAAACTAGTAGAAGAGAAAGAAAACAATGCATATTCCATACTGAAACTCACAGAAAGGCTAGAGCTGAGCAGAATTACAGACAAGCAGGGGAAATCTGCAAGGCAGAATTTAAGCTCCAGCTTCTATAAACAGGACTCTAATCTAAGAATGAAGGTCTGCAACAGAAATGCCCAATAGTAGTATTAAAACAACATAGGCCTCCTAATCCTATCTAAATAGACTTCACGGAGACACTAAGACCCACTCACAATAAAGTGAGTGAGTTTAAGTGCCAGTCTGGCAAGGAGTTCTGAATGTGTAGACTCCTGCAAAAATCAAGAGCTGACACAGCTCTGCTGAGGAAAAGAAAACAAAAAAGGCTGTCTGAAATGCACTGCAGATGTGAAGCCCTAGCTCTGCTGGTGATAAAACAAGTGCATGACCAGATCTGAATCCCCCTTTTCCCTTTAGTACTGCCAGTGCCTGTTACTGAGATAGGCATCTCAATGTGCTGGCAGCGGCTATGCAATTTTGAGGTACTGGAAAGTGACAAAAACGAGGAGATGAGGCAGTTCTCTTCAGCATTGTAACATCTTAGCAATGTGCACAGTATTGTGTGCATCCATACAATATTTCACCTTGACTGCAGAAATCAGGTGGAAAGGGCAAAACAGGGAAACATCAATGTTGTAAAGTCACTGTTTTCACTTAAATTGCAAATATACAGGATATGTCTTGCAAAATATTTGGTTTAACTTTGAAAGTGGCACTGTTAATGAGGATTGATGATAATAAATTCGGATGACTTTTTAACAATTATTTTTATTTCATAGCTGCTTCATTATTGTTGCTCTTTACACAATTGTTTGTGACTCTGGCCAGAAGCTGGAGGGCAATAAAAAATACAGACAAGCATTATTTGCTTGAGAAGCAGGACTGATCTCTATACTTGCTTTCTTATTTACATCCCTGTATTGTCCCTTTTCCTGTACAGGAACAGCCTCTTCTGTGGCCTTGCAGTGAACCAGACCTGACAAACGATCTGTTTGAAAACAGACCGTATTTTTGTCAGATTAATTTTCAGACAGTTCCAGTTCCCTAGCTGTGTCCACTGCACAGCTACACAAATGCCTGTTCCAGCACAAAGGAAAAGGCAGTGTGGGAGTAGAAACAAAAACCCAAAGGAGCATAGCGTACAACTTATCTTCAACAACTTCTGCTTTGGATTGTAAAATGCAGCTCTGAGAGACTATTTAGGCTCTAATATTTACAGCTCCTACTTTCTTAGTAAAATAACTGCAACCATTAGGAAATCTAATTAAGATGTAAGGGTATAAGTACTGGGAGACAAAAACTCTTTGAAGGAGCACGCTTTTGTTTCGTCTATGCTTAAAACAGCAGAATCTTTATGAATTACTGGCACTGAAACTGAAATACTACCAAACACAGAATATGTAAATTAATTAACCATTTAAAAGACTTAATACAAAGGACTTGAGGATGTATGATGCATGATGACTTCTCTAGAATGAAAGGACTTGCATGTTCTGAAAGCCCAGAATACAATCTCTTTCCAGTAGGGATTCTTTTACATCACTTACTGCTTTTCTGACCAACAATTCCTGTTTATCCATTCCCTCTTGGGTGCTGTGTTTGTTTTCCAGTATCCAGAACACTGAGTCTGGATTCAGAGATCATTAGAGAACACAACTGAACGATTTTGCAGGCTGTATGTGCAGAGAGATCGCATGTTAACTGTACAAGAAATGTTAAACCGGTAGTGAAAAAATTTCAGTTTTCTGAAGTCCATCATTAACAATCCTCCTTTGTCCAAAAAGATCCTTTTTTCCCCTACAAAAAAAATCAGTTCAAATAAATAGCTTTCTCTTTGGCACTAGTTTGCTGTACCTTTGATAGCTCAATTTGACTTGTTCTTCACTTACTATAGTTTTTGTACACTCAACAAACTTATGCCTGCTCACAGCAGATACAGCTGAATGAGCTCACAACTTGTTTTACATAGAGTAGTATGTTCAGAACTACTTCAGAAACAGAGAACTAATTTTCATACTCTTTCCTCATACTCAGTTGTTTTCTCTTTCTGAATGGGGAAAGCAGCAGTTAAAACTTGACACAAAATTGGTTCACCACTGATTTGGTGCCAATCACTGATGTGCACTGAAGTAATGGATAATACCGGCAGTGTTACTGACCCAGAGTATACAAAAACAAAACAAAAGCCCTAAAACCAAAGAGGAGAAACAGAAATGCACATCAGCACTTACCAAAGCTCTTGTCTTATGTCTCTCTCCTTTTATACCTGCCACACATATTACGGAAAAGCTCCTGAATTCTAAATACTCAGGAGCTTTTAGTGACTGGTTTTTTTTTTTTTGTTTGTTTGTTTGTTTTTTGTCCCAGATATTTCAATTTTGGGACCTCAGTGATCAGTGCATTTCAAAAAGTGCTGGACATCTTTGTATTATGAAAATAAAGACTGAAGCACTTGCATCCTCTGGTGGCAGCCTGATTTATTTTTTTGGTAGCAAACCACAGAGAGAGTCTAAATTTACCGTAGGAAAAAAATTGTACTTCTGTCTTTTATCATGCATACATAAGTTACAAAACATTTTTTGAATGATAGAAAGGAACAGATTTTAAAATGCTTTAAAGTGATTTCATCTTTTTTAATAGGTAGCTGAAATTACATTGATTTGGAAAGTATGTGATTTTAGGACATTCTAGCAATGATGCTGAGAAAGCATTACTTAGAAAGACAGATTCTGAAGGAGCAGACTAGTCAGTTGGGTATACCCTTCAAAATCTCCCACATTACTTCTTAAATTCTTTCTCCTACTGAAAACAGTGTGTTCTGCATTAGCTGTAAATCACCCTTCAGCCAAACAACCCAGAAGATTAATTTACTAAAACCAGAAGAGACAACTATAGTAATCTATTTAGTCTTTTATATAGCACAAATTAATGTTATTTTCTGAGCATGGGGAATTTCTTCCTCATGTCCCATGCACCTTATGCACGTTTAGGATACCTGTGTACCCACACTGAAAACAAGTAGCATAAACTTCTCCAAGTACAGGAACATATTCTGGTATCTTTTTAAAATTCCCTATTCTCTGAATTAAACTCTGACCGTTTATCCTCAGTGTAACACTGAAATGCCTATAGTAATTGAACCAGACTTCACACATAAATTGAAAAAAACTTCATGCAAAGCATGCAGTAGGGACTAAAAGTAAGAATTTAAGTCAAAGCATAATGGGATCTAATTTAACCTGCTTTATTAGATGAACATAAGTATATAAATTACATGCAAAATTTTCCTTTTTCTCTTTTCCTTATGTTGAGCTTAAAACAATACTGCAAATTAAGAAGGAGGAGCAGAATTTGACTATTTCTACTGAAATATGAAACTGAACTACTTTTGGAATGCTCAGGCTCATGCTGCTGTGCCATCTGGTGGCTACAGGTTTGTAACACAGATGCAGGCAAAATAATCCCACCAAAACCCCTAGAACCTCTTTTACAGGCACCTTCTCACATTTTTCCTCTACAACTTCCTTTTTTGCATGTTTTATTTTTCCTTTCATCTGTATCTTCATGTAACAGAGCACTGATGAGAATTATTTGTATACATATAAACTTCAATTCCATTTTTGACATTATAGGCTCTTGGGACAACAGGGGAATGCTGGTACAGGCAACAAAACCTACAGAACACCTACAATCCTTCTGGAAAGACAATCAACACCATTACATTACAAAGAAATATACGTTGGGATGTCTACACTTTGTTTACTTCAGTGGCATAGAATGTAGAACAATAACTGAATAACAAACTGAATCAACATATAAAAGAAAATTGGAAGTAAAAAAAAGTGACATAAACTCCCACTCCCTTTACTATTTTAATCTCTGTCTTCACCCAGAGCTATATAAACAGCAGAGAGTTTAAAATATTAATTTTAAAAATTGGTTGTTCATATACCTAAATCTACCTCAGTTTCCCTACCTTCTTCCAATCAGACCATGATTGAGAAATGGAGCCATGGAACTTCTTTATTTCAACCATACACAAAAATTATTTTCTGCAGTGGACAGGATTAGTCCAGGAACCTGTGATTAAGACAGCTAATGGGTCTTTGACCTGGGTTTAAGATTCTGCTCTGCTGGGTCGGAATAATCTAATATCTTTACTAACAATAAACCTTGCCTAAGGACTTCCATTATCCGTGCTGTGGGCTGGAAATCAACATGCAAGATAACTGAGAGCTTACCCCGGATGAATTTAGAGGCTGACATACTTTAGTTCATAACTTCATGGTTTTATTTCAGTATTATTGTTGCAGTCTATGACTGTAAGACTGCCTGGGGACATTCACAGAGCTATCAGCAGCACTTTAGATTCTAAAAAGTAAATGAAATGAAAAATCTGAAGTTGCAGGAATAGAAAATACTGAATTTCAAGGTTCTTCAGAATTGGTGTGTGTGAATATATATATATATACGTATATGTAACTTAATTAAGAACAAATTAAAGCCACTACCTATTCCAGTTCTTTCACAGTCTCAGAAGTACAGACAAAAATGACACAGGATATTTGCACCACTACACATGATACACTGTAGAGTGCTTCATCATACAAATAGATTGACTTACCCATTATCCAACCCATTCTGCCCAATTTTCTTTCCTATGTCACCAACCATCACACCTGGCATTGGTAGGAGAGTTTTCGTATCTCGAATCTGCATAGAAGTGGAAGAAGATATTATTTCAGTTTAAAACAATGAAAGTTCTTGATTAAACTTTTGAAATAGTGAAAATATTTCCAACTTGTATTTTGTTACTAACATTAAAGGAAGTTCTTTGTTTTTTTAAGTACACAATCCTGGATTTAAATCATACTTACATATCCTTTCATTCAAGGCATAGATCCCATAATAAAAATTACTTAGGCCAATTAAACTACTGTGTTAAATAAACTTTAACATGGATTGAACAAGAACTGAAACCTCAGTTAGGTATTAAAAAATGCAGAAGGAACCAACGAAACTTGTGTATAATGTTCAACTTTGGGATATTCCCTGATTTTGTAGTAAACTCTGTTCAGTCTGTTTTACTGTCCACAACTTTTTAACTTTTCACCTTAAGCAAAGAGTTTTAGGACCGTATATAGCACAGATTATTTTAATTGTTTTGGTAGTGCGATAATCTCTTAACTATGCTGTATTTTCCAGCTGCATAAAACTGACATAAAATTGGCTGTATAATCACCACAAAAATCCAGTGAACATTTAAGCACTTGTTACATTTGTAATAAATGTTGAAGGCGTTATTTTAGTAAATGCTCATCAGACATAGAAACAACACTACCAAAAATCTTTGAGATTCCTCAGCCCCACAAAAAGACAAAAGATTAACCATGTTTCTATCCTACCTGTACAATAAAGGAATGTAATCCTTGGCATTGTCCATCAGGAGTGTAGAGTTGAGCATACACAACTGCATGCGTGGCATGTTTCCCCATATTACCAACCCAGAACTTTGCAGCTTCAAAGTCAGGAGAATTGATGATAAATTCCTGTAGCCACAAAATAAAGGGGAACAAAATGATCAATATGATAAAAGCTACTGAGTTCTTCTTGATGATGAAGATAATGTTTTGAAAACATCCACTGACTACCTAGTTTTCATTCTGTACTCTGCCCCAGTAGCTGAACTCTCTCTTGCAGTGTTCAACTTAAGAGAGAATACATGTGGCTAAGAAAAATTTAGAGCAGTAGTAGTTCATGACTTGATCGTAAGGCCTAAATTTCAGCCTCTAAATTGCCTACGTAAGTAGTTATCATAGTAAAGCAAAGTGATGGAAACTGAAGCATTCCCTGGGTCTGGGTTAAGTTGAGCTGAGTCCACACTGTGCTGTAATCTGCACAGGGACCATCTCCTTCTTGTGTGGAGAGGAAGCTTGCTTAACAGTGTGAAAGGCAGTATATTGCCAAGTTTGGACAGCTTGGGGACCAGGAACAGCATCTATTCTGCAGAACATATGTATCCTGAAATGTAGACATAGCTTTAACATTCCAATTTTTAGATTCCAAGTACTGTGTTTTCTGAATTTAAAAACAAACAAACAAAACAAAAAAAACAACTAACCTCAGATAAACAGCATTGAGCACTATTACTGTGCAGCAACAACTAACCTGAGTGTTATGATCAAATGTGGCAGTGGTCCGTATGCCTTTGGTATTCGTTCCATGACTGAGTTCAGTAAGAGCAAAACATCCAAAAATCTAAATAAAGAGATACAAGGCATAATTTAAGACTGGTTAAATAAGGCAATTAAAAGCATAAATTTGGAAATGATTGCAAATTCAGCTGGTAGATAGTAACATGTATTGCAAAGCAGCCAATCGGATACAATCCTAAGGGTGAAAGTACCTATGCAGCCTGCAGTAAGGTAAAAGATTTTTTCCCTTTGCTGATGGCTGACTTATTTAGACAGGCACAGATGGACAATTTTCAGGTCTAGGCTGAGAGAAATACTGTGCACCGAAAATGGGTGAGTTTGCTTTCATTACAGTTTTCATTTCTGAAGTCAAGGGAAAAGTAGAATGAAGCTGTTTACTTTTACAAAGGCAAGTAGTCTAAATTATTAGCAGGGGTTAAATTTGTATCATCTCCATATATGCATATACTTGATTCTCTTTACTGTTTGGGCTTAAAGCCACAATGAATTGTGCACATTGGCATCCCTTTATCCTAGACTGGTTTGGCCCACAGTATGTACTCTTAGGTTATAAACTTTGGAAAACATCAAAAAATAAAAAATGTAGAAGTAGACTGCTGTTTATGAGCTGAGAGATAATTTCAGAAGATTAAATAAGCAAAGAAGGTGAATGGCTGACCAAAAAAAAAAAAAGATAAAAAAGGTCATAGTAGAAGAAGCATGAGGCTCAGTTTAACTGCATTAAAGTGTATACCTTGCACAGGCCTGAGGATCAAGCCAGACAGTGAATGCTGACTGGCATTCTGCTTAGGATTGGCCCTTTCTGTATCAGACAGGATGCATTTACTGTGCAGGGCGCTCGGTTCTAGCTCTCTTTTGGACTCTGCATGGTGTTTCCATGGCATTAAAAATTAATATTTTTCAGTTTATTGCATTGCTACTGAATATTTCTAGCATCTCACCAAGGATATATGCTGCACAGTGTATGATGCAGATGTGGGAGTGTCTAAGTATAAAACTTGCTATGATATTGTTAAAAGACAGTTGGGGGGAGGAGCAAAACTGGCATAGTGTTATCTTTATTGTCTTTTGGAAGAAATCTCCAAACTTTGTCTGCATGTTAATTTGGAAAGATTAAAACAGATTCAGGAAATGGCTTAACAATTGGGAGTGAGATAGTCAGGGCTGAGTGCTTGAATGTGCTCCTCAGTCTTCTTTCTTCCTCCTTTAATTTGTTATTTATTGGCAACTAGGTACCTATATAGATCAAAAATATTGCAAAGATGCATTGAGTGCCATGGTTATAGTTATGAAAATACCCATTTCTAAAGAGCTGTCAAAAGAAATTTACCTCCATGTTATAAATTTTCTTCACAAAGTCTGCAAACCTTTTCGAAGCACTCAAAATTGTACCTCCAAATACCTGTGAATACAGAAAATTATGAATGAAATCAGTGACCTCATGATGGAAAACACAAACTTATAAGCATAAGAATTTGTAGTAGTGATGTGCATTAGAGAGATCAGATAAAGTAGGCTGCCAAGAAGAAAACTACTACTTGGACTATATCATGAGGAGGTAAGTCAGGACTTGATCTTTTCCTAGACTCTTTACTGGGGAAATAACACTGACGAGTGAGAACAAAGACTAAATGTTGTTTTATTGGAATAAAAAGACGATTGTTGCAGTAGCAAATTTTCACTGTTCAAATCTGATCAAGCCTTCACTGCAAACTCTTAAAAATGCTTTGTGAGCTCACTTTCCACGTGTGCATGTGGATATCTTTTTGAATAAAGTAAAATTTTAAGAATATTCTAGTTTGCTGGGAACCAGAGGTATTTGATTCATGACCCGACAAGAACATTGTTTTCAGATAGCTTCAGTTTACTAGATGGATGTTCATATAGCAAAATTCTAAATCCCTGACCTCTCCTGCCCTTCAATGAGTGTTAATAATTCAGCTAATATTATTTGAATAGCCATGTTAAGTATTCTTTCTAAAAGACTAATCTAGGGGGAAACTGATGAACAGAACCCCATCCACTGATGTCAGTGATCATCTTTACACAGATCTCTGTCACTTCTGTATTCTGCCCTGAATCAACACACCAGTGGCTGAGGCAAGGAAAACAACTGTATATGGAGTTGTAGTAAAGACACAGCCACCAAATAGGGCCCATAAGATCTAGTTCTTTTCACTGCTACTGCTTTGAGGAGAGAGAAGGGACAAAAGAAGGTGGAACTGAAGATGTCAAAATAGTAGCTGTGCCCATGCAGTTCCACTCACCAGACAAGATTTCAACTGAGAACTAGCTGACAAAGATCTACTGAAGTTACCCCTCAGATCTCTGAGTCCTCTAAACATCCAAACTGAATTTGATTATTGAAAACAATGGGCTGGGAAAACATATTGCTTTAATAAAATAGGCAGAAAAGCAACAGAACAAACAAGAGTATTACAAGATACTTCAAAAATATTTTTACAGCTGTACTTACACCACAGTGTAAGAAAAATTGGAGACATGGAGACCAATCATACATTCCTACACAGATAACCAAATTCAATAGCTTCAGTGGGTTCTCCATAATCTCTTGCTGAGTAAGAAAATCATATTCAAAGAGTCTTTTACAGCGCAGGAATGTCAGCTCCTGATACTTTTCACGGCTCAATTCTTCTCCAGGATGACGTGCAAAGAAAGGATCACTTTCTAGAGCAGAGAAGATTCTGTTCTTGAGGAAGGAAAAATAATGGTTTGAGAATGCTAATACAAAAGAGTTAACAAAACAAGTTAATGTTGATCTAGGATAATACCAGGCCTTAAACTACAATGGTTTGATTTAAATTTATAAAGCAAAACGCTCACAGAATTAAAAAATTGTTAAAATTGTCTATCATTATAGATGCAGTTCATGAAGCTCAACTTTACAAAAGCTCCTTTGTCATTACATAATAAGTGTGGGACTGATTCACTCTGACTGTAAGAGAATGGCTTGGTAAAAGTTACCTGCTTTTTATAGCTGCTTCATTATTTCACTATGAAGCTGCTGGCAGGACTCTAACGGGCACTTGTACCTAGACTGAGTACAAAAACTTCCAGAGGTAGCATTTAATTATAAATATGTCATAATGGTAAAGGCACTAGGCTACCACAACTGTTACAACTGTTCTGCTCCCAGATGAAAGCAGAAATGTACTCCCTTTAACAGAATCATCATATGTACCCATTTCATATGGATGTACAACTTTCAAAGTTTTAATTTTGATCTTCTTTTCTTCTTTTTTTCATAAATAGAATGATAAAATCACAGAATTATTTGGTTTAGGAGATAATCTAGTTCCAACCCCCCTTTCCATGGACAGGGACACCTTCCACCACAGCAGGCTGCACAGGGCCATCCAACCCGGCCTTGATGGGTCAAGGAATGGGCCATCCACACCTTCTCCAGGCAATTTGTTCCAGTGCCTTACTATCCTCATAATAAACAATTTCTTCCCAGTATCTAATCTAAATTTACTCTCCATTTCAAAACAATACCCCTTGTTCTATTACTACATGCCTTTGTAAAAAGAACCTTTCCAGTTTTCTTGTAGGCATTCTTTATGTATTGAAAAATTGCTGTAATGTCTTCCTGGAGTCTTTTCCAGGCTGGACAACTCCCTCAGACTCTTCAGTAGAGATGCCTCATCATATCCACGGCTCTGCTATGGAACTGCTCCAACAGGTCCATGTGCCCCTTATATTGGGGGCCCCATAGCTGAATGTAGTACTCCAGGTGGGTGTTCACAAGAATAAGCTAAGGTGTATTTTTTACCCCAGAACTCTTTGTCTTGAAGATATCCATATATTTTTGTCTTTTGTGTCATTTTGGAAAAAAAATTTGCAGTGCCTTTGGTAAAATCTTCAAAAACAAGACTTTCCTATTCTCTGAGGAGGATGTCACATTAAAAAAGAAGAAAAAGAGAAGATTTCCCATGTTCTTCTTTGAAAGTTAGAGTCATTCCATCTCCCTATGTTAATTATTTTTGCCCATATGGTTTTGAAACTCCCTCAGACACAGAGCAGTTGTTTTTTTGAACATTCTTTTAAGTGTACCAGTTAGTAATTGAAAAACAATGCCTCTGGTTCTCCTTAAAGTATTTTAATAATTATGATGAACCTACAAGATTAGCTTATATTCAGAAAATGCTGTATCATCATCAAAATGTTCATTCTGTCTCCTCCTCCATCTCCCAAGTCATGCATTCCCACACCATCTTTTGTGTTGCAATTAATATTTTTTTTTAGTAGGGATAGCTTTCATTCAGTTAGGCAAGCAAAACTATCCAACACATATCACATAAGTGTTATTGCAAACACACAGACAGTAGGAACTTATGTCAGGTCAAAGAATGACAGAAATAACATGTTTGGTAGTGGGAAATACTCAGATGAGTTCAAGTAAATTATAAAACCAGGAGATAAATGATTTAATGCTTCTCATGAAGAAATACAATAGGTACAGATTCCTCTGAGCTTGAAAAGGACAAGGAAGTCCTGTAATGCTGCACCTGGTCATGCCTTAGTAGATAGCAATGTAGTTTGCTTAAAAATTCAGTTCTGTTCTGAAAAATAGATGTGCAAAAATAATTTATTCATGCACCATATCTAAAGACTATTATTAAATACTCTGTTTGAGAATCATGTATTTGCCTCTATAAGTCCAAAATTAAAAATGCGTACTGTCTTGCTTGTTTACCTTAAGCCGGATGATATCTTCACCTTCGAGGAACACTGCCATCTCTTTCCAGTTGAAGGAAGCTTTCTTTCTGTATTTGGAGAGAGGTCCCTTTGGGAAATCTGGTAGCAAAGTATTCCAGGAACTTTGGTTGCCAGTGACTTCTTTCACATTCAGCGTGGGTGCCATTGTTAGTCAAACTGTTCTGTGACAAAGAAAATCTACTTTATGCACTGAAGTAGTGCAGATTAAGAAATCAGAAGGGTTGTTAATTAAACCCACAGACTTGTTCTGTGGTGTGAGTAAAGCAATGCAGAGCCAACTAAAAGCTTGGCTATCCACTTTTCCAATCCAGTTGGCTCGGCACAAACTAAGGAAAAAATCCTTTTGATCAAATGTAAATGAATTACATAATCTTTGTTATTAAAATGTAATCTAAACCTTTTAAATAAAATTTAAAACAATATAAAGCAGGAACAGCACTGGGTAATATTCTGTATTAAGAAAGGGGTGATCCAGGGAAGATAATAGGATGTTTCAAATAACATAATGTAAATGATTAAGCTACCTAACTAAGCCACCTCACTTCTACCTGAAATGTAAAATAAAATATAAAAGCACACAAACGTGCACAACAAAACTGTGTTCAAATACAGGAAATGCCAATACTATCCCCACTGTACTAGTTAACATTTAAACAATTATTGGTTATGTGTTAAGATTTGCTTTTGAATAACATAAATGATGAGCTGCTGTTCAGATATTAACACAAGTCAGAAGACTTCAGAGAACTGTCAGGAACTCTGCCCTTATCTTGCACTGGCTGAAAATATTAATAAATAACTGGCTAATCATTTATGTACACCAACTGCAAGAAACAAACTCCTGTAAAATTCTGCATCTTTGCATTTCCTTCACCTGAGTGATGTCAGTAAGTATGAAAGCAGACTTCTCAAACCCACAAGATATTTACTCAGGTATTGTCATGATCATTTACTCTCACACATCTGCAAAGTTCTCAAAAAAATAATCTTCTGACACTAAGGCTTTTTTTTTTTTTTTGGTGCTTTCTTTCTTTTTCAACTTGTCAATATGACCTATTTTGCAATATAAATTTCTCATGCTTTCAGGAAACACAATAGAATTTTCCCATAAAATATCTAAATCTGTACAAAGACTGCATATCTAAAATCTGTACAAAGACTGCAAATCCTCCTAGGGATGCTTCCAAATAGTTGAGCAATATCCTAACACTACAAAATCATACTTTTGCACTTCTGTTTTGCCAAAATGGGATAGACTCTGAGACGGACAAAGGAATTTTTCAAGTGATATACTTCAAATGAGTGTATAATGATGTCTAGAAAGGACAGATACCATGACACATAAACTGGAAGCATTTTCAGATCGGCGCTGAAAAGTTACAGCTGAATTACGCAAATGTGCTGATTGGTTTTAAATGAAGCTTTCAAATTTCATTTACAAAATTTGTTGAATCCTATTTATTAAGATGGGTAATTAACAGTATTTTTTTCTCGACATAATTATATTCTCTGGAAAAAAGAACTTAGTTTTCTGCAGCTGGAATCCAGTCTTTGACAGATCAAGACTTAAGTTCCAGATTTTCTTGAACTTGGGTTAATGCAAAGCAGTTAAGATAGTTAGGTGAACAGAAAGCACTCTGAAATTATTGCTGTAATAGATGTTAATTTAATTAGCCAAAAGCTCAGTCAGTTACTTGGAGTGCTTGGAATTGGGATGCAGGAAAGAAGGAGGAGCAGACAGCTTACTGTAGATAATGATACCGTGAAACCACAAAGCAAATAATCAAGTGGGTCAGCTTGGGGGGATACAGTGCTTAGGTTCATTTTTCTCCTTTTTCTTTCCTTAACTTTTAACTTCTCATTCTGCATTTTAGTGGTTTTGCTTTCTAACCTTTTCAGTCCAGCTTTCCACTACAAATTTATTTCTGAATTCTCTTATTCTGTGCTGACTTTGCCTCAATCCCTTGCAGTTGCGATCAAAAGCAGCAAAGTCCAAAAATTCTGATACCGTTTTCCTGTATCTTTGTGGGCCATAATATTTCTCCATTGTGTTGCAAAACTTCACAAGATCAGCAGCACTTCATTATCAATAGGTGCAATCTACAGTGCTTTGGGAGAAAAGCTGAACCTCAGTTTGTAATAACCAGGTCCAAAGTGCTACAGTCCAAACCAGTTCCAAAGTCACTACAAGAAAGACACTGATGCCCTGGAGTGTGTTCAGAGAAGGATAACAGAGCTGTGAGGGGTCTGGAACACAAGTCTTCTGAGGTGCGACTGAGGGAACTGAGGGATCGTTTAGTCTGGAGGAGCTTCTGGGGAAACCCAACTGCTATCCACAATTCCCTGAAAGGAGGTGGTGGCAAAGTGGGGCCTCTTTTCCCATTGAACTGGCAATAGGACTAGAGGGAATGGCCTTAAATCGCACTGGGGAGATTTAGGTTGGACTTCAGGAAATACTCTCTCCAAGAGAGTGGTCAGGTGCAGGAATGGGCTGCCCAGGGAGGTGGTGGAGTCACTGTCTCTGGAGGTGTTCAAGACAAGGGCAACAAGGGACATGGTTTAGTGGGAAATATTGGTGGCAGGTGGATGGTTGGACTGGACAATCTTGAAGGTCTTTTCCAATGTTAGTGATTTTATGACTGTCTATCTCCCCTCTTCTAATTTAATGCTATTCCCCTTTGTCCAATCACTATCAGACTGTGCAAAAAGCTGATCCCAGTCCTACTCACAAGTTCCTTTCAACTACTGGAAGGCAGGAAAGAGCTCTCCCTGGAGCTTTCTTTTCTCCAAACTAAACAAGCCCAAATTCCTCAACCTTTGCTTAGAAGAGAATTGCTCCAGCCCTCAGATAATCTTTGTGCACCTCCTCCGCATCCACTCCAACAGCTTCACACCTTCATCGTGCTGGGAGCCTCCGGCCTGGACACAGTACTCCAGATAAGGCTCACAAGAGCAAAGTAGAGGAAGACAATCTTTGTGCTCTGCTAGACACTCCCTTTTTGATTCAGCCCAGTATACCAATGGCCTTCCAGGCTGCAAGAGCACACTGCTGGCTCATGCCCAGCTTTTTGCTCACCAGAACCCTGAAGTCATTCCTTGCAGGGCTGCTCTCAACGACTGCTTCTCCCAGTCTGTACTTGTATTTGGGATTGCCCTGACCCAGGTGCAAGGAATTGCACTTTGCCTTGTTGAATCTCATTAGGTTCACACGGGACCACTTGTTAAGCCTGTCCAGATCCCTCCGGATGGCCTCCTTTCCTTCTATGGTGTCAACCGCACCACTCAGCTGCACCACTCAATTCACCACCATCAGCAAACTTGCTGGGGGTACATTCAATTCCGTCATCCACGTCCCTGTTAAAGATGTTAAAGAGCACCGGTCCCAAGACGGACCGCTGGGAAACACTGCTTACACAGAGTGCTTACACACTGCTACACACAGAGCCACTGACCACGACTCCGGCTGCGACCACCCGACCAAACCCTCTCTCCCCCTCACGGTAACTCCCGCGTCTCTCCAGTTAACAGGTGAGGTTTGGCAGGACCACGCCGAACGCCTCGCACAAATCCAGCCGACTGACAGCTAACTACAGGAACGCACGGACGCGCCCTTTACCTCCGCTCGCCGCCGTCTCCGCCTCGGGAAGTGACGGCAGCGACCTGCGACGCTCCGCCTCCTCCTGCCGGCCATGGCGCTGCTGGGCGAGGCGGCGGTGCGGGGTGGCGGCGCGTTGCTGCCCCGCGGCTTCTGGGCGGCGGTGCGCGTGTGGCTGGAGAAGCCGCAGGTGGCCAACAGGCGGCTATGCGGCGCCGCCATCGAGGCGGAGGGCGCGGTGCCGCTCGGGGAGGACGGAGATACGTCTGTCCGCCTCGGGAGCGGCGAGGAGCCGGCGGGGGCCGTGGAGCTCGGCCGGCTCTGGAGGGAGGTGCGCGGGGAGCTGCTGCCTTTCATCACGGCCGGGTCAGGTCGGGAGCTGCGCGCTGTGCTGAGGGCTCTGCTGCCCCGGCAGCGGCCCGCGGGGATTCCCGCCCCGCCGGTGAAGGAGCTGGTGGTGCAAGGTGACTTGTCTGTGTTCCGGGGACCACGAGGACGAGGGGGGGTGGCCACAAACTGAAGCATAGGAAGTGCGGACTCTTGGAATCCGTTGGTGTTTTGGTTATTTTGCCAGCGTAGTATTCTGACTTTGGAGATGCGCAGTTTTTAGGGTGTTTTGGTGACAGCGGACAGTTTTCAGAATAGGAAGCGTTATTTCAAAGAAATCCCCTTGGATAAACAGAAGCGAAAAACACTACAGCACCTAGTGTGCAAAGTAATAATGGATATATTGTGTGTGCTGTGTGGCACAGCATAAATTCCATTAGAGTCATCTCTAGGAACAAAATAGGGAATAAATTAAGATGCTCAGCGTTAAGATGTAGCATTTGAGCACTAGGTTGTGTCGTGCCAATTGTGTTTTGCTGCCATCTCCTTTGTTTTTATTGTTTGTTTCAAAAGATGCTCTGTTCTTCCTTGTGTAGGAGTTAATTGTATGTTTCATGTTAGAAAATGAAATGTGACAGAAGTTCCAGAATAGCTTCCTGAGATATGGTAGAGGCACTGAGGGGCATGAGCATCTGTTAGCCTGCTTACCTCAGCACTTCCTAAGTCTGTAAGTTTTGGAACTCTGTCCATGGGCGTAAGCATTTTATTCCACAGGTGAGAGATCAGTAGTGTGAACATCACTTTAAATGTTACATAATGCAACTTTACCTAAAAACAGACCTTCTCAGGCAAAAACAAAATTGTTGCTGATAGTATTACTGATTACTTGATAACATTGCACTGATAGTTTGTCTAATATTACAGAATCACAGGGGTTGGAAGGGACTTCTAGAGATTATCAAGTCCAATCCCCCTGCCAAAGCAGGTTCCCTACACCAGGTCGCACAGGTAGGCGTCCAGGCAGGTCTTGAATATCTCCAGAGAAGGAGACTCCACAACCTCCCTGGACAGCCTGTTCCAGTGCTCTGTCACCCTCACCATAACGAAGTTCTTGCACACATTCGTGCGGAACTTCCTATGCTCCAGTTTCTGTCCATTTCCCCTTGTCCTGTCCCCACGCACTACTGAAAAGAGTCCGGCCTCGACACATTAGAGTGATACATACAATTGTGTAATCACAGTATGGCTTGGGTTGGAAGGGACCTCAGGGATCATCAAGCTCCAACCCCCCTGCTGCAGGCAGGCTCACCATCCTCCACATTTAGTACTAGACCAGGGTGCCCAGGGCCCCATCCAACCTGGGCTTGAACACCTCCAAGAACGGAGCACCCTCAGCCTCTGAGGGATGTTATGCCTTCATTAACTTGAAATGTACATCCCAGAACTCCAGATTTACTGTGTGGTAGGAGAAAGTAGCAATAAAGCGTTGTCCTCAATGGTTTGCAGTTAATATAGCAAGAAGATGAGTTTATTTTTTGTGCTGAACAGGGTAATTTGTACTATGGAATAACATATCGCTGTTTACGTATATTTTCAGATGTTTGCAATGGAACTGTAACCTTTCTGCCTTTGGAGGAAAACAGTGAAGGAAAATACCAAATTAAAAAGTGCAATATATATCAAATTCAACTTACACATATAAGAGATGAGGAATGGTAAGTGCTGCAAGTGAGAGAAAGAAAGGAAATCCTGTATTATTGCAAGGATCACTTGTTGTATTTTAATATTGATATCTTGGTGATTTGGTTTTCATAATTAGTATAATTAATAAATGACTAGTGGTGTGATCTGAGTGCATGGTGTTCTATTAAAAACAAAATACTAAAATCAACGTAAGAGAAATATTGTTCAATTTTGAATCTATATATTGACTCTGTGTGTGGTGTATTCTCATTGGGAGGAGTTGGCTATATCTGTGATGGATGTCAGGTTCTGTAGGTCTTAGTAAGGTTGAAATACAGTTAGAAATTGCTGTTTGGAACCAGCTGAGTTTCAGACATTAAAATTTGCAGACTGTTAGAGCTTGGTCCTGAGTGTTGAGGGTATGATTGTTCCTGCTGACAGCTTGCATAACGTAGGAAATACAACTAAATTTAAAAATCAGGTAATAATGAAATGTCTCAAGTGATGTATTTACCTCCTAATTTTTTAAAATGTTTTTGGCAGTTACCCATTATTACTTGTCAGTGTTTGGATTATCATGGTAAATCAGGTTGTACAGAATATGCAAGTCCTTAGTCATTATAGTAAGGTTAGCACAGCTTCTCATACTGTGCTTAAATTAGCATGTGATGAGCTGTCAAACCACCCCGGGAATACTGTTCCATTATTCAGTAACTTCTATGTTTTATTTGTTGATTATTTTTTTCCTTATTCCTCGGTCTACTCTTATATCTTTATTTGATCTTCTGATTTTTTTCCGTTTAATTATTCTTTTTTTTCCTCTTGAGGTAATGAGATGTATAAGTAAACTCTACTTCATTAAAGTTTTTATTTTATTTTTTAAGGTCTGTGTCTATTACAGTTCCATCTTCAAAAGATTGGTTTTCAGATGGAATAACATACCCCAAACTATCATGGCTTGGAGATGTACTTTTGTCCAAACTGGCCAAGTGGTCTGTGGAGCAAAAATGCAGTGAGTTCAGAAGTACGCTGTCGCTCATTCCTGTAGCAAAATACAGCAAGGTTTATCAAGACCTTAAAGAAAAATATAAGAAGATGGTAAAGGTAAGTTAGGTGACAGATGTGGTGACCTCTTTCTTTCTTGTCACTGCTTTTTATTGTTGTTTCTTGTCTTATGAAACTGTTTTCATCACTATTTGTTTTAAAGTAATTTACTTGAATTTTATGCAGTATAGTTTGTTGTGTTGTTTTTTTCATCTTTTACTGTGTATGTAAAGGAAAATTTTTTTTTTCATAGTATTTGGAAGAACTAAAGTGGGAAAAGCAGAATTTTGAGCCAAATTTGCACTATATATCATGTGGAATTAAGCATTTACCGTAACGCTTGCCTTCATGTAAGGAGTTAGCAGCAGATCAGTGGATAGAAATACTAAATCATTTTCACAGTTAAGCTTGAATATGGTATGTCCTTCATTCAAAGCCTCAAGGGGTCAGGAAGTACCAATAGTAAGTAAGGTAAACATTTACTATTCTATTTAAGGTAGGTGCATTGATATATCTGTGTGGATCAGAGGAGCAGTGTTCTTAGTTTTTTATCTTGGAAACACCTAAAAACGATGATGACAGTCTTAAATACTATATGGCATAGAGACCAAAGTCTAGCTACAAATGAAGAAATTGGTAAATGATCTTGTAAAACATTAAGAACAGAACAAAGTGTTCCGTTGTGGTAGGGTAATTCTATGTTTCATATGTTTTGAAAATAAATTTATGAATACTAATATTATTGATGTGTTTAATAGGAATAATAGTATTTTTGCTGTAAGAATTAGAATAAACAAAATGATGCATACTCTAATGAACAGATACAGCAGTTTACTTCAGAGCCTTAAAATTCTTGGAAACTTTACTGACTGAACAATAGTAGACTTTCCTTTTTTATGCAGTTGTTTTCTGTGAATCCCAAAACCTTGCAGTTTGTATTTGTTTTCTGTCCGTATTTTTATCAGGTTAAAATGCAAAACTTGTCAAGTGCAGAAAAAGCTCTTGGATATTCATCTTCTTTAACTGAGCACTTTTTGAAGTATTTAAAATGATTTTATTTTTCTTTTTCCTCTGAAGGTATGGCCTGAAGTGACGGATCCCGAGAAGTTTGTTTATGAAGATGTTGCCATTGCCACTTATTTGCTGGTAAGGAGCTGTTTTGTTTAATAATCACAGAATCATGGGATGGCTAGGGTTGGAAATGAGGTTGAAGACCATCTGGTCCCAACCCGAGTCCACAGCCAGGGACATCTCTTGCTGGACCAGGTTACTCAAAGCCTCGTCCAGCCTGACCCGGGGATGGGGCATCTACAGCTCCTCTGGACAACTTGTTCCAGTGCCTCACCACTCTCATTGTAAAGAATTTCTTCCAATTACCTTATCTAAATCTACCCTATTTTAGTTTAAAGCTGTTATCTCTTGTCCTATCACTTCACTTCCTGATAAAGAGTCCCTCTCCATCTTTCCTGTAAATCACTTTAAGTACTGGAGAGCTCTGTAAGGCCTCCCTGGAGCTTTCCCTAGAGTAAGGAACTTCAGTTCTCCCAGGCTGTTTCATCTAATATTTACAAGCTTCTGTTTTCTAACAGAAGCTTTCTGAAGAAAATCAGTATTTTCATTTTATAGTTGTTGCGGTTTTTCCACTGACCTGAAGTTATAACAGGTATACAAAGAAAAAGGAGGAGGTGTGATAAAAGGGTGTGAGTGTGTGCTTGTGGTTGTTTGTTTTTGGTATTTTTGCTTTTGTTCTGATTTAAGCATACAGTCTGGAGTACAAAAGTGCAATGATTGTTACATTTAAAAATGTAAACACAACCTGATGATCTTACGGTTTTTCTGCTACTTTTTCCCCTAGCTAAACTAACAAATTAATAGGCAGCAATGTGCTAAATGTTTATTTCCATAGGTAAATATTCTTGACAATTTTGTTATTCATAGGAAAAATAAAAGGGAAGTGTTAAGAAGCTACAGAGTATGCATTCATCATTGAATGGGAAAAAGTTTTTGATAGACACAGCAGGAGTCTACTCCAGGTCTTGCAGGCAAACATGCAATTATTAAGATAACAAGTTCAAAATAGCCTAACTATGCAGGAGTAAGCTCTTATCTACAGAGCAGGGACCAGAACTGGGCTGAAAGTTCTGGGATTCCTTCAACCGATTCAGAATTTCTGGCAGCTGACTCTTGCAAAGTAAGTGAAAAATTCTTACCAAGTTGGTGGGAAATAGCACATGGTAATTTATAGCCAGCTGATTATAAAAAACATTTTGGTTTTTATTTTCAGCATTGTCATCAGTTCTTCCTTTTATACAGTGGATATAAGCTCTTCCATAGTATTACTTGCAGATACACTGTTGGAAGTTTGCTTGCTACTCCCCCTTTCTTCCTGATGTTAATCTCTTGGGCCATTTGTTTGTATCAGCTTATTTTACATGTGTTATTTGATTAGTTTCTACTTCCAGATGCTCAGAAGTGAGTGAAAGTTGCTTAGCACTCAGAAAAGGGAAAAAAAAAAAAAATTGCTTGATACTCTAAAACATGATCCCCTGCCCCCATTAACAGTTCTAGAGTTTGTGGTTGTTTTTTTGTTTTTGTTTTTTGTTTTGTTTTGTTTTCTTCCTCAAGTTGCTTTCTCTGACTTCTGTCACATCTCCTTTGTCTCCCAGCATT
Source organism: Perdix hodgsoniae (assembly GCA_035772895.1). Taxonomy (NCBI): domain Eukaryota; kingdom Metazoa; phylum Chordata; class Aves; order Galliformes; family Phasianidae; genus Perdix; species Perdix hodgsoniae. The sequence continues at coordinate 11,932,200 of JAPSGF010000002.1, forward strand.
TTCCATTCATTGTCTGCTTTTTGCCAAGGAAATGTGAGAGTGTAAGTCAAAAAAGCTTTCTTTTCTTGTCTTAGGTCCTCTGGGAAGAAGAAAGGAAGGAAAAAGGACTGGCCAAGAAACAGTCATTTGTAGATCTGGGATGTGGAAATGGTCTACTAGTGCATATTCTTAACAATGAAGGGGTAAATAGAGTGCATTTTAAAATAATGAAAAAATATAATTCAGTATTCTTGTTTTGCTTTTCTTTAATCTGGCATGCAAGTAGCCAAAATTCAGTTAATTCTTGTTATTAGAACAAGGCTTTGTTACTCTGTAGTTACCAAGAAAAAGTCTTAGCAAAGCTTTAGAAACTTTAGATTAATTAGCTGTTTTGATTAGTGCAATGGGTTGTCCTGAGAGCTATTTATCTTTCTGAAGCAAGAAAAAAGGAAGGAAAGGGGGGGGAAAGGAAAAGTAACAGTATAATTTAATCATGTTGTAAACCTATCAGAAATAAGTGGGTAGTTTTAAAGTAGAGATTCTTGTATTACTTTCAGAGCAGGTTTTTTTAATGAATTTTATCAAAACTGAAGTCTACTCATCAAAGCCTGTAAATCTTTTTATACATAAAGAGCAGCTCTGAGATTTCTTATTTTGAAAGGCCTAACCAATGAGCTTTGTTTCTGGGGGCGTTGCTTTTTTGGCAGCAGCAAAACTCAGATTCTTGAGGCCCATGTTTTGAAACAAAAGTAGCAAAGAAGCTCTCTGAGATTTAACAAAACTCAATGACATTGGGTCTGTCAGTCTCAGAAAATTTCATTTAGAACTTCTGGGAGAACATAGTAAAACTGCAGAGGAAGTGTTCATTAAACAAACTTTGCTCTTATATGACCAGAAAAATTTGGTTTAATACTGAATATTGTATTTCCCTGTGGATGTTTCCTTTTTCTACCTCGCTGACAAATACATTATTGTCTATCAAAAATTATGTCTGAAAGTTTCATGAGACTAATTAGTATTTAATTTGCAGCAAATATTGTTTCTACACAGGATTCTGAACTTCATATACGGTTACTTAATGATTTTTTTGTTTCTAACTTAATTTCCATTTATTCCTTTTCTTATCAGCTATTGCAAGAGAAGTGTATTTAGACTCCAACAAATCAGTTCAGTGGTTGGATGGTTGTTCTTCCAGCAAGGACTGTATAGATTAGTGACTTCTGCCTGAAATGATGTAGTATTTTGTTGTGTGACTGAAGAAATCAGTGTTAATATGTAGATTTGTTTGAGAATTTCTACTAAAAATGGTAGTTAAAAATGAGACTATGTTTTTATTTCAGCACTTAGGTCGAGGGATTGACGTGAGGAGAAGAAAAATATGGGACATGTATGGACCAGAAACTCATTTAGAGGTATTATGCAAATGTATGTAACTTTATTCGTTTGTTCATTGCTTCAGAGTGTGTTGATAAAAATATAATTAAACACAGTGGATTGTAGACAATCATCTAAAGCATTATATGACTTTGGTATAGTGCTACCCATATGTGCTAGAGGTAGCTATAAGGGAGTATTAATAGAGAAGTGCTGTATCATATTCTGGCATATTTGCAGTTTGCTTATTTATCAGTTTAAAAGAGCGATTTCCTATTACTTGTGCAAACATTAACACTAGGAGACAATCATTGATTTTATGGGAAGTACAATTGCAAACTGCTTTGTTTGCAATGCTGCACTTGATAAAATATGTTAATGTACAAAGTTGTGAATTAACAACAGAATCACTCTGTAATTGATCTTGTACTGCTCTGTGCTGTTTGGAACAAAAGTTTTGAACCTCAAAAGAGGCTCAACAGAAAAGGAGAGATACGGACGTTTTAGAACATGCCCAGAGAGAGACTGTGAAAACGATCAGCAGTTTGGAACACCTTCCCTATGAAGACAGGCTGAGAGAGCTGGGGCTGTTCTGCCTGAGAAGAGAATCCTCTGGCAAAGCTTGAAAGCAGACTTGTATGCAAAGGGAGGCTATAAGAAAAAGGAGACGGGCTCTTTAGCAGAGTCTGTTGCTATAGGATGAGAAGAAATGATTTCAAACTAAAAGAGGGGATATTTAGATTGAATATTGTATTTTTTAAAAAAAATCTCCTTATAAGTGTGGTAAGACATTGGCACAGGTTGCCTGGAGAGGTCGTGGATGTGTTGTTCTTGGAGACATTCACGGTCAGGCTGGACAGGGCTCTGAGCACCCAACTGTGATGTCTGTGTCCCTGTTCATTGCAGGGGAGTTGGACTACATGGCCTATAATGGTTTCTTCCAACTCATGATTCTATGACTCTCTTCTGTACTGGCCTTGTGGTAACTGATTGCAATCACAATCTTCAAAAAAACGGAAAGTAGAATCAGTTTGAAAGAAGGATTGTATTTAAAGTTCCTCATTCTTGTTTTTATGAGGACTGTCAAAATGCAGAGTACAGCATTGATGCTATGTCTAAACTGAATAATCAAAACTGAAATACAATGTAGGAGTGACTTGTTTAAGCATGAGAAAACAGTTGTCAAACACTTGCTTTAATGTGTACCAATTTGCCAGAAAAAAATTTGTTATGTATATTATCTGGACATCTATATGCATAACTAAAAACAGATGGAGAGTTGGTGCTTAAAGTACTCGATGATGCACCATATTGATACTTACAATACTCAAACCAATGCTTTCTGATGCGTAGAATAAGAATGGGATGGAAATTGACTGATACTTCTGCAATTCCCTGTTAACTTTTTTGAATTCCTGTGAGTGACTAAAATGCTAAAGCTAAGATGCTAAAGGCACTTTGGAGCTTCTCAAATTTGAACTGAGGAACTTGCCCTGTGTTTGGTGAGTTTTGTGATTGTGGGGTTTTTGTTTTTGTTTTGTTTTGTTTTGTTTAATTTTAAAGAATAGCAGAATAGGGTATTTTTGATACTAACAGCTATTCTTTGAGTCATTAATTTGGTGTCAAGAGATGGTGTCTCCTTGGTTCTGCGTGCTGAATTCTCACAAGTAGAATGCTATTGTAAAGATCACCAGTGAAACTTTCTATCCTAACATATTGATTCCTATATTTGCTCCTGATGTTGCATGTATCATAAGGTAGTTCTAACACAACTTGGACAAGGATGCAATGACAACATACATAAGAGCTGTTAGGCTGGATTAGTTCTATTATTCACGAAGCATGGTATTCTGGATAGTGAGATTTAATTTAGGAAATACCTATGAAAGAGGAGAAGATCATAAGAAAGCTGTGTTCTGATTAATTACTCACCTAGGTCTGTAAGACATAGCAAAGGGAGTAGGATTCTGAAAATACATGTAGCAGAAATGAATGTGACAAGTAGCAAGAAATATACATCGCTTATGATTTGTTCACATATATTTAAGATGCCAGTTTTCTTCATCAGACTTATTATTCTGTTCTCTGACAAATACTTTGTGGATTATTGTTGCCAGATCCATCTTTTGGATGAGGAGCTGCGAGATCTGGTTTAGTAGCTTGTGGTAGCAGTGGTGATGTGAAGGCAGTTGAACTAAATGATCTTATAGAATCACAAGGTTGGAAAATGACCTATGATTCTATGATGTTTTTTGTAGCTGTAAAAAATTAGTGCATGACAGAAGTACAAATTGTAGAAAATACTGTTCTCTTCTGTGGTTCTCTTTCCCCCTGTATTTTTCTGCTTTTAGGATATAACATGGTTGCTTAGTGCTTTATTAACAAATAGAATTAAAGAAACTTTTAATAAAATCTACCTATATATTTTTTTAAAGGAATCTTCTATCGTGCCAGGTGACAGTCATCTCTTTCCAGATACTGACTGGGTGATAGGAAACCATTCAGATGAATTAACGCCGTGGATACCTGTAATTGCTGCCAGGTATTTGGTGGTCCTGGGGAAGCAGGGGGGGTGGAATTTAATAGAAATATTATTGCCTATGCATGGTTGGTGAAGACTGTTTCCTTTGTAACCGCACCAGCTGTTCTTGAAAGATTTGCTTCTTATGATGGCAATTGATTATTTTCTATGAAATTTTTCTCTTTTCCTTTGGAAAAACGTGAAAGATGTATTTATTTTATCACAGAATTCAGTGTAGCATTCTGCTTTCAATTTACAAAATTCATTTTTGTGTTTATTTCTTAGATGTGAAGTTTGTTTAAAAACAAATTAATTGTTGTTGATCCTGCTTGATCCTTGTTCTGTTGCAGTGGTTTGATGCCTAGAGATTTATTCCTGCAAAGTTGGCACAGTAATTTAGTATAGCAAATAATTTACCAATAAATATCCTGAAGTGTTATCATGTAAATATAATTTCTTGAGCTCTATCACTTTATAAAACTTTATATCAATGCTTCTATCTGATGGGTAATTTCTTAAATTTGTGTGTTCTTGGAAATAGCTTTCTGTTTAGCGGTTCACTGTCCTTCTTGTAGGTCTTCCTATTCATGCAGGTACTTTGTGTTGCCATGTTGCTTCTTCGATTTCCATGGAAAATACAGCCGAAGACAAAGCAAGAAGACTCAGTACAGAGAATATCTTGATTTTGTTGCTGAAGTGGGACGTGTCTGTGGTTTTCATGTGGAAGAAGACTGCCTTAGAATTCCGTCAACAAAAAGGGTAATTTTGGACTGATAGGTTGCAATCTGAAATACAAGAGAGAATGAAATGGTTTATGGTTATTTATTATATACTTCTCTGAAGGATGGAAAACTCTTACACTTTATATATGCTTTAATTTTTCCATCTGCCAATATTGGTTACCTGCACTTAGCTTTGTAGGTTTTCTTATCAAGAATTTCAAAGTGAAATGTTTCTGGAGCAGAAAGAGGTGTTCAGCTTTATTTTTTTTAATAATCTGTCAGATTATTTAAATGTTTGGAGGCTGTGCTTGTATGGCAAAATGGATTATGGCTTGGCTGCTGGATTTCTTCTGTGTCACCAGTATTTAAAAGCTAAAACTGAAATAATAAACAAATAAACAAACAAACCCTCAGATGTTAATAAGCATGGAGTTCCAATGAATGTCTCTGGCAGTTAGATGTAGAAGCCTGTACATGACATGTTGGTTGTTGAGTGAATACTCTAATGTAGGAATTAGACTGTATAAATGCTACAATATAAATAGAGATGTATCTGTTTCTGCTAAGATAGGTGTGCCTTATTGGAAAAAACAGGATCTATCCACCTACAGAACATTCTTTGATGGATGAGCAGATAACACAGTTTATTCGTAATCGTCAGATCTGTGCTGTGGTTGCATGTGACAGAGAAGAAGGATTTAAACATAACGATCACTCTGTGTGTGAAGGAGCAAGCTCAGAACTCCCTGAAAATGTGATGGACACTGCTAGTGGAATTTGGATGCCTGGATTTCAGCCCAGAGAAAAAGTAGAACAAACCAGAAATTGTGCTGCCCTCCCTCGGGATTTTGTAGATGGTGTTGTTCTGAACGTGGCAAACTTGCTGTTAAATGCAGTCCCTGCAAAATCATGTTCTAATACACATGGTGGAAATAAGAATACCTGGAATCAAGGAGGTGAGATAGTCTTTCTAACATTACTCTGTTGCTTGTTGCTTCTGCTGGTGGAGGGTGTATTTCCTGATGAATTTATGGTTATAATTTGGCAAGTGAGATAGACTTTAGGAAATACTATGAACAGTGTGTAGGAACAGTTAGGTTACGACCTGAGCCAATGATTACCTCCTGAAAGAACGTGGCCAGCCCTTGGAAGTACAGGTAGAAGCAATTCATCTGTAGGACTGGAAGGTCCCAGGGTCCACCCTCCCTAACCTCATTTAAGGGTTGGCAGCCACAAGAGAAGCAACTCTGCTTGGAAATCACCTCCTTTGGAATGTTCAGCAAGCACTGATCCTCAGAAAGGATAAACTATTCCTCCTTTATCACCGGATTGTAATTGCTGCTTCTCTTGGGTAATCCAGAACTCCAGAACTGTTTTTAAGCTTTTTATTATTATTATTATTTATTTTTTTTTTTTTACTGTGTTTTATTGCACCCTGGTGTGCAAATAAGGTGCATAAGTGTATTTTGAAACTTCTCTTGTTTTTCTTTTACTCAATACTTACCTACTAGGACAGAATCAATTAAAAAAAGCAACAAAAAACAGCAAAGCTGTTGTTTTCAGAAACATAACTTTGCATCTAGATGGAAAGGATTTGAAATATATTTTTGGATAATAACATAACTTGCTATAATTCTATAAGAAGTGCTTTGAAGTGCCATTTGTTTACAACATAATGAGCAATTTTTAGTTGTCTTAGTCTTAGAATGAAAAGAAGTTGCTGTTTATTTTATAAGCGCTCAGTAAGTTTCATTTTCCTGCATCCATTTCATTATTTACTTGCTGTACTTTGTTATATATTGTTATAGAAGAGCCTTTGAGTCATTTTTTTTTTTCTTTTTACTACGTTCATATAAAGAGTGCTTGGCACAGTGAAGATTGTATGTTACTGAAGAAAAAAAAAAAAGGGAGGACACAAATTCTGACTTCAACACTGTTGAATGAAAACTGCCATTTTACAGACTACATACATAGAAAACACACATTTTATATTTGTGATGTTGAAAGCACAGCACTGCTATAGTACTTAGAGGTAATTCTTAGGTTCTGTTCATAAGCAATAATTTATGCAGAAGTTAGGGTTTACTAGGATTTTAGATATATACATTTTTATAGCTACGCCATCATCATCTATTTCAGAAAGCCTTTCCTTGAAAGAAGTAGCAGAACGTTTAAATAAGGAAACTTTAAAGAGGCTGAAAAGTGAATGTGGAGGCCTGCAAACACTGCTCAAGAACAATCATCAGGTATTTGAAGGTAAGGAATAAATAGACCTTTTTTTTTTGTTGTTCGGCTTGCCTTTTTTCAGTCATCAATTTTACTCCTCCTGTCCAGTTAAATTTGTCTGAAAAGTCTAAATTTCAGTCTAGATTCTGAGCATTTCAGTATAAACTACTTTAAGGGATTTTGGTAAACAAAAACCCTACCTCAATAAACACCCTCTATGAAGATGCTAAAAAGATGCCTCAGAATGATGGTAAAACATCTCACAGGGAAATAAATTGTTTTTCTTTAGATTATATTACTTCAGTTTCTTTTATATATATATATATATATATATATATATATATATATACACACACACATTACTTTCTATTTCTGTATAAATGGTACATTTAGTTTTATCTGAGTGATCCATTTGTTGAAAATATGTTATTTGCTGGCTGTCACTATGCATTTTTTCCAGTACAATTCCCATGGCTGTATATTAACAGCTGAATTTTTATTTTTAATCTTAGTTGTAGATGGGAGAGTTCATATACGTGACTGGAGAAAAGAGAAGCCATCAAGGAAAACTAAGCCTGAAGTAAAACGATGCCTTTCAGCTGAAGCATTTAAAACACGTCTCTGTTGGTTTTTCATTCATCATCCTGATGGTTGTTCTTTGCCTTCTGAATCTTGTCCATATGCTCATGGGACTGAGGAGCTAAGACAGTCTGAGACTATTAAAAAGAAAAAACATATACGATGATAAAATGCTGCCAGTTATGTTGAAGCTTGTGTACATAAGTACATTTGACTGACTTTGGGACTGTTTAGTGCATGAAAACCTGCAAAATTTGGAGGTTTTCTCTTTTTGTTCCAATCTATTTTATTTTTCTAGTTAGTTTACAAGTTCTATATTTGTGTTTCTGTACCATCAATATGAAAAGATTACAGTAAAATATGTGTATACTTCTGGATATTGTTTGTTTTTCTTAAAAAAAAAAAAAAACAACAACAAAAAACCAAACCATTCCTCCTATCTTTCATACTGATTCAAAATGATTACTGATTTGATGAAAAACTTTCTGAGAAATTGTGAAGGTTAGAATTTGGAACTGATTACAGGACAAAGAAATCTAGGGCTGAGTGAGTAATGCATCTGAAAATTCTGTAAGAACACAGGGAGTCTGAAAAACAAAGGAAGGAAACAATTGAAGACCAAGCAGAGGAGCAGTGAAAGATGAAACTGGAAAAAATTTCAGAACAGTTTCAAAGCCACTTTGTTTACTTCCTTGCCTTTCAGCTAGCAGATTGCAAAGAACTCTCTGAAGTGTCGTGTTCCCTTCCTCTCCTTTTACATTTCTTTTCTGATCCTGGAAAAAGATAACTAACCTAATAATTGCAGTAGTTCGTGTGTTACATTAGATAATGTGCTGTGTGTGTACAGCTCCCTTGCCTTCTTCCTCTAACAGGGGCAGTGGTTGACTGAGCATTTCCCAAAGGCTCTGCAATAGCATATACAACATCTTGACTGTAACACTAATCAGTACTTTGTTACAAAGATTACAGGGCGTAAACATTTTAGAAGAGAGAAACTTTATACTTTGAGGGGTATTTGAATATAGTTAAGTTGTTGGAATAACTGGAAGGAGAACAAGCCATTTAAAGTACAGCTCTCTGGAACAGGACAGCATAGTAAGATACTGTGTAGTTACTGTTGTAATAATTTCTGAAAAATGGTTTGCTTATAAAGGGCATGAGTTAAGAAAAAGACGTGGAATTATATATATATTACTCACGTGTATCAAGTGATGTTGTTGCCTTAGCTTTTGTTTGGCTATATGCAGAGTAAGAGCCCCTCAAGGTGCTTATTTACTGGTATGTTTGGTGACTCCTCCAGGTGAAGATTTCATTTCCACATGTAAAAATCAGAAACAGACTTTAAATTATTTTCCAGTTATTGCCATCTTCCCTGATAATTCCTGCTGTGGTACAATATGCTTGACTAAAAATGTGATTTCCTGAATTAGAATTCACTCACCAGTGCAGGCCTTAAATCAGATGGATTTGCATTAAGTTGGGCTTCAGAAGCTGGAAAGGATTGTTTTTATTTCCTTCTTTCTGACAAATGGAGAAAGAAATACATGCCTGACTGACTGAAGTTACAGATACCCATGCTAATACTCTAGTGTTCTAAAACTTTTTGTTTGTGAAATGCTATGCTGACTAGCATACTAATATATTAATATAGCACATTATTTCCTTTGAATAGACATTGTATCCTAAAGTCACCAACATATAGACCTGTCTTAATTTCTCAATCACTGTTCTCAGTTCGATATCACTGCAAGTGTCCAGCCATCCAACAAATCTGTAATTAGAGTCTTTGGAGAATTGGTAATGGAATGTTCTTTCTCCTTCTTTTTTTATAGAAATGTTAGCTTTATATAAGTTTAAATATACATCTGAAGGTAAGTGCTAAGAGTATAAAAAAAGTCTATTTGATATGATTACTGTATCTTGTTGCTTTCTCTATTATCCACCGTTTTAGAAGGTAATTAATATAATATTCAACTTTCGTAATAGATGAAGGCCAGTAGTGGATAAAAACTCTTAATAAAAACCTGCCTACACAAGAGAGTTGAGCCTGAAGTCTCACTGATTTTACACTGTCATTTTGCTGCTTAGTTTACTGCCATCACTACCCATTAGTAAATTTAGCTTTATTTGAAACCTGTCATTGTAGGGGAAAACAGTTGCTGTTATTGATAGTCACAACACATGGAGACAAGAGAGTTAGATGACAGATTGCAATCATAGAAATGCTGGTAGCTGGAAATGCATGTGTATATTATAAATACATATTATAAATGCATGTGTGGAAGACTTATGTTTTCATAAAATCTACAGATAAATATTTGGCATAAGAAAAATCTGAGTTGTTCCTCTCATGCCTCAGTAAAGGACTGAATTTTAGGTTTTCATCTGAAATGTAACAGATCAGAAGAGATTATTTTTCCTTTTGGAATATCTATATGCATCTTCAGAAGTCTTCTCTGGCACATTTCAAACCAGTTAATTTTTCTGTGTTTGTATCATTTACATTGTTTATGAAATTACTGTGTATGCTTCATGTTATCAATTGTTAGGTAGCCTTAAGCCTTTAGAGGAAGTCTGTCAGCTTGTCTGACAGCAAATATGGGTCTGAAGGTATGCCAAGTTTTTGGGGCTTGTTTATTCAGATTCAGAGTTTTAAATGATAAAGTGATTAAGTATGTGATTTTTGTAAGCTGAATTCTAACTTTATCTAGCAATATAAAATAAGCAAGAGTTGAGGAGTCATGAGTTTTGCTATCATAATGGTAAACATTTCAAAATCAGCAGAAATGAATAAAATCTGAAACATGGACCACGTGGTGGCTACATCAGATACTGGGACAGGGGTTCACTAAAGTATGTAAACATCTAGCATCTGCTGAAGTCAGACGTGCACACCTGCTTGGTTTTATTACTGCTGGTAATTTGTATGACTGAAGGAGTATTTTCAAACAAATATTGCAGTTATTAGGATATTCTCCTGGAATATAATGATCACCTTTACTGACTGTTGTATCATGCTGCATCTGAGAGGAGCATGTTAAAATTTTCCTTTGAGGTTTTGGTGTATTTCCTCTCCTGAAGCAATGGTTTCATGATTAGGCTTTATGAATTGTGATTCTTACTGTCTGATTCTTATTTGAACCTGCTGAGTTTGTGTAGTTCCTTCCTGGTATAACTTCATATTTTTCAGGTAGATATACTTCACAGTGCTCAATTACTGTCTTCTTACAATTTCTGCTGTAAGTAGCTTCTAATAGGGTGCTGCTAAAATTCTGCCAGATGAAATGAGAAGCAATACAACCCACTTCCCTTCTTCCCTGCCCAATTTCATTATAACAGCTTTCAGCAACTCTAAATAGGTGAGTATAACGTCAAATTCTTTTTGCAGCATGAACATAGTGGCAAATCTCTGTAACAGCAAAGAAGGATGTTAATAATTCAGGGATCACTGAATCCATCTGCATTAACCTCCCAACAAGCTTTGTGCTCCTTACAAAACTGCATAAGGACTCAGCAAATTCAGCCCTACCCATATATGTGGTGTTGTGCATGCTTAAGGGCCAAGCACTGCCTGCTGAAGCTGCATGCACCTGCCATGTTTTGAAAACACCGTCAGTCAAGCTGCCTGTCAGTTCTGTTGTTTGACAGCTAGCCAGGCACTGTGTACAAAACAAAGCAATCTTTTCCCAGAAAGCCTGCTCTGGATTTTGAATGCTTCGGTGACTACTTTGCTGTAAAAGCGATAAACTCACTGCTAATTGGTGCTGTGTGGGGTGTATACATAGTATTGTAAAAGCTGTGACATGACAGCATTTTACCTCAAATTCTAGGCTTCATCTAAGTGTTTTTGAATTCAGTGAATAAACATGGAAGTGAGAAAGGAAGAGAAAATCATTTACCTTTTTCTTAGAGACAAAATATGGAGACAATGTAGAGTTTTCAATTTGCCTTGTTTTTGGAAGTAAACCATGTTTGTTTTGTTGGTGGTGTTTTTTTTTGTTTTGTTTTTGTTTGTTTTTTTGTGCTTTTTTTTTTTTTAATACTTCTCTTTGGATGCATGACCTTACCAGAAATGACGCTTTTACTCTGCAGCTATATTCACTGGCCTTTGATCCATCATGAAGCACAGACCAAGTATTGCTACCACCATCTCTGTTTTACTGTGTACTTTGTAACAGTATGGGTTTCATCATTGTGGTCCTTTTTTTGTTTGTTTGTTTTTGTTTCATCTGTTGTATTTAATGTTTTGTGAGGTTGTTTCAGGGACTTCATGCCCAGTAGTGTATGCATCACATCACCTATTAGCAATGGTCTGATAATGCTGTGAACATTAACACTGACCCTTTCTGTCCAGTTTAGTCTGGCAGTTACTCTTTCTTGTATTTGGAATCTAAACAGATACAAAATGCTTTCACTGAGTGTCGTTTTCTGCTCTTTGAAGAACTTTAACAACCTTTTGTCCTTTCTTTCAGTGTTGTTTGAGTGCATTGTATCTGATCTCACTTTTAGCAGTAAAAAATAGAACAGAAAGACTTTATTAATAACCTATGGAAGTACCTAGATGTGATTCATTGAAGTCAGATGTTTTTGTGTAGGTGCTGTGCTGCTTTTCAGCATGGCCAGCAGGTGGAGAAAGTGAAAAAGAAAGCTGTAGTCAGTCAGCTCCTGCAGCAACTGCAAATGCCCAGGCTCAGAAGAGTTGGGATTATTTCTTCCAGTGATTGGGAGAGTAGTTGTGTTGTCAGGTGATTTAAGTAACAGATTATTTCATCGTTCATCCAAGATAATTTATTTTTCTCTCGTGAGAAATCTAATTCTCATCCAGTTCTCTCTAGGATCTATTTTCTGTATGATTTTAATCATCTAAGCAAAATTACATTAGTAAGTTTTAAAATACATTAACGCTAAATTGTGTTATTTTCATAATTTTCATAATTAGATGGAAGGCAGTAGATTATTTCAAATCTTTTTTGCAATCTGAAGTGCAAATCATTATTAAAGAAACTAGATATGTAAGTGAAGTTGCACGACATTATTATTTCTCTGAAATATTGTTTTCTTCCCTGAAAATGCCTGTACTATTCTAGGTCTTGCAGTGGATGAATAAAGAAGGTCCAACTCTTCTCCACTGGTGAGTAAGGAGGTTCTGAACTGTGCAAAGATCACTCCTGATAGAAATGTCACACTATTTCCTTTTGGAAGGCCTATGGAACATTTTTCGAGGCCAAAACAGGAAAATCCTATACAGCTGTATCATTTAGTGTCTCCCTAGGAATCCTTAGGTGAAGAAGTGTGTTTATGACAGAGTTAAGTGCCTTTGTGTCTCTCCTGTGGCACCATGTTAGCAAAACCCCTGTGAAAGACTGACTTCTGAGTAGAAAGATTCTGACTTCACAAGCTTTAAACCAGTTAAGAAGGCATTTGATATGGCATCGCATCAATGTCATGTCACTGTCAATCTGAAAGCAGGGTCATGGAACTATAATTCAGTGCATCACAGCTGAAATCTGACCCTCAGTGATTGCTTGACAACAGGGGAGAGATACCTCCACAGCTGGAAGGGAAGCCCCACAGCTTCCATGTTTCATTTATTTATATCCAGCTTCTGGTGTAGGAGAAAAATGTCAAATCACCCTTCCTATGTACCTGGCTGTGTTAATCTTTACACAATCCTTTTATATGATTGAATGAACCTTTTTTTTTTTTTTTTTTTTTTTTTTTTTTTTTTTTAAAGCCTCTGAAAGCAGTGATCTTACTTTCTGTTAATTTCTTTGAGATGCAGGATCAGACCTTGATGCAGGTTCAGGTTCCTTTGGACACCTTTGCTGCCATTACTCATCTACCACCGCACTCCCCCTCTGTACTTCAGTAGATTACAGGCTCAATTTTATAAAATCCAGACATATTTTGTAATTTTGTCAACAGGCTCTCAGCTTTGTCTGGAAATACTATTCTTAAATGTGTGCACTTAATGGGAAATGGTTCTTTTTGTTGTGTTTCCTTCACAAATGGCGATTGTCACTGTTTAATCAGCAGTGAAACAGAATTCAGCATTTTCATACAATTTTGTTGAATAGAAGACACTTATTTCTGATGAAAGAAACAGGGTATGCCCCAGCTAATTCTTTAAAGTACTTTCATCTGTGGATCGTTGTTATGTCTTCTGTAGGGTCAGGATGAGTCTGCTGCTCCTTGCGCAGGAACAAATTTCTTCCAGGCATTGTGACATTTTGCAGACAGCAATGTCTGCATCTGTAGAAAGCAAAAGAGAGAGTCAGTTATATGTTCTTGGCAGAGAAACCTATAGATTGTTTTTCTACCTCTAAGTGCATATTGAAGAGAAAGAGATAAGATACGTCTCAGTAGGAGAGCACAACAAAAGGTTTATAGAGAGGATGAAAAGCCGAATTGCACTTGTATTCCTTGGATCTTTCAGAAAGAAAGAACTACTGCCTACATTGCAAACATATGTCCACAGGAATAGTTCTGGTTGCTGGCTGACACTGAAAATAGAGATACTGTACTTTTTGTCATTGAATATGTCAACTGCTTCATCATTTTCTTCTAGCAAGTAGAAGGCGTGCAGGCAGAGATGAGGTCTGTGTGCTCAGTACTTTTAAAGACTTTTTTTTTATAGAGTACGTCAAGCAGATTTGAACAACTCTTTTTTGACTCATTAACTGTCAGATGTGAACATAGACTAGAGGCATGAAACTGTTTCTTTTAGAAAAGAAAAGCATAGCTGCAATATAGTCTTCCTCTGTATAGAAGTGTCCTTCACACAAATCCAAGTTTGGGCAGGAGTCAAGTGCATGGGCCCAGGCTCTTCTCAGCAGTGCCCAGTGACAGGACAAGGTCACACACTGGAACACAAAGTTCCAGAGGAACATGTGAAAGAAGTTCTTTGAGGATAACAGAGCACTGGAACAGGCTGTGCAAGAGTGATTGTGGAGTCTCCTTCTCTTGAAATATTCAAAATCTTCCTAGACGTTTTCCTGTGTGTCTTCTGTACAGAGCCTTCTTTAGCAGGGTATTGGACTAGATGATTTCCAGAGGTCCCTTCTGACCCTTCCATTTCAGTGATTCTTATGCATAAACAAACACCAACATACTAAATGGCATATTTTTAATTTGGTATGGAAATCTATAAGGAACAATTCAGCTTCTTAAACTTGAAATGCTTCTTAAGATGCTGTTATCCCATCTCAACTTATCTCTTGGTTTCTCAGAAAGTTTCCCAGACCAGGGGAATATAGAGCTTCCATTATGTACTTTAATGTATCTGCCAGCCTCGTGTGAATGTTTAATTTGTTCAAGGGCATGTTAAATGTCCCAAGATACTTACGAATAAATGACAAATGAGTTAAACCCCTGTAGGTTTAAATAGTGTGAATTTTGCCCCTAACTGTTTGAAATACAGCCTCTCGAGTTATGTAAAACCTGAAGGATATATTAAGAGTCTTTTTGCACAAATTGGTAGTCTTAGGAATCCTATTATTTTTTGTAAGATTTGAGAGTATGCATGTTACATTTTTAGATTATGCCTTGTAGAATGCCCTGTGAACTCCTTGGAGTAGCAGTTGGCAAGAGTACTTAAAACTGAGAGGATAAGATTTCTTAATGTGAATTTTTAACAACCATATCAACAAAAATAGTAAACTAGATCTGACAGTCTTTGATTTTGAGTTTTGGTGTAGTGAGTCTCATTAGGTAACTGCCTGGCCAGCAACATGCTGGTGTTGTAGTGCCTGTTACATTTCTGGAATAAAATGATTCTGATGCAGAGCTGAGTTTATAGTTAGAAAGGACGGCAGTTCCTGGAGAAAGAATGAAAGTAAAGGACATAATTAATCAAGATCATTTTGAATTATAAATGCGTAAGTTATTTGAGATCAGTGATATGAAATTCAGGAAGTCTAAGTGCAAAATACATGGTGAGAGGTACATGTTTGCAAGCAGGGAGGGAGCATTATTAATACGACATGGGGAGTTACTAACTGCATGGTGGGTCACAAACTAAATGGAGATCAGTAGTATTTGCTGTAAAAAAGGATAAAGTAGATTCTGTAATTTATGAACAGCAGGAGGGTGAGACCTCGGGTGAAGTACGTGTCTGTTTCTTTATGCTGTGGCATAACAAAGATGTACATACATTAATAGAAGACCACAGGAGATCGATAAAAATGATTAGATAGCTAAAGATCAAAGGGCATGATCTTCAGATGGTATAAATCACTCCAGGCTCAATAACTCCCAAAGAACTAAGCTGATTCACACCAGCTGAGGAGCTGATTAAAAGAGTTATTTTTTAAATTTTCTTTTTAATCTAACCTTAACAGTGGCAATTTGCATTAAATTCTCAGTGCCATCAAGTTTTCCCCAAGGCATCCAGGAAAGAATTATTTGAGTGTCATAATTTAACTCACACTTTTTTTTTCTTTCATTTTTATCTTGATCTATCTAAATTGATTTCTTTTTTTCACTTTCTATTTTAGCTTTATTTAAAGATGAACACAGTTAAAGAAGGAAGTACTTTTTTTAAATACAAGGCACAATTAACCTCTGAACCTTACTGTCTCTTGATATCATTGAAGCCATAAGCATAATAGGATTAAAAAAGGGTAATAGATAATGAGAAAATCTCATGAAACATTAGAGGAAATTAAAATAATACAGACTTTATCAGAAAGGTCATAAAATTACACACTTCAGGACATAAGACAGCCTTTATATATCTGAATGGAGGAAACTGGTTTCTTAAGCATCACATTGCTCTATAGCTGTACTTAATGGGCTTGTCTTACTTTGAAACATGTTAGCCTTGTTGGAGGATATTGAAGTAGATGGACATAGGTCCACAAGTTTGTGTTCAGACTTATCTCCACAAGCCCTTTAAGAAAATCTTGTGTTATCCTTGTTATCCTGTTCACAGGCATATAAGGCTTGGCAGTCTTTTTTTTTCTTTTTTTGGTAATATTAACTAAACTTTTCATGGAACCTTTCCACGTCATTAAAGGCCTATCGGAAAAAAGAGAAATAGAAAAATTTTTCACTGAGAAGGGGGGTGAGGTGTTGAAACAAGGTGCCCAAAGTGGTTGTGGGTACCCCATCCTTGGTGATGTTCAAGGCCAGGCTGGATGGGGCCCTGGGCAATCTCATCTACTGCTTAATCTAGCAGTTGGTAACCCTGCCTCTGTCAGGGGTGGTGGAATTTGGTGATCCTTGATGTCTCTTCCTACACATGCTGTTTTATGATTCTATGAACCAGATTGCCTTCAGAAGAAAATGACTAGTTGTGTGTTTGATGGTGAGAGATGCTAAAGCTTTATTAGCTTTGGGAAAAATGTCATTTTTCTAAGAGAAACAAAAGGAACAGATAGAAATTTACACTACTGAGGGCTAACACATATCTTCACAAGCCCATTAAGAAAATCTTGTGTTATCCTTAAAAGGTAAAGGTCCTTTCGCAGTCAGATACATGCACTTTGAGAAGCAGGATTGGTAACCCCCAATGAATACAATGAAGTATTTTTCTTGGGAAAGTTTTTTGTGAGTCTCCTTGCATGGATCCTGAGCCAAGCTAATTTAATACAGTGATTAATTTTTTTGTGGTACTTTTCTTCTTCGAAACCTACGTATTGTTCTTTAGATCTATCAGTGACTCATTCCTAACTGCATAACACTGATGGAGCTATATTCTGGTGACAAGGTATGTGAGGTTTGGTTTGTTTCTCCTAAGACCGGGTTGGCCTAGGAAGTGTTACCTCCTGAAAAGAGAGACAGGCTGACAGATGTGTGGTGTTTCTGATGTCATCCTGACGTTAGGGAAGCAAAAATTGATTAATAGGACTATTGGGGTGAATTAATAGCTCTTTGATGCATTTGAAATCTTCTTATAGTCTCTTCCACACCTTCTTACCCCATACTTTCTTATGGGCCTCTTGAACAACATAAAAAAATCTTTTTCAGCATCTTGAAACTATTTGACACATGTTAATATATCTTCTAGGTTTTGTGAAAATCTTCTCTAGCAAAAGCCCAGTTTTGGGAATTAGATATTTTTCAGTGCAGCTGAGAGAAAACAATGTGCCTACACTGATTTACGGTGATAGAGGATCTGGCCTAATAAGCTTATTTCTGTCTGCTCTATATAGTTTGTGTCTCCTTTAGGATGCATTCTGACTGTTGATTTTACTTAGTGCTTTTGCTAAGAAAGGCTAAAAACCAGAGAAAATAATGAACTGAGCTGAAGAAAACAAACCTCCTAGTTCAATTTCAAGTGTTACTGTACAGACTTAAAAACTTTGTGGATGTCACTGGTTTAACTTTTGAGGTCCGTAGTTCAACGGGAAGAATCTCCAGGGGGCAGCAAAGGCACAACTTCAGTGTGAATCCTTGCTTCCTTTGATTGCTTGTTCATTAAGCTATAATAGATTTATAGAACTAAAGATTGTGACTTTCTTTCAAAGATGTGCTCTGTCTTGATTTGCAGGACTTGTTTAATTACTGTTGCAGCTGAAACTTAATCTTATTTCTAATCTGAATTTGGCTTGATCTGTCCTGCTGCTTGGTTTGCCTCTGCTTTACTGTAGACGCTGCTTGGACTCAGCATGCCTGTGGGTCTCTTCTTGTCTGTTTCAATTCTAGATTCCTGTTAAGTCACTGCTTTGTCAATACACATCCATTCTGTAGATATGATTTGCATTTTTCTTTCTGGATGTATAATGTGAATTTGATTTTATTAAAATAGCTTGTGGGCTTGAATTGTTTTGTATGTTGATGTACTCCAGATCATTCTGATTAGATGTCCTATCTTTGCTCTTTTTCATTCCACCTCTTTTTGTCATCTGTAGCTGCTTCAAGACTGTACTAGCCTTATTTCAGAATCGTTTATGAAAATGTTGTTCATTCTGAAGTCCATTGCCAGACCCGAGGAATCGTAGTAGAAGTAATTGCTCCACAATATTTTCCCTTTTCTGGCTATTTCTAAAGGAGGAGAATATAACAATTGTTTTTGTCCATATTTTCATGCTCCTTTGAAGTCAAATCAACCCGTGTATACTTGAGATTCAGAGCACGTGTCTTTGATTAAAGAGCATCTTGTAAAAGCAGCAACCTCAGTCTTCATATTGACTGCAAAAAAAAACAAAACCCTGAATCTACTTTAACCAGAAAGGAGCAGCGAAAATCAACAGTTTATGAACAGGAAACGGAGACAGCTGGGAGAACATCAAATCTGAGCCTTTTGAGGAGTTGTCAGGGGAAGATGAGAGGCAGCCTGGAACTGAGGGGGAATAGTTGGTCTCCAGAGAGGACAGGATTTGAGCTGCAGCTGTCATACAGGTGAAGGAGGAATTATCCAAGCCAAGAAAGAGCACTGAAGGGAAATCCTTAAAAGAATAGATAAAGAAACACAATAGCAGAAGCATATGATGGGAGGATGAACAGGGAGCAGGTACTGGTCTGGGAATTGAAAATGAAGGAAACTACAGACTTTATTTGATGTTAGCACAAAGTTCATATAGCACAAAAACTTGATGGAGGCTGCCCAGCAGGAAAGGAACCGAACACAAACAGGTCACTTCTGTGCAGTAGATTAGGAAGAAAGCTGTGTATTACCAGTATTTGGACAAGAGAAAGAATTTTTTCTAAAAGGAACTACTCAAAGCAGCTCAAAACAAAGGATAATCCCAAGGAAAAATGGTCAAACTCAGTGCTGTATAGCACTATACATTTTACTTTATCTTCTTTAGAGGTCTATGATCTCCACACAGAAACATCAATAATCATCACAGGATCACAGAAAGGCTTAAGCTGGAATGGACCTACCCTCTGGGCAGGGTATGCACTAGATCAGGCTGCCCAGGGCCCATCCAACCTGGCCTTGAGCCCTCCAGGGATGAGACATCCACAGCTTATTTCGCCAGCCTGTGCCAGTGCCTCACCACCCTCCGAGTGAAGAATTTTCCTCCTAATATGTACACTACTTCTCTCATCTTTTAATTTGAAACCATTCCTCTTGTCACTAAATGTGAAGAAGTTTGTTCTCCTGTTAGGGATGCAGGACCAAAGTTTTTACAGTATGTTGACACAATTCTCTTGTAATTTATTGAGGGGGTTAATAAAGAAATTCAGTTTAGATTTTTAAAGAGATTTAGTTTTTCAGATAGAACTATTGGAACATACAAGTCTGTTTCTGTTTATTTTGGGGAACTTTGAGTTGAGCCAAAGTTCATCTACTTGATTATCTATTTTTGCATGCAGAATTTTTTTTTCCAAGTCAGACTGCAAAAACAGTATTTATTCTATTCAGTGCTCAAGGTAGTTTGACAGATAACACCACTGTTTCTGAAATGACATATACTTACTCCTCCTTCAAAGAGAAGAATCTATGTCAACTCCGCGAAGTTGCTAGGACAACATGAGGGAACTTATGAATTCTCCTCCTCAAAGAGCAGCACTTTTCTTCCTGCTGCATTAATTACATTACTCTATATTTATCACAGTTCAGGAGAAAAGTGACTATTAAGCTATGAAGCTTCTCTGGAGAATTGCCAACGTATTTATAACAAGAGTGAAGATGGGGACACGTAATCAAAATGTAATAGAGATGCTTGCCACACTGTGCTATCAACTATACTTCAGATATAAAGATTCTTTTTCTATTAGAAGTCTATTTAAGAAGCAATATAGTGTCTGCTAGTGTTTTGGAAACATATACTTGTGTTTAAGCAGAGCACCAGAAGTAAGGTAACCTAAGTTTTACTCTTGTGCAGGAAAGTGTGGAATTGGTTTTTATTACCAGAGGTAGTAGAAAATTTTCTTTGAACTTTCTGCTGTGCCATCATAAAGTTCATCAAAATTGGGAAATTCTATAAGCAGTCTTTTCCAGCTTCAAAAATGTATACGTTTTTATAATTCAGCAAGTTATCCTATCTTACATTGTTTAATATTTGAAATCAGCATCTTGATTATTATATAACGGTGTTATATAATAATTATTATATAGTGTTAATTATATATATATATATATTTTTTTTTTTTTTCCTAAAAAAAGGATTAATTTCACCTTGGAAGTCTTTATGTTAAAATTTCAGATTGATCATATACAAAATATTTTGACTGTCTCATAAGAAGAGTCAGATGACTAATTGAGGAAAATTATAGAATCGTAAAATGGCTTGGGTTGGAAGGGACCTCACAGATCACCAAGTTTCAGCATCCCTGACCCAGGCTGGATCACCAACTGCTACATTAAGCACTAGATGAAATTGTCCAAGGCCCCATCCAGCCTGGTCTTGGACATTTCCAGGGATGGGGAATCCACAACCTCTCTGTGCAGCCTTCTCAGTGAAAAACTTCCCTCTGCCATCTAATCCAAATCTCCCTTCCTTTACATTAAAACCATTCCCACTTGTTTTATTTTTATCTACCACTATAATAAATTGCTTCCCCTCTTATTTATAATCTCCCTTGGAATACTGGAAAGCTGCATTGAGGTCTTCCTGCAGCCTTCTCTTCTCCAGACTGAACAAGCCCTGTTTATTCAATTTGCCTTCATAGGAGAGGTGCTCCAGCCCTCTGATCATCTTTGTGGCACTCCTCTGGACACTTTACAAAAGCTCTTCATCTCTCCTGTGGTGGGGGCCCTAGGCTTGAATACAGTACTCCAATGGGGCTTCATGAGGGTAGAGCAGAGGGGGTCAATCACCTACCCTGTCCTGCTGGCTGCTCCTCCTCATGCAGCCCAGGAAACTATTGGTCTTCAGGGCTGCAAGCACATATTGCTGGCTCATGTTAAATTTTTTTATGTACCAGGATCCCCGAGTCCTTTCCAGCAGGGCTACCTTTGCACTTTGCTTTGCTGAACCTCATTAAGTTCATGTGAGCCCAACTTTTGAATTTATCAAGGTACCTCCTGATGGCATCCTTTTTTTCTGCTGTATCAGTTGCACCACTCAGCTTGGTATCATCAACAAACTTGTGCACACAATCCCATTGTCATGTCATTGATAAAGATGTTAAAGTGCATAGTTTCCAAGATGGACTACTAGCCTCCACCTGAAGGTTGTCATTGACCACAACCCTCTGGCTGCAAACTTCCAACCAATTCCTTATCCACTGAATAGTCTACCCTTCAAATCTCTCTCTCTCCAATTTAGAGATAAGTTGTGCTGGGGGACCATGTCAAATCTGAGATCTTTAAGTTGCTGCCCTATATCTGAAGGGAAAAAAAAATCCTAAGAGTGGATAAATTTGATTCTCAGACATCCTTGCCCTTCTAAGTCTGCAGATGGACAGTTCAGATAGAGCTAAGGAATCGTGTTCTCTGCTGAACATCATCCCTGGGGTAAGCACGGGTGGTGCTCTCTAAAATACTTACACATGCACCTGCTTATTCTCTTTCTCCAGCAGCATGACAAGGAAGCAATCTTCTGAACTACTGTGACAGTAGGGGTGCACCTTCTTTTAACACCAGGTTAGGCTGTTAGATAACTCTCCTCGTGGAGAAAGGAGAAAGCAGGGAAGAATGTACTTTTAGATGCTTCAAGAACTAATCTTCTAAATCTTGAAGCATGAAGACAATTAAAGTAACTTCCATCCTGTTTGACCATAATTGAAATAGCTGTGAGAATAATTAGATACATTTTTTAACTTGAAGCACTGATAATCAGGTACTTATTAAAAGAAAGGGAATCAAGCAGAGAACACAAATAGCGGTATGAGAATCAGAATGTGATTTTTTTTTCAGAATATTGCACTGTTTTTCTGTGCTGCTTACTAGATACGACTGAATGTATTGTAATTGCTTTATGGTATCCATATGCACTGACTTATTTTAAGAATATTTGATCTCATTTAACTGCCATTATATCTAGTGTTATCTCTTATATCGCTTCAGCGCTATTGCTTCAGAGCTAATTGTGAGTAGAGGGACATGATAGGATGTCACAAATATCTACAGTGTTTAAGTATCTCCATGAATCATAATGATCAGTACAGTTTTGTGAACAACTTCTAGTTTAAAAATTTGGGGTATTTCATTGCAAGATGAGCCCTGTTGTATAACTTTTTTCCAATTAATAGTAGGAGATGAAAAGCAGCACTATGCAAACTCTCAACATAATAGTCCTCTGGAAAAAATAGTAATATAACATTTTATTTGTTTATTTATGTTCACATCTTCAGCTTACATAATGGGGTCATGTTGCAATACAAATATATATCAATACAAACTTCAGGAGCCAGAAATCCAAATCTATACTTTTTTTACAGGTATTTGTATCTAGTTTTGTTTTGTGCTCCTAGTTTTGCCCTACTGATCTGAGACACAAGACAGAGGCCTTTTAAAGCCCACATTAAAACAAATTTGATTTCCACTGCTTGGTTTGGCAGCTGAGAACTGTAGGCTCTGAAAGAAGACACAGCTACAAAAAATGATATTAGATTCTCTAAGTAAATGTGCTTTCAATATTTACAAAGTTTTTGGCCTCAAATTCTTTGAACATATGTGTTTATAAATGTAACATTACTTCTCAGAAGCTTTTGGATATTTTTATGTCATGAAATCAGTCTAACAGATGGTTAATATAGGACCCTAGAAATTCAGTGGATATCAGCAAGGATTTACTAGATTAGGTTTATCCCTGGTTGAACCAGATTTTGCCAGGTGAGAAACAAGTCTGTATAATCTACCTGACAGCGCTGTTCATGTCAACAATTCATATATATCCAGTATTTCCATGCAATAATTCAAATGATTTTGGTCAGTGATATATTGCAAATAGATATATAGATACACACACACATATATATGTGTGTATATATATATATATATATATTTTTTTTTCCCCCACGAAAACCATTATTTTACATCTTTCTTTTGATGGATGTGTACTTCTGTCCTTTTACAGATGAGGAAGTCTGTAACAGTATTAATATTTGCAGATGGTACGAAATTTGAAATATTTTTGGAAAAGATTGATTCAAATGAGTAAATAAAAGCCAATAAATCAAATAGGAAGATGAGAGGAATTCAAACTATCTGCAGAAGACAGTCAAGAGGTGATTCCATGAAGTCACACGCTAGAGGAAGTAGTAGTCCAAGCAGCAGTGCTGAGGAGGAATTTTAAGCCCTGAATGGCAGAGTAACATATTCAGTCATTTCTGTAATGCTTTTCATGCCAGTACTCATGAAACTTAAAAACAATAGAAAACTTATCCTGATAATACATTGCATTAAAACATCATGACATTATTTTATAGATTTTACAGTTGAAAAGCTGGCACACATCTAAATGTATTCTTCAGAGAGCAAAGCATTCTCAAGAGAAGCAGTTTTTTGGCTTAAACCAGAAAAACTGCTCCAAGAAGCATTCATTAAGTGAAAATGTGATACTTCTTCTAGACAGAAGCACGAAATGGTCCTCCTCAGCATGTCAGTTAAGGAACTTTGGTCCTGATATGAGCTTTAGCCATAAAACTGTTGAAATGTTAACTCTCTTAGAAAATAATTGATTGGACAGTGAATTATGGGTAGAAAGATTTTTCTTTATGTCTCTAGTAGTAAGACATTTAACCTCAGATTGAGAAGATACGCCTCCTTGTTCTGTAGGTTTTGGGCCAGAACAATTCAGTTTTCAGTTCTGGACATCACAGTATAAAAAACTGATCATGTTCCAGTAAGTAAAGGAAAAGAGCCAGGGGTGAGCAGAAGAAAAAATAATAATCCTAAGAAGAATTTGTGATAGCTTTGGACCTAAATAAAAAGTATAGTTTTCAAAGATGCTTAACACCTAACATCTCCTATGGGTAAGCCTTAATATAATGGTGGCTCATGTGAGCTCTAAGAGCACCATGTCGTTCTTTTTACTCAAGTGCAGTAAAAGGAGTGCATATAAAAGTAGCCATAAGGTAGCCAAGATTTTATTTACATAGATACCAGAAGCAGGCATTTACCCTTAGAAAAGAAACCAGCTTTATGCCCACAGTATTGTTTGGCTACCTCAGTGTCCAGACCTGGTATGTCTGAAATTTGAACCTGCATCTGCTTGGTTCCCTAAGTGGAGGAATTGAGCTGTCTTTCTCTTAGTCTTTCTTCTTGGAGTTATTCTACATTGCATTAATATCGTACAGGTACTTTTCAATGTGTTTTGCCTGAGGAATTAAAGAGAAAGGAAATCATCTTCTGTTCTTTTATTCCCCCCACAGAAACTAAATTTGATTTGCTCTATTTTAGGTTGACTTGCAAGAAAGTTCACAAAAGAGTGTTTAAAACTTAAGAAATAAAAATCTTGCTGCTGATTTATTTTCATTCCCGCTGTCATCTCCTTGCTGTGACCATTTTGTCACTGTAGGACAGGATCCACTGCTATATCCCAAACATATAGTGTTCTCCCTTCTCCCTGCAGCTTACATTAGAAGTCAACAGTGAGATGGAGCTGAACTTCAGTTACAGCTTTAGGAACAAAGACTGTCAGAAGGATATAGCAATCTGCATATCAGAAGGAATAGTGATTTGCAGAGCAAATTATAAAGAGAGGGCTGCTCTGTGCCCTCAGGCACTGCTTGGGAAAACAATCTGCACCCTCCTCGGATCAGTCCAGAGCTGTTCCATAAGCATATCTCTCCTCTCCAGCAGCTGGTCCCTAACCTTGGGAAGCCTCCTCTAGCATGGAGAATCCCAAGCAATGCTTCATAAGCACCACTTGCATTTTGCAAAGGGAGTGACTATGGTCTGTTTGCTTTTTCAGCGAGCATCTTTTGTTGCTGTAAAGAAAGGCAAACGAGATAAAAATTCTCCCCAGATGGCAGCCTCACAGATGAGAAGGTGCTGCCTTTTTTTTTTTTCCAGTTTCCCATTTGTTGAAAGCTTCCTACTCCTTTGCTGCTTTAATTTCATCTTGCTGGCATTTTCCCAGTGAACCTGTTTTCCCCATATGCGAATATTCTTTTTGCTAAACAGAGGTAATACCATTGGCAGATGTCCCTAGATAGAAAAAAAAAAGAAGCCCTTTATATCATGATCAGTAGTACTTGTTTTATCCATCAAACATGTTTTTATGTGCAGTCTCTCAGAAGGCCAACAAAAAAGCATCATGCTATTTGACCTCTGTGTTCTTCTTTGTAAATAATCACTAATCAAGAGTCTTTCCTTGCCTCTAGGGCAAACAATAGCTGTAGTTTATGTCTGTTGTCCTCCCAAGGTTTCCAGATAATAGATGCATTCTCGAATTGATGAGATAAAATTTTCACCTGTTTCTGTGCAATAACTGGGCTTTTGCCAGATGATGGCTATGCATCACAGTGTACAGTCTACTTAATTATACCAACAAAGGAAAAAAGAATTAAAATGTACCCTTTAGATGAAGAAAGGTACAGAGGAAGTTGATATTGTTTTGCCACAGATACTTATCATTTTTAAACCTGAATTTCTAGATAACCTGCTGTCTATTACAGAGAATCTGGCACAGTCTGAAATAGGAAAATACAGGCTGGCTATGACTATTCTTGCACAGTGTGCTAAGACTGTTTTGTGGCTTTGATGGCAAGTGATGGCATTGTTAGCATCTGTTTTTTATCCCTTCCTGAACAGCTACCTCAATTATTTTCAAAACTGCATGTTGACTGGGAGACTGGTCATTAGCACAAGCCAAAGTAGGACTAGAGAAGCTAACAATTAGCAGTATGAGTAATCATGGGAACCTTGGTCTATCTTTATGTTTTATTACTGTAGATATGTCCTCAAAGCCAACAGAATTAACATAAATGATATAGAGTGTTGCTTAGTAGAACTTAAATGATTCAGACAGAAACAAATAAATTCATTCACATTTTAGTTTCGTCAAAATCATGCTTAAGTTCTACTTAAATCTTGTTTTTCCTTCCATAAGAAGTAAACAAAGGACCTCTCATGATAGCTGTTAACCCTCTATTTGGAAAACTTCCCAGAAACATGGGAGCCAGGGTCCAACCTGGGTGGGCTAGTGTGAAGGAAAGATTTGAACCTCAACTGCTTCCACTTTGGTGGAAAAAGGTGACATTTTTGTGAAGTTTGCGTGTTTGAGCTGTTCTACTTTGTATTAAACAATTATCCACTGAGCCAGAGAAAGTAGGAGAATAAGAAAACAGTAGAATATGTTCATATAACTGGAAACAGAGTGGATCTGCTGCTGAGACATGCTGACTGATCCTCTGTATGTTTTAACCATTTGTGATATGTAGCTAATAAGTAAAAACATGACTTTCCTAAGATATGTGAATTTGATAGCTTACAATTAGGTGGTCATGTAAATAATTGTTAAGGTGAAAGGTGAAAGTTTATCTCTTCTGCAATAGAAATGGATGTGAGAAATTGAACCATTACTGAAGCTGCATCCTTGTTGATGCTGATTACTTTATTTAGCGTTCATTTTCCTGGGTCACTGTGCACATTTATCTGAATACTCACAAATATATGTAAGATAATTGTATATAAATAACCATGAAATAGATTTTCTGATCTCACTTCAGGCCTCTGCACATTAACCAACACTTCCATGAGTTTTCTGTCTTGATTTCAGTTAAAGAACTTCCATAGATGTTCAGAAAATAAGGGGGGTTGAAAGATGCATTTTATTTTTCTCTCATTAATTCTGTTACACAAATAGAGACTAAAGTAATTAACATATTGATTCAGAGTAAATGTAAATGAAACTCATAATTTCTTAGGTGAAATGTATGACAAAGCTTGGGAAATAAAAGCTAGAGAATAGTACTAGAAAAATGTTCAGATTTTCCATGGATATAAATTTTATGGTCAAGAAATGGGGTTGAAAAGGAGGTTGTACATCAAATACTGACATTCTCTTTCATCTAACAGGCTTCCTTTTTCTAACTTTTGACAACAGGAGCCAAAGACAGACCCTAATGACTGAGATTAAGATATGCCCTCTTACATCAGGTCTGAAAGTTGTGCCTGGTTATTGATAGGGGAATAATAAAGATGACATAACTATATTTTACTTATAAGAACTCTCCTTATGTTAACCAATATACCACAGAAAAGTTATGGGCTAATGAAATTTTATATGAGCACTTTTAAACATAAAACAACTACATAGTACTGAAAATTTATGGGTCATTTATTCAACTACTGGAGTGCAGGTCTGGCCAGATCAAACATTAAGCTACAGGACTGAGGACTTAAATTTATTTTTTTTAGAGGACAAAGGAAATCAATAAGAAATAGTGTTGTTCTCAGGGCTGTAGTCAGCATGACCTCTGTCTGTTGTAGATTCTTCTGTTCAGCTTGAAAAGAATCACAAGGCTTGGTTGTGAGCCGACAGGAAATCTGTTTGCTTCAGTGGAATAAAGATGGGGCAGTAATTATCATTACCAGTGTATTCAAGCACCCCTTGTTAATTAAATCATACCTAAGGGGGTCTATGCATAGAAAATTAGGCTATAATTCTTAGTTATAGTCTTAAATATTTAAAACATCTCACTCAAAGATGCAGTTAGGATGGGATTCATGTTAAAAAAAAAAAAAAAAAAAGCTGAGCTTTTCTTTTTCTTATTGGTGAAGATTCCAAGATTTGTCATTCCAATACACCATTCTGAGAGTGTGAATTTGCACTTTTGATCAGAAGCTAAGAAGGACAAGCTAAATATTGGACTAAGTAGCTGCCTACCTCAGACTGTAGTCTTAATGAATATGTGGGCAAGGAAAACAAAGAACAAAGCAAGTATTCCTTTGTTTTGTCTTCCATATCACACAAATCCTAATCTGTCTGAAAACCTTGGATTTCTAGTAGCCATTAATAGGTATATCCACTAACTACAGTAGATATGGATGATGAAGATTTCAGACCCCTTTATGTAGATGTTTAACCATGAAACATTATAGTCTCAATTCCATTTCTCTTTCTTCAAGGAAAGATACTCTTCATTCTTTCAGCACTCATCACCTTCATTAGTCATGCTGATGAGGTGATGGGAATGGCTTTGGGTTAGGTGTTCCTGCTTCCTTCTGCCAGGAAGCTCACCATTACCTGAATCACATCTCAAACCAGGTTGACTTTGAATAACAACTGCTTTTGATGCATAAAGCATTATCACAGCACATAGTTTTGTCTCTGATGGTGTGATGGGTTCAACACTGGGCTGTGCCAGTGGTTCTTCTGAGCCTGCATTATCCAGGTACAGAGCATTCATACATCCAAAGCACTGAGGTGTGACAGAAAGAAAACCCAAGAAGAACTTTGTCTTGCAGATTGTACGAAATGGCTGCTCTGGACAACAAAATATAAAACAGTCTGTGATACAGCACTTGGAGTCTCAATTTCTAACGTACAGCTTGTGCCTATCCACTCTGATACCTGACGTGTATATCTCAGCCAGTCAACAAAATGAGTATGCTTGCGTGCATGTAGCCACATAAATCTCTGCCCTCATGGACAAAACTGTGCTTCTGCAGTCCAAGATGAAGCCATATATCTGAAATAAGGGAAGGTGCTCTTCCTGTGCTAGTTCTTTGCCTGTTAGACTTCAGTGAGGTTAAATATGGCTCTGTAGCCAAATAAAATAAATTTTTGGCAATCAGGAGGAAGGACGTATAGAGACAAAAATATTTTGATCTGTCTACCCCAGTTGCATATAAACTTTTCTGAAAATTGGATTTGTTTAAACGTCAAAGGCACTTCACATGGGATCAGGAGCTGTATATTTTGAAGAAGTTCATTTTAGGACAAATCTACTTTCCAAATATTGTTGCAAACCTAATACAGCTTGATTCACCTTCTCCAGGATGTTTGCTGGCTGAGCTGGACTGGACCGGGTGACTGCATTCTGGCTGCTGTCAGTCTTTTCTAGCAAGGGAGCACTTTGAAAATGTCACAGACAGTCATAACATTTCCAATTGCTGGTATTATTAAACATGTGGCATTGGTTAAGAAACATTCCAAACACCACTAAATGGCTTCTGTGCAGTCTAAGAGCTGGTTGCATCAGAGATAGCATGCTTAGCACATTATCGTGGGATTTTTATGGCTGAATATATGCTAAGAAGTAAATATAACATTATACAAATAATTTGTTTTTCAGCTGGTCAGTTTGAACTGGTGCTAATTCCTGTCCACTGCTGGAGATTAGTGCTTTTCCATGCTGCTTTGGTTTCTTTGCCTTTTCCTCTCTCCTCAGACTCTCCTACAAACCATTTCCTGAGCTCTGACAGAGTGGCCCTTAGCTGTGTGCTTGTAAAAGGTCTTTTGTGCATCTTTTCTGCTGGATTCATCCCCAGATGCTAATGCAATGAAAACATTGTTAATGCTGTATTTTGTAACGATGGTTCTCAAAGCCTGTCCTTGTAGGGCTCTTTGTGAGCTGGATGCCCAGTCGGTGCTGGCTCCTTCGTGCTACTCAGCACTGCTGAGAACCAGATCAGAGTATATTGCTGAGAGAAATTTTCTATTGCTTTACCAGAACCCAATGAAAATAGGTAACCAGGCTCATTAAACTGGACAGTGAAGCTGGGGATTCACAAGAATTAATTTTTGTTGTATGTAATGATAAATGAACAGAAGTTAGTATCCCTAAATCCCTCTTGAATGGAGAGCAGTGAACTTATGCAGGGAGTTTGCAGTCTGGTTTAACAGTCTGCTTTGGAATGAAGGGAAATATATGCCAGAAGTGCCTGCTTTCCTCATAACCCTAAATGAAGTGTATGGAGCCTGGTTCAGGTGTAGCTATCCAGGGCACACAGGCACCATTTCTGTTGTTTCTTTGAAGGAAAAAAAAAAAATCTTAATTAGAATATTACCCACATTCTCTTGAACAATATTTAGGCACTTGTCTAGCTCTATTTTCAATATTAAATCTGTGATGTTCAAAGTTTTATTACCCCTTCAGACAAAACTGAAGTCCTCATGCAATGAAAATGCTGTGGAATATCCTCTATGAGCATACTAACATCCAGAGTACATCTTTTCAGGTTATGTTTTGTAGACAGAAAGAAAGTGTCTGACAACAACAACAACAAAAGACAACATAAAATCCCTAGTTATAGCACTACGCGGTGTCCTGATGTAAATAGTATACAAGTTACAGCAGTTTGAGAATGCAGACACTGTTTTTGTTAAAACACAATTCCAAACCCACTGGTGCATGGCTTATTCCCCCACAGGGGAAGCATTTCCTCTTAAAGGCATTTTAGGAAAAGGATTGATACTTTATGCTCGTTAAAGCAAACTACCAATAATAATGAGGTCTGTGACTTGACTGGAGTTCACTCTAGATCAGGAGCTAATGCTGGGATACATTTCCAGGAGATATCTGCATTCATACATGCAGCAGCAAACAAACAGTGTTTTGGATGTCCCTTCTTCTGTAAGGAACACACAACAAGAGCTGCAATAGCTGCTTCATTTTTCTTTCCGTTGGCCTGAATATTTGAAGGCAGTTTTTCTGCTTGTTTGCTATAAACACTGATTAAGAAGTCAGTGTTTATAATTCTGAAAATCTTGCAAAGAAAAGAATCAAAGGAAAATAACATGGGCATTATTCATTTATTGATGATTATCTTTGTGTGATTTTTTTTTCCTATTAATCTGAAAAGATTTATTTGTGCAGACTGTGTTTGTTTGTGCTTTTCTCTGGCATTACATATATATATATATGTACACGTAGGCAGTTTACTTAGACATGCATTGTAAATAAGCTATATTCAGTTTTACCTGGCCAACCTTCTACCAGTCACAGGACAACACATCATTACTGAATGACAAGTTATTGATTTATATTCTAATTATAGGAACATCTACTCCACTTAAGTACATTTGCTGTCTGCATCATGTATACTAATATATTCATATAATGTACACGGAGATATACATATTAAACAAATGTACCCCTTTTAAACACATTTATATATCTTATCAGTTTATGATATGCTTGCATACAGGTTTCTGTAAGCAGTTTTCTATAGAATCATAGAATCATTCAAGTTGGAAGGGACCTTTAAAGGTCATCTGCTCTGACTCCCCTGCAATAAACAGGGACACCTGCAGATAGATCAGATTGCTCTGAGCCCCATCCGGACTGACCTTGAGTGTCTTCAGAGACTCTTCCTTTTTCAAGAAAGGTTTGAGCAGCCAATACTCTGGAAAATGTATGGAACAAAATTGATTTTTGCTTTTTATTTCTGTGAGGCACAGGCCAAAATATTTGATATCTAGCCTTAAAGAAGTTGTATGATCAGATGTTCTTAAAGACTGTCCTAGGTTATCATATGATAGCCCTCTAGGAAGTCAAGTTATTAACAGAACCCCATGATCAGCTCCATCAGAAGACAAGTCAAGTTATTCTGAATGTTCTTCCATTTCAGCAGTGAGGTGCTTGTGTTGAAGGCTGGTGTACATTCCGCATATTCAAATTAAAGGGTTGTTGTCTCCTCCACCCCATCCGCCCTGGCAAGAGAAACCAGAAAACACAATGATCTGGGAGGTGCTGTGCTCCGCATGTCACACAATCACTTTACCCCAGCACAAAACAACCCTAAAATTTCTGCTTGTGAAGACTTTTCACTTGGGTTCTCTAAACTGGCATTTGATGTCAGGTCAAAAATGCACTTAGGCAATGTGAACCACCCACAGCCTCATGTAGAAGAAAGTTCTGTATGCAGACAGAAGCTGGGAACACAATGTCCGTGCTGTTATAGCAGCTTGAACAGAAGAAAACCAGTTTAAAATACAATCTTTTATCAGCTGCAGGCTGTTGTCATGAGTGACAAAAGTGAATATGCCTAGCAGCCTTTTCTGGCTGATAGCACACAACGATTCTGCCTGATAGAAGCATTTAGCATGGCTCTGTTCCCCTTGGCATGGACAGGATGTGGCTGGAATTGATGTAGGCTGGTGGCTCTGGCCTGAGCTGAGGAGCCCAGGGAGCTCCTTGTGCTGGCAGGGCCCCAGGACTGGGATTTATCACGGCTAGAGAGAAAATTAAAGCTTTTCACATATATGGAGAAAACCTGTTCAACTGCCTTCAAAAATGTACTGAAGAGGTGAGATTGAAAAACAGCTATCTACCTACGCTGGTGGAAGAAGGCAACTTGCCATTTAATTTTCATCTTCTCAGCCCTATAGCACTGAGAAATGTAAGCTGACAGCTCAATACAAAGAGTTCTCAGAGGCTTAATGTGCTAGTGTCAGATGAAACAAAACCTGAGATTAGCTTTTTAAAGGATCTTGCCTGCTACAGATAGGAACTGAAAGGCTTATAGACTAGATTCTTGGAACACAACTGGGGAGGGGAAGGAGGAGATGAGTGTCAGGGAGAACAAGTGATGGAACAACCAAGTGGATTACTGAAGAGTAACCATAAAATGGTTATTTGCCTTCATAATTAGTACCTGCTTGAGTTACAGCAACTCCAGGTGACTTACTGAAGCTATAGATCAAACTGAGGAGGATGAAAATAGTCTAGAAAAAGCTTGAAACTATGATAGCAATTTACTGAATTCTAGGCTTGCTGGTCTTTGACTTCCACTTTTTGAGTAGCTTTCTAAAACTTAATGTTTTAGAAACAAATACCCATTTTTCCATAAGAACTATATTGTCACGAAGAAAGAAAAAAACCCCAAACCTTACAGTTGGAATGAAGGAGAACCAAGGGCTGGTTGACTGTGTCTGTAGTATAAAATTGTTAATGTAAGAAAGCTCAGGAATAAGCTCATACAGAGAATTCAGGCTGCTGGGCTTATATCCTTGAATGCTGGAATGGAAACTGCTTCAAGCTGGAGTGGAAGTCTTGGCTGTTGCCAGTAACCCTCAGCTAAACACCGCTGGACCCTGAGGATATTGAACAAATATTTGGGAAACGGCTACCTTATCTTTAATAAGAACAACTCTGGAGCTAGGAGAAGGCTTACTTCTACCACCCATCAGTGAGGACTATGTTATGAATTATGGCAGAATCTCAGATGAGCAGGGAAGACGTTTGTCTGGTCAGATCTGAGAAGGGTTTTCTTGTCATAGGACTGTTTAAGAGCCATGATAGTGTGAAGGCAGCGTCTACCATTAATGACATTCTTGTTTAAATTGGTGGTTGTATTTCAGCTTGGTTTTTGACAAGCAGATTTCTTCCAAACCAGAACTGCTTTGTTAGAAAATCCCCAGGATAGTGATGGTAACAAGCTTTGAATAGCTTGTTATGGATATCATCTGTACCATGGTCCGAGGAGCAGCTGGTGGTTTCACCAAAATATATGTGCCCTGGCACGGTCTTAACAAGTCACACTGTGGGGAAACAGTGATTTAAAAATGCTGCTGCATCTTGGTGTGTGATTATACATGGTATGAATCTGTGCTGAGCAGATGGCATTCCAGACATCCTTGAATTCAAGAACTTAGTCTATCTTTATGGAGGGTGAACTATTCAGTATTAGCTATATGGTTCAAGAAACCACCAGTGAAAGTGTTTTAATATTATTGTTTCTAAAGTACCTGTATTTTTCCATGAATGTGCGGGAACAGCTCATATGACAGCAAACAGATGAGTCTTGTGACGAAATGTCATTCTATGTGGCTTGCTCTGTCCTCAGTCTCTACCTAGAGATCTCCCCTCCCAAACAGCAGAGGCATCTCTGTGGGAAGGTGACCTGAAGGCAGATAGTGAACTGGTAATAGGCTACAGAGGTTTTGTCACCTGGTGCCACTCTACTGCAACTGGAGACCCATGCCTGGATCCATCCCTCCAGTTGTGAGAATCTTCCCCAACAATGCTAAAGCAGGATGCTCAGTGTGGGAGAACAGTGCTGTTTCATTTCAGTGCTGCTTCATTTTTATTGTTGTCCTTCTATTAAAATCAGGATATTTTGTAGAGTTTACTCTCTGGCTTAAGTAGTTAGCAGCTGATGCCATTTACAAAATTCAGAATAGCTTAACCTGAAAAAATACCACAATGAATAAAAAATAATCTTTATTGCATTTCATTTTCATTTGATATTTACTTTTCTTTCTTTAACCTTTATTTATCCACCTATAGAGCTCCATAGCCAGTTTACACTTAATTAAGTACTTAAACAAAAGTCACAATGAGGTTGTCTCACAGATCTACTTTTTATGTAACATCTTATCAAACAAGGTAAAATGATTTAATCAGACACCACAATTCAGTGGACAGCATTAGGGAGCTAAGCTACCACACTTGACATGCTTGTTCCAGTGTGTACTTGCATTTAATGCCTTCCGAGTGCCTGATTTTGGGGGTTTGTCTGCAGCAGACTCCTGGCTTAATGCTGATTTCATTAAAATGCAGTTAGTCTGTCAGTGAACACTTAAATCCAGAATTGAAGACACCACTGGTCAGCTTACCATGCTAGTTAATCATGCTAAACTGCAATAATATTTTAATCGAAACAGGAGTTTAATGCGTGGTAGCTTTTCTAACAGAGATGTTAACTGCATTTAGCTTATGGACAGGTGCACTCATTACTCCTAGGATTTCAAGGCTGAATTTGCAAAGCAGAGGTAACTGTCTGTCTTTACCTTAGCAGTTGAATGCTGGATAAGGAGGGTGAATTGTTTTGCTTTTTCTAGTTAGTGGGAGAATGCAGGAACACAGCTGCAGGAGCTGATTGAGTTAAGCTCTAAATTCATAGCCTCTTCCCCCTTGGCATTTGCTAGCATGTGGTTAGTTTTCTCTAATTCAGACTAACTTTCTTTCCTGTTCCCAAACAGATGGACTTTCAAACTTATCACTTTCATTTGTTTGTTGTTCTGTTGGTTTGCTTTGTAAGAAAATGGTATTTCAAATGGCTAGTGTTGGTTATTTCCCCTAACAAGCAACCGTAAATCAGATCCTAGTTGAAAGAGACAGGCTGTCTCCAGAAAATGCAGCTCCCCTTGTGTTTCTCAGCTCAGACTTCTGTCTGTGCTGTTTCTGAAGGAATCTGGGGTTGCCTGAGAGCTGAGACTGGAGAGAAAAGACCAAGGACAAGATCACTTGGTTCTACTGAAAAGGCTTAAGCTGTATGCTGCTTTCTTACGATAGCAGAAGCCTCATCTGCTTCTAAAACTGAAGCATATGCATGCTTCCTATCCCGTCCTGATACATAATGCAGCTTCAGCAAATGTTGCTATAAGGGTTTTGTAGCTGTGAACATTGAGCTTGCAAATATGTGTTTCTTTAGCAAAATTTACCAAAACTGTATTTTGAAATATAAGCTCTTTTCAAGTTGTTGTTTCAGTAGTAGAGTTTAGTGGGTCACTTTTTATTTGATTCTCCATGTGTCACATGGTACCCTGTTTTTCATCTGATGCAGAAAATGCTTTCAAGTCTCTTTAGCAAACAGATTTTAGAAAGGGCATCTGTGTAGGTTATGTCTTTTATTACCAGACATCAAAGTATTTTAACTTCATGATGACATGCAAGGGGGGTAACGCGATGTTACTGCAAAGGGAGATCAATAGCAAAGTCTTCTGCTAAGATGAGGGACTACTTCATCTCCCTATGGTTCCCCCTCTCCCATGCAGGACATATCAGTGCTTGTTTAACAGTGTTGGTTTTCCCCATAGTGAAAAGGGATTTGGGGATGGAGTTTGGGCAGGAAATCAAGGCAGTTTTTGCAGCTGCTCAGGTCCTTCTAGCGTGTGTTACTGGGATGAAGCATAGGTAACCTCCCCTTGATTGCATTTTCTTCCATAGGTTTACTTGTAGAGTGGTTGAACTCAAACAACTTTATTTCACTTATATCCTTTTTAAGAGCGTGGGCTGTTTTGGAAGTGGTTATATTCCAGTCAGGGGAAAGAATAAGGTCTTAAATTGAACTCTGGGCTGGAAGAAGATAAAAGCACTGCATTAATCTGGTCATCCTGCTCAGATATGGAGGCCACTGCGCTTTGCATCTGCTGTGCGAATCATTCCCAGGAAGAGAATCATTTTCCTACTTAGTATTCTGGAGTTTCAGGTTTATAATCCAGTAATAAATGTTTCTTTTTCTCTCCTCTCCTCATGCTCTTGTTTTCTTGACAATCTCATGAGAGTTCTCTGTCTTGTGTATCTCAGTCTCACAATACAAGAGGCACCAAGGACTTTGACAGACATTGGGAGCATAGCAAAAAAAGATTATTATGGGCTGCTGCTGTTGTTTCTCTCTTAATAAAAAATTAGCTATTTGAAGCAAAGGGTGTTGTATGGAGATTCACTATGCAACAGAGTTATCAAGGAGAAATGATGCAGCAGACAATGATTATTTCATAACTCATACAGAAGGCTATGATTAAATCTCATGATATGATTTATTGAATTCTGAGAGAAAAAAACACTAGAGCGAGGTACTAGAGTAAGAAACACTGAATAGGTGATGATTTAGACAATAAGAAACTGCATCTGCACTTCAGCCTCAGATGTCAGACTCAGTCATCTTACAGATATGTGCTCTTCAGTATCATTAAAGGCAAAATTAAAAGTTGTTTCCAGTTTCCTCCATATAGTGGCTTTGCGTTTATAGAAGCTTATGACTCATATGCTGTTTACTTCATCAAGGAGTCTGACATTTAGAAGGATGCATTCAGTAAGACTGGTTGTAGAGTGGGGGGAAATTCATTTCTCTTAAATGCACTTATACAGTAAGTACCAGCAGTACGTTTAGATCCATGCTAGAGATGATGCCTAATTTTCATTTCAGTCACATCCGTGTTAATCAGAAATAATTCTAATGTGAAGTGACTTGGTAAAGTGTCAGGGAGTATGAGCTTTCACTTCATGTGTTGCTGCTATTGGCAACAGCCAAATTTTCATACATTTATTTTCATTAAACAGAACTTCAACGTTATACATACCAAGAAATATTTTATTTACAATTGGAGAACTAAAGCTTTTGCCCTATATTTTCATTTATTATAAAGCTAACTGAGGATCTCTGGAGAGTCTAGCTACAAAACACAGTTTCAGTCATTTCTGTGGTTTGGGAATAAGAATTGTTATTCTTGGCTTTTTTTCAGTCACATATCAGGCCTATATTTTACTACAGCAAAGGGGACATTTTCTTCTACTTTTAAAAATTTAGCAGGTTTCCTAGGAATTGTTTTTCTTTTATCACAGCAGCAGCAAGAGCTGCAGGACCAATTTGTTTCAGAAGCTTAACAATTCCTTGTTCTTGTGCCAGAGGAGCATATTTTCAGCAGCAAAGAAAGGAGACATCCGTGCCAAAGCTGGGATGGACAAGGTCTGTGCTCTCTTCTGAGAGTATCAGGTTTCCTTGTTTGTCCCTGCCTGCACAAGGAGGCAAAAGTTTTCCCTTAGCAATGCGAGCTGATACCCTTTCAACTCTTAAAACAGCATTCTAGCTCTTGTTTTAGTGACTCTGAGATGATCTTTACCAATTCAGGGGAAGGAAATTTCCAAGATGCCTTCCACCACCAGGAAGTGAAATCACAGAGTCGAAAAGAAGGGCTGTATTTATGATTTGTGTGACCTCTAAACACAAGCAGGGATTCTGATGAGGATGGTTGCTCTTCATAACAGACACACAAAAATTTTGTTATAATTGTGTTTTCCTTTTATTTTCACCTAGCAAAACAATTTTCTCTTGCTGAAAGTTTCTATCTTCTGCAGAAAATTTTCTCTCTCTCTCTTTGAGGAAAAGAAACCATACAGTTTAACTGGCTTGAATTCAATTTTCTGGAAGATCAAATAATATCTTTCTAGGACACCAGGGAGAAACACGGGTGCTGTTGGAAAGATTATGCAAAATAATAGCCATGGAAATCCTTTTTCAACTGTAATTGCTTACATTTCACACAGCTTCTAGAAACCCAACAGCAGCCAGAGGACGTCTTGGTGGAACCTGCTCATGCCCCCTCTGCAACCCCTCATCTCTTCCCAGCTTACCTGTTTTCATATCTCACAAAATGTCTCTGGTAAAAATACAAAGTCCTGCCCAAATCATGGGCTCCTAATGGATTCACTGGCTCAGAAAAATGGATGTCATATGTCTCATTCCCAAGAATAATTCTGAGAAACCTAATTAACCAAAAGAAGGCATACTCTGAGTGGCTGTTCTTATACCAGAGTCCTTGATGACCATCTCACTTCATTCCCCTTTTTCACTCTGACCCATATTTAATTAAGTATTATTAAATCATGTAAGAACCAGACTCCTCACTCTTAATAAATTTCTACATGAGTCACTTTAATTTTGTGCTTCCTAATGATTTCCTTTATGTTACAAGATCATCATTTCTGCAGGATGTTATACATATTTCTGCAATTTCTTAATAAGTACAAAGTCTATACAGTCCTTATTATTTGCAAAAGTTAAAAATATGAAAAGTTGTTTCTGATTGCTCCTACTTCACCAAGATGATGGCTGTTCTACGAGTGCCCTGAAGCTGGAGGTGGTCTGACGTGCCATCCCATGGAGCCACATTGTCTTTATAAATTTCAATCTTTAGACTATTTATCATGGTCTGTTGTGATAGCACAAGGGGAAATGGTTCCAAACTAAAAGAAGGGTGATTTAGATTGGATATAAGGAAGAAAGAAAAAAAAAAAAAGGGTCCTTAGTACAGCTGGATGAGATACATGGGAGAATGTGAGAATCAGTTTGTTGGTAAATGTTTAGTGCTGGAGTTACGGGTGGAGGAGGATGGAGTTTTAAGCTAGATGGAAACTGCCAAAGTATGACAAGATGTGTTCTAGAAATTGACAGCAGGAACAGATTTGAGGGATAGAGACAGCTTGTGAAGCTGACTGTGAGCCTACTTTTCCTATATGTTGCAGATGAAGCCATGAAGTCTGCACTGTGGGTTGTTCCAGGACAGCTCACAGAATAAGATCTTCCACTGAAATATCCCAAAGTATTTATACTGTGCTGATCAAGCTTTGGACAGATTTCTTGTTTTAACTACATTTGTTAGGAGCTTTTTTTCTCTCTTAAATGATGTGTGTTCTGCCTGCTCAGTGCTGGCAGGCTAACTTGTTTTTTGCTCTGCCATATCGTGGTTTCAGCAGAAGTAAAGAGCAATACAAGAGTTAGCAAGAACAAATAGCACAGCAATGGAATGACAAGAATGAGAGCAGTTCCCATTTGGCTGTCAAGCACAGAACATTGATCAGAACTAAGCGTTTGCCATTTGTTATAGCTATTTTACAGTGTAGCTCAAAAAATCTCATGTTTGCCTGCTGAAATCCATGCCTTAATTAGAAAAGCAGCCCCCCTTGGTATTTTGGAATCCTAGAGTGAAGATTTAAAACTGATTCCTTTTCATGAGGCAAACAGCTAAATAAACAGAACCTCATCCAACAGTACTGAGGAGTTACTGTCAGAGTAGGGATGCTCAGAATGAGCATACAGGGATCTTTGGGCACTAGCAGGAGGACAGCTGTGGGAGAATCCCTTCAGGCATGTTTTTTTTCATTGTGGGAACACAGTATCAGGCCAGTCTGCAAACACATTTAGTGCACATTAAAAAATATGTTCGAGTCAATAAAATGCAGCTATTGAGAGCTACCACAAAAACAAGGAGAAGTTCAAAGTCATAACTCTTCTTAAATATCTTTCTTTTCTAGCTGTCAGTCACAGATTTTATAATATCTTCTTTTGCCCTTGAACTCTAGAGACAGAATTCATTCCTTTCCCCAAATCCCTTTTCACTGGGATTGCATGATAACCGCAG
Source organism: Perdix hodgsoniae (assembly GCA_035772895.1). Classification (NCBI taxonomy): domain Eukaryota; kingdom Metazoa; phylum Chordata; class Aves; order Galliformes; family Phasianidae; genus Perdix; species Perdix hodgsoniae. The sequence goes on from JAPSGF010000002.1 coordinate 11,972,258, forward strand.
TTCTTTCCTGCTTTACCACCTCACCTGTTACCTCATAGACTGGAATAGCTGTTGCAGTCCTGTTATGGAAGCCTTTTATACAGCCACGGCAACTCCAGTGTTACACTTAAGATACTTTCTGTGTTTGAAGAGGGAAAAAAAAGCCATGTGTGTACATCTAAGGGTTAATTGTTAGTGCATTAGAAATCTTAACAGTCTGATCAAAGAGTTATTGCTAGTCCAGATCTAATTGCTGAATAAGGAAGCAAAGAGAAGAATGGTCTATTTGACATGGCTGACTCTGTTCCACACACACTCCTGACCATCTTTCCCTTCCTCCTGTACTTCACCTCCCTTGCCTGTGCTCCCAGACTCCACCAGCCCAGAGGGCACTGCTGGTGCACTGGGTTATCACATCCCCAGTTCTGGCTGCAATGCTACCTGTGCATATGTTTAACAATGTATGTTGAGAGTCTTGTGACACTGGATACTTGCTCTTTGTTCACAACTACCAACTACTCCTTATCTTTACTAGACCCCTGTGGGCAGCCAGTGCCCGCCCCATAGTTGTCCCTGCTGACACTGCTCTGCACCCACACTGGCCATCCCCATGGTTACACTGTGCCTGCATTTCTCTATACAACATCACTATGTTGGAGTCGTGCATATTTCATGCTGCACCAGACAGCTACTTGATACCACCAGCCACATGAGAATTGTGGTTATACTCAAATATTAGATGTGGAGAATATTCAGCAAGTCAGGAATTAGCCACTTGGTCATTAGGAAAATCAGTGTTATGACTACAGATGCTACATTAACTCTTAAGTAAAGCCTGATGGGCCTCATCCCCGCAACCTTGCAAATATAGCGAGGCTGTGGCTTGTTACTGGTAATGGCAACGTGGTATTTACTGGTCTTACAGGGCTACATCAGATCTTTCAGTCAGTACTATTAGCTCTTGCTGTTTTGCTCTTTTTCACAGTGAAATGTCATATTGGCAGGTTCATCCAGAGCCCTTAAATAATTCAGGAATGAAGTGAATGTTCTGTTAAAAATACACACATGCAAACTCATCTTAAAGGTAGCTACTCTCTGAAGGCTGTGCCTTCCACATTTCATCTTTAAGGGGGTTATTTGGGCAGTTTTAGTTATTGAAAACCCTGTTGTCTTAACACAGAGCCACAGTAATCTCCATTCACAGTAGTCTGAGTTAGAAAATGCACAGAAATTCTACTAACGCAATGACAGGCTGGGTGTAAGGGGCTCCAGCTGCCACCTACCCTGGGTGAAAGCATGTGGATGCTTATTCCAGAAGCCATCTGCCCCTTATGTCTATTTTCCTTAGGGTAATCGTACAGCATACACAAAATTCTGGAAATATTGGTATTTAAAAACAAACAAACAAAAAATCAGGTTGTCTAGAGAGGTGGTGGATGCCCTGTCCCTGGAGACACCCTGATCTGAGCACTCTGATCGAGCTGTAGGTGTCTCTGTTCATTGCGGGAGAGTTAGACAAGATGGCCTCTGAGTGTTCCTTCCAACTCAAAGGATTCTATGATTCTCTGGTTCTATGAATGAGGTTACAGCTGAGTACTGGATGCCTAGCAATTTGAAAGGGTGCCAGTTTTCCCTGGGAAGGAGATGGGGAGAATGTTATGCTGAACTGGCGGACCCAGATGAGCAACGTCCAGGATGGAGAGTAAACAGAGTCTCCAGCTAAAACAAAGAATCATCGATTAGAAGTTGGGAGGAAGGCAATGAGATAAAATATAAATTTGGTAGGGAATGCTCAAATTTCCTGCATTATGCAGAGAGGCATATTTTTAACTTGTGGTTGGTTATTTCTCTCCTTCATTACAAAGAGGCTATAGCATGTCAAGGGCTACACTGCAATCTCTGTAATCTACTTGGACGGTGGTGCAATTTATAATTTTAATTATATAAATTGATAATATTAACTTGCACAGGGTAATCACATGCTTTATCAGCCTGTAATTGGTACTTGTCACAAGCCTCCATGTTACTGTTGGGAAATGGGGGCTGGCATTCCTCCTGGAGCAGCAGCAGTTCACTTGGAGTGTTTTGCGTCAGCTGCAATGCTTCTAGAGAGGGTATGTGTTTGAGGGCAAAGGCAAAGGTAGGCTCCAAATCCATGTGACCAATATGCATCAGAAGCATTTAGAAGGCAGAAAGCAATCTTAAGAGCAAAAAGTCTGCCCATATAGTTTTTTTAAAACCAATCTCGTTTTTCTAGGGCTAATTTATTGCTTTTCTACCATGTTGAAAACTTAATTCAGAATGAATTTATGAGGATGGAAAAATACTTGCTGCAGTTTCTAAACCTCAGTGTTTAATGAGATGAATACACTATATACTATCATATCTATTAAAAAATAGCAGTATCATATAGTTTAAGCATACTATACTTTTTAATGTAATATTTTAGATTACTTTTAATTTTGCATAATAAAATTAATTTTATAGATGTGTTAACTAAGGTACTTGCTTCAAATCATTTTTATTCATATCAACCTTGAAGAGAAGAATTTTTACTTCGCCTTCTATCATTATTCCAGTAAAATGTCAACAGTAATTACTCTGAATTAAAAGTTTTAGCTCATCATTTTAAGTAATGATGATTTTTTGTCCTTTTTTCTCTATTTTATTTTGTTTTGTTTTTAGAGAAAACTATCCCAACAAGAGGTGATACATGCTACCTCAGCCCATGATAGGTGTCAATACACTTCAGATGCATTTATTAGGTAAAGATATAAAGCATTTTGATTTCCTCTTCCAATTACATTACGTTATTGATATTACCTGGAAAATCTGCATGACAAAAATGGCAGTAAAGAAATATGTTGTCCCATCAATATTTGTAAAATATTTCAAAGTTTTTTTGAAAAATTCTGCCCCATTTATTAAAAATGCATTTCCATTAAAAATTATTTGAACCATTATTTCAGTCATCTATAATTTACCACTTCTAAGCCAATATATTATCAAAAAGAGAAAACTGCTTCTTGAGCAAGCTTTGCTGCAGTGGAGCTCCATATTATTTTTATAGCAGAGCCAGTAAGTTATGTCTGCTGGTATATCATAGAGCTAAGCCATGATTTTCAAATTCTGATAAAATTTGTGTTCTATGGGTGTGTGAGAAGTCAGGAAAAATAGCTCTGTCTTGCAACACCAACAGTGATTATCACCTTTGCCAGCCAGACTAATTAATTACATTTAGGGCACACCTGCCCTACTTCTGCCATGCAAACCACTGCCCAGCCCTGTCATGCATAGAAATGCTTTGGGTATCTCCAGCTGAGGCCATCATGCTCGATGCTGGCAGGGCAGGTGTGCAAAGGGAGCTAAAGAGATGGGCAGGGGTTAGCTTAGCATTTCTGCTGTAGGATTTTGGATGCACCATTGAAAGCATTTCATTTTCACCTATATACTCACATACATGATTTAGAGAATTATACTGACAGGTTGTTTTTTAATAGCTGATGAATTAAATGGCAAGAGATAGAGAGCCTTCATTCACAGCTTGTGAGGTTCTCCTTGAGTATGCTCTTTTTTTCTTCTTGTCTTCTTGGATTTGTGGCTGTTGTTTTTTGATCATAGGGTATCTGAACTGTATGCAGTTTTAGCATCTCAAAGCAATACCAGTTGCATGCCCAGCAATCTGAACTTCTGGTACATTATCTGTCTTTTTTCTTTTTCTTTTTTTTTCTCTTCAGTGTTATCTCAGCAGTCCAATCCATGAAGCAAACTTCTTCTTTTTTCTTTTTTAAGCAATGGCTTTCTGGCATTGTGACAAACGTTCTGTAGAAAATGTAGAACTGATAAAAGAAGAAGAAATTATCACAAGCCTGCTTCACTCTTGCTGCTTTACCAGAACAAATAAAATTGCTTTGTGGGCTTGGGAAGGAGAGTAAGTTATTTAGCCCCTTGAAGAGTAGAACAAAGTAGAGAATCAGCACATAAAACACAAGTCACTGAGAAAGGACCGGGAACTGCACTGTGATATTATAAAACTCGATGGCTTGTTAGTTCCTCAGAGCCAGGGAAGGGAGCCTGAGCTTTTTGTTTTGGTGTTCTGCTGGTCAGGAGGGCAGAGCATATATCTGCATGGCATAGCATGGTCCCATCTTGCCTGTGCCAGTCCCTTACCTGGGGTAGTCATTTTGGGACCAAAACTACAAAAAAATAAGTGAGCAAGCATTCTTAGAATATCCTGAGTTGGAGTGGATCCACCAGGATTGTTGAGTCCAACTTCCGGCTCCACACAGCACCACCCAAAATCCAAACTCTATGTCTGAGAGAGATGTCCAAATGCTTCTTGAAATCCAGCAGCTCAGGGCCGTGCCCACTGCCCTGTGCAGCCCGTTCCATGCCCACCGCCCTCTGGTGCAGACCCTTTCCCTAACCTCCAGCTGCCCCTCTCCTGACACAGCTCCATGCCGTTCCCTTGGTCACACACAGCAGAGCTCAATGCTGTATTCCCATCCCCTGTGAGGAGCTGTAGCTGCCAAGAGGCTTCCCCTCAGCTTCTCTGCTCTGGGCTGAAGAATCTGAGGGGCCTCAGCACCTTTTCATTCATCTTCCCCTCCAGACCCTTCCCCGTCTTTGTAACTCTCCTTTGGATACTCTCTAATAGTTTTTTGTCCTTATATTATGGTTCCTAAGCATGCACACAGTGCTCTGGTTGAGACTGTAGAGCAGAGAGGGACAATCCCTTCCCTTGTCTGTCTTGTAATCTACTAATTGTCTACTAATCTAGGACCAAGAGGAGTCCTCTTACAGAATCCATTTGAGAAACCTGAGGAAACCTGGCAGCAGCTGCTAGTTTGTGGATGTCATTATCTCGAAGCTAAGCCACATACTTAGGTCATGTAACTTTTCCTAACCTACTCTGTGTGAAGCCTCTCAAAGCTACCATAGCCCTGGAATGGCTCAGATTATCTCAGCTGCCTGTACAGTGAAGGGGATAAAAAGCAATTAAATGATCCATTAATAGATATGGGTTATAATTAAAAACTTACTTGACTATGACTATGTGACTGTGTCTTTATCTTGTCTTAGTTTACGTAGCTGAACCCTGTGGTGCTTTGGCAGTGAAACAGCTTTCTGAATCTTGCAGAAACCTGTCTATTGCTACTGAACACAAGAAAAGCTGTTATTCCTAGTTGAGCCATGTCACATACTTCCTCTACTGCTAGATTCCCACAAAATTCACAATTCTGTGTACCGTCTTGGGGCAATAGAAACTAAAATATCTTTTCTGGCACTTGCGTCTATGTAGCATGACAGTCTTACACAAGCATGGAAGAAATGCTGCCTCTAATGAGACACTGCTGCTTATAGCCCGTGACTTCCCACAAGCACACTGACTTCTCAGTTTCAATCTATCCACTGATTTATTCTTCTGAAGCTCTTCAGGGACTGATGTCAGTCATTCATGGCAGTGACCTTTTTTTTTTTTTCAATTTTCTGATCAGAAATGTCAGTATGGGAGAACCTTTGCTGGTACCATTGTGCAATTTAGCAGTGGTCTATAGCAAGAATCCTGTGAGGAGTGACCTGCAGTATAACCTCACTATTGGACATCCTCAGCCATGACTACTATTAGGCTGAAGCATATTGTTTCACTGGAAGCACTGAAGAATAACTATTTCTAAGCTGTTTTGGTTTTATTCCTTTAGCTGTTTTACTCCGGAAATCCCAACCATTCAAAAGAAAAACTGTATATATACAAAACGAATGCCTTTGAAGCTAACCAGTGGTATTCTCGCTTTAACAGAAAATGGTGTGTAGTGGACTGCTGACAGCAAAAAATGTATTCCTTGAATTTAGGTCTTTCATGTTTCCCAGTTACCAGTAAACAGATGATGACAATAAAATCCAGAACTTTATAAGTCATTCATATGCAAATCAGCAAAAGAGTATTTTATGTGGATAAAAAACAACTCAGAGATTGATCTGGCCTTGACCTGTACCTAGCAGGATAGTTTTGCATGGTTAATATTCTCGGTTACTTTCACTTAGAGACACTGGTACCTTACATCTTATTCCTGGTGGGATAAGCATTAGTTTTAGGAGTAGGGCCTGATGCAAGTAGATGTAGCTGGAGAAAGCTAATTGCTAAGAAGATATGCTGAAATAGCAGCAATTGCAAAGTTAACATTTATATGCCTTGACAGCTTTCTGAAATAAATCTAAAATAATGTGCCTCATTTAAGTTTTAAGTGATTTTTTGAAGTATTAAATGCTTACCTTCTATCAACATGATTACAACACCTATTAGAAATGCAAAGTTTATCACTGCTGTTAATAATGAGAGAAGAGTGTTATTTCTGGTGTTATGGTTAATGGGATTTCTATTTAGGGTATCTTCAAGAACCAGCTAGATAAATGCCTGTGGAGAATGATTTAGGTATGGATGGACTTGCCTTAGCACAGAGGGATACACTCAGGAGATTTCTGTTTTCTGGGAGGCTTTTTGTAGAGGGAGAATGTATGCACCAGGTCAAATAATGGAAAGCCTGGAAGTGGTGATCCAGGTAAACCACACTGGGAGTTTATAGTCAACTCCAAGGGTCCAGCTGGGCTTTGGATCATGGTGACTGCAGCGTGTACTCAGCTGGTACAAAAGCTGAGCTCTGCTCCAATGCCTGCAGTCTCATTCTCAGATCTTTTGCAAAGTCCTCGATGAACTTTTCATTTCTTTGTTAAAAATAAAAATAAATAAATAAATAAATAAATAAATAGATAGATAAATAAATAAATTTGGCCATGAAATGGGTTGGTTATTTTTTTCTTTTTGTAAAATAATAGCTAATGCTGGCACTTTGAAGGCAAGACTGTTATCAAACAAATGACCAGTGCAGTTTTCATACTATGCTTCTCATGATGCACTCATGTACATTTAATATAGATTTCATGTTATGAAATATGCATGCAGCACTAAATTTGTTGACCAGGATTTCACGAAAGAGAAATTTTCTACAGAGTACTTCAAAAATGCAGTCTGAAATTCTTCTGCTACTCCTAGCCTGGAAAAAGGAGAGACTTTTTATTTCATAGGAGATTAATGTGTAGTCAGAAGGAAGAGAGTGCTTATATTTGGATCATTCTTCACAACCAGAAAGCTGACTTTGTTTCACAGTGATTGCCTTTGTTTGATAAATAGTTCCTGGCTGAGATGGAATACGTAAATATTTAGGGACATAAATAACTCAGTCATGGTAATGACTTGTAGACAGTGATATATCAATGCTATTATGGAAATTTGTGTTCAGCATCATAAACAAAGGCTAAGCCCTATACCATAGGGGAGTATTTCAGCATAAAAATTCCAAGGAACAAACTTTTATATATACATGATGAAGATTAGCGTGAATTAGCCAAATTTGAGGTGTGAAAGAAAGTGGTTCTGCAAATGCATGTACTCCTTCTGATCAAACCTGTCTTGGAAGTGCTCTGAGTACGGCTGAGAGAGGACAAACTAAGTATTAAAGTAATATCTTATAGAATGGGCCATGAACTGCCCTAGGGAGAGAAGGTAACTAGTGGTGCCAGGTGTGAGTTGTTGCTCCTTGCTGGTTTGGGCTGGCTTTGTGCAGGTGAACAAAAATCATTGGGAAAACTGATACAGAGCTGGACTTGGGTATCAGTCAAAGAACAGGATGACTTGTCAAGTTGGGGAAATGGTAAGGGACTTGTACTTCTCCTTGGAGAACCCAATGTCACAGGGCTGGCAATGAGACTTCCACAGAAATCATCCATTACTTCACAACAGGGTGAAAAAGACAAAGATATATTTTTGCTCAGGATCACTGAGAGCTGCTGTTGTGCTGCTGCTGTGAAAATGCTAGGGTTGCCTTAGCAGAAAATGTACTTCCATTAGGGATAGAGATCAGAGGTGCCATAGGCCCTTCTGAAACCTGCATACAAATTTAATAACTTGTACATTAAAAATTCAGAGAGTGGGGAACTGTAGGATCTGTCCTTTGTAGAGCTGTTCTCCCCTAAGTTAATCATGGAAAAATAAGTTCAAGCAAAAAAGCAGCAGAACAACTGTTGAATCTCGGCAGAACCATTCTATACACCCAGTGAGCTCACTTGTGCAGCTAGAGGATGAGGTTAGGAAGCAGATAAACCAGTTTTAGCTTCAGTGTTTGATGAAATGTCTACCTTTCAACCGGCTTTTTTTTTGAATGAATAACTATTTCTAATTCAGGGTGTTTAAGACTTCCTAACTTCAGGCAGCCTAATTTATGAGTGTTCTGTGAATTGGCTATACTGTGACACTGCCGTCACACATTCTTAACTTCTGGTGCTGTATTTTGCAAATGTCAGAATGGTTTCAGCACAGGTTTTGTTTATTTGTTTATGTTTTGGGTGGGAATGTACAGAATGTTTTAATGCACGTTACCATCTGTAAACAGGGATGAGAGCCAAAAAAAAAACCACAGCCGGCTCTCTTAAAAACTCCAGCCTAGGCTTATTGAATCACATCGAGGCTTACTGATTTATAGGACACACAATTGCTGAATATTGCGAAGCACATGGAGCCTGAGGAACGATGAACTTTAGAGGAGGTTTTAAATGTTCTCCAGGGATATTGAAACGAATGTGCCTCCCCAGCACCATTCCGTAAACTGCGTGCTCTGGGTTCAGACAAGTATTATGACTGTGCTTGACCTCTGAGGATTACTGGTCATGCTTGGGAAGTACTTTCACATTTCCAAAAGCCACTGAGAGCTCTTTCAACAAACCTCTCTACAACTGTCAATGAAAATTGACAGGGAAAAGTAAAATTATGCACATCTTTCTGAAGAAAGCAGAGTTTTTTCCCTTATTGTTCTGAGAATGCAATTACTAGAATATAATGATGTGCATTAAAAATCAGAATTATTTCATTACATAAGATAGATAAAAAATAAAATAAAATAAAATAAAATAGAGGATTGGAAGAAAATGGGATTTATTTCAGCTTATCTTTAAATCATGTGCATTGTTTGCCAGCAGCTATATGCATTGTGTGAAGAATCAAGCAGCCAAAGAAAGTATTTAGTATATATTGTGCTATAGTACACTGACAGAATAACACTTCTTGAAGTGGGTTGCTGTAACGTCTGTCAACTTACCAGATCTCAAGCAGAAGTTTCTGTTAATGTGGCACAGAGGAATATATATTTATTTTTCTACAAATGCTATTTTGAACTTCTGTTGCTAATTTATTCATGTGTAATATTGACTTTCTTCTCTAGGGAAAGCAATGTGTGCTCTAAATGTGATCATGTGCTTGTAGGAAAACATGGAGGATATATAAAATCTTTCAGGGATTTCAGGGTTGTGGGTTTTTTTGTTTGTTTGTTTGTTGTTTTTTATTCATGTGCCCTTTGTTTTCTTCCTGCAAAGGGTATAAATATTTCCAAGTTCAAATAGACAATTTCATTTGCTCTTCCCACCTACATTGTTGGCAAAGGCGTCTTTTCTTTTTCTCCCACACTTGTCATAATTCAAAGGAATCTGTACATAAGCACTGGGAACTGTGACATAGCTGCTCCAAGAAATAGGAATTAAACCCCCTGCTAAAATATCTGACTAAAGTTTATTTCATGGAAATCACCTCCCCTTTCAGGAGCAGAAAGATGGTGATAGCAAAAGAAAGCACACTGTGGGGATGTGGAGTGGGGCACCCAGCACTGCACAAAGCACTGCAGCTTTTAGCCCCAGCCAGCAGAAGCCAGATAGATTAGATACACGTGGAAAGTGCCCAGCTGTACATTTATCAAAGAAAACATCTGAGAGTACCTGGCCAACATGTTACCTCCCTGCATTTGTGATTCATAACTACAATCCATACAAGAGATGTGTCTTGCTGGAAAATTATCCTACCCAATGATTTGACATTCTTTTCTTCCCTTTACTTTCCTCCACGCAAAAGCCCACACAAGGTATAGGTATAACTTGAGTAGTACTGTATGTGAACATGGATGCAAACAGCCATTTGAGTATGAAATCAAATATAAAGCTCTGAATTTTCAATACCTGTAGCTCAGTGAGGCTTGACAGCATTTTAATGCAACTTTACCAATATTAATAAATGCAATTTTTATCAATCATATTTATATTACCATAGTAATGGAGTGTATGAAAATATGGCAATACTTAAAACACCTCCCAAAGATAAGAGGGTGATTTATTTCTATCTTACAGATGGACAGCCAAAGCCAAGAGGTTGCTCATCCTGCATGGCATGTTCCTCAAGAACCCAATCATCAGAGGAACCTGTGAGTGCATCTTCATAGCCTATCATCTGTGTGTCTTACTGCCTAAAACAGGCAGTGCAGAATAGGCCAGTATGCTGCAAATGCAAGGGATCCAGATCTCACCTCTCAGAGCCGCTGTATTTTGTAATCAAGAGACAGATGCAGGACTTCTCAGAGGGGGCAAATATATTCCTCCAAGTTGCATAATTATTATTGTTTTAAGAGCAAGATAATCCACAGTGGGCAGGGAAAGCCATTGTTTTCTAGGCAAGCTGTCAATTGATTTAAAAGGAAACTTAGACTTATAATCAATGACCTTAGAAGGAGGAGAGCAGCAGCAGATGAAGAGAATAGAGATGAGGGTAAATAAAAGTGAAACAAACCAGATCTCTGCTAAAATATTTAAGTATAAATCTTAACATTACCAAGAGATGAAGCACAGCAAATCACTGTGTAAAAAAAAGATTATCAAAGGCAACAATATAGTGCAGCAGTTGAAAGCAGACATCTGGAGTGAACAGAAATGAAGAATACTCTCTTTGTACTTGCTGCCCAAGATGGGGATTATAGCTATGTGTAACCATACATGGACAACCAAACAAAAAGGAACACATCTGTGGAAGTAACTCAAGACTGTGTAAGGGAGGTAAAGTAGAGTAATTTCTCAAAACTGTCTTACTCCTTCAGAAGTGGTGACTGTTGAAAGGATGTTCTCTGGCAGGTTGAACCAGAGACACCAGAAAGGAGTTAATGTCACTGTTGTTCGCGTTGGGAACGCTTTGTTCTGGTAGAAATTACAGTCCCATCCATCAGCACTGAAACTGTTCTTTGTCAAAAACCTCTGTGCCCATGCATGGAAAGGTCCAATTTCAATAGTCTGTGAAGTAATTTCCCAGCTCTCACTCTTTGTTCTCTGACATATAGATGTTCCCATTTAGAGGGTTATCTTGCTAGCACGGATTGATGGTGAAATCTCAACACAGACAAATGCTTCAGCTAGTGCTAAAGCAGGTGGTGAGGCTGACAGCAACATGGCTGTCAGTAGGGCTTTTTCTGAGCCCACTGTAAGTGGTTTTGGAGATGCCTGTGTTCAGGTGCTCAAATTTCCTTTCAGTTGGCTTCTGGTTACACTTGTCAAATTGTTCAATACCCTTTTGTGTAAATTTCCCTCTGTTGATTCACATTTTCAGTCTTTAAATAATCAACCACTGCTTAATGGATCTCAATGTACAACTCATCTGTGCACCAGGAGAGGCAGTGCAAGCTGTGCTGGGAAAGAAGGAAGAACAGCTGTAATGAGAAGAGTCTGAAATTTTGTACTGTAGGATAATTCCAGGTCTTAGAGTGTTCTGGTTACCCAGAATGATAACCCCTGTATAAAAATGGCCTTGCATTGCTCTTTTTCTAAAAATGTTATGAAACTGAATTACCTCCCATCTTCCCTAATCATTTATGTAGTGAAAACTACTGTTGTGTCTTGGCTATCAAGACAAGCTGCTTAATATTATTTTCTTCAGCAATCAGAGATTTTTTTTTTCCCCATTTCATTTGCTGCAGAGAGCTGACCATGTTTCTGATGGATTTAAACTGGCAGGTGTGTGTTTTGGTTGCTCAATTCACACTCTGGTATTTATAGTTTCTATGAGACTGATAATGAATCTTTGAAGAAACCCATCTGCTAAGCTGCACAGCCACAACTTTGAAGACTTTAATTTCTCTTGAATTGCAGTATCCTCAGCTGCACAGTGAAAGACATCTTTTGATCAGTCCACAGCATTATAATTTCTCTGCTAGGCTTATTGTACTTACAAATGTTCTGATTGGTATTCTCAAGGTGCTTAGGATCTGCATTACAGAGTAACAACAGTGGAAGCATCACAGATTCACATGAGACTATCCCAATCAAAAACAGGTGAAAGAGGGTGGGCAAATGTCCCTTCTGATGGTTACAGGCTGTTCTTGTCTCAGCTGGCTGACACTGACAAATTAGCACTTTGTGAATTTTCAGTAAGATTGGGGAAAATGTGACATGAGGATGTTTCATGAGGACTTAAAAATGTGTCAAGGAAAATAATATAAAAGTGGTTGAGGCTGGAAGCATGAGGACACATTGCTGGTTTGTGGTCAGTTTGGTGTCCATCTGCCAACCAGATCCTTCTTTCGAGAGCTACTTTCCAGCTCTATTGGTGCATGGGATTATTTCTCCCTAAATAGAGGATTAGGTATTTCTCTTTATTAATTACATGAGATTCTTGTTGGTCCATTCCTCAGCACATTAGTGTCCTCTTAAACAGCAGCACAAGCCAAATATCTCAGACTCCTCCTACCTCCAGGACCATAACTATGTAATTCTGCCAAGTGGGTCCTTGAAAAGCCAAAAATGGTACAGAGGTTGTGCCATATGAATTTAGCTGTAGTAACAAGTCTCCAAAATGATAAAGAACAGCTCCAGAGGATAATTAGATGAATTAGATAAATTAGATGAAAACATTCTGTTTTAGTTGAGTGGCAAAGAATTTTATGGTTGTTTTGTTGAAAAAAACAGTGTCTTAAATCAGTCCAAGTTTTTTTCTTTTAAAACTTCCTTTTGCCTTTGTTCAGTCAGTGATCCAACAACCCGCTTATTCTTAAACTTTCCTCTTTTCTTCAAAAAATGAATATGGCTGAAAAAGAGAATAAGGTATATGTTAAAATATCACTGTTTCAGATATACACATGGAGAGAGAGCGAAAAATATTAAAAACTCATGTGATATAGTTCTAATTTACCTTAGGAATCCTTGAATTTTACTTTGATGAAAACTCTGGAGACACAGGGCTTAGACAAAAGATAATGTAGTTTTTCACAGATTAAAAAAAGACATTATTTAGTACAAATGGTGTGGACATGCAAGATGCATGTTTGCTGTTGAGTGTGATCAATTTACTAAAGAAAAGTTGCAAGTGAACCATAAGAGCTACAGCATTAGACCTCATGACCCCATACAGTGAAAAAATGTATTTCACTTCAGACCATTTATTGTTTTATGTCCTCTAATTTTTGCTTTGCCATGTGAGGAACATTCTTTTGCTTCCTTTGGAAGACTATTTGACAGATTAACTAATACCCTTCTCCCTGTGTTTTTTTCCTTAAAGTTCATCTTTACTTTTCCTTTATTCTGTTACTGGTCATTGTACCATCAATGATTCGTGTCCTTCTTTTAGATATTATCTGCCCAGATAAATTTTCAGTGAGTTCATTTTTGTGGAGTTAAGTAGGTGATCCTTTTAGATTTAGAAAAATCCCTTGCATTCCTCAGATTTCATTTCTACCAAGTTAAACTTTTCTTTCTTAGTAATTTGAATTTTTTTTCAAGCAGCTGCTTTGGAAAATGATTTAAAAAACACGGGATTTCTCTATAATCTATTATCTCATCTAGAAAATATCAACATGAAAATTTATATGATGATGTTTTGCTGTGATTATATTTCGTCTAAAAGATATTCCAAGATACCTGAGAAGCACCAAGGATTTTTCACATATTTTGCCATATCTTTTATTCCTTATGAGAGCTTTCCAAATTGTATTTCTGCTAGTGTTTCCACATTAATCATGAAGGCATGTTCGGCATTTTCTTGTCTATTACAGTACATGTATTTTATCATTCTAATCCTTTCAGACATTGCCAGTTCTCTCCCTTACATTCTCTGCCACATTTTGGCATACAAACTGGTGTCCAAAGGCATCAGTATGTACGCACACCCACCTTGCCTTCTCTTATTGTCGTTGAATATGAGTCATCTGTAAACATACAGTGGTGTCGTGTGCTCAAGTCTCACCTCAAACGGAGGTACCTGAAGCCCAACTCAGCTTCTAAGAATCATCCAAATTGCAAGGTATAAATAGAGGAGGTCACTTTCAGTGAGTTTGCTTTTCTGGGCTACTTTTATTTGTCATTTCCACCTCCAGGGAATTTGGATTCTTTGTGAAATGGCTACCATCAACTACATATGGCATACATCCAAGCTGGTGCTCTAATATAGACAGAAAGTGAGAAGTGCAGTTACCCTTTGGTATGGTTTATCACCGGACCATAACCCAGACTGGATCTTTGCCCTGAATTTGCACAGGTGTTTAAGAGAATAGGGTCACACGAGTTTCAAATCAGGTATGTGCAGTTCTTATGAAACGCAAAAGCTGGTGGCAGATGCAGAAATTGCACTATTTGCCATCTCCTCTCTACTGCCATCTTTGAACTTTTTTTTTTCTTCAGTGAATATGGGGTATTGATATATTATAGGGTCACTCTCAAATAATAATAATTTTTTTTTTTTTTTGCTCAAAAAATAACATCTAAGAAAGTCCTTCTTTAATGAAATTATTTAAAGACCTTTTTTTTTAAGAAGCAAGTGTGCAAAGCTACAACTTACCCACTAATACAATATTTATAACTGATTCATATTCAACAGTGTTTTTGGCTACTTACAGGGAGGAAAAGCCAAGTGGTTTATGTACCTGGAAGTTTATAATTGGATCCAGCTGGACACAGAGTACATCTATGGACTATAAAGTAAAGCAGGCCAAAAAGCAACAACCAGGCCTCCTTTGGCTGGCAAAAAGTTAGCACAATTGCACATTCTATTTATTTATTTATTTATTTATTTATTTATTTATTTATTCATTTATTTTAAGGAGAAAGAGCTTTGATTCCCTTTTAATTACACTTCAGGAATTATTCTTTCAAGAATGTTTCCCTCTGCTTTATGAATTTGGGTTGAAGTTTAATTTGCTTGCCATTGTACTGGTGCATACCTGTTTGCAGACTCTAAAATAATGCTATATTCTCAAGAACGGCAGTAATGTGGGCTTTTGCTAACATAACAAATTGCTGTGTTCAGAAGGGTTAGTTGAAAGCCTTAAATTATCATAACAACATACAGATGGCCTTCAATAAAGAGCAATGAAAGGGTTTGTGGTTCAAAAGTAATTTATGGCTGAAACTGTTGTCCCTGGCAACACATCTCCACAGTTTGCAGAATGTATTACTGTTTTGTCTGCTGGAAAGAAAGAAAAAAGACAATTTATAGAAAATAAAAGACAAAGTATATTATTAAAAAAGGGAGAGAAAAGGATCTGGATTAACACAGTATTTTACTATTTTGTTTAATCATAATCAAGAATTACCACAGAAGTATCTGATACATTTTAACTCTATATAGGAAACATTCTATCTCAAGAAGAGAGAAACAAAGGATTAATAATTTGGGTCCTTAAATAACATCCCCACTGGAACATGTCTTGAGGTGTTTCTAGATGTCCTTCTTTCTGTAGTTTATAATTGTGTAACTGTCAGTTTTCCGTTACAGAATGCAGGACAAAACACTGAAAGTCATATAAAAATTCATGAAAGAAAAAAATTTAAATTGTGAGCACAATAGTGGCTATGAAAGGTTATTACTGGAGCTGTTTGATAAGAATACATTCATTGCATTTTTTCACTTTGAAATGCCACAGTTTCTAGATTGATGCACTCATAAATATTTATCATGTTCTCCTGATAGCCAAGAGATAGCTCTGTCTTGAATCCTGACCCCATCATATGCTATCTGCCCACCCACCTGGTGTGTTTCTAATACTTTAAATCTCAGCAACTTTGATGCAGTATGAAAAAAATAATCTAGTAATTTTATTTGTATATTCCTTTGTTTTCCAATGCCTTCTCAACCACATCACTGATTCTCTCTTAGAATCGTAGAATCATTAAATCATTATGGTTGGAAAAGATCACTAATATCATAGAATCATAGAGTCATAGAATGGCCTGGGTTGAAAAGGACCACAATGATCATCTTGTTCTGCTATGTGCAGGGTCACTAACCAGCAGACCAGGCTGCCCAGAGCCACATCCAGCCCTGCCTTGAATGACTCCAGGGATGGGGCATCCACAACCTCCTTGGGCAACCTGTTCCAGTGCATCACCACCCTGTGAGTGAAGAACTTCCTCTCAGTATCTAACTAGATGATATCTAATATGATATCTAATATCATCTAGTCCAACTCATCATTTCCATGAGCCCTCTTCTCTCATCTGAGCAATTACAGATGTTTCAGGCTCCTGTTTTGGACCAACCGTGTATAAATATATTTTTCTGGGCATTCAACATACCCTGAATAGAGGAATCTCATATCTGAAGTTGTATAGAAAACATCTTCCTTATATCCAATCTAATTTTTCCTTCTTTTAGTTTGAATTAAATTCCCCTTGCTCTGTCACAACAGACACTGATAAAGAGTCTGTCTTCTTCTTTCATATGGCCCCCTTTTAGATACTGAAAGGCTGCTATCACATCTCCCCAGAGCCTTCTCTTCTCCAGGCTGAACAGCCCCATCTCTCTTCACCTGTCCTCATAGGGGAGGTATTCCATCCCTTGGATCATCTTTGTAACCCTCCTCTAGATGCACTTTGAGAGGTCCAAACCTCTTCTGTGCTGAGGATTCCACATCTGGACACAGTACTCCAAGTAAGGTCTCACCATCAGGGACTAGAGACACGCTTTTGCAATTAGGAAATTTCATCTCTGTAGCCTAAATACACTCATGATCTGTTTATAGTATCCATCTATCTGTTTATTCCTGTGCCAGTATTATACTTCAAGGGAAACTGCTTTTTGTCTGTATTTATAGATGAAGATTGAATCCCATTTTCACCTTTTATGTTTCGAGACTGCCCGTCTCCTTTCATGTGACTGATTCTCTTTACCACAGACTTTCTAGAGGGCAGTTCTCACAGTTGTCCAAATTACAGTATTTATAAAAAAGTGTCAGATAGTAGTCTTGATTGATTTTCTGCTAAAAGTAGCAGATTGGACAGTGTGCTATGTTATCATTCTTCAAAATTCATATGTCCTAAATCTTTTTTTTTATTAAAAAAAAAAGCTCAGCATTATTAAAAACTTATAAAGTCTCTTCCTCTGTTAACACTGAAATGAAAAAAAGTTCAAATGCTGCTGGAAAATGTTAAACTACCAAATAAATCAAATACAGAGGGACTCCTTGAATCTGCATTGGAAAGTTTAGAGGAACTGCAGATCAGCAAAATTTGGAAACCACTTTGTTATTTTGATTTGAATAAATGCACTCCTTGGTTATGATTTGAGTAACCTGACAGTCTAGTTGAAACATTTTTAAAGGAAATATTTTGGAATTCACTTTTAATCAAATAGTCAATGAATAATGTAAGCAACATACTCAAGTCTTAGAAAATATCAGTGAACAACTGTTGAAAAGTTAGAAAGGGACAAAAAGCAACTAAGGATAAATTAAGGATAAATATCAGATCCAATCCACATTATTAATACTTATTAATGAGAAGAAAAAAAAAAGGTGGATCAATTTTATTTTTGAATTTTAAAAATGTTGAAATGTGTAAATGTTTTTTCTCTTAAAATCAGTTTTCACTGGATTAAAGTCACAATCAAAATACTGAAAATTTAAGCCTCCAGGTTTCTCTTAACTTGTGCTTGTTTGCTTGTTGTTGTTGTTTTTTTCACCACCTCTCTCTGATTAGCTTTATAAATTTCCTTACTACAACCAAGGTGATGAAGGAGAAGCAGCACTGTGGATCAGTTATAGCCTTTCCTCCCTGCAGCCTCCAAATTTTGTTCAGAAAATTTATTTACAAATACTAAAAACTTTTTTTTCTTTAATTTATCCATTTACTTAAACTTCTGACTTAAAATTATTAGAATTCTACTAATTATATACAGAATCAGTAGAATTCTTTATTAGTCTAAGCATCTATAGCAAAAAGATGTATATAATTTAGTTTAATTTTTTTCAACATGTTTGAGCAAAACATATAGGGATCCATATAGTAGATTAACTTCACCAGTCACATATTAATGACCATTTCTAACTTAATTTTAGCTATTTTTTTTACATTAGAATTATCTGAAAATTCCAGAAACTCCATCTTTCATTTCCTCATGGAACTCAGGACGGTGTGAAATTGTGAAATTGCCTTCTGAGTACTGCAATAAAAGCAATTCTATCACAAAGACATTTTAATCAAAAGAAACAAGCAGAGAAAGATCAATCTTTAAGAACTCCTTATCCATCTAAACAGCGTTATTTTGGGAGAATTGCCTCTGTGAAATGTTTCACAAAAGATGCCCCACCACATTTCTTCCAGATGTCAAATGGAAACAATGGTTCTGAAGCAGCCACATAGCTGTGGGTGCAGCATGTGAGGCAAAGGGGGAAGACATGTAGGAACAGAGCCAGAACTCAATACCTTTGCTCAGAACAGTTGTCTGTGGCCCAGGGAAGAACAGACAATGTCCTATACAGTAGGAACAACTAGAGCACTGGCAGTTTGGGTTCTTGGTGAAAAGACACTCGGGATTTTAGCTGCAACCAAATTCTGAACTGTCCTTCCAGGCAGAGAATTGTGTCTCTCAGGTTTTAGGAGAGATGTCCTGAAGGTTTGCTGAGCACTGAAGCTGGGGAGGACACACAGGACAGCTCCTTTTCTAGCTGGGGTCTACCAGGATTGGTCCCTCAACCAGCTCTGGGCACCATCACACCTTCCCCTTCTCTCCTTGAAGGCAGCTTGAAGCTGCCTGTTCTCTAAGCCTGGATTGGCTGGAATAAGACTACGCACTGCAAGCTCCCTTTTGTTGCATTTTTATTCCCACTACTCCTTTGTCTTTACTTTTAACTTAGCATCTATTACTTGTTTTGGTGGTATTTTTTAATCTCAGTTTCCCTGAGTACCTTTACAGCTGGTAATACTGCAGCA